>OY728140.1:704212760-704941988 GCA_963277665.1 Viscum album | reverse complement strand
CTACTCATAATTGTTTTTCACTAAGTATATCCTATTTCCAAAAATTTGATTAAAATAAATGAATAAATTTGGATGATATTTCCTAATCTATGAAACACATTCAATGAAAAATATGAACATCAATGAAATAAATCCTAAATAACATAATTTTTATTATATAAATTTCTATTTTACTATCTATGTAATACATGGTAATTTTATTATTATAAAATCTTCTAGGATTTTTTTATCCCATCATAATAATTTTTAATGTGTTTGTGAATTTTCAAAGCATATCTTCAGGGAGTGTCAAACCAAGATCATAGTAAGGCATGTTGTTTGGTACTAAGAAACACATGATTCATGATAGATAATCCATTTTTTTATTCCACATCTCTTAGGTACATGTAATCCAAATCTATGACTACATTTAGTATCCATACTAGGATTCATTTTCTTGTAAACCATTTACTCTACACTTCACTATGATTCTGGGTGATTTTTACATACATAGTCGTTTCGATTGAATTATCCCTATGAATCGATCAATTTTTCCTCATGGTAGTATCAATGTATAAATAAAACCTTAATATGATATAAACTAAAAATTACCATGTATTTTAAATATATTATTTCATTATTTCTAAAATAAATTATACAATAATATAGCACTTGGGTTATAAAGGCCTAGCATCTTTGGAAGACATGGTTAATTTCAAATAAAATGGATCTTAAAACATGGAATCAAAAAATATTCTCTATAAGGAGTTCCTAAAATCCAATAAGGATCTTAAATATTCATATGGGAACCTGTATAATATAAAATGAAAGGTTTCAACTAAAAATCTCAGTAAGGGAATTCAAAGTATAAGAATATATAATATGTGGCTCAAATATATAACCAAATATTATATAATATAAGTACAATGATATTAACATAGAAGAATTACATAATGAACATAGTATCAAAAGATCATGAAATGAACAAAAATGTGAAAAAATATCATTCAACTAGACATAATCATGAGTCATGTCCATCATCATAAAACATATGACATGGTGGTGAGAGACCCACAATGAAATAAGTTTACTCCCTAATCAATTACATGATTCCTAAAGATATGAATAGTTTAACCAAGGAATTTAATTGACATATGGGTGTATAAATAACCAAATTTTATGTACTATGTGTGACATGTAAATAAAATAGGTCATGATGCATAACATGATAATTATCCATGGAATAAAAATGGGTTGAATAATCATGCATCATATCATTTTCAATGAAACTTTTTTAATTGTGGATATTGGAAATAACCATAAGGAATATAGTTATCCATAAATGGATGGTAGAATAAGATATGTATATATTTGGTAGATGTATATAGAAAATTTCAAATCATTCCATGTCATTATATATAGATAAAACGTGGGGTGGAGATGGAAAGTTCAAAACCTGAAGAAATGGGTTGTCTATAGTGATCCATTACCTTCATTCAATTGATGGTAAGGTGATAAATAATATGATAGATTTATTTAATATAAATATTAATAATTTATTATCATAATTTATGAACATCACATCAATATTTATTACATTAAATATAATGTATTAGTGAATAGTGTATCACATCAGTTTCTGAGGTAGTAGTCCTCCTTACAAAGGATAAATGTTTTTATATTTCATATGTAATTAAATTTAATTATTTTGTGATATTATAACTGAAAAAAATATTATTATGAAATATACATAATATATAATCAGTAAACAAACCATTATATTAATCAATTAGATGTAGTAATCGAAATCAAATTACATCGTTTGGAGAAGTAATACTCTAATGGTCACACGATCAATAGTTATATTTAAAATTTTAAGGTGGAGAAAATTATTGAAGGTAATTCAAATAACATAACAACATCTCAGTAAATTTAATATGTTTATTTTTTTTATATCAGCATGGTTTAATATGATATTATAGTGGTGGATAAGAAATAAAATTAAATGTTTGGTTATGGGTGTTACATTTTCTTTGTAAAAATTCTTTAGGATTTCCCAAAAAACCCATATAGGATATATTTCATATCAGAAAAAAAATATTCTGGGATGAGGGTAGGGAATTAAAGATTTTTGTTGGGGAGGATATTTTAGAAAAAAAATTTGGATTTGTAAAATGGATATGATAGTGTGTTTCCTTTTAAAATATGGGGAGATGACACACTAGGATTATTTGGAAAAAAAATAATTACAACCATATTTGTATCATACTAAAATGATAAAACTTGAATCATTTTAGGAAAATAAATTGGATTATTTATAAATATTTAAATAAAATAGAACATAGATGTTATTTTGGTCATTTTTAACCTTTAAATTTATGTTTAACCACCCCACCCCATGTAAACCCATTTTTACATTAGCTGTGATAAATATTAGATTACTTATCTATCAATAATTCCTTATGATCTACAATTATTCCATTATCATGTGGTTACCCCAATGTACTTTCTCTGGTCGATTTGATTGATTCCGCAACACATTCCCTATAGTTTTAAGAACTTGTAAAATCAATTCATTATAATACAACTAAATATCAATCTATTATCCTGAATAGTTAGTATGTTGGATTGGTTAAGCATATAAATCCTCTTTAAAGATATAATTAATAAATCATGTACTTCATAAAGGCTATGTGGTGCAGCTAAATAGTATTATATACAATGAATCCTCCATAAAATATCAAAAATAACGATTTCTTGTCAACATAAATTTCCTTTCTTATAAAAATTTTAAATACCTTTAATGGATATGAATTTAGAATACATTGGTCACTATCATAAAAGTATAATTAATTTATATGATAATAAATTTAAATTCACTATCTTGTTTCACCTATCTTTATATGATTTTTGATATATGATACATTCTTATTTGTATCATCAATTGTTTATGGGCAATTTATTTAAATTCTCTATATTAATACCAATGGGTTATATTATGATATATTGGGTCTTAAAATATCATTCCAAATCCATGATAACCATCCCACTAGGATCTTTACCTAACCACAAAAAAGAATGAAAGGTGTCCTCGCTCAATATGGGCTGGAAAAAAGCACTCTGACATCTATATATAAAAAGAGGGAATAAATTACCTAACCTAAAATGAGAGATATGTCAGATAAGTATTATAAAATCATAAATGAAATATTTCAATGAAATATTGTTCTAACTATAATGATGTAGTAATTTGAATCTTGTTAAAACATGTATTACATGTCTGAAAAAGATAAAAAATTGAAAGTAGAAATTGGCAATACTTACTCTATTTTACAAATCGAAAATGTAACGCCCCGACCCCAGCTACCCAGAGTCGGTGCATTACTTCGTAACATTGGCTTGATCACAAGAAAGATCAAATCCCGAAAGACCGATTGGTTTAGTAGCCTTGGAAACACTAGATATATTCATAAGTTTTACATTACATCATTAAACGAAAAACTACTACAACAACAAATTGTCTCCATAATCCACACTATAAACCCCTCATAATATCCCTGCATGTCAATCATAATTTACTTCTTCACTACCTGGGAAAAATAAAACATAGAAAAGGGGTGAGCTCAAATGCCCAGTAAGGATAACAATATAGCGGAACATTCAAAATAAGCATAAACATTTAAGGCAATGAATTACTAAAACAAAAGCCTTTTAAAATTGAACTTCAACATAGTATGGAAAAAGTAAAATGAAATAATGCCATTTACTTGTTCACATGGATATTCTACTAATCGAATAATCACATGCAAAAATCAATAACCACTTTCATAATGTTGGAATGCATAATGCCAGACTATCATAACCACATAGCCAAGGCCTCGTGCCAAGACTACAAATAAGATTTTGCCAAGGCCTTGTGCCAAGACACTAGTTTGTCTCATGAGACCTACCGATGCATCGAGGAGCTATAGCGGGCTCCACCCGTCACTTATTAAGTCCAATGCATTCCCATATGAAAAGGTTTAAACATAACATAAACATTCGTATTAAAACTAGCATACGAAATGTCAATACTTTCACAATAAACTATGAATGGTATAAAAATAGCACATCCACAGTCAAACATATCACAAAACCTTCAATACAATATAGAAGTTTTGTATCATAATAAATCAACTTCAAATAATCTTAAAATCCATCAAAGGATGTTGACATAGATGAAATCAAAATTCTTTTTAAAGAAATATCTCCTTTTATTTTGAAATCATTTAAGATCCATATAAAATAAAACATTTTCTTTGAAAATATTTTTATAAGCTTGTAAGGAAAGCTTTGAAGATTTTATAACGGCGTAAAATAACCGCACCCGCCGTATAAGTTAAAAAAACATTCTTACCTCAATTCTGTCGAAAAGGTTAAAAAGGACCTTGTTTTGAAAACGACGGAAAGATTCCTTTATAAACCTCTTATAAAAAGTCAAACAAGGGTATAAATTACTTTAACCCATATTCTTGTAATAGTAAAAATGTTTTGAAATACATTTTTAAGAAACATGGATGTGGATGATAAAGAGATCCCAGTAGATTATTACGTATAAACAACCTTGGATAATGAAGAGGTTGTAAAGTAAACCCTTACCTTGTACTTTTCCTTTGTTGGGGTAGGTTAACCTCCTGTATAATGGTGAAATAATTGTTATTAAATTATACAAGAATCATATACATTAATATGATATCATATATGATCTTTTAACATTGCTTTATTAATAATATCTTAGTATTATCGTCGTTTCGGGTGATAATCGATTCGTTCTTCTTAAATGTTTGGTTACGTAAGACATGTTTGTAATGGATATATTATATCTTATTCATAATCAGAATGATATTAACATTATTTTTAACCCTAAAATGAGAATAATACTTGAATGGATATGATGGAGAATGAATCTTATCGCGTTCGTGGAGACGGTAGTCCGTACGTACGCACGAACGCTACTTCCATTTAATTTTCATTTTAAAAGAATCAAATCCAAATGATACATAGGTATATTACTATTCCTGTATAATATAATATTTTATATATGTTATTTAAGTTCATTAACACCATCCTTTATACGTTCCATGTGTGGTATGAACGAGTCATATCATTTTAAGGGGGCGGTAGTCCGCACTTCCTCAAATGAAATTATCGTATGTATATACAACATGAAACGAATAATGGTATGAAATAAAATGGAATTACAGAAGCTTATATATAAAATATATATCATTAATATCATATTTAATTACAGTTCCATCATAATGGCCACCATGAGAGGTGGTAAGATGTATTTGAACAATCATCGTTTCGTGATGCGTTAGTTTGCCATCCACAGAAACATTATGTTCATCATCCATTAGATAGAGTTGTGTGTATGTGTAGTTTGAATCCTTCTTATAACAACATCTTAGTATATTGAGGATACTGGTGTTGTTACAAAAGAAAGGAAATAAAAAGATTTTGGGGGTTGAAGAGGCAAAATAAATGAAAATAATTTAAGAGAAATCGTTACCTTTAGTTTAGGTAACTCACTTTGGTTGGAACCAAAGGACTTCTTGAAATGCTTTTTGCCTAAGGGGAAGCTTCAAGGAGGAGGAGAGGTATTTGGGGAGCTTAGTTGGGCAGAGTTTGGACGAGCCAAGTGGCTTGAGAGGTGTGAGGAAAAGAGAAGGAGGAGTGCCCTTTTATAAGAGGGGTGAGGGGCACTTTTGGAAAAGCTAGAAATATTAATTTATAATAAATTCATATTCGGTTTCCAAAGGCTCCAAAGTTGACTATTCAAAGGATGAGGTGGGGATAGGTCGAAAAGAACTCATCCAATAGAATTTAGACAGGTTTGGGTACTTATATTAACCTTATCTTTAAGTATTAACTCTAAGTTAATTAGTTTCACTTTTACAATGTCTCTTTGTATTTTTATATAATATGGTTAATAAACTTACTATATACATCCAAGCGACCCCCAAGTGGTCCATTAATGATTAAACTATCATAATATAAGTCTCTTGGCCGAACCGTAGATTTTTAGGAATTTAATATCAATTAATAATATAATATTTGTTTTAAGAACTCTTTTATGTCAATTTTGACACTATTCAATAGTTGATTTTTGTGAAACTCATAACAGATTGATTACTTCGAAAAAAGTCCACTAAATCAATCCTAATATATCATATTAGCCTAGAAAATTAGTTTAATTCATTAAAAGTTTCATATTATATTTATTTGGGTATTTATAATATCAATTATTTTAATTTTTCACTATTTTAGTAATTACTGCATCATCATTGTGTCATAAATAAAATAAATTATTTAATGTCTAAAAATTATAAATAAAATATAATTATGTAGGAAATATTTTTATCTTTCTAATTAATATTTATAATCGAAAATCCAACAGGTATAACCCTATGTAAAAATTGTTCTTCTAAAAGATGTAAGCTTATGCCATTTTTATTATTATTTTAGCTTTATTAAAATAATGTGTCATTATCACTTACAAGTGGATCCATGGGGTCCCAAAATAGACCCAAAGATTCCCATGGTCGACCATGTATCAACCAATAGGGTTAAGACACGTTTTAGGGTAATTTAGTATTATTATAATATTATTTTTTAACCCTTATTTACCGGATTTACCCTTAACCATGGTAAATAAAATATTTACCGCAGTAATTATTCAAAATGTCTAAAAATAAAAGTTACCTATTTACACAATTTGAACATCCTGATTCTAAATATGGAATCCATTTTTCTAAATTCAAAACACAGAAGTGGCAGAAATTAATTTAAAATTAATTCCCGCTGTCAAAACAAAAAGCGTGTTTTTAAGAGATAATAACTACCAAAAGATTGACACTTGTTTATGTTCGGTTTAATTGTAAAATTATGTCCAATGACCAACATTATATTAAATAGTAAAACTATATTCTAAATATACTTTAAAACCACTCAAATTCATAATTTATCACTATTAATTATTTTGATTAAAAAAGTTGTTTTTAATTAAAATTTAGTAATTTTCACTATTCATCAAAATATGAAAGTTATCAGAAAAGTACCAAAATTTCACCTTAGGCTAAATTTGATATTCCGAATCCAAAAATTAAGTCCATTTTAAAATATAAAATATATATAATTTCAAAAAGTAGGTATTACTATTCATAACAGCTAGTTTGATTGGTTACGGTGTGTTAGAACTCGAAGTTGCGTACAACACACGCTACTGTTTTATTCAAAGGAAAGCGTACCGTGGAAGCTTGGGATGTTTCATTTTAAATTTTTTTGATGTATCCATTTAGTCAAAAAGTTTAAAATATTGTATTTAAAAAGGTTTCACTATCAAAAGTTGATAAAAGTGCAATACTGAAAATGAATCTGTTCTTGCATTATGACTAAGAAACTCATAATATGGATTCTAAAATTATAAGGATTATATAAAGTTTAAAATTTAGTTAATACTATTCATGACCTCTTTTAATGGCTTTTTTTTTTGGCAAGTCATGGTGCAATTGAACTCAGTGTTGCGTGTAGTGCAAGTTATTGAATTATTTTGAAGAAATAACACACTATGAAATCTTGGGGTGTTACATTCTCCCCTCCTTCAATAAATTGCGTCCTCGCAATTTGAAATTGTTCTTCAAAAATAAAAGGTTGAAAGTAGAAAATATATTTGTGGGAAACCCCACATCGGAAATTGGGTTACTAAAATTTAGTATTAATATGAGGAAAAGAGAAATCAAAGGGTCACCACCAAATTATGATCTCGATTAAGAGAACATTGGTGGAAATTAGAGACATATAATCGGAGGAAAAACGTAAATATTTATAGGTAGTGATTGAGGTCATCAATCACAAACAAGTGTATAATTGAGGTCCTTAAATTCATCAATCTATGATGATTTGAAATACCATCGGTTCAACAAAACATAGGGTATTAGGATAACACATTTTTGACGTTTCAAAATATCTTAGTTGAAATCCCACATCGAAAAATGAATTAATGAGGCCTCTATTTAAAATAAAGAGTGGAAAGTATGAAGATTACCGAAAATAACACATACTAGGGTTCCATGTAGGAAAATATGGATATGGAAGAGAAATCTAACCATCAATTATCTGATGGAGAGTGGTAGAGAACATGTCTATGAAAAGGCCAACAATCCCAAAGCCATAAATTAGTGATGATTTAAGGTACCATCTAGGACAACATTTTTGTTCTAAGTTTCTTTTCTTAATATTGAGGAATTTATTTATGAGATTGGCTAAGATCATAAGGAGATATACTTACTTTATAATTAGTTTTTTATCCATTAATAAATTTCTACCACAAACTCATCTTTCACTCTAATAGAAAAAAAAATTCTATTTACACTATTCGTATAGGGTTCCAAAATAAAAGAATTTATAATTCATCTAAAAGATCTTTTAATAAAAACTACATTATTTAATCCAGGACATCTCGTGGGCCAGTGGTAGGTGATACACCCTTGTCGCCCTTCGGTTGCGGGTTCAAGTCTCGCAGCCTTGCCGGACGCGACGGGTTGCCGCCCGACCTCCGGGTTGTCCTTTTATGGCAATCCAAAATAATCCAAACAAGAACTATCCAAAATAATTCTATCCAAACTCACAGTCCAACTTTTATAAGGAGGGTAAACATAATGTAGATCCTTTTTAACCCGTAATAGCATATGAATACCTTCATCGTGTATTCTTTTAATACACTGAAACATCCTGAATTACCATATTTTTTATTGATTACATTCATGCTCCCTTATTCCATATTGAATGCTGGATATACTTCATCAATCCAAAAATGTTTTAAACCCCAACAATGATGGAATATACAAATCATTAATCAGTTCCGAGGTAGTCAAGAATATCCAATATAATTTTTCCAAAATAATCATGTATTATTCGAAAATCACTACCTCGGTATCAGAACTATATTATGGTTTATCATTCTCTCAACCATATATTTTCCAAAAATTTATCCTGATATTGAGTCACTTTTCTTTGTTCCACACAATCTCAAGTCCTTAATGAAATAGTACTGCAGTACAATCCTTATATACTCCATAATTATTATAACAAGTACATTGTTGATACAACACTCAATTGACATAATCAACATAAGAACTCTAATCATTCTTCTTCATCTGTGGTAGTATCATAACTTGATTATTATCCAATAGCATCATTTGTGGCATAGTCTGATGACTGGGACATAGGTTCGCGTAGTGTCCAAACTCCTTGCAAATGAAGCATTGTATATTTGAAACCATTTTCTTACCCTTGCAGTCATGTACTTTGTGCCCTTTTCCTCCACACTTATAACAAACTCCCATTCCTTTCAGGCAATTTCCATGGTGTTTCTTTCCACAGTTACCACATATGGGAAAATTCTTCTTTTCCCTCTTCCCTTTATCCATTTTTCTCTCTTCCATCCTTTTATTCTCTTGCTTACCTTCAAAGCCATAGGACTCAGTAAACTCTTTACTTATCTTATCAACACATGATATTATTTCTTCATATGATGATAATACATGGGAGACTATTTCTCTTATAAATTCTAGCTTAAGACCATGAAAGATATGATCCTTCCTTCTCTTTGGATCATGTGCATTTCTGGAGTTCTCATTCCTTCTACTGGGCGCCATTTCTATACCATGGCATAAACTAGATCATTTTATGAATCAAAACACATAATCCCATACTTATAAAACACTTAACATAAATTGAACTATTTATGGATATAATCCATAATCATAAAAATGTTTTCTTTGAGGAAGTATATACTCATAAACCCTTCATAATGATTTGTAAAGAAAATGAGAGTTATCCTAAGCATATCCCCCGGGAGTGTCGTAACCAAGAGTGCAGCAAGGCCCGTTGTCGTGCACCAGTTCCCGTTCGAGTCTAGCTCAAAGCGGTGTTTTCGGGTTTTACCCCTAGGTACATCTGTGCCAGAGCCGCCTCTACCTGCTCGTATCCAGACAGGGATGTATTGCTCGGAAAACTCACAAAATCTCTACAATACCAAAATTCTAGGAAGTTCTTCTATACAAATCCTCAAAGTTCATCTTAGGTATACGTGCTCTAATCAGAGTTTATCTAAATATAGCTTCCAAGGTTTGTACTAAACTTCCTCTGATACCAACTGTAACGCCCCGACCCCAGCTACCCAGAGTCGGTGCATTACTTCGTAACATTGGCATGATCACAAGAAAGATCAAATCCCGAAAGACCGATTGGTTTAGTAGCCTTGGAAACACTAGATATATTCATAAGTTTTACATTACATCATTAAACGAAAAACTACTACAACAACAAATTGTCTCCATAATCCACACTATAAACCCCTCATAATATCCCTGCAAGTCAATCATAATTTACTTCTTCACTACCTGGGAAAAATAAAACATAGAAAAGGGGTGAGCTCAAATGCCCAGTAAGGATAACAATATAGCGGAACATTCAAAATAAGCATAAACATTTAAGGCAATGAATTACTAAAATAAAAGCCTTTTAAAATTGAACTTCAACATAGTATGGCAAAAGTAAAATGAAATAATGCCATTTACTTGTTCACATGGATATTCTACTAATCGAATAATCACATGCAAAAATCAATAACCACTTTCATAATGTTGGAATGCATAATGCCAGACTATCATAACCACATAGCCAAGGCCTCGTGCCAAGACTACAAATAAGATTTTGTCAAGGCCTTGTGCCAAGACACTAGTTTGTCTCATGAGACCTACCGATGCATCGAGGAGCTATAGCGGGCTCCACCCGTCACTTATTAAGTCCAATGCATTCCCATATGAAAAGGTTTAAACATAACATAAACATTCGTATTAAAACTAGCATACGAAATGTCAATACTTTCACAATAAACTATGAATGGTATAAAAATAGCACATCCACAGTCAAACATATCACAAAACCTTCAATACAATATAGAAGTTTTGTATCATAATAAATCAACTTCAAATAATCTTAAAATCCATCAAAGGATGTTGACATAGATGAAATCAAAATTCTTTTTAAAGAAATATCTCCTTTTATTTTGAAATCATTTAAGATCCATATAAAATAAAACATTTTCTTTGAAAATATTCTTATAAGCTTTTAAGGAAAGCTTTGAAGATTTTATAACGGCGTAAAATAACCGCACCCGCCGTATAAGTTAAAAAAACAATCTTACCTCAATTCTGTCGAAAAGGTTAAAAAGGACCTTGTTTTGAAAACGACGGAAAGATTCCTTTATAAACCTCTTATAAAAAGTCAAACAAGGGTATAAATGACTTTAACCCATATTCTTGTAATAGTAAAAATGTTTTGAAATACATTTTTAAGAAACATGGATGTGGATGATAAAGAGATCCCAGTAGATTATTACGTATAAACAACCTTGGATAATGAAGAGGTTGTAAAGTAAACCCTTACCTTGTACTTTTCCTTTGTTGGGGTAGGTTAACCTCCTGTATAATGGTGAAATAATTGTTATTAAATTATACAAGAATCATATACATTAATATGATATCATATATGATCTTTTAACATTGCTTTATTAATAATATCTTAGTATTATCGTCGTTTCGGGTGATAATCGATTCGTTCTTCTTAAATGTTTGGTTACGTAAGACATGTTTGTAATGGATATATTATATCTTATTCATAATCAGAATGATATTAACATTATTTTTAACCCTAAAATGAGAATAATACTTGAATGGATATGATGGAGAATGAATCTTATCGCGTTCGTGGAGACGGTAGTCCGTACGTACGCACGAACGCTACTTCCATTTAATTTTCATTTTAAAAGAATCAAATCCAAATGATACATAGGTATATTACTATTCCTGTATAATATAATATTTTATATATGTTATTTAAGTTCATTAACACCATCCTTTATACGTTCCATGTGTGGTATGAACGAGTCATATCATTTTAAGGGGGCGGTAGTCCGCACTTCCTCAAATGAAATTATCGTATGTATATACAACATGAAACGAATAATGGTATGAAATAAAATGGAATTACAGAAGCTTATATATAAAATATATATCATTAATATCATATTTAATTACAGTTCCATCATAATGGCCACCATGAGAGGTGGTAAGATGTATTTGAACAATCATCGTTTCGTGAGGCGTTAGTTTGCCATCCACAGAAACATTATGTTCATCATCCATTAGATGGAGTTGTGTGTATGTGTAGTTTGAATCCTTCTTATAACAACATCTTAGTATATTGAGGATACTGGTGTTGTTACAAAAGAAAGGAAATAAAAAGATTTTGGGGGTTGAAGAGGCAAAATAAATGAAAATAATTTAAGAGAAATCGTTACCTTTAGTTTAGGTAACTCACTTTGGTTGGAACCAAAGGACTTCTTGAAATGCTTTCTGCCTAAGGGGAAGCTTCAAGGAGGAGGAGAGGTATTTGGGGAGCTTATTCGGGCAGAGTTTGGACGAGCCAAGTGGCTTGAGAGGTGTGAGGAAAAGAGAAGGAGGAGTGCCCTTTTATAAGAGGGGTGAGGGGCACTTTTGGAAAAGCTAGAAATATTAATTTATAATAAATTCATATTCGGTTTCCAAAGGCTCCAAAGTTGACTATTCAAAGGATGAGGTGGGGATAGGTCGAAAAGAACTCATCCAATAGAATTTAGACAGGTTTGGGTACTTATATTAACCTTATCTTTAAGTATTAACTCTAAGTTAATTAGTTTCACTTTTACAATGTCTCTTTGTATTTTTATATAATATGGTTAATAAACTTACTATATGCATCCAAGCGACCCCCAAGTGGTCCATTAATGATTAACCTATCATAATATAAGTCTCTTGGCCGAACCTTAGATTTTTAGGAATTTAATATCAATTAATAATATAATATTTGTTTTAAGAACTCTTTTATGTCAATTTTGACACTATTCAATAGTTGATTTTTGTGAAACTCATAACAGATTGATTACTTCGAAAAAAGTCCATTAAATCATTCCTAATATATCATATTAGCCTAGAAAATTAGTTTAATTCATTAAAAGTTTCATATTATATTTATTTGGGTATTTATAATATCAATTATTTTAATTTTTCACTATTTTAGTAATTACTGCATCATCATTGTGTCATAAATAAAATAAATTATTTAATGTCTAAAAATTATAAATAAAATATCATTATGTAGGAAATCTTTTTATCTTTCTAATGAATATTTATAATCGAAAATCCAACAGGTATAACCCTATGTAAAAATTGTTCTTCTAAAAGATGTAAGCTTATGCCATTTTTATTTTTATTTTAGCTTTATTAAAATAATGTGTCATTATCACTTACAAGTGGATCCATGGGGTCCCAAAATAGACCCAAAGATGCCCATGGTCGACCATGTATCAACCAATAGGGTTAAGACACGTTTTAGGGTAATTTAGTATTATTATAATATTAATTTTTAACCCTTATTTACCGGATTTACCCTTAACCATGGTAAATAAAATATTTACAGCAGTAATTATTCAAAATGTCTAAAAATAAAAGTTACCTATTTACACAATTTGAACATCCTGATTCCAAATATGGAATCCATTTTTCTAAATTCAAAACACAGAAGTGGCAGAAATTAATTTAAAATTAATTCCCGCTGTCAAAACAAAAAGCGTGTTTTTAAGAGATAATAACTACCAAAAGATTGACACTTGTTTATGTTCGGTTTAATTGTAAAATTATGTCCAATGACCAACATTATATTAAATAGTAAAACTATATTCTAAATATACTTTAAAACCACTCAAATTCATAATTTATCACTATTAATTATTTTGATTAAAAAAGTTGTTTTTAATTAAAATTTAGTAATTTTCACTATTCATCAAAATATGAAAGTTATCAGAAAAGTACCAAAATTTCACCTTAGGCTAAATTTGATATTCCGAATCCAAAAATTAAGTCCATTTTAAAATATAAAATATATATAATTTCAAAAAGTAGGTATTACTATTCATAACAGCTAGTTTGATTGGTTACGGTGTGTTAGAACTCGAAGTTGCGTACAACGCACGCTACTGTTTTATTCAAAGGAAAGCGTACCGTGGAAGCTTGGGATGTTTCATTTTAAATTTTTTTGATGTCTCCATTTAGTCAAAAAGTTTAAAATATTGTATTTAAAAAGGTTTCACTATCAAAAGTTGATAAAAGTGCAATACTGAAAATGAATCTGTTCTTGCATTATGACTAAGAAACTCATAATATGGATTCTAAAATTATAAGGATTATATAAAGTTTAAAATTTAGTTAATACTATTCATGACCTCTTTTAATGGCTTTTTTTTTGGCAAGTCATGGTGCAATTGAACTCAGTGTTGCGTGTAGTGCAAGTTATTGAATTATTTTGAAGAAATAACACACTATGAAATCTTGGGGTGTTACAGAAAAAACCCCAATATGTCACCACTAGCTACTCATACATAGTTTTCATGAACAATTCTACCAAATTATGGAAAAATTCCATTTCCATTATTAAATTAATCATGTTCCACACACACATACGAACATGTGAACTATCGGTGCTAAATAGGTTCAATATAATTCAACAATTTTTTTCTATAACATGTCTATATAAAAAAATACTCATATTCCCAGATATATCTAAAACATTTTTATATATTGTTTTATTTATTTATATAAAAAATATATTAATTTTTTTTACTCAATTCTAATTCATTAAAAATAATAGGAAATAAATTTTAATAAAATATTTCCCATATTCCATTTACATTTATAACAACACATGTTATATCAATTAAAATGAAAATAGTAAAAATACATGACATAATTGTAAACCTCGTATAATAACTATAATTTGGATAGATAGGTCAATCACACCCAAAACATAGTCAATGACAGGTTCACAATCATGTACCTAGATTCAATGTATACATTTACTAGAAATAAAAGATTAACCCAAAAAAGGAACTCACTGAAACATTATTTTTGATTTCGTGATCCAATGTGATTGTAACAATTAAATATAAGGACAAAAAAGTAACATTATTACAAATTTAATGTAAAACACCCAATAATAAACCCCAACATAGGTAACCAATGCTACCATGGGAATTATATATCAATTCTATTTCAAAATTTATTATCACATTTCACAAAAAATTCTAAAGGCCCCCACTACATTAATAAAATTATCTAAAAACCACTTTTAAATGGAATTTAACAATTCATTAAAAAAAATTGAAGAAAATAAGGGGAAACCAATATTTCCTAATAATCCACTCTTCAGCTAAAATATATATCAAAATATTAAAATTCTGAAAAAAAATTGGAAAACATTATAAAAATAAGGATCATTAATTCTTCCCAGAACGTAAGGATGATAGTAGCACATGCCTCAATCATTTTGTGCACAACAACAATGATGGGATCATAAAAAAAATAGAATGAATGGAAGACCATTTAACAGAGTACCTATGATTTATTTATACATTTTTGAATTTTTTTTATAATAATAATGGTTGGAAATGATGTTAGATCATCAATTACAACTTCATTTTTATAAGCCCCAAAATTATTATCAAGGGATCCATCCTTTATATGACAATAAAGAAATTTATCTGTATGATGTAATGAAGGAATCATAAATTGATTTAATGATACAAATGACCTTTTATATAATGGATACAAATATATATAATAATAGGTGTTACTATAAGAGAATTGGAGATAATGAATCAATCTTACCAAAAGAGGAGGACCATCAAATTGGAGGTCAATTTCCCATGAAGAGACGTGATAAGGATTCTAGATCACTAAGGAATGGTATGACCTAGAAGCTTGGTCTGATTATTCCAATAAAAGTGGTTTCAATTTCATAGTTATGGTTACGTGAATATTATTTACATTTTCACCATTAATGTTCCATCAAATCCTAATGCAATTGGAAGCACCAACAACAACACTGTCTAGATGGTGTCCACTGCCACCATTTACTGGATGTGTGATATCCTATTATTGGGCTGATGTCTTTCTAACAGTTGGACAATGGCTATATATTTCCCCAATTTGTCCCAATTTCTTTTTAGATCCTTATCTAACAAATCCAAAACCCACCAAACCCAAAAAAACATAATAATATTAAAAAAATAATGTACCTTTACCAAGATATTATAATTATACCCACAATAGAACATTTAATATCTTAAATATCTTATTAATAATAGATTTTTTAAAATGAGGTGATTCTACTACCCTATCACCATTGATTAATGATTCCATATATCATGAGAATATGAAATATTCCACCATAATAGTTTGACTAATGTAATTCCCATCCCATGTAGAAAATTAATATAATTAAGAATGATCTCAATCATATCCAATACAATAGGATTGTCAGCCTCTAACTCACTCTCCATGAAATAAATAACTGAGTACCATATTTATTGTACTTCATGCAAGGAGATATGTGGAAACAAATAATGAACACATGTATAATAAAATATTAACACCAACTAATATGTGTCATTTCTAGAACACATTGTGATCTAATATAGTCCACCATATTTTGGATCCATCTTCATCTACTTCCCATGAGGATAATAAACCATTAATGGTGAAAGAATATTTAATTCCTAAGAATGAAACAATAACTCAAAAGGATACCATCAAAAATTAACATATAATTTTATCCAACTGTGATATGTATTAATGTGTCAACTTATACCCTGAAAACTCACTAATCACTCATGAATGAGACTTTGTCCCAAAAGAGCGGCATTTCCCATATCTGAAAAAAAACATCATGCATGGGAGACCATGAAAATAATTGAATGGTTTCATTCTGTTAAAAAAATATTAGCTTTTATTATTTGAAAACTAAACCATACCATGATGGCTATCACATTATCCATAAAAATATATAATGTAATAATGAAGAATATCCTCCCAAATACACTAAAAATGACCTATGACCCCCTTATCTAATAGTGAATATTCTAGAATATAGTGGTAAACAAATGATACATGACATAAATAATTACATATAGAGCCACATGTGAGCCCACCATATCATACATTTATTGGTTCCCCAGATGAATAATCATGGCAATGTCACTGATTAAAATAAAATGATGTCACATTTTCAGTCAATCAATAACAACATAGATGGATTTTTTCATCGTTATTTTCATATATATTGAATGATGTGGTGTGTATACACCTCATCCCATTAATACAAAATCTCCAAAATTGGATAGAATAAAATGAGGGGTTATAGGTTTTATAAAATTATCCACTAGTACGTGTAAAAATGAGAAAAATAATCATCAATGTTGAACTTCATAAAAATCAACCTAAAATAACATATCCAGTAATAATCCATAAAAGTCATTCTAATATGTATATACCATGTATAATTTTGAAAATAATTAATTATTAAATTTACAATGGATTAATAGATTTCAAATAGATTCGTGAATTAAATAATACCATCAGAATTGTGAGAATAACCTAAAATAGAATCACAACTATATTAAGAATATATGTTTCCTCTGATCTTGATATTCTGAAACTAGTCCTATGAAATATATTCTTGTAGATATGTTGATAATTTTAAACTGGTTTATTCCATACATAAATCATCATCATGGAAATCCATAAGAAACTGAGTAAAATTCACCATATGGTTACACTCCACGTTAAATTCTAATAATTCAATTGATGGGTTTCTTCTAATGATATTGGTCATAATGATAGTCCAATTACATGTGGTTTATGAATTGGAAATGTTAAAAATCTGGATTTATTCCACCAATCCTCTCTATCTATGGTTCTGGACCTTTTTCAAAATGATAAAAGTCATAATCTTTTAATCGGAAAAGAACATGTTCTTATCCCCAAAACTTTTGAGACAATAATTCAAATGAACAACCATAATAGAAATTAAATATATTCATGAGTGTTTTAATAAATATTTTGTGATAAAATTAGAGAATATAAATATGACACAACTAGATCATCATTCATAATAATTCACTCCAAACTGGAACAAAAATAATCTTCATAAACCACATATTTTATACTAGGTTATAAAACGATCATGTTGTGATCCGATGTCAAAAAAAAATTTAATTCATTAAAAATATTATGATATATAGTGTCCAAACCATATTTAACCACATTCATGGTAAGAAATGTAAAATGTGATGTTATATTTCATAAATCCCTTACAAACCACTGATACTATCAAACTAGACCATGGAATATATTTATCATAAAGATGATATATGGTTCCTCCCATGTGGATAAAATTATTCTCTTTTTAGGATATTATTTATTTCCATGTTTTGATGTAAAATGCCCAAAAATATCTCTTCTGGGATCAAGAAATTTCATTTAGAATACTTATTATATATTATATGGGTCTATGATATTTCCAAAACTAAATAGAGTTGGTTCTTGTTCTCAAAATAAAATATCAAATATATCATGATATTTTTCATGAATACTTCAAATATTATTTTGAGATATATACTTAATATAGGGTTTATAAAATCCGTAAACATTCTATAATTTTTAGTTTGAACACATTGAATTATATGAAATATATAATGGTTAGAACTTCTACAAACGTGGTTATCAAGAAATCTGAATCCTAATATCTTAGAATGTGATACATTGAATGCTGATCAGTCTCTAAAAACCACCTCACAAATTTAATTTAACAAATAGTTTATCTACAAGGACAAATTATTACTTATTCTTAAATTTTAGGTGGTTTATATTTAATTAGTTTATTCTATGATGAAGAGAACCAACACCCTTAATGGAAAAGTCAATGAGGTTCACCTATATTAAAATTCAAGGCTGAAAAAAATCCATTACCAAATATATCATCTAACAAAATCCAGACCGATTCATGCTCTCTAACTGTAATGTGATAATAGAGTGTAAAATTAGTCATGTAATCACCATCAGATCGATCAAGAACATGTAAAATATATCTAGTTGATGTATAAGGATTTTATAGTGGATTAAATTAGGTAATTACCCAAAGGGAAGGAAAAAATGGGATGAAACATCATTATTATAAACACCAATTACCTAAAAAATATACATAATCTATATGTGAAAATTTTCGACATGATTGGTCATTAAATCCTACATTCCCTATAATACGTGAGAGATCCCATTGAAATCATAGATCATGAAACAACATTGGTGATAATAAATATCACATAGGTGAGTTAAATTACAATACATCTAATTGATGACACTGAACATTTCTGAATAAAAAAATATAAAATTGTAGAACCACTCTATTTCTAAAATTGAAAGTTGAAATAAAGGACATATAAACCGTTACAATTTTCTCAATCCAATAATTGTTACAAACTCCAAAAAAATGTACATAATCACTGCTAAATGTTTTATCACATCATAAATATAACATGAAATGAATTAGTGGGAGGGAAATTTTTAAAAAATATAAATTTCTATAGGAAATTAAACATTCTACCGCTCACTATTGTGAGACAACCATTATCATCCTCCAAAAATTAGTCCACCTTGTTAAATTACATCACTTGTGAGGAATGCCACAAGAATACTTTGCAAATTTATTATTATGATTATGTTATGGTATACATTAGATTTCAAAATCCTTAAATATTATAGGGATTACGAAAATCAGGAAATGACTACTGTAGATAACGTTAGTGGACATCAGCACTTCATATCTCTGTTATGGTGTGAAAATACCATCATATGTGCAATATATTTCTATATTATTAGTATGTTAAATGATTTTTTTGGATGAAACTTTTCATTTCATGGAGGCCCATCATTTAGATCCACATTCCTTACACATAATCTTATTATTCTACATCCTTGTTGTTTCCATTGTGCCTATGAAAGAACTAAGTCGATGGGAAGTGAAAGAAATACAATATTTCATTCCATATTTTTTTAAATGATATAATTTTCAACTATGTTTGTATATGTGGTGAGATACAACATATATTAATATTTTTGAATTTATAATAATAATCCCTATAGTCATTTTCAATCTTTCACCACTAACTAGTGAAAAACTAACAATCAACATAAACTACTTTGTACACTCTGACACTGAATTTACTCCATTATCCAAATAGAGAAACTACATATACATCACAATTATCTTATATTATATGTATCAATACTTAAAGAAAATATTTTTTAATCCCACCCAATCTATGATGACAAGTCAATTTTTCTAATCCTTAGATTATGGACACTGAATTATAGTACCATCAGCATTGAATGATCAAAATTTCACTAAAACTAAATCTTAGGTCTCAAGTTTTCTTACGAACTGATTGATCTTATCAAGATAAAAATCCACCTCTTTGGATTCATTTATACCATTAATATATGATCATTTATCACAATTTCTCTCTTATTAAAAACAAATTTCTCCTCAATCTTTTAGATTCAACTAATCATCTTGAAAAAAAACCCATGAAATGTTTTGGTCCATAACATGAACAATATAAATTAAAGACTCATCTATATTATTTTGATAATTAAGAATTTAGTCTCTAAATTGTATCTAGACTCAATTGGCTACATTTCCTCATGCATGCATCTCTATATGCTAAAGGATTCCAATGTGAACAGAAAGACTATGTTTCATTGTAGGGAGAAAATACACTTTTTATTATAGTACAACATAGAGGTGAATAATATTTAAGTAGTTTAAAAATAATTCTAAAAATATTATAATATGATAAGGATGTTCAAATAAAAATCCAGAAAATAATAACTAGATAAATTTCCCATTAATTATCATATAAAAACGATGATGACATGATGTTCTACAATGTGGGGTATTAGGGGAATATGGAAGAAGGTATTTAAAAATATTTGGTGCATAAAGAAATATAAAAAATAAAAAAATGTAATCTCTAAGATCATAAAAATAACATGCTCTTTCTACTTCACTTGTATTCCATCCATGTACATAAATCAAGAATCTGTTTCTATGTTATATTAATTATCCCTACCTGCATCCATTTAGTTTTCCGGGGAACCCAAAACTAGCATAGATAGGATTTGAGTAATACATAGTAGGCCATGAAAACCAATTTCTAATACATATCATTGCTAAAAATATAAGTTGAATCATTTTGTAGATATATTATATTTATGTAATCTAATTAAATATAATCCCAATCAAGATCAATGTATTCAATGACTACCTGAGAACCCATACCAATGCATCTATTGCAGATATCTAAACCACATATCATAACATTCATAGTTTTCAAATAATTATCATTATGATACAAAGACCAACCTGAAATAGAATATGTCATTTATGACAATATCAATCAAATATGTTGAGTATAATGTACAATATCATAATCCAATGGGGGATGTCACATGTTTTTGAACAATTAACAAATAAATGGTTTGTTGTTCCATGTCAAATATCCTGAACCAAGTGGGGTTCGATTAGTATATCTTACACTACCCTACTATTGATTTTTATCACTATATTCAAAGAATTTAATTGATATATTATGTGATCCATGTACAACATCCCCTAAAAATTTCACAATAACCAATTTATAGATTCCACTTATAATAACATTTTATTCAATTTAATAATTTAATATAAGACTGGGGTGAAATTATAAATATTATTTCAAACAGTTAATTCATTTAATCATTTCACATATCATTTCCCATTCATTTTAAATACATGGATCATGTGTAGTGTTACCAATAATGTTTTCAATTAATTTATTTAAACATTGTTGATATAAATTTTCATGAAATACTACATCAGAATCCAAAAATATCGAAACCTGTGATATTATATATTTTCACGGAAAAGTGAGTCATCCAAACCACTTATGATTAATTTAGAACAACATAGTTATTTCAGTATAATGATATAGATTAATACAAGTAATACACAATCAACTGAAACGTGACATGGTCTTAATATTAACGTTTCATTCAATTCATTAAAACATACAAATTAAGATCCAATTCAACCCACTAAAAAGGTTCTATCATACATAGACAACATATAGGACACATTGTTTAAGAAACATCATAATGAATGTATTGTTCTGGTAGAGGTGGAAAACTCCATTGATTCCATTACGATCACAATGACAAATTATATCATTGTTTTATAAATTTATACATTTGATTTCACATTTATGAGTTACCTAATGATAGTTTGGTGAATAAAAAAACAATGGATGTTATAATAATCTTAAAATTATAAAAAATGTACTACACAACATACAATATCATATAAGTAGAAAACTAATCTGGTAAAGGCATATGATATAGGTAGGAACAAGAGTTGTCATTGATATAAGATAGACACCAAGAAATTTGGGTATATAATATCTCAGGTAACTAATGGTGATAATGATATGGAAAACATATGTAACAAGTAAAAGAAATAATATACACATCATGTGTTATCCAACTCAATGAATTTCATTTGAGTATATTCTAAAATGATGAGATCTATCAAATCCTAATAATAAAGAAAATTGAAATCATCCCCTGAGGGATTTGATTTACATGAGTGAGTGATGAAATGGGGTGAAGGTTTAATGGAATAAAGGAAAAACTAAAATTTCACCCATATAAAAGTTTCACACGGTTTAGGTTCATGGTACCATAACAGTGAATAAATTTTATGTGGCCCACTATCCTTGAAAACGTTCCTCATATAGTCTAGGATTATTATTATAGAAACTATATGCACATTGTGTGATCAACAATATCACAAGTCACATCCTCTTATTGTACAAAAATAACAGTTAGAAAATGTATGAATGTTACATGTATTTTACATTTAATTTTAATTTTTCAATTTCCAAGGTAATTATGGTACATTTTCCTAGTCAATAAAACCATGATCCTCCATTTGTGTGTCCCATATTTGAGACACAAAATTACTACTAATAATGTAAACATTGTGTACCTCTCCCCGATCATCTAATAACAAAAACTCTAGGATCTGGATAAGATTAAACTCTACCAAATCCTTTCCAATTCCCCTGGTGAGTCATTTTAGAAGAAAAAATGTACTTATAATGAATGAAATAGATTTATAACTCACGATGAATGTTTTGATCATACAATATATCATCCTAAAAAATAAATTACCTTGAGTTTCCCATATGTGTGAGGTTATTTCTCAGTCATAAATAATTCTTTCCACATAGCCTATATATCTAAATATATCTAATAATACTAATTAGATACCCGATTAGGTTTCTATAGAACCAGTACTAGGGGAACTAACCTACCCAGGAGATACATCATGGTATGATCAACAATACTAACCAGATATACCTCATAAGAATCCTTAGTATCTATTTAATATTCCTTATGATAGAAATCATTGCATAGGTTACAATGATTATGATGTAGTTGATAAAATTTTTATAATTCATTCATTTCTATATATCATTACAAAAGAAAAATATGATATTCATCTAGTTCGATCATAAAAGAAATAATTTTTTTTATGAATCTCAGGGATATCTTACCATGCCTCTGAATTCATCGATTTCCAAATCCTGGTGAGACATGTAAGAGGGTCTGATCTCACCCTAATAAAGTATGGAGTCAGTGATAATGGTTTTTGTAAGAATTTTTTCTACTGTAATCTATGGATAAATTATTCTAAATTAGTTTTAAATGATCTTATATTTCTTAAATTATATTTAATTATCGAATCAATGCCTTCCCCACCACTAACCAGTAGAGAGGATATCATGACAACGTACCATATAAGTCATTATAAGTACCCCTCATATTTTACTATATAAATTATTATAATATGTGAACTCATAATGATACATTTTTTTTGTGTAAAACACCAAAATCAAGGACACATGCTCAAATAATGTTATCCAATAACTATAAAGTACACATATAATAACCATCAAGCAGAGGGTGGTGTTTTGTAATCATATTTATATGTGATCATATGTCCTTATGAAACCCCTAATTGAATAACTAATTGAACTAAGTGTCACTATCCAATAAGATGGTACATTGAATACCATGATGAAGTAAAATTTCCAGTACTAAACATTATATTTTTTCCCTGATAAAGTATCTCTAATAATAATTTTATTATCCCAAGAATCCAAAATGTGATTTTTTATATAATTTGATTTCTTGCATTATATGAAACCCCAAGAACAAGTACACCATGACCTATCAAAGTAGCCATTTAAAAAAGAGGTTATGAATAGTACTATCCACATTTTTAAATTGTAAAAACATTATATTCCAATATATACATCAATTTTGAATTCATAATATCAAAATTAGTATAGGGTGAAATTTTGGAAATTTTCTTAAAAGATTCAATTTTTGTTGAGTATTGGAAAGTACTGTATTTTAATTCAAAACACTCTTTTTATTTAATTTATTAATTTTTTTAGATTGTATTTTTCATTTTATTAAAAGATTAATTCAATTAATATTTTATAATTTAATACATTTATGTGCATTTTTAGTATTTTCACATTAAAATTGTACATAAACAATTTATCTTTTGATAGATAATACTTTTCAAAAACCCGATTTTTGTTTTTGAAAACTAGAATTAAATTTAAATTAATTTCTAAAACATCTATGTTTTGAGATTGGAAAATTAGATTCCATATTTTTAATCATATGTTAAAAATTTTTAAATAGGTACATTTTTTTTTGGAAATTATGATTTGAAACTTCAGTAATTATTTTATTTAACACGGTTAAAGGGTAAATCTGGAAAATAAGTGTAAAAAATAATATTACACTACCCTAAAATCTGTCCTAATACTATTGGATTATATATGTCCAACCATGGGAATCCATGGGAGTATTTTGGGACCACATGGATCCACTTGGAGAGATAATGGAAGGTGATATCAATTAATTTAATATAAAGAGAAAACAACAAAAACACATATCTTTTAATAAAAAAAATATATCGTGTAATAAAACTAAAATCATCAACAATAAATATTCATTATAAATCTAATGAGATTTTAACTTTATGATATTTCAATTATATTTTTTAGAGATTAAATAAATAGATTTATTTATTACAAAATGATGTTGTAGTTATTTTCTTATTAATGAAGGATTCAATTAAATGATATTATAAATATTAAAATAAATATAATTTAAATATTTTTTTCCATAAATGAATTTTATATAAAATATTGAAATATTATCTTTTATTTAATTCTTTTAGTTCTAATTAATCAATTTATTATGACTTTATCAAAAATCAATTCAACAGTAGTGTCAAAATTGACATAAATAGTTTTTAAAATAAGTACTATTTTATTAAATGATATTATATTCTTAAAACTCCATGATTCTTCCAAATTACATTTATAAAATTAAAAATGTCATTAATGATCCATTTATGGTTTACTTGGAATTTTTTCGTAAATATTATTACCATATATTATGAAAATGTAAGAAGATGTGGTAAGAGTTAATGTTTTCAACTAATGGTTAAAGCAAAAAAGATAAGGTTAATTTTGTGACCTATACATGTATTAAACATATTGGTTAAGCTAATTTCAACCCAACATCATCATATATTTGGAATATATATATATATGGACTATTTTCAACTACGAATAAATGTATTATAAAATAATATTTCAATACCTTCCAAAAGATCCCCTCCCCCATCTTATAAATGTTCATTACCACTACCTCGTTATTCACCCATGAAAAGCCAGTTTTCCCCACCATCCCCTGACCAAATATCCTTCTATATTCCCTCACTTATTCGTAGAGGCCACCCATTGGTAATAAAACTATCTTATTGAGTCCTTATGTGAGAATCAAAAGAAGACGCATGAAAAAAAAAAATTAATTGTTCTATCCCTTCTCTCAATGCTCATTTATTCTCCGACATCATGTAACTATGATTTTACTATACTTAAATAATAACTCCAAAATCTAATAAATGATGAGATATCATTATGATTATGGTACAACCATATTCCTCCATTACCCTTCCTATGAAAAACAATATCAAAATGCGTGCGTGCGTACGACTTACCTTTTCCATGACATGGTGTAAACTATTTTTCATCTACAATTCATTTTGATGGGTATAATGATGAATACAAATGAATTAAATAAAAAATATAGTATGATATTATTTCCTTAAAATTCACATTCAATCTAAATCCATTCCTTGAAACCATTTTGTAAATGATATTTTTGCATGTGCATACATATGGCTTACCGTCTCCACGACGCGATGAGACTCGTCTTCGATTTTCACCATCCAACAATGATTAAAACGATACATATAATGAAAAATTATGAAATATATTACATAATAATGCTAATTTAAATATTTATATGTACATAAATTCATATATATGTGTGTTTACATATATTTTATTCACATACATCAATTCAATACCTTATGAAAACAGAAATAATGTTCATGCGTATGAACGGATTACAATCTCTATGAATGGTGTATTAAATGTAATACATTTATCTATTATATATATTTATATTATGAATATATATTATATATATACCCATATATCATATTATACATTTTTGATGTATGTAAATCATGATCTAAGTAATATGATTAAGAATAATAAGTCAAAACACGTACAACAAAACAAACCCATTATTTCCAAAAATTTTACATTAACAAGGAATTGATAATAAATGTGTAATATAAATTCATAAAATAATTATATATGATATGATAAATGTTATTATGTTTCAAATATATGTTAATAATACCATCATAGAGGACTATCAGGCATATAAATAGTGTATCAGACATAAGGTTAGGGATTCAATCTCAATTTCATTTCATTAAGGAATATTGATATGTTGTACACAAAGTTACTTTTATACAATGTATATTATGACCATTGATTTGTTATCATTATTTTCATTATTTTTATGATATTATGTCATTTATTTCATGGGAATTATCTATATATCCATATTACTCATTCAATATGGTTATTTGATAAGGCATATTACTTATTTTGTTTATTCGATATGATAAATAATTTGGACTAGAAATGACGAGAAGTGCCCGAAAGTTATATAGCTCCTGGATGCATCAATAGGTTCTGATGAGACAGATAATTTGGCCAAATGGGGTTTTACCCTTAATTTTAAACCATCTTTTTAAAGTTCTTGGTACTAATAGGTTTTCATGTTCCTAAGACATGGTGTCCTTAACTAAAGTATATCCATTATTTAATTTTATTTAGTATTCATCCATTAGATTTGTCGTTGACATATCGATAAAAGAAGTTCATTCTCAATTTATTGATTTATGTAATATGTTTATATTCCTCACTTTCCATATTATTTGTTCCTTATCTAGTTTTGTAAATGGAATGTGTGATCAGATATTTACCTTTCCATATTAATTGATTATTTCTTATGTTTTACATACCGTTACTTAGAATTTGAGCTCACCGTTATTATGTTTCTATCCTCAGGTTATGAAGAAGGGAAGTTTGATTATGCTTTCAAGGAAGCAATTTATTTCAGTTATTGTGTGGCATGTTTTATTTTGTTTTCCCAACATTTTATGGATATCATGTTTGTAATCTACTATTCCAAGACTACTAAACAGTAAGGTCCTCCGAGAGGTGATTCCTTGTAATCATGTTAATGTAATGTAATAATGCACCGACATCAAGGTATATCGGGTTGGGGTGTTACAATTGGAATCAATGTATGTTTAATAGTAACCATTGAAACTAGATTTTGATAAAATAGATTAGGTAACATACCCTAAGTTAGACTTTGGGGATTCACTTATGATAATTCCCAAAAAGTAATAGACGTTTAAGATTTATGATGCACATATTTTTAATTTATGTTGAGATGTTTACAATATATGATACTCATAATTTTATGAGCTAATCTGATATGATTCATTATATAGAGATGGAACCTGGAAGGACGAATGGAATCAATACTCGAAGAAATTATAGTGGTTTCCCTATAGAGGAATAATATACAGCTAGTATTGGGATAGAGAATATTATGGTGATACTATGGAAACATAATTAAGTAATGACAAATAACCTTGCCTGAAATGAACAACCCATTCCATATATAGAATCTCTAAGGCTGGGTCTATTAATGAGTCAAAATCACCCATCATTTTGTGGGAATATTAATCCAATTGTATCTGAGAAGCAGATTAAGTCTCTAGAAAAGATATTTATGGCCTCTGGATGAAAAGAAATAGAAAAGGTAACATTTGTGGTCTATTATCTCAAATGTGAAGTTGATCAATGGTGTACATTGATCAAAAATACGAGGGATGAAAAATGAATATATGTTATGGAATTTATATCATTTATGGAGATATTCTTAGACAAATGCATTCCTCGTTGTCAATAAATTGAGATGAAGATAAAGTTCCTCAACATAATGAAGAAGGAAGAAGGGATTTTTGTAGATGGTGAATCTACCTTTACAAGATTAGCCAACTATTCTATGGATTATATACACTACAAAGAGTGAATGATCAATAACATCATTTAATATCTTAATTAAATCTCCTAAGGGAACTGGATTCTTAGAAGTTATCATCAAATGAGGAAATAGTTTTGGGTTCCCTAAAGATAGAGAAGTAATTTTCTATGATAAATATTTTCAAAGGGAAAAAAATACAAGAAGATTCCATCTCAGAACTATTAAAAAGGAAATGAATCAAATAAGAAAAAGGTGGTCAAACAATTTTCATCTTGTGAAAACTATTGGAAAAAGCACCCTGGGAAATGTTTGAAGGGATTGGGTGTTTGTTATATGAGCATAGATAATGGACACCATGCTCATGAATGCAATGCAAATAAACAAATCAATGATGCACAATTCTATAATTTTAAAGATATGATACAATATTTATATGAATTAAAAATATGACAATAGAATCATCCATATAAAAGACTGAGGGGATATTCCCTAGCATTTGCGATAACAACAACATAGGATGAAGTTTCTAATGAAATAGATGCAGATACATTAATTATATCCTAAAATTTAGCTAAATATTAATTTTATTCTGGATCATCACATCCCTTTATATATTCATTGATTTCATTAAAAATAAGATATTTCTAATTCACCATGTAAATGGAATTACTGGTTGAAATCCTAGTGGTAACCCTATCACAACAAATGATGTGTCAAGCTGTTCTTATTTTGGCCAATAAATGTGATCTTATTGCTATTTTTTTATTATACTTATGGTTTATTTTGTTTATATCCTTGGTATGAATAGTATTTCAAAATATTATTCAAATATTTATAGAATTCTGAATGATGTTTCAATTTGTGAGGAAGATTTCGCATATGTTATCTTTATATAATAAATTTCATCACCTGATACTTATCAAAATCCACCCCCAATATCTATATTAAATTCGATTATTGGGGAGAAAGAGAAATCAACATCTAGATAGAAAGGGGGTAATCTTAAAATTGATTACATACCCATTATAAATATATAAATTTATGTTTTTTCCAAAAAAATTACAAGGAAACTCCCAGAGCATGAAGTTGAGGTCTTTATTGATTTAATCCCTAATGCAAGGCCAATATCCAAAACTCCCTATTGAATGGCCACTATGGAATCAGAAGAGCTGAAAAGAAACTTGAATATGTGGTTATAATAGGATTTATCCACCCTAGTGTTTTTCATTGGGATCCCCTATTATCTTCATCATGAATAATAATGTATCCATGAGGCTTTGTATTGATTATTGGAAAATCAATTCTATTACAATAAAGAACAAGTATCATCTACCTCATATCAATGATTTATTTAATCAACCTCAAGGTGATCACCTATTTTTAATGATTTATCTCTGTTCATAATATTATCAATTATGAGTGAAGAAGGAAGACTTTCTGAAGAAATATTTTTTCATAATATGTAGGGTCATTACGAATTTAAGGTAATGCCTTTTGGATTGACTAATGCACCCTAAGTTTTTACGGATCTCATGAATAGAGTATTCAAGGAATATATTGATGTTTTTGTCCTTGTATTTTTTGATGAAATGATTATATATTCTAATAACATTGAAGACCATGATTATCACTTGTGAATCATTCTTGAGACTCTAATGAGAGAAGAATTATATGGTAAATTTATCAAGTTTGAATTTTGGATTTAAGAAATTTCTTTCCTAGGCCATATAGTCTACAAATATGGAATCTATATTGATTAATAAAAGGGAATGTTAATTCAATAATGGAAAACACCAGTAAATATAACTAAGGTATGCATTTTTATTGGTTTAGCAGGTTACTATCAATATTTATGTATAATTTTTCCTGATTGGAAAATCCATTTACAATGATCACATATAAGGGGGTTAAATTCATTTGTAAAAATGAGTGTGAAGAATGTTTTGATGAATTGAATATAATATTATTCAATGATCCTATCATGACATTACAAAAAGTGAATTATGGGTTTCTTATTTATAGTTATATATCAAGGAAATGACTTAGTTGTGTCCTTATGTAGAATGATAGGGTTATTGCACATGCACTAAGGAAATTAAAACAATGTGAACAAAAGTATCCAACTAATGATATTATGTTAGATGTAGTAATATTTTCTCTGATAATATGGAGAGACTATCTCTATGGGAAAAATGTTTCATATATAATTATCATAACAGGTTGAAATATGTTTTTTTATAAAAATAACTCAACATGAGTCAAAGTAGATGACTTGAGATACAAATGGATTATGATTGAAAAATACATTCCCAACCAGAGAAGAAAAATAAGGTGGAATCTTCTTTGAGAAAAATTGACCATGGAGTTCTATACAAGATGGGAATTGAGAGGGATATTTTGTTCAAAGATCTGATAATGAGAGATATGGGAATTATCATTGATGGTGAAGAATCAGTAATTTTTCAAATGGTTTCCCAAACACATATACTAGAAATGATAAAAGGATATCTGAATGATGATGGAGAGTTTCAAAAGACTATTATAGCTGTGAATGATAGGATATTGATTGATTTTGTATTTGAAGATGGCATTTTGAAATTTGTGAAGAGGCTTTGTGTTTCCTCTATACCTGAGCTAAAAAGGGAATTGTTGGATGATCCTCATAGCTCCAAATTCCTTATACACTTCGGTGTCACTATGATGTATGTATATTTGAAGGAACATTATTTGTGGGACATCATGAAGGGGAAATTTTTTTATTATGTGTTGAAATTTTTTGGTTTTTAGTAGGATAAGGCTGGAAGACAACATAATAGAGGAGTCATGCAAACTATTTCTATACCTTTGTATAAATGGAATGATATTACAATGTAATTTTTCATGGAAATACCAAAGAATCCTAGAATGAATGATGCAATATGAATTACTATTCACCGGCTTACTAAGTTAGCACATTTTCTTATTAATGTGAAGATTTACCTAATTAACGTTTATAAAGGATATATATTAATGAATTTGTAAGACTCCATGGCGTACCCCTATCAATTTTTTTTTCTGATAATGATCCTATATTAAAATAATTATTCATGAAAAGTCTTCAGAAGGCCCTAGATATGGATCTCCCCTTGATCACTGCATTCCACTATCCTACAGATGGACACTCAGAACTAACTATTCAAACTTTAAGAAAAAAATTTAGATCCTTATCTCATGACTTCAAATGTATGTGGGATCCGTATTTTAAAGATGTAGAATGTTTCTATATGAATATCTTCCATTCAATTATCCATATGGCACCATACAAAGAATTATATGGAAAGATATGTCTTAAACCAACTTAATGGGATGATGCTGGTGATAGAAAACTTGTGGGTCTAGAACTTGTTGAAGAAACAATTTATATGGTGATGTTTTTCCAAACCCATATCAAAAAAACTCAAAATATGAAAAATATCATTGTCTTTACCCAAATGAAGGATTTGTAATTTCAAGTAGGAGATCATGTTTACTTGAAGGTCTCTCAATGGAAGTGTGTTATACGATTTGGTAAGATGGGTAAATTAAATCCTATGTACATTAAAACATTTGAAATTCTAAAAATAATAGGACTTGTAGCCTACCATTTGGCAATGAATCCAAGTATTTCAAATGATCATGATGTGTTCTACATATCACTATTATGGAAACACATGATAGACACCATTCTTGTACACACCTATGATGAAAATGAACTGGAACATGATCAGTCTTATTTTGAAGAGAGTATCATGATTATTGATACCAGGGGAAAAGAATTGAAAAATCAGACAACTTGTATAGTAAAAGTTCAATACAGAAACTATAAAATGGAAGAGGCGACGTGGGAACCTGAAAAACATATGATGAAGAACCACTTGAATAATTTTATGTCACTATATTTGTAACACCCTAGGTAAATAAAGAATATGAAATTTTTATATTTATCCATATTTGTTAATAACATATTAATATGACTTTAAAGAGGACGCTATGCTCGATGGCGTACCCAACACGCAACAACGAGTTTCTTGGGAATCTTGTGTTTCACTCTAATAATAAAATAATATTATTTTAAATGGTAGTTAACATGTAGCCGTTGTATTGGAGGGAATGGATAGAAATAAATAAAATATGATTATATATGTTTTTAAATGTTTTTACATTTATCCAATAAAATATAATGGCTTAAAATACGGAAAGAATTCAATTTTAGGCTTTTATACCCTAATTTTCACTAAAGGTTCACTTATCACCTTTTGATGGCGAATTGTCATTAAATATTGTTTTGACCACTCTTATACATTATTTTGGACCAAATAAAACTCTTCTTTAGAATTGGGACATCAAAATTTACTTTGTGTAAATTTTTGGTATCTTTCCGATAAAGTTCATTTTTTTCAATGAATAGTGTAAAATGTTGTATTTTAATTCAAAACCTCTTTTTAATATAATTTATTTATATGATTAGAATATCTTTTGAATTGGTTTTAAAGTTAAATTAGAATATATATTTACCATTAAATCCAATAGTGGTCATTGGAATTAATTTCACTTTGAAATCAGACTTAAACTAGTGTCAATCTTTTGATACTTATTGTTTTATAAAAACACGATATTTGCTCTGACAGCGGGAATTAATTATTAAATTAATTTATGTGACTAATATGTTTTGAATTGTGTAAAACGGACTTCATTTTTGAATTTGGAATATCAAATATAGCTTAGGGTGAATTTTTGGGATTTTTCTGAAAAACTTCAATTTTTGATGAATAGTGAAACCACTAAGTGGTACTTATAAAAGATGATTTTTTGTTTAAATGAAATTTTACCACTTATGTGTTTTTAATTTCAAAAATCCGACATACATGGTTGTCATTAAGAAGTAAAATGTGGTTCAATGGGACAAAAATAATTTTTTGGTGAATAGTAACTTATTAAGTTTTTTATCGCGATTAGTGGTAATTAGTGTAGTTTAAGGTAAAAATAATGCTTTAATAAAATGAAATGAACTTGAAACATGTCCTAACCTCATTGGATGTGTAATGGCCGACCAAGACAATCCATGGGTCAACTTGGGGACCCCATGGATCCACTTTGGTTGGGAAATGACAAAAATAACTTTTTATTTAATGTAAAAGTAAAAATGACACAAACATGATATGTTTTACTAAAAAAACTTTTACGTGGGGTTATACAAGTCATATTTTTGATTATAAATAGTCATTGGAAATCTAAAACGATTTTCTACATCATAGTATTTTTTTTTTAATTTTTAGACATTAAATAAATTAAATTATTTATGACATAATAATGATGCAGCGATGACATCATTATTTGACGATTTAAATAAAATGGAAAGATAATGTAACATCTATGAACTACACATGTCCAAAACATATTGTATGGGTGTATTTCGAACCCTTAACACCTTATCCACGAATAATATCAATGTGGGACCTTTTAAACCCGAAACACATTTTCAAATAAAGTAATATTTCTTACTTTCCAAAAGTACCCCTCCTCTCCTCTTATAAAAGGCCCCCACCTCTACCTCATTTCACACACTCCTCAAGCCTTTGGCTCGGCCAACCCCTGCCCATTTACTCTCTCCACATCCCTCTCCTCATCCTAGAGGATTCACTTTGGGCAGAATCCTTTCAAAGGAAGCCTTTATGCTCAAATCAAAAGGAGTTACACTTTTAAAGGTAATTCATTCTCTTATGTTCATTTGTTTTATTTTGCTTCTCCAACCCCCTAAACTCTTTTTATTTACTTCTTTTGTAACAACAGAAGTATCTTCAATATACTAGGATGTTGTTATAAGATTTATTAGAGCTACACTCTCACACAACTACATCAAATGGTTAAAGAACATACGGTTTACGTGGATGGCGAAATTCTGCCTCCCGAAACGATGATTGTTCAATACTCATTTAACACCTTCAAAGGTGGCCATTATGATGTCACTATTTTTATATATGATATATAATATGTTTATGTTTTACTTATACTTCTGTACGTTTCATTTGTGCCTTACCTTTATGGCTTCCATTATGGGTATACGCGATATCTTCATTTTAGGAAGTGCGGACTACCGCCCCCCTCAAAGTGATGTGATTCGTTAATGCCACACATGGGATGTATAAGGGATGGATTTAATGTTATTATATATGATGTTATACTGGAATTATTATATACCTCTATATCATTATTATTTTCTTTCCATTAAAGTATGAGATAGAAATGAAAGTAGCATTCATGCGTACGTACGGCTTACCGTCTCCATGAACGGTGCATTTCATTTCTTATCCCCAAATGTAATGTACTATTATAAGTACATGTATATAATGGATATATATGATGAATGATACATCTAAATTATGAATATAATTATTTAATTAAAATATACATACCTCTCATTTAGTTTTAATTCCATTAATTTGACAAAGAAATGAAAGTAGCGTTCATGCGTACGTACGGCTTACCGTCTCCATGAACGGTGCATTTCATTTCTTACCTCTAAATGATTATGTAATATTATAAATACATGTATATGCTGGATATATATGATATATATGATATCCAAATCAGGAATGTCATTCTGTATATAAAGAACCTTTGACCACACGAACAACATGTAATTGTAAGAAGTCCACTTTCGACTTAAGAACCAAATATCGGCAAAACAAATATTATTAACTTAAATGATTACATAATGTTTATAACATGTCAATAATTGATATAAAAGGAATAATGAACTTTGAAAAGGTTCTTAAGCAAGTGTAAATTAACTCAAGTTTATCATTCAGGACGTTAAAGAACGATTGAGTCAAGTCGGACCCGAGGTAAGGGATCCTACTCCTCTCTTTCTTTTCAAGTACACAATTTTATGTCATTCATTTTAAAGCTTATATTTCTTGTTATTGGGATGATCTTTTATATTAAACTTACTGTAATTTTTATTTTCATGTGATGAGAGACCCTATTCTCTCTCATCAATCCATTTTGGAAGTTTTGAGTGGCGTCGTTAGGCTGCCGAACTTTCGTAAGAGATCTAACCTCTCTCTTTCTTTTTAAGTACTCTCCTTTATGTCACTTCTTTTAAACTCATCTTTGTAATGTTGGGGGATGTTCTTTTATTTTCCTCTTGCTGTACATTATATTTTAATGTGATGAGATACCCTATTTGATCTCATCAATCCAAATTTGAAAGTTTTATGTGGCATCGTTAGGCTGCCGAGTTTTCGTATGGGATTTTTAATCTCACTTTTATTCCCATGAGATTTATGCTACATTTGCCACAAATTCCATTGAGTGGTGTATGTACTACCCATTATTCTAATCTTTGTGTAATATACTTTCGTTTATGAGTATTTACATCAATGATCTATTGTCCTTCTTTCATGGGGTGTATGTTTTGAAAGATACCCAGGTCTGTAAGGGAACCTTTCACCCTCCTTTTTTTAAAAGACTTCTTTTGTTGGGTCTTTTAATTTACATATTTTTATGTTGGGATATGTTCTCATATCTCCTGATTGATGTAAATTTTATGTCCAAGTGATGAGATTCCCTTTTTATCTCTCATCAACTCATTTTCTGAATTTTTGAAGTGACGTCGTTAGGCTGTCGAATTTTACCAAGGGAACGTTTTAACCCAATTTCGATTTCTTTGGGTTGAACATGTAGTCATTGAATATGTCATCCATTGAATATGTGTGAATGAAATTTTATTGTTTTACACATAATATACACTTATATTGGGTGTATTTATATTTGTCACACATATTTTTGAGATTGATTTGTCCTTAATTTAAGGATACCTTCTTTATAAGGGATTTCGTTACATTTGACATTTCTATTGAGGGTTCATTGTTGTTATGCACCAATTCACTCTTATATGGTGTATATACTGTCCTTTGGAGTATTATATCATGAATCCATTTATTCTCATGATATTATAAAGTTCTTACTAAATGTTATTCCTCAATTATTGTATTCAATTGTCTCTAATTTTGGTAAAACCCCTTTAACCAAAATATCGTTTTAAATGTTTTAATTATTTGTTCTTATTAATATCCATGTTTTCAAAATGGTTTTAAGGATTTATTTATATGGATATTAATGGTTTAAAATTTTAAGCTTCATGGTGGTATGGGACACTTTGATTCAAAAATCTCTTTATTAAATGTTTTAAATGGTTTTGGAAATGGTTTCTTTTTGAATGGATTCATTATTTCAATATACTAAAATGTTATATTGTGATTGAAATGTGGAAATGTTAGGTTTCCTTTATGCATGTTTTATGTGACACATTTATGTTATGGTTCTTGGGCATTGTTATGAAAACGGGTGGTTCCGTGATAAACTAAGGGCGGGTGAGCCCGATATAGCTCTCCAATGCATTGGGTAACGCGAAGGAGTGAAACGATAAGGTTTCTCCGAAGAGATTTAGGGAATATACTGTGATGGGTATTCCCAACGTAACCAAGAGGGTTACTCCCTACGTAAGAATGTTATGAATGCCTCAAGTTACCTTTATGTCTTATGATTTCTATGATTTATTCATGATTTGATGAGGTATGTTAAAGTGACTAAGTTTTATGGGTAAAGTATGATTTCAATCTTATGTATATATGAACTCATGTTTCTTTTCCATATTTTTTTAACCCTTACTGAGCTTTTTATTCTCATCCAAAGTTTTTGAAATGTTTTTCACAGGTCAATGGAAAGGTACATGATGTGATGATAGTGTCAAGGATGAGTCATGAAAGAATCCATGTTTTATTTTAAATAGGTTTCCGTTGATGGGAAGAATGAATATTGTCTTTTATGTAACCACTTTGTTTAAATGTGGAATGTAATGCAAGTTTCATGATCTAATTCTCTAAAACTCTAAACCTGAAAAGATCCTCAATGTGTAATCTTGTAATAACTCAAGATTAAGTAAGGTTTAAGGCTGGGGCCTTATAGTTGGTATCAAAGGTCGGTTTAGATAACATTAGAGGTTAGGGTATTCTTTAAGCATAAGTGACATTACCATAATGGTTAGGATTTAAGAAAGAATCCTAATTTTAGACAAAGTGAATGAGTAATTATATCTTAGTGTTTACCTTCCTCATTAGTACATGATGGTTTTGTTGATATACTCACACTGAACTTTTTGGTTTTAGTATATAGCAGGATCTAGCAGGCACCAAAGTGACAATGGGTTTGAAGGAAACTGTGGTGGTTCTCTGATTAATATACTGGATGAGATGGGGGATTCAATGAGGAATCTTATAGTTGTTCTAAACAAACTATCAAGGAGTCGTGATCAATCACTTCAACCTTGGTGAGTTCTCTAATGGATCATGTACGAGATGGCCAACTCGATGTGGAAATTCAGGTAATAATTATTAAGGTAACCATTAGGGTTTATATGATCCTTACTTTTGAGGTAATTATGGGTTATTATATAATATGATGGAAAATGAAGGTCATGAGATAAACTTGAGGTTAAAATATGTTATGATTATTCTTGAATATTTTATCTCATTTTGGGGAATGTTTTAAGAATTATATGTTTTTGGGAAAAGGACAACACGTAGACCGTGTGACTACCCGTCGCGTCGGACAAAGCTGCGGGAATCGAACCCACAACCAAAGTGCGACTGGTATTTATCGCCTACCACTGGACTACGTGAAGTCCCTGGTTAGTTTGACTGATTCTTTCTAGTTATATGATTTTATGAATTAAGAGTAAGTTGATTTTGGGTTATTTATGAAAATGATTAACCTATCTTGGAGGATATGTGATTAGGTTAATTACTTTTCAATACGAGACTTTAGGGGCAACTGATGTTGTTTGGAGATAAATGTTACGATTTAACTTGGAAGACTATGTGACTAATTCCTTCAAATATTTGGGTTTCAATCTTATATTGGTTTAATTTGAAGAATTTTATGGACAAATTGATTATAGAATGGTCCTCTTTGAACTTTGGGTTTTGTTGGACAAATTTTGGAGGTTAAGAATAGATTTTCTTTTTATAAAGGGTTATCCTTTTCTGGATTATCTGACCTTGTACTAACCTTTATGGTTTTGGTTTTGGTTAAAGCCTAAAGACATGGGATGTATATATTTCTATTTGGCGGATTAGGTGATTCTCTAGAAGTTGATTATAGTACTCTTAATGTGAACAAGTCTCCCTAAATACTCGTCTTTTGGAAAAAAATATGAGTTTGATTAAGGAATCTAGTAAAAGTTGAGAGTCAACATGATAAGTGATTATGTTTCCTTATGAATAAATTCCTCAATAAAAAGTAACTTAAAACAAAAATGTTGTCTATTAACTTTTCCTACTGGGGAATCGAATACCGTTTAACCCATCACAAGTTTGTGATTTTCTTGTGGTTAACTTTCTCCTAAACATGTTTTCTATCACTCTCCATCAGAACATGACCCTATGTTTTCTCCTCCATGTCCATGTTTTCCTACATGGAATCCTAGTATGGGTTAACTCGGGTGACCTCTGTACTTATCTTCCTTTATTTTAAAGTGATTGTTTTACCAACTCTTGTTCCGATGTGGGACATTCAAGGATGTTTCCAAGCTCAATTTTAAAATTGTGAGGACGCAATTCCCAAAAGGGGGGAAGGATGTAACACCCTGGGTAAATAAAGAATATGAAATTTTCATATTTATCCATATTTGTGAATAACATATTAATATGACTTTAAAGGGGACGCTATGCTCGATGGCGTACCCAACACGCAACAACGAGTTTCTTGGGAATCTTGCGTTGCACTCTAATAATAAAATAATATTATTTTAAATGGTAGTTAACATGTAGCCGTTGTATTGGCAAGAATGGATAGAAATAAATAAAATATGATTATATATGTTTTTAAATGTTTTTACATTTATCCAATAAAAGATAATGGCTTAAAATACGGAAAGAATTCAATTTTAGGCTTTTATACCCTAATTTTCACTAAAGGTTCACTTATCACCTTTTGATGGCGAATTGTCATTAAATATTGTTTTGATCACTCTTATACATTATTTTTGACCAAATAAAACTCTTCTTTAGAATTGGGACATCAAAATTTACTTTGTGTAAATTTTTGGTATCTTTCCGATAAAGTTCATTTTTTTCAATGAATAGTGTAAAATGTTGTATTTTAATTCAAAACCTCTTTTTAATATAATTTATTTATATGATTAGATTATCTTTTGAATTGGTTTTAAAGTTAAATTAGAATATATTTTTACCATTAAATCCAATAGTGGTCGTTGGAATTAATTTCACTTTGAAATCAGACTTAAACTAGTGTCAATCTTTTGATACTTATTGTTTTATAAAAACACGCTATTTGCTCTGACAGCGGGAATTAATTATTAAATTAATTAATGTGACTAATATGTTTTGAATTTTGTAAAACGGACTTCATTTTTGATTTTGGAATATCAAATATAGCTTAGGGTGAATTTTTGGGATTTTTCTGAAAAACTTCAATTTTTGATGAATAGTGAAACCACTAAGTGGTACTTATAAAAGATGATTTTTTTTAAATGAAATTTTACAACTTATGTGTTTTTAATTTCAAAAATCCTACATACATGGTTGTCATTAAGAAGTAAAATGTGGTTCAATGGGATAAAAATAATTTTTTGGTGAATAGTAACTTATTAAGTTTTTAATCACGATTAGTGGTAATTAGTGTAGTTTAAGGTAAAAATAATGTTTTAATAAAATGAAATGAACTTGACACATGTCTTAACCTCATTGGATGTGTAATGGCCGACCAAGACAAGACATGGGTCAACTTGGGGACACCATGGATCCACTTTGGTTGGGAAATGACATAAATAACTTTTTATTTAATGTAAAAGTAAAAATGACACAAACATAATATGTTTTACTAAAAAAAATTTAAGTGGGGTTATACAAGTCATATTTTTGATTATAAATAGTCATTGGAAAGCTAAAAAGATTTCCTACATCATAGTATTTTTTTATAATTTTTAGACATTAAATAAATTAAATTATTTATGATATAATAATGATGCAGCGATGACATCATTATTTAACGATTTTAATAAAATGGAAAGATAATGTAACATCTATGAACTAAAAATGTCCAAAACTTATTGGATGGGTGGATTTAGAACCCTTAACACCTTATCAACGAATAATATCAATGTGGGACCTTTTAAAACCGAAACACATTTTCAAATAAAGTAATATTTCTTACTTTCCAAAAGTACCCCTCCTCTCCTCTTCTAAAAGGCCCCCACCTCTACCTCATTTCACACACTCCTCAAGCCTTTGGCTCGGCCAACCCCTGTCCATTTACTCTCTCCACATCCCTCTCCTCATCCTAGAGGATTCCCTTTGGGAAGAATCTTTTCAAAGGAAGCCTTTATACTCAAATCAAAAGGAGTTACACTTTTAAAGGTAATTCATTCTCTCATGTTCATTTGTTTTATTTTGCTTCTCCAACCCCCTAAACTCTTTTTATTTACTGATTTTGTAACAACAGCAGTATCTTCAATATACTAGGATGTTGTTATAAGATTTATTCGATCTACACTCTCACACAACTATATCAAATGGTTAAAGAACATACGGTTTCCGTGGATGGCGAAATTCTGCCTCCCGAAACGATGATTGTTCAATACTCATTTAACACCTTCAAAGGTGGCCATTATGATGTCACTATTTTTATATATGATATATAATATGTTTATGTTTTACTTATACTTCTGTACTTTTCATTTGTGGCTTACCTTTATGGCTTCCATTATGGGTATACGCGATATCTTCATTTTAGGAAGTGCGGACTACCGCCCCCTCAAAGTGATGTGATTCGTTAATGCCATACGTGGGACATATAAGAGATGGATTTAATGTTATTATATATTATGTTATACTGGAATTATTATATACCTCTATATCATTATTATTTTCTTTCCATTAAATTATGAGATAGAAATGAAAGTAGCATTCATGCGTACGTACGGCTTACCGTCTCCATGAACGGTGCATTTCATTTCTTATCCCCAAATGTAATGTACTATTATAAGTACATGTATATAATGGATATATATGATGAATGATACATCTAAATTATGAATATAATTCTGTAATTAAAATATACATACCTCTCATTTAGTTTTAATTCCATTAATATGACAACGAAATGAAAGTAGCGTTCATGCGTACGTACGGCTTACCGTCTCCATGAACGGTGCATTTCATTTCTTACCTCTAAATGATTATATAATATTATAAATACATGTATATGCTGGATATATATGATATATATGATATCCAAATCAGGAATGTCATTCTAGATATAAAGAACCTTTGACCACACGAACAACATGTAATTGTAAGAAGTCCACTTTCGACTTAAGAACCAAATATCGGCAAAACAAATATTATTAACTTAAATGATTACATAATGTTTATAACATGTAAATAATTGATATAAAAGGAATAATGAACTTTGAAAAGGTTCTTAAGCAAGTTGAAATTAACTCAAGTTTATTATTCAGGACGTTAAAGAACGATTGAGTCAAGTCGGACCCGATGTAAGGGATCCTACTCCTCTCTTTCTTTTCAAGTACACACTTTTATGTCATTCATTTTAAAGCTCATCTTTCTTGTTATTGGGATGATATTTTATATTAAAATTACTGTAATTTTTATGTTCCTGTGATGATACACCCTATTCTCTCTCATCAATCCATTTTGAAAGTTTTGAGTGGCGCCGTTAGGCTGCCGGACTTTCGTAAGAGATCTAACCTCTCTCTTTCTTTTTAAGTACTCTCCTTTATGTCACTTCTTTTAAACCCATATTCGTAATGTTGGGGGATGTTCTTTTATATTCCTCTTGCTGTACATTTTATTTTAATGTGATGAGATACCCTATTTGATCTCATCAATCCAAATTCGAAAGTTTTATGTGGCGTCGTTAGGCTGCCGAGTTTTCGTAAGGGATATTTAATCTCACTTTTATTCCCATGAGATTTATGCTACATTTGCCACAAATTCCATTGAGTGGTGTATGTACTGCCCATTATTCTACTCTTTGTGTAATATACTTTAGTTTATGAGTATTTACATCAATGATCTATTGTCCTTCTTTCATGGGGTGTATGTTTTGAATGATACCCAAGTCGGTAAGGGAACCTTTCACCCTCCTTTTTTTTAAACGACTTCTTTTGTTGGGTCTTTTAATTTACATATTTTTATGTTGGGATATGTTCTCATATATCCTGATTGATGTAAATTTTATGTCCAAGTGATGAGATTCCCTTTTTATCTCTCATCAACTCATTTTCTGAATTTTTTAAGTGACGCCGTTAGGCTGTCGAATTTTACCAAGGGAACGTTTTAACCCAATTTAGATTTCTTTGGGTTGAACATTTAGTCATTGAATATGTCATCCATTGAATATGTGTGAATGAACTTTTATTGTTTTACACTTAATATACACTTATATTGGGTGTATTTATATTTGTCACACATATTTTTGAGATTTATTTTTCCTTAATTTAAGGATACCTTCTTTATAAGGGATTTCGTTACATTTGACATTTCTATTGAGGGTTCATTGTTGTTATGCACCAATTCACTCTTATATGGTGTATATACTGTCCTTTGGAGTATTATATCATGAATCCATTTATTCTCATGATATTATAAAGTTCTTACTAAATGTTATTCCTCAATTATTGTATTCAAGTGTCTCTAATTTTGGTAAAACCCCTTTAACCAAAATATCGTTTTAAATGTTTTAATTATTTGTTCTTATTAATATCCATGTTTTCAAAATGGTTTTAAGGATTTATTTATATGGATATTAATGGTTTAAAATTTTAAGCTTCAAGGTGGTATGGGACACTTTGATTCAAAAATCTCTTTATTAAATGTTTTAAATGGTTTTGGAAATGGTTTCTTTTTGAATGGATTCATTATTTCAATATACTAAAATGTTATATTGTGATTGAAATATGGAAATGTTATGTTTACTTTATGCATGTTTTATGTGACACATTTATGTTATGGTTCTTGGGCATTGTTATGAAAACGGGTGGTTCCGTGATAAACTAAGGGCGGGTGAGCCCGATATAGCTCTCCAATGCATTGGGTAATGCGAAGGAGTGAAACGATAAGGTTTCTCCGAAGAGATTTAGGGAATATATTGTGATGGGTATTCCAAACGTAACCAAGAGGGTTACTCCCTACGTAAGAATGTTATGAATGCCTCAAGTTACCTTTATGTCTTATGATTTCTATGATTTATTCATGATTTGATGAGGTATGTTAATGTGTCTAAGTTTTATGGGTAAAGTAGGATTTCAATCTTATGTATATATGAACTCATGTTTCTTTTCCATATTTTTATAACCCTTACTGGGCTTTTTATGCTCATCCCAAGTTTTTGAAATGTTTTTCACAGGTCAATGGAAAGGTACATGATGTGATGATAGTGTCAAGGATGTGTCATGAAAGAATCCGTGTTTTATTTTAAATAGGTTTCCGTTGATGGGAAGAATGAATATTGTTTTTTATGTAACCACTTTGTTTAAATGTGGAATGTAATGCAAGTTTCATGATCTAATTCTCTAAAACTCTAAACCTGAAAAGATCCTCAATGTGTAATCTTGTAATAACTCAAGATTAAGTAAGGTTTAAGGCTGGGGCCTTATAATATTCTCTAAATTTTGGGTACTAAATTATTTCAAGGGGGAGTAATGTAACACCCCATTCTTCTACAATACACTTTCTTTTAAATAATTTAATGTCTTGCGTTGTACGTAACCACTAGTTCAAGAACAACTTGATCTGTCAAAGTAGCCATTTGAAAAGCAATTATGAATAGTACTAACCACATTTTAAATTTTTATAAAATTTATATTTTAAAATATCCATCATTTTTGAATTTGGAATATCAAAAATATCTTAGGGTGAAATTTTGTTAATTTTTTTAAATGATTCAAATTTTGGTGAATAGTGAATAATACTACATTTTAATTCAAAATAGCTTTTTCATCTAATTTATTAATATTGATAGATTGTATATATAATTTTTTAAAACTTTAATTTGATTAATATTTTATCATTTAATCATGTTATGGTCATTGGATGTAATTTCACCTTAAAATATTACATAAACACATGTCAATATTTTCATAGATATTACTTCTTAAAAACCCATTTTTGGGTTTTAATAATGGGATATTATATAAAATTGATTACATAAACTTATGTGCTTTGAATTAGCATAAATGTATTCCATATATGGAACCATAAGGTCCAAATTCAGTAAATATGTACCTTTTATTTTTGTAAATTGAGAATTGTATCTTTAGAAATTCTTTTATTTACCATGGTTAAAAGGTAAATTTGGTAAATAAGGGTAATGAATAATATAAAACTACCCAAAAACGTGTCCTAATTTTATTGTATTATATATTTCCAACCATACAAATCCTTGGGTTGATTTGGGGACCCCATGTATCCACATTGGAGTGATAATTGTATGTTATATTAATTAATTTAAAGTAAGGAGAAAAATAACATAAACATGTATCTATTACCTAAAAAAAATTTTATTGGGTTATATAATTTATATCATCAAATAAAAATAGTAATTATAATGTATAAAATATTTACTACATCAAGATATATTAATTATAAATTTTTAATATTAAATAAATAAATTTATTTATTACAAAATGATGATGGGGTGATTACGTTATTAATGAAGGATTCAATTAAATGATAGTATAAATATTAAAATAAATATAATATAAATTTTTTGATTCCATAAAACAAATATGGATGATATTGATGTATTATGTTTTATTTAATTACATTGTTATTATGTGTGAATGTTTTTTTGACTTTAACAAAAATAATTTCCTAAATAGTGTCAAAATTGTTATAAATGAGTTTTTAAAACAAATACTATTTTATTAAATGATAAAGGAGTACATAGAGTCTAAATATTGGTTAAATAACTTAAATAATGTCAAAAATGTAATAAATGAACCACTTATGGTTACATTTTCATTTTATAGTAAACATGATTACCATATATTATGAAAATTCAAGAAGACACGGTAAGAGTTAATAGTTCAAACTAAGGGTTTATACTAAAAGATAGAGTCAATTTGGTTCCCTAAACTTCTCTAAAACCTATTAGTTGATAGGTTTTCTACCTGAAATCATCTTATATTTTAAATAAATGAGTTTTGGACCATTTTAAACAGAAAATAAATGAATAATAAAATAATATTTCAATACCTTCATAAATTGCCCCTACTACCTCTATAAATGGGCAACATCTCAACCCCCTTATTCACACATCCAATGCCCTTTATATCATAGAAAACCTGACAACAAATCCTTCTAAAATACTTCACTTTATCTGAGAGTCCACCCTTTTGGATTATAACATTCTTAAGATTCCTATTTCTGCAATTCAAAAGGAGACACCCGAAGAAAAGGTAATTTTTGTATCCTTTCATTAAAAGTTCATTTCTTATGCTATATTCTCTTAATAATTTGTTACCATAATAACAAAATAAATAAATCATATAATATATGCTGAGTTGTTTTTATGATTAGGGTACGACCATATTCATCTTTTACCAATCCAATGAAAATAAATATCACTATGTGTGCGTACGTACGGTTTACCGTCTCCACGATGTGGTGTAAACTATTTTTTATCTATACATAATTTCAATGGGTATAAAGATGAATAAAAATGAATTAAATAATAAATATAACATTGTATTAATTCTTTAAAATTAATATTCAATCCAAATCCATAACATCAAAACTTTAATGAATTTATATCATTTATCATGTGTACATACGATATACTGTATCCACGACGTGATTAGACTTCTCTTCTATGTTCACAATCCAATAATGATTATATATATAATGAATAATTATGAAATATATGAATTAATAATTCTTTTAAAATAACATATGTGTGTGTATACATATATTATATTCACTTAGTTCCATTCAATACAATAAGAAAATGTAAACCGTGTTCAAGCGTACGTACGGATTACCGTCTCTATGAATAATATATTCCATGTAATAAATATATCTATTATATATATTTATATAATGAATATATATATATATATCATATTATTCATTTTGGAAGTAATTAAATCATTATCTCTGTAATATGATCAAGAATAAAATGACAAAACATGTACGACAAAACTAAGCTATTATTACCCAAAATGTTGCATTAACATAGAATTGATAACAAATGGGATATATAAAGTCATAAAAATCATATATGATATCATAAATATTATTATGATTATAATATAAGTTAATAACACTATCATAGAGGATTTGGAGACAAATACTGAGAGTATCATACTTAAGATAAGTGATTTCATCTCAATTTAAGTTCATTGAGGCATATTGAAATGTTATACACCAAGTTCAATTTATACGGTATATATTCTACCCATATAATTATTATCTTGAATCTCATCATTTTAAAGATATAATAGTATTTCCATCATGGGAATTTTTGATAGATCCATACTTCTCATTCAATATGGTTATTTGATAAGATATATTATTTATTTTGATTTTTCAATATGAGAAATACTTTATACTGGAAAAGACATGAGGATTGAAGACTTTATATAGCTCATTGAGGCATAAACATGTTTTCATGAGACGAATATGTTGTCTAAATAGATTTCTTCACTTAAGGATAAACCATCTTGTGAAATGTTTTGATGGTAATTAGTTTTCTTGTGCCTGATACATGACACCCTTAAATAAAGTATTTCCCAAATTTAATTTCATTTATTATTTATCCATGTTATTTTTTGTTGACATATCTATCAAAAGTAGTTCATTATAATTTTATTGATTTATGGAATATGTTTCATTTGTTTACATTCCATATTAATGGTGCCTTATCTAGTTTTTTAAATGGAATGTATGAGGACTCGACCTTAAAACATTATATAATCTTTAATTAAATGTATAATTCTCATTAAGGATATTTTCAGGATTATAGTTTTAGATAACTAGGCCATAACTATTACATTACATCTAAAAATTACAAAGTAGACACATCTACTCAGTTTCCATTTTTTCATAAAATAAAAACTCTTGAACAAAAAGATTCATGTCTTCATCCATTCATTAGACAAATGTCTTTTCCTTAATCCAATCCGTGACCGTATTAATATTTATGTCCAATGAAAAAAATTCAAAACATGGGATGAGAAAAAACCATGAATGTTTATAAAACAAGGAATTATAACATTATTCCATCAATACATACAAAAAATAATCACTTTAAAATATATCATGAAATAAAATGATTTATGAATAACGAATAGCAATCAAAAATCATAAAAATAACTTCTGGAGTCCATAACATACTTATTTTGTAGCTTTCACAGCAACGTAGGGAGTTACATTTGGAATACCCATCACATTATATTCCTTAAATCTATTAGTAGATATATTTAGGTTTACCTCTGTCATGTTACCCATTTCATTAGAGAGGTATCTCAGGTTCACCTGCCCAAGGTTTATAACTGAACCACTCATATACGTAATCAATTCCCTAGATCCATAATATATACATAACACATAAACCAAATATAAAGGAAATATAAAATTTCCACATTTCAACCACAATATATCATTTAAATATATTTACATAAAAAATATAATATGAAAAACATTTTCAATACCAATATACGTAAAATAGTATATGGTATTTATTTTCCTTTAAAAAACATTTCATCTTGTTAATGAAGAAAAAGATAAAATAATACTCACGGTGGCGGGAAAAGTCATGTTCACCGATTATGTTAAAAATAAGCTTTACTTTTTGTCATTTAGTTAAAAAAACTCATAGAATAAGATTCCCTTTGAATGAAGTGAAAAGTAAATGTTTTTATACACCGTTTAAATGAATATTGTGTATAAAACCAAATATGCCTCAATGAAAGTAAATTGAGCTGAAGTCCCATACCTTGTGTCCAACATGATCTATTCATTCTTTAATCTCTTGAATAATAAACTAAAGCTAATTTATACAAGCTTCATAACATTTTTAAAGTATATTGTCGATATTATATCATCTATTATGATGTTATAAAAATTATGTTATCATTTATGTTAATAGTGGTTGTGTTGTCGATATCTGGTACTTGAGTCAAAATTGAACTTCTTATAACTACAAGCTGTCCCCGTAGTCAAAATTATATTATCTCTAAAATTATATTCATAATTTAGATATCACATATATCATATTTATCCAGTATATATATGTATTTATAATAGTACATAACATTTGGCAGTATGAATTGAAATGCACCGTTCCTGGAGATGGTAAGTCGTATGTACGGATGAATGCTCTATTCATTTCTATTTCATATATAATGGAATTAAAAAATAATGATACATGGGTATATTATGATTGAAGTATAATATAATATATAATTTCATCAACACAATCTTGTATACGTTCCCCGCATGGCATGAATGAGTCATATCACTTTTAGGGGGCGGTAGTCCGCACATACTCAAAAGAAATTATTGCATTTACGCACTATGGAAACCATAATGGTATGCGGTAATTGAAAATAAAAAGGTATAAAGAAAATATAAATACATTATATATCACATATAAATACAGTTCCATAATAATTTCCACCATAAGAAGTTGTAGGAGAAGATTGATCAATCATTGTTTCGTGATGCGGTAGATCGCCATCCACATAAAAAATATGTTCATTACCCATTAGATGGAGGAGTGTGTAAGTGTAGTTCAAATAGTTCTCATAAAAGAAACATAGTATATTAAGGATAGTGTTTTTGTTATAAATTAAAGTAATAATAAGAGTTTATGGGGTTTGAAGAAGTTAAATAAAGTAAAATAACTTAAGAGAAAATGTTACATTTAAATAGGGTAACTCCCTTTGGTTTGAACCAAAAGGATTTCTTGAAGTGCCTTCTACCTAGGGTAAGGATTATAGGTGAATGAAATGGATATAGGGAGATTAATTGGGTAGATTTTGGACTAGACAAGAGGATTTAGAGGTGTGAGTGTAACATCCCAAGTAAATAATGAATAATAGATATTTTTATCTATGTCTATTAGTGATTAAGATAGTGTTTTAGAGGCTTAAAATGAAAATAAATACAATCTTATGCATGGAATACACTAATATTCTTAAAAGATTGTTTTACTGCCTTTTGATGGAAAACCCTTTTTAAATCAAACTTTTGAAAATTTTATAATCTATATTTGTCAAAATAAACATATTCATTATGATTGGGACATTGAAATTTTCATTGGATAAATTTTTGGTATTTTTCTGAAAATGTTCATTTTTTAATAAATAGTGAAAAAATACTGCATTTTACATCAAAACTGCTTTTTAATTTAATTTAATTATATGGTTAGATTATCATTTTAAATAGTCTTAAAGTGTAATCTGAATATATTTTTACCATTTAATCCAATGGTGGTCATTAGGATTAATTTAACTTTGGAATTGGTCATAAAATAATGCCAAACTTTTCATAGGTATTGTTTCAAAAAAACCAGCTATTTGTTTTGACAACAGGATTTATTTTTAAATCAATTATTGCAATTTATGTGTTTGTAATTTGGTAAAATTTATTACATATTTGGAATCAGAAGTTACAAATTATGTAATTAAGACTCTTTTATTTTTGGACATTATGAATAGTAACGATGGTAATTATCTTTAATTATCTTGATTAATGAGTAATCCGGAAGTTAAAGATAATAAAATGATATCATAATAATACAAAAAGACCACAAAATGTGTCCTAAGGCAACTGGTTGTCTCATTGCCAACCATGGGATTCCTTGTGCCAAACTTGGGGGCCCCATGGAATCACTTTTGGGAGAAAGTGACTTTTTATCTTTTTATTTTTAAAGAATGTTAAATGTGACAAAGAATGTATCACCTAAGTAAAATATTTTTAATTTTGTCTGAATAAATGATCTTTTGGACTATAAATATTCATTAGAAATATAAAAATATTTTCTACATTATAGTAGTTTTTTCATAATTTTTAGACTTTAAATAAATTAAATTATTTATGACATCATGATGATGCAACGATTACCTCATTAATAAAGGATTCAAATAAAATGAAATGATAATGAAAAATCTATGACCTACACATGTGCAAAACCTATTTAATGGATGTATTTATAACCCTTATCACCTTAACCTCGAATTATATCAATGTGGGACCTTTTGAATCCGAAAATCATTTTCAAATAAAGTAACATTTCTTTACTTTCCAAGAGTGCCCCTCCTCTCCTCTTATAAAAGGCCCCCACCTCTATCTCCTTACCAACACTCCCAAAGCCTCTGGCTTGGCCAACCCCAGCCCATTTTGTCTCTCCACTTCCCTCTCTTACTCCTTAATGCCTCACTTTGGGCAGAAGTCTTCCCAAGGAAGCCTTTGAGCTCAAACCAAAGGGAGTTACCCGATTTTAAGGTAATGTCTTCACTTGAGTCCTTTTGTTTTATTTTGCTTCTCCAACCCCCTAAACGCTTTCTATTCATTTCTTTTGTATCAAATACAGTATCTTAAATATACTAGGATGTTTTTATATGAAGGACTGAAGCTACACTTACACAAACCTACATAAAATGGTTAAAGGACATACTGTTTCCGTGGATGGTGAATTTATACCTCCCGAAACGATGATTGTTCAACATTATTTTAACACCTTAAAAGGTGGACATTAAGATGTCACTATATTTATATATGATATATAATATGTTTATGTTTTCCTTAAGATTCTGTATTTTTCATTTTGGGCATACCATTATGGTTTCCATTATTGGTAAACGCGATATCTTCATCTAAGGAAGTGCGGACTACCGCCCCCTCAAAGTGATTTGGTTCGTTAAATACCATATGTGGGACGTATAAAGGATGGAACTATGATATTATATATGATATTATACTGTAATTATAATATACCTTTAAATCATTATGATTACATTCTATAAAATACGAAATAGAAATGAAATTAGCATTCATTCGTACGTACGACTTACCGTCTCCATGAATGGTGCATTTCATTTCTTACCTCTAAATGATTATGTAATATTATAAAGGCATGTATATACTGGATATATATGATATATACATCATGATTATAATTCTAGATATAATGGATACATGAACAACTTGTAATTATAAAGGGTTTATTTTTGACTCAAGTACCAATGATCGTTAAAAAGACCGTTATTAACTTAAATAATTACATAGTGTTCCTGACATGGAAATAAGTGATATAAAAGGAATAATGAACTTTAAAAGGTTCTTAAGCAAGTAGAAATTTACTCAAGTTTATTATTCAGGAAATTAAAGAACGATTGAGTCAATTTAGACCCGAGGTATGGGACTTCGTCTCAATCTCCTTTCATTGAGGCATATTTTGTTTTATACACAACCTTCTTTTATATGGTGTATAAACCCCTTCGACTCTTACGTTTATTCAAAAAGAATATTTTTTATATGAAGATTTTACTAAACAACAAAATGGAATGTTTTTGTCGTACGTATGCGGCGACAACAACATCTCCGCCGCCGTGACCATTATTTGAGTTTCGGCTTCCTCTACAAGCCATACATTTTTTAAAGAAAAATAAATACCATGTTTTACTTTTCTTTTATTTTGGTACTGAAAATGGTTTTCATAATGTTTTTATATCAATGTGTTGTATTGATATCTTGTGATTGAATGGTGGAAATGTTATGTTTCCTTTATGCATGTTTTATGTGATACGATTATGTTGAGGTTCTTAGGAATTATTATGAAGATAGGTGGTTCCATGATAAACTAAGGGCGGGTGAGCCCGATATAGCTCTCCAATGCATTGGGTAACGTGAAGGAGTGAAATGTTAAAGTTTCTCTGAAGCGATTTAGGGAATATACTGTGATTGGTATTACGAACGTAACCAAGAGGGTTACTCCCTACACAAGAATGTTATGAATGCCTCAAGTTACCTTTATGTCTTATGATTTCTATGATTTATTCATGATTTGATGAGGTATGTTAAAGTGCTTATGTTTTATGGGTAAAGTTTGATTTCATTCAGATGTATATATGTACCCATGTTTCCTTTCAATATTTTTATATCCCTTACTGAGCTTTTTATGCTCATCCCATGTTTTTTGAAATGTTTTTCACAGGTCAATGGAAAGGTGCATGATATGATGATAGTGTCAAGGAAGTGTCAAGAAATAATTCATGTTTTATTTTAAATATGTTTCCATTGATGGGAAAGAAGAATACTATCTTTATGTAACCACTTTGTTTATATATGGAATGAAATGAAAGTTTTACGATCTAATTCTCTAAAACTGTAAACCCGAAAAGATCCTCAATGTGTAATCTTGTAATAACTCAAGATTATGTAAGGATTAAGGTTGTGGCCTTACAGTTGGTATCAAAGGTCGGTTTAGATAACATTAGGAGTTAGAATTCTATTAAATGATTATCCAAAAATATTTTTTTATGGTCCAATTGAAGTGATATAGTATTTGAAGATTACCATGTTGCTTCATCAAAGACATGTTTGTTCAAAATGGTTTTTTGCAGAGGAAACAGGGAAGCAGTTCTAGAAAGGCATGTAGAAGGAAATAACCTTCTGAATCAGCATCCTGAGATGGTTGGAATTGGAACTGAATAGTTTGTTGCGGTAATGGCACAGTTTACTCAAGAGATAAATGGTGGTGGTATCCATACACGAGATCAGCCAGATCAACCGCGGAGGAACATGTAAGTGGTAGAACATTTCATGAGGCAAAATCCACCATCATTCAAAGGATCATCTGACCCTGTGCTAGTTGAAGGGTGGATTAAAGCACTTGAGAATATTTTCGATGTCATGGGGTGTTCAGACAATCAAAAGGTTAGTCTTGCTATTTACCGTTTGGAGGGTGAAGCAGATCAGTGGTGGTCGATAGTTAAAAATATCAGGGATGCTGATGAGATTGATGCTCTCGACTGGGATGAATTCAAAGGTAGGTTTCTTGAGAAGTATTTTCCTAAGGCTATTCGATATAGGAAGGAAAAGAAATTCTTGAAATTGAGGCAAGAGGAAGACTCAGTGGCTACCTATGAAGAAAGGTTCACTCGATTGGCAAGGTATGCTCCAAATTTTATCTGAGACCGTGATAGTAAAATCAATCGTTTTTACTCAGGATTAAAGCCAAAATATCGAAGGGCATTAGCTTATCGTGAGTTTAAAAGTTCTGAAAAGCTTGTTCTATGTGCTCAGAAGGTGGAAATGGAGATTGTCGTTGATCAAGTGTTCTATAACAACCAGTAGAAGAAGAGACCAAGGTGGTAGGAGAAAGGGAAGAATTCTTCAAAAAAGTCTGATGGAAAGAAATCTAAGTTTCCTGTTTGTGATAAATGTGGCAAAAATCATACTGGGGAATGTCTTCTGAATTCTGGAAAGTGCTACCGATGTGGTAAGATGGGACATAAGGCTCGTGATTGCACTGAAAAAGATCAAGGTGAAGGTAAGACCAAATTTGATTTACAGTTAGTGAAATGTTTTAAGTGAAATGAGATGGGTCACTATGAAAACGAGTGTCCGAAAAAGATCTTGACTGATGGGAAGCAGTTAGACTACAAGAAGAAAGGGGTGGTGAAATCCTTTGCAACTACTTCAGCAGACGTCGGGCCATCAAATGAAGTTGTATCAGGTACTTTATTTGTTTTTTCAGATAATGCCAGTGTGTTTCTTGATTCGGGGTCCAAACATACATTCATCTCTGAAACATTTTCTAGTAAAATGGGAATACCATCTCAAGAAATGACTCCTGATCTTTTGGTAAAAACACCTGGGGGAAATGTTGAGGCAAAAAGAATTTATATGAATCTTCTTATCCTTATCTGTGGAAAGAACCTACTTGAAAACCTTATTGTCCTAACTCTAGTAGAGTTTGATGTTATCCTGGGTATGGATTGGCTCTCTATTTACCATGCTAAGATTAACTGTAGAGATAAAGAAGTTTCTTTTCAGAAAGGCATTCAGTTTGTATACAAGAATGAACCCTTACTATTGATAACTTATCAAGAGGCCAATAAACTTGTAAAAGATGGAAATAAATGTTACCTTGCACACATCGTTGAAAATAATGGAACTGTTCAGATTAATGATGTGACAATGGTAAATGAGTATCCTGATGTTTTTCCTAATGAGTTTCCTGGAATAATACCAGATTGGGAAGTTGAATTTACTTTTGACTTAGTTCCTGATGCTAAGCCAATTTCGAAACCCCCTTATCGAATGTCTCAAATTTGACTTTTAGAGTTGAAGGAGCAATTGAATGATTTATTAGAGAAAGGTTTCATTCGACCTAGCACATCACCATGGGGTGCTCTTGTTTTATTTGTTAAAAAGAAAGATGATTCAATGAGACTTTTCATTGATTATAGATCCTTGAATAACATCACTGTTAAGAACAAATATCCTTTGACTCATATCGATGATTTGTTTGATCAGCTCTAGGGAGCTTAGTATTTTTCAAAGATTGACTTGAGATTGGGGTACCATCAGCTGAAGGTAAAAGAAGAAGATATTCCGAAGACCTCGTTCCGTACAAGATATGGCCATTATGAATTTTTAGTACTGCCCTTTGGGCTAACCAATGCACCTTCTGTATTCATGGACTTAATGAATAGATTTTTCCATGAGTTCTTGGATATGTTTATGTTGGTTTTCATTGATGATATTTTGGTGTTTTCTAAAAGTAAAGAGGAGCATGAAAGACATTTAAGGGTTATCTTCCAAACCTTAAAAGAAAAGAAATTGTATGGAATATTCAGCAAGTGTGAGTTTTGGTTGCAACAAATTTTTTTCCTTGGTCACATTGTTTCTAAAGATGGGTAACTGTTGATCCTGCAAAAACAAAAGTTTTGTAAGACTGGCCAAGACCCACAAATGTAACTGAGATTCATAGCTTCCTTGGTTTGGCAGGCTATTACCGAAGGTTTGTTAGAAATTTTTCATGGTTATCTAGTCCAATGACTAAGCTAACTCGGAAGGGTGTTAAGTTTATCTGGACAAAAGAATGTGATGATTGTTTTCAGGAATTAAAAAGAAGATTGGTGAATGCTCCAGTTTTGGCACTACCTTCTAGGAATGGTGAGTTTTTTATATACAGTGATGCTTCATTGAAAGGACTTGGTTGCGTCCTAATGCAGAATGATTAGGTAATTGCTTATGCTTCACGACAGTTGAAAACTCATGAGGTAAATTACCCTACACATGATTTGGAATTAGCTGCTGTTTTTTTCACTTTAAAAATTTGGAGGCATCATTTGTATGGAGTAAAGTGTGAAATATATACTGATCACAAAAGTTTAAAGTATATATTCACTTAGAAAGATTTAAACATGAGATAGAGGAGATGGATAGAATTAATCAAGGATTATGATTGTACAATTCATTACCATCCGGGAAAAAAATAAAGTGGTTGATGCTTTGAGTCGAAAAAGTAATGCTTCATTAGCAATGTTGCGTTTGGAACATGATCCTTTGGTTAAGGATTTGATGAACTTTGGCATAGAATTTGCTGGTGCTGGAAGTTCATCTGTTTTGTTTCAGGTATCAGTGAGATCATCTCTATCAGATAGAATCAACCAAGCACAGAAGAAAGACAGTGAGTTGCAGAAAAAGATAGAGCTGGTTTAGAAAGGTAAGTTGCCTGAATTCAACATTGATAATGATTGTGTTTTAGGATTTGGGAAGATATTGTGTGTGCCTTGTGATTCACAGTTGAAGAGAGAGTTGTTATGTGAAGCTCATAGTTCTCCGTTTTCAGTTCATCCTGGCAGTACTAAGATGTACAGAGATCTGCGGGAGTATTACTGATGGGATGGAATGAAAAGAGATATTGCTGATTTTACTCTGAAGTGTTTGACATGTCAACAGGTTAATGCAGAGCGACAGTTACTGAAAGGGATGCTTTAGCTTTTACCAGCTCCAGAATGGAAATGGGAGAATATATCCATAGACATTGTTGGTGGATTACCGAAGACATCTCGAGGTAATAATGCAATCTGGGTTATTGTTGATCGCTTGACTAAATCTGCTCATTTACTTGCTATACGAGATAATTTTTCCCTAGATCAACTTTCCCGTTTGTATCTTAAAAAGATTGTCAAGTTACATTGAGTTCCCCTCTCCATTGTATTAGATCGTGATCCCAGGTTCACTTCCAACTTTTGGAAAGGCCTTCAGAATTCCTTGGGTACTGAATTAAACTTTAGTACATCATTTCATCCTTAATCAGATGGGCAGTCAGAACGAACAATTCAGACCTTGGAGGATATGCTACGAGCTTGTTCGATGGATTATCAGGGAAGTTGGGACCAACATATTTCTTTGGTTGAATTTTCATATAATAACAGTTTTCATTCCAGTATACAGATGGCACCATTTGAGGCGTTATATGGGAAGCGGTGTCGAACTCCAGCTTTCTGGGATGAAGTGGGTGAAAAGAAGTTGATGGGACCAGATTTGGTAGAGGAGATGGAAGAAAAAGTTCAGATGATTCAGAAACACATGAGAACAGCTCAGAGTAGGCAGAAGAGTTATGCAGACAACAAGAGGAAGGATCTAACTTTTGAGGTAGGTGATCATGTTTTTTTCAAATTCTAACCATGGAAAAGTGTGATGAGATTTGGTAAGAAGGGAAAGCTGAGTCCAAGGTTCATTAGACCATATGAAATTCTGGAGAGAGTTGGATCAGTTTCATACCAGGTGGCTTTATCTCCGAGTTTATCTTAGGTACATAATGTTTTTCACATTTCGATGTTGAGAAAGTATATGCCAGATCCATCTCATGTTTTGAGTCCAGAGGTAGTTCAGCTGGAAGAGAACCTATCTTTTGAGGAACAACCGGTCCAGATTCTTGACCACATGGAGCATGTGTTATGAAATAAGGTGATTAATCAGGTAAAGTTTTTGTGGAAAAACCACATGATGGAAGAGGCAACATGGGAATCTAAAAATGCAATGAGGGATAAGTACCCCCATTTATTCGATAAGTAAATAAATTACGGGACAAAATTTTCTAAAGGGGTGCAGGATGTAACATCCCAAGTAAGTAATGAATAATATATATTTTTATCTATGTCTATTAATGATTAAGATAGTGTTTTAGAGGCTTAAAATGAAAATAAATACAATCTTATGCATGGAATACACTAATATTCTTAAAAGATTGTTTTAATGCCTTTTGATGGCAAACCCTTTTCAAATCAAACTTTTGACAATTTTATAATCTATATTTGTCAAAATAAACATATTCATTATGATTGGGACATTGAAATTTACATTGGATAAATTTCTGGTATTTTTCTGACAATGTTCATTTTTTAATGAATAGTGAAAAAATACTGCATTTTACATCAAAACTGCTTTTTCATTTAATTTAATTATATGGATAGATTATCCTTTTAATTGGTCTTAAAGTGTAATCTTAATATATTTTTACCATTTTATCCAATGGTGGTCATTAAGATTAATTTCACTTTGGAATTGGTCATAAACTAATGCCAAACTTTTCATAGATATTGTTTCAAAAAAACCCGCTATTTGTTTTGACAACGAGAATTATTTTTAAATCAATTATTGCAATTTATGTGTTTGTAATTTGGTAAAATGGATTACATATTTGGAATCAGAAGGTCCAAATTATGTAATTAATACTCTTTTATTTTTTGACATTATGAATAGTAACGATGGTACTTATCTTTAATTATCTTGATTAATGAGTAATCAGGTAGTTAAAGATAATAAAATGATATCATAATAATACAAAAAGACCACAACATGTGTCCTAAGGATACTGGCTATCTCTTGGCCTACCATTTGATGCCTTGTGCCAAACTTGGGGACCCCATGGAATCACTTTTGTGAGAAAGTGACTTTTTATCTTTTTATTTTTAATGAAAGTTAAATGTGACAAAGAATGTATCACCTAAGTAAATTATTTTTAATTTTGTCTACATAAATTATCTTTTGGACTATAAATATTCATTAGAAAGATAAAACGATTTCATACATCATAGAGGTTTTTTCATGATTTTTAGACTTTAAATAAATCAAATTATTTATGACATCATGATGATGCAGCGATTACCTCATTAATAGAGGATTTAAATAAAATGAAATGATAATGTAAAATATATGACCTACACATGTCCAAAACCTATTGGATGGGTGGATTTCTAAACCTTATCACCTTACCGTCGAATTATATCAATGTGGGACCTTTTGAATCCGAAAATCATTTTCAAATAATGTAACATTTCTTTACTTTCCAAGAGTTCCCCTCCTCTCCTCTTATAAAAGGCCCCCAAATCTACCTCCTTACCCACACTCCCAAAGCCTTTGGCTCGGCCAACCCATGCTAATTTTGTCTCTCCACATCCCTCTCTTACTCCTTAAAGCCTCACTTTGGGCAGAAGTTTCCCAAGGAAGCCTTTGAGCTCAAACCAAAGAGAGTTACCCAATTTTAAGGTAATGTCTTCACTTGAGTCCTTTTGTTTTATATTGATTCTCCAAACCCCTAAACTCTTTTTATTCATTTTTTTGTAACAAATACAGTATCTTCAATATACTATGATGTTTTTATAGGAAGGATTCGATCTACACTTATACACACCTACATCTAATGGTTAAAGTACATACTGTTTTCGTGGATGGTGAATTTATGCCTCCCGAAACGATGATTGTTCAACATTCTTTTAACACCTTAAAAGGTGTCCATTAAGATATCACTATATTTATATATGATATATAATATGTTTATGTTTTCCTTAAGCTTCTGTATTTTTCATTTTGGTCATACCTTTATGGTATCCATTATGGGTAAACGCGATATCTTCATTTACGGAAGTGCAGACTACCGCCCCCTCAAAGTGATTTGATTCGTTAAATACCATATATGGGATGTATAAAGGATGGAACTATGATATTATATATGATATTATACTGGAATTATAATATACCTTTATATCATTATGATTCCATTCTATAAAATATGAAATAGAAATGAAAGTAGCGTTCATTTGTACGTACGGCTTACGGTCTCCATGAACGGTGCATTTCATTTCTTACCTCTAAATGATTATGTAATATTATAAAGGCATGTATATACTGTATATATATGATATATACATCATGATTATAATTCTGGATACAATGGATACATGAAAAACTTGTAATTATAAAGGGATTATTTTTTACTCAAGTACCAATGATCGTTAAAACGACCGTTATTAACTTAAATAATTACATAGTGTTCATGACATGGAAATAAGTGATATAAAAGTAATAATGAACTTGAAAAAGGTTCTTAAGCAAGTATAAATTAACTCAAGTTTATTATTCAGGACATTAAAGAACGATCGAGTCAAGTCGGACCCAAGGTATGGGACTTCGTCTCAATCTCCTTTCATTGAGGCATATTTTGTTTTATACACAACCTTCTTTTATATGGTGTATAAACCCCTTTTACTATTACGTTTATTAAAAAGGAATATTTTTTATACGAAGCGTTTACTAAATGACAAAAGGGAATTTTCTTGTTGTACGTATGCGGCGACAATGACTTCTCCGCCGCCATGACCATTATTTGAGTTTCAGCTTCCTCTACAAGCCATACCTTTTTTTAAAGAAAAATAAATACCATGTTTTACTTTTCTTTTATTTTGGTATTGAAAATGGTTTTCATAATGTTTTTATATCAATGTGTTGTATTTATATCTTGTGATTTAAAGGTGGAAATGTTATGTTTTCTTTATGCATGTTTTATGTGATACGATTATGTTGAGGTTCTTGGGAATTATTATGAAGACAGGTGGTTCTGTGATAAACTAAGGGCGGGTGAGCCCGATATAGCTCTCTAATGCATTGGGTAATGCAAAGGAGTGAAACGCTAAGGTTTCTTCGACGAGATTTAGGGAATATACTGTGATGGGTATTCCAAACGTAACCAAGAGGGTCACTCCCTACGTAAGAATGTTATGAATGCCTCAAGTTACCTTTATGTCTTATGATTTCTATGATTTATTCATGATTTGATGAGGTATGTTAAATTGATTATGTTTTATGGGTAAAGTATGATTTCATTCTTATGTATATATGTACCCATGTTTCCTTTCCATATTTTCATATCCCATACTGATCTTTTTATGCTTATCCCATGTTTTTTGAAATTTTTTTCACAGGTCAAGGGAAAGGTACATGATATGATGATAGTGTCAAGGATGTTTCAAGAAAGAATACATGTTTTATTTTAAATATGTTTCCATTGATGGAAAGAAGAATACTATCTTTATTTAACCACTTTGTTTATATGTGGAGTGTAATGCATGTTTTATGATCTAATTATCTAAAACTATAAACCCGAAAAGATCCTCAATGTGTAAATAACACAAGATTAAGTAAGGTTTATGGCTGGGGCCTTATACTGAGTAATGGGTTAGAGTCGATGGCTTTTTATAAGGGGAGGAGGGTCCTTTTATGAAATTTTCAAAATATTATATTATTATATAATGTTTTTCTATTTATAAAGGTTAAAAACACGATAATGTAGAATATAAGATGACTATTATTTCATATAAAATCATCCAATAATAATTGGATAGGTTTTGGATATTTTTTTAATTTTTATAATCTCATTTATTTAAATCATTTATTAATGAGGTAAACACTACATCATTATTTTTTCCTAAAAATTTTACTTATATGATGCTTAAAAATTTTAAAAAATACCATGATGTAGTAAATCTTTTTATCTTTTAAATAAATATTTATTGTCTAATAGATATCTTATATAACCCCATGTATGAATTGAGTTACTAAAAGATATATGTGTTTGTCATTTTTGTCAGAACTATAAATTAGTTAATATAAACTGTCATTATCACTCCCTTGTGGATCCATGGTTTCCCAAAATAGACCCAAATATTACCATTGTTAGAAATGTATCAACCAACAAGATTAGGACACATGTTAGGGTAATTTTAAATTACTATAATTTTAATTTTACTCTAATTACTCTATTAACCTTTAATCATAGTAAATAAAGTCAAAAGTTAATGTTCACCAAAATTTATTTTCATCCGATTGAACAAAATTTTACATACCATTAACAACCATGTATGTTGGATTTTAGAAATTCAATTCACAGAAGCGGTAAAATTTCATTTAAATGAAGAAGGCGGATTTTTAACTATTACTCAGCGTTTTCACTATTCATTAAAAATTGAAGGTTATCTAAAAAATACTAAAAATTAAGCCTAAGAAATATTTGATATTATGAATTCAAAAATGAAGTCTATTTTACCAAATTCAAAACATATACATCTCATTAATTAATTTAAAATTAATTCCCATTGCCAAAACAAAAAACATTTCTTTAAGAAATAATAACTATCAAAAAATAGACACTTGTTTATGTCCAATTTTAAAGTGAAATGACATAAAATGACCAAAATTGGATTAAATGGTAAAAATATAATGTAATTAAACTTTAAAAAAAATTAAAAAGATAATCTAACTATATAGATAAATTATATTAAATTGATGTTTCAAATTAAACTACAGAATTTTGAACTATTCATTAAAAAATTGAATTTTATCAGAAAAATACAAATACCTTACACAGCAAAATTTTGATATCCCAATTCTAAAGAAGAATTTTATTTTTTAAAATAGAACATATAAAAGTGACCAAAACTAGATTTAAGGAGGGTTCTCCATCAAAAGGCATTAAATTGACCTTATAAAAAATAATAGAGTTTTTATGCAAAAATTTAGATTCATTCACATTTTGTGCATATAAATTTTATTGGATAAATGTAAAAACATTTAACAAACATATATTTTTATATTGTATTTAGTTTTGTTCATTCCTGCTAATAAAATTTCTAGACATTATCTACCATTAAAAATACGATTTTATTATCATTTTTCATTATGACTCAACATTGTGTTCAACATAAGATTTCAATGAAACCAGTTATTACATATCAGGTACACCATCAAACATAGCATGTACTTTAATGTAAAATTAATATATAATTCTAAAATTTAAATAAATATGAAAATATCTTATTCTTTATTTACATGGGATGTTACATCCTTCCTTTTTTGGAAATTGAGTTCTAAATTTTTTTTATCACATTAAAAAATAAGAGGGGGTATCTATCTCTCATTGCATTTTCAGATTCCCATGTTGCCTCTTCCACCTTATTGTTTTTCTACAAAACCTTTACCTAATTAATAACATTATTCTGTAACACTTTCTCTCTTTGGTCAAGAATCTGGACTGTTTGTTCCTCATAAGAAAGATTCTTTTTCCACTGAACTACCTCTGGACTCAAAACATGACATAGATCCAGAATATACTTTCTCAACAATGAAACATGAAAGACATTGTGTACCTAGGATATACATAGAAGTAAATCCACTCTTTGGGAAACTGATCCAACTTTCTCTTGGATTTAATTTGGTCTAATGAACCTCGAAATCAACATTCTCTTCTTTCCAAAAGGAATCACACTTTTCCATGGGAAAATTTGAGAATTACCTGATCACCTACCTCAAATAAATGATCCTTTCTATGGTTATATGTATTAATTTTATACCTACTCTGAGTTGTTTATATGTTCTTCTAAATCAACTGAACTTTTTTGGCCTTCTCTTCTACCAATTCTGGTCCCATTAACCTCCTTTCAGCAACTTCATCCCAAAAATATAGAGTTCAAAATCTCTTCTGATATAATTTTTAAAATGTAGTCATTTGTATACTGAAATGAAAACTGTTATTATTATAAAATAAAACCCAAAATGATGTTGGTCCCATATTCCCTAGTAATACATTGAATAAGCATGTAGAATATTTTCCAAGGACTGAATTGTTCTATTCGACTATCCATCTGATTGAAGATGAGAGGATGTACTAAAATTTAATTCAGTACCCAATGAAACTTGATGGCCTTTCCAAAATATAGAAGTAAACCTGAGATCATGATCATATACAATGGATAAGGGAACACCATACGACATGACTATCTCTTTAACATACAACCAATAAAGTTGATCTACAGATAAAGTATATCAAATAGGAAACAAATGAGATGATTTAGTCAATCGATAAATAATAAACCAGATTGTATTATCACTTCAATTTTCCTTTGGTAATCCCATGACAAAGTCCATGGATATATTTTCCCTTTTCCACTCTGACAGCATTAAATACCGAAGCATCCCTTTCCGTAATTGCTGCCCTGCTTTAACTTGCTGAAAAGTCAAACACTTCACAGTAAGTTAGCAATATCTTTTTTCATTCCATCCCACCAGTAATACTCCTGAAGATCCTTGTACATTTTAGGACTTCCAGGATGAAATGAAAACAAAGAACTATGAGCTTCACATAACAACTCATTTTTCAACTGTGAATCACATGGACCACATAATCTCGTTCCAAATCTCAAAATACAAAAATTATGTATGTTCAAATCGAGAAACATACCCTTACAAACCAACTCAACCTTTTTCTGCAACTCAAAACCTTCCATCTGTGCTCTCTTAATTCTATCTGATAGAGATTACTTCAGTAACACCTAAAACAGAACATAGGAATTTCCTACACCAACAACTTCTATGCCAATGTTTATCAAGTCTTTAAATAAAAGATCTTGTTCCAAACGTAACAAGGATAGTGTAACATTACATTTTTGACTCAAAGCATCAACCAATTTATTTTCCATTCCAGGATGGTAAGGAATAATTAAATCATAATCCTTGATAAATTCTAGAAATATCCTCTGTCTCGTGTTTAATTCAATCTGAGTGAATATATAGTTCAAAATTTTTTGATCAGTATATATTTCACACTTTACTCTATACAAATGATGTCTCTACCTTTTTACATAAAAAATAGCATATAATTCCAAATCATGTGTAGTGTAATTTAACTCATGAAGTTTCAACTAACATGAAGCAAAAAAATTACCTGATAATTCTGCATAAGCACATAACCAAGTCCTCTCAATGAAGAATAGATGTAGATTAAAAACTCACCATTTCGGGAAGGATGTTCCAAAACTGGAGCATTCATCAATTTTTTTTCAATTCTAGGAAACTACCATCACATTATTTTGTCCTGATGAACATAACACCTTTTCAAGTAAACTTACTCATTGGACTAGATAACAATGAAACATTCTCAACAAAATCCTATAATAACCTACTAAACTAGGAAAATTATAGATATTGGTTATATTTCTGGGTCTTGGAAATTATTCAACTAATTTTTTTAGCTGGATCAATAGTTAGGCCATTTTATTAAACATTTTCACCAAGGGATGATATTTTTTGATACCAAAACTCATACTTACTGAATTTCCCACACAATTTATTTTCATTTATGATTTTTTAGACAACCCTTAAATGAATTTCATGATCTTCTTTTATTTTATAATAAACCAAAATATCATCAATAAAAATGACCAAAAACTTATCCAAAAAATGATGGAAAATTCTATTCATAACATCCATGAATACAACAGTTGCATTGGTTAACCCAAAAGGAATAACTGCAAATTAGTAATGGATATTTATAGTACAAAATACGGTCTTCGGAATGTCTTCTTCCTTTACTTTCAATTGATGGTACCCCAACCTCAAATCAATATTCAAAAAATACTCAACTCCAGAGAGGTGACCAAAAAAATCATCGATATGAGGCAAATGATACTTGTTCTTAACAGTGATGTTATTAAATACTCTATAATCAATTTAAATTTTCAATGAACCATGTTTATTTTTAATAAAAAAGAATGGATCACCCCATGGTGATTATAGGTTGAATGAAACCATTTCCTAATAACTCCTTTAATTTCTTTTTCAACTACAAAAGTTAAATTTGAGCCATTTGATTAGGGGGTATTGAAATTGGACTAGCATCAGGAACTAAGTCAACAATAAATTCAGCTTCGTCATTATGTATAATAAAAGTAAACTCATCAGAAAAAAATTAAGATACTCATTTACCCCTGGCACATCATTAATTTGAATAGTTCCATTTTTTTCATCAACATGTGCATGGTAACATTAGTTTCCATATTTTACTAGTTTCTCAGCTTCATTATATGTTATCCAATGTTAAGATTCATTCATGTACAAAAACTGAAAACCATTCTGAAAATAAAATTGTTTATATTTTTAGTCAATAATATTATGATACACAGAAATCCAATACATACCCAAAATAATAACAAACACTTCTACTGGAAAAACAATAAGGTTTGCAGGTAGATTATTTCCGCACCCAAGGACATTAATGTTCTTATAATTTCTTTTTTGTCTCAACATGTCCTCCCTGTGTTTTTGCCATATGTTCAAGATTCAAATCATGAGATTTAATTCCCAATTTTCTAGAAATCTTCTCAAAAATGAATGAATGTGTAGACCCTGAATCAAAAAACACGTTGGTATAATCTTAACAAACAAAAAGTGTACCTAATATGACTTCATTTGATGGATTCTCATCTAAAGTAGTAGTTTCAAAGGATTTCACCCCCACTTTTATCTTGTTTCCTGGATATTATCCCTTTGTTGAGTTCTTTATTATACACTCATTTTCATAATGACCCATTTAATTACAATTAACACATTTTTATGACTGTAAATCATATTTTTTCTTACCATTACCCTGATCTTTTTTAGTACAATTATGTACCTTATGTCCCATTTTACCACATTAGTATCACTTAATAAAACTCAAAACACATTCCTATGCATTCTTTTTACCACCATTTTCAAAAACATTAATGTTATGGTTCTTACCATCAGTCCTTTTTGGAGATCCCTTACCTTTTGACGACCCCCGACCATTTGAAGACCCCCTTGACTACATACTCTATTTTTTTCAAAGAAAACATGATCATCAGAAAACTCCATTTAGACATTCTCTACACTTCGAACAAGTTTTTCATAAATTTTTAACTCACGAGAAGCGAAATAACTTCGATAGATTGTCTTTAATCCTGAGTAATAAATAGTTTATTTTACTATCAAGATATCATATTAAATTGGGATCTTACCTCACCAGTCAAGTGAATTTTTCTTCATAAGAAGCCATTGGGTCATCCGCCTACCTCAATTCTAGGAATTTTTTTTCTATCCTCATATGAACCACCTTTGGAAAATATTTCACAAGAATCATACTATGGATTTCATCCCAATCTAGTGCATCAATATCCTCGCTATGCCTGATAGGTTTCACCATCGACCACCACTTATCAACATCAACTTCAAAACGGAAAACATCAAAACTAATATTATGATGTTTTGAACACCCCATGAAATCATAAATCTTCTCTAGTGGTTTAATCCATCCTACTACTTGAACATGGTCAGATGATCCTTACAATGATGGAGGATGTTGCCTCATGAAATGCTCCACTATTGAAAATTTATTATAAGGTTGATCTGGATGATCTCATGTATGGATACCACCACCATTTATAGCCTAAGTCAACAATTCCATCACTGAAACAAACTATTCATTTTCAATTCCAACCATCTCAGGTGTCTGATTTAGAAGGTTGTCTTCCTTCTGATGTTGTCCCATCATTACTTCCATGTTTTCTCTATGGAAAACCATTATGAGCACAAAAATGACATAGGTGAAGAAGAATGGTAGTCTATAAATTCCATATCATTTAAATTTGACCATAAATTAATTTAAGGTCATTAATTTAACAATATTATAACTCCTAAAGCAGTCTAAATCGACTGTTCAAACCAACTAAAAGGATACGACCTCAAAACATTTCATAATCTTGAATTAATTGGATAATTACAATTGTGTATATTTACAAGTTTAGAGTTTTAAAGAATTATTCCATAACTATTACATTACCTCATAAAATTACAAAGTAGACACTTCTACACAGTTTCAATTTTTCATTAAATAAAGACTCTGGAAAAAAACAGTCATGTCTAGTTCAATGTTTTAGAAATCATGAATTTTCCTTGATCCCATCCTTGACCATATTTATCATTATGTCCTGTTAAAAACATTTTAAAACCTAGGATGAGAATAAAAAGAACATTAACGGTTATAAAACAATGAATGAGAACACTACTCCATCAATATAAACCATGAATAAGAACTTTATAATTCCTAATGAAATCAAAATATTCATGAATAACACATAGCAATCAAAAATCACAAAGGTAACATGTGGCATTCATAATATACTTACGTTGTAGAATTCACAACTACATGGGGAGTTACATTTGGAATACCCACCATAGTATATTCCAAAAATCTCTTTGGAGAAACATTCACATTTTCTTATGTCATGTTACCCAATGCATTTGAGAGCTATCCTTGGCTCACCCACGTTAGTTTTATCATGGAACCACCCATATATGTAAACGATTCCAAAGGACCACAACATATTCATAACACATAAAACAAATATAAAGGAAAGATTACATTTACACACTTCAATCACAATATAAAATTTAAATATATTGACATAAAAAATATATTATGAAACCATTTTCAATACATGAGTATTTAAAATAGTATATGGTATTTATTTTCCTTTTAAAAACATTACGGCTTGTTAAGGAATCCAAGGATAAAATAATACTTCCATCAGCAGAAAAGGTCGTTGTCATTGCTTGCATTAAAATGAAACATTACTTTTTTCACTTTAGTAAAAGGAATCATAGAAAAATATTCCTTTGAATGAAACAAAAGGTCAAATGTGTTGAGATTGAGACGAAGCCCCTTAACTCGTGTCAGACATGACTTATTCATTATTAATCATATGAATATAAAACCAGAGTTAATTTCTACTTTCTTTATAACCTTTTTAAGTTTATTATTCCTTTTATATCACTTATTATGAATTTATAAACATTATGTAATCATTTATGATAATAATGATTGTTTTTTCAATATCTAGTACTTGAGTCAAAATTGAACTTCTTATAATTACAAGTTGTCAGTGTGGTCAAATGTTCATTATCTCCATAATGATATTAATCATTTAGATATCATATATATCATATATATCAAGTATATATATATATTTATTTATAATAGTACCTAACAATTGTAGGTAAGAAACGAAATGCACCGTTCATGGAGACGGTAAGCCATATGTACACATGATTGGTATTTTCATTTCTATTTCATATTTAAGGTAATGAAAACATAATGATACATAGTTATATCATAATTATAGTACAATATCTTATATAATTTCAGAAACTTCATCCTTTATACCTTCCACGTATGGCATGAATGAGTAATATCACTTATAGGTGGCGGTAGTCCACACTTCTTCAAATGAAATTATCGCATTTACCCATTATGAAAACCATAAAGGTATGCTATAAATAATAAATAAATAAGTATAGAGACAATATAAATATAATATATATAACATATAAATACATTTTTCTAAAAATTGTCTCCCTAATATGTTGGAGGAGAAGATTGAACCATCATTATTTTGTGAGGTAGTGGTTCGTCGTCCAAAGAAACAGTATGTTCTTAACCCATTAGATGAAGGTGTGTGTATGTTTAGTTCGAATAAATATCATAAAAACAACCAAGAATATTTAGGATACTGATGATTTTATAAAATAATTGAATAAAATAGTTTATTGGGGTTGAAGAAGTAAAATAAAAGAAATGAACATAAGAGAAGATGTTACCTATAAATCGAGTAACTCCCATTGATTTGAACCAAAAGGATCTATTGAAGTTCCATATTTCTAAGGTATGGAATCTAGGTGGAGGATATGGATGCATAAAGAATTATTGGGTATAGTTTGGACGATCTAAGGTTCTTGAGGGGTGTGAGTAATGGGTTAGAGATGATGTATTTTTTAAGGGGGAGGAGGGGCTCTTTAGGAACATTAGGATCTATTATTTTACTATATATAGTGATTTGTGGTTTCTAAAGGTCCAAAACTCATTAAACTATAAGATAAGATTACTCTTGTTCGATGTAAAATCATTAAACATGAATTGGATAGGTTTAGGATATTATTTAAGTATTTATTATCTAATTTATTTAAATAAATTATTAATGTGGTAAACAATGCATCATTATTGTGTCATAAATAGTTTTATTTATTTGATGTATAAAAATTATTAAAAGATACCATGATTTAGGAAATCTTTATATCTTTCAATGGAATATTTATAGGAAAATATCTCTCATATATTAACCCATGTATGATTTGATTTACTAAAAGATATATGTTTATGTCATTTTTTCATTACTTTAAATTAAATAATATAAAGTGTCATTATGAATCTTATATGGCTCCATGGGGTCCCAAAATTGACCCAAAGATTCCCATGGTTGGAAATATATCATAAAATAGTATTATGACACATGTTAGGGTAATTTTATATTTTAATAATATTATTTTTACCATGAATTACCCTATTTACCTTAAACTGTGGTAAATAAATGTCAAAAGATACAATTCACCAAAAATTATTTTCACCTTATTGAACAAAATTTTACATTAAAATATCAAACATGAATGTATTATTTTTGAAATTAAATTCACATAAGCGGTAAAATTTCCATTAAATGAAGATGTTGGGTTTTTAACTAATACTCAGTGTTTTCACTATTCATCAAAAATTGATGGTTTTTAGAAAAATAAATAAAATTCAGCCTAATATATAATTGTCTTTCAGAATTCAGAAATGATTTATATTTTAAAAAATTAAAAAAATATATGTTGAGATAATTAATTTAAAATTAATTCTTCTTTTCAAAACGAAGAAGTTGTTTTTAAGAAATAATCACTATCAAATGGTTGACACTTGTTTATGTTCAATTTCAAAGTGAAATTACTTCCAATGAAAAACATTGGATTAAATGGTAAAAAAATTATCTAATTACACATTACAAACAATTAAAAAGATAATCTATCAATATAAAATCAACAATATTAAAAGGATGTTTTGAAATAAAATACAGTATACTTAACTATTCATTAAAAATGAATTTTATCAGAAAAATACAAAAAATTAACCTAAAGTAAATTTTGATATCCTGATTCATAAAATAATTCTAATTTTTCAAATAGATCATATAAAAGTCACTATAACATGTTTTAAATAGGTTTATCCATAAAAGGCGATATATCAACTTTTAATGAATGTTATAGTGTTTGTGATTAAAATTAGATTCATTCACATTTTAAGATTCTAACTTTTATTTGATAAATGTAAAAACATTTAACAAGCAGGTATATTTATATTGTAGTTAGTTCTATTCATTCTTGCTAATAAAATGGCTAGACATTAACTACCATTTAAAATAATATAATATTATTATTTTTCAGTATTACTCAATATTTTGTGAAACATAAGATTTAAATGAAACCAGTTGTTGTGTATTGGGTATTCCATCGAACATATCATTCCATTTAAAGTAAAATTAATATTTTATTCAAAAAATTTAATAAATATGGAAAAGACGTGTTTATAATGTATATGGGATGGTACAGAAAGTGTTTTAAGATATTTACCTTTCCATATTGATTGATTATTTCTTCTGTGGTAAATACCCTTACTAAGAATTTGAGATCTCATTTATTATGTTTCTCTCCCCAAGTTATGAAGAAGAAAACATTTATTAAGAATTCAAGGATTAAACGTATTTCAGTTATTTTGTGGGGTGTTTTATTTTGTTTTCTCAATGTATTATGGTAATCATGTTTGTAATCTGGATTTCCAAGACTTCCAAATGGTATGGTCCTTCGATACTTTATTCCTTGTAATGATGCTAATGTAATTTAATAATGCACCGACATTAGGTTATCTGGGTTCGAGGAGTTACAAGAATTATGTGGGTGACCAGGGATTGTTTATCTATAATAACCCATACATTGTCCCTACTTAGAGTGTACATCAGTAATACAATAAAATTATATATACTAACTATTTCCCTTTTACACTAATGGATATTTAATGGTTATAACAAACTAGAAAGTCTACAGTGTTCTCCATCACCTACTGACTCATGGAACACTGAGTAATGAAATATGATATTTCAATTTTAATCCCATGGAAAAATAATGGATGTGTATATCATAATTCATAATGTTTTTTTGTGGTTTAAAATCCATATGAATGCATTATATTTTCACAATATTTCCACTCACATGATTTTTTTTCTCAAAGAAATCTACGCTTATATTAGATTTAAAATTCACAAATGACCCAACAAGGTAACGGGTACTCAACTAAGAAATTTCTCTCCAGGAAAAATCCTTTTGATTGTGATAATATCATAATCTCACTAGATCCAAAATTTAATAATCCACTGGAATATTTTCAATTGATGGATTTTTTTCTCTAGAACCAATTAATATAATTATGAAAATATAGAGATTAATTTTCAATATTATCTTATTTCTTGACAATCTTGTGTCTTAGTCTTCCAACATAAACAATCATTAACATCATTTCCAACACAATTCATATAAGTGTGATGAAAACACTAATTCTTCACATTAATAGTGTCTATGGTTTAATTCAAGAGAGTGAATAATTATTTGATCTTTTAATGGAATCAATGATAAATGAACCATTCACCCATCATGTAATGTATCCATATTTATAAATCATGAAAAAATGCCTTCTCAAGATCACATGGTCGGTAATTATAACCATTTTTTCTCAATTAATGAGTGATGTACACAAAAAAGAATTCCAATATCATCAAAATGGAAACCAAATGATATCTTGATGCTTGAAAATTAACGATATATCCACATATATGAATATGAAAAACATTGATTAGTTATTAACTCAACCTTCCAATAAATTCATGAAATAATTTCTCATAATCATTGGACCATATAAATTTGAATCCCTTATTTTTTGTACCTTTAATATGTTCATAAAGTCATGATAAATCCTAAATTAATCACAAATGATAAGCTTCTATACAAATGATACTATATTATCTGAAAACATTTTTTTAGTCATCTAACAAAACATGGACATCTCCTTGCCTATATTGAAAAATACCCTTAATTCGAAAATAATGTGATACATAATGTAAAATTTTTCATTCAATAAGTTGAATTATTTGGCCTTGAAATGTAATATATTCTCACTTATTGTAATTAATATTAATTCAATTTGTTCTTCATGATCATGGGGAGTTGTAAAATACTCCCAAAAATCATCAATGAAGTCAACCAAAAAGGAAACCACATATAGGTTGAAAACATGGTTCATCACAACCAAGAAATAGTCATCACATTCATTATACTAATAAAAATTATAAAATACTCATATATATGATACATACATAAAATATATATACATGGTGTGTTTAATTTCATTACATTCACCTGTTAATTTCTTGATCTCATGTCTCTTTTCCATAAAACAATTGCTCCTTAGAGCATGCCAAAGAGATCATCTATATAGAGGATTGATTCTTGGGTTATCAAGATAAGCAGATTCATCAATTGATAATCCAAATTCTATTCTAGGGTCACATCAACTATATTGGTAAAATCAATGTTTGATCCCCATGAGAAGTATTGGGTCATAAATACCCATTCACATTCATGTCCTCAAACCACCAATTTTGTTTATATAGCTCTGTCTGATCCATCCTCTATATATGAATGTATATAGGATTAGATCCTAGAACAAGACCAATGAAGAACTCAACATCTGCCTCCCGAGGTATCTCATAAAATTAATCCACGAATAAAACAATAATTGGTATTCTATTCACAGAACAACAATGTTTTGTACTCATCAATAATCAATAAAATGACTAACATTCATTGTTGAAACTCTTAATATCCCACAACTATCAATTCCGACATGAATATTAGTTCATCCCATTACACATTATTAACATACACAATTATAATTAATGATGAAAAAAATAATCTATAATGATTAAAATAAAAATGATCTTGACAAGGAACCAACCAGCCCATACTTACAGTGATGTTGAAGCCTACCATATCACGGTAGAAAAAATTATATGAAATGTTCTTTGTCAATATCTATGGGTTATCCCTCTCATTATCCTATAATCTCTATTAATAGTCCTAATAGAGTATCTGGATTAATTAGTCAACATTAATTCAAAATTTTATGGCCAAAACATTCTATGATAGATACCTATATAAATGAATGTGATGATACTTTATAATTTAAATCATATATTAAATTCAATTATACTGAGATCATACCCTTCAATATGAATTACTAACACTTTAATCATAGTTTTAGGTTGTTATAAATATATGTGTCCTTTTTAATGACCATGAACATCAACATAACCTTATTTATAAGGTTTTATCTATTATAGTTTCATATCAAAGGATAATCATCCTCTAATATAATAACTGCCTCACCCATTTCACCCTATGGTAATTCAAATAATGGTCTGACACATAGATACTAATATCATTATTGAATGTAGTTATAGTATGAATACTATCACAATTTAAATATGTTGAATTTCTTGAAAAAAATATTTGGAGATGGAAAAATCATTAAAAAACAAGGCACTCCACTATGTATCTTTAAAATATATATTTTTGACCTAGCTACCCACACTAGTGGAATACCATCTAGACACATGTGTGGTTACATTGACTATTACTAACCAGGTGAGAAAACCCAATGTGATGCTTTCTTCAACTAGATGAATGACTTCCTTTTATATATTCTAAATTTCACTACCTAAAAGCTTAAGTATTACGTAATTTACTAATTGAGATTAGGTTATGGTTCACTATCTTAGAAATTGTATCCAAATGGTTGTTAGTATACTAAGATCATATGGATTACAAAATACCATCCTCAAAGTCCCTCTTTCTAGAAAATCCATCACCATCAATAGTATGATACCATTAGATCTCCATAAAATGAGTTGATAATTCCATAAATGAATGAGTAACAAACTTCATATGCATAATCCACATGTCATAGGAATGTTTTATGGCCCTAATAAAACATTTTTACATATTGGAACTAGATCACTCATGGGTAACCAATCTTAATTGTGTGACTTGGCCTCAAGAATTCGACTTTTCATTATAGAAGATACAAATAAGAACTAATCTTCTATGGATGTATAGTGGGGATAATATACACTCTATATCATAGTACAACCTAATTGTGAGTAAAAAATAATATGCATAAATAAAATAATGAAAAACAGATAAATATCTAAAGGTTGAAGAAATAAATATCTCGATGAGAATGTATATCTAAAGGGAATAATCAGTTTTATATACATTATAGTGAGTCATGATAAAGTAAAAAATTTCACTAGGAGGATATTAAAATAGATAATAAATAATAAAATCTATAATTTTAAATGTCAAAATATGTTCTCAAAATAATCTCTATTAGAATCATTATAACTAGATCAATCATATTATCTAATAAACCATTCTAGTATATAAATCTAGCATCCCTATGTAACATATCAATACCTTGATCGTGTATATTATTCTACTTTCTCTATGATCCACTTTAGTTAAAAATCCTTTTAAGTTGATTTTCTAGGTTTACTGCAGACTACAGAATAGGGAAACACTGTTTAACTAAGGTAAATGTCGTGTACTTTGTGCTGGGTGTATGTCGTGGATAGGGAGGTGATTTAATGAATTGAGATATCATGTTGTGAGTTAGAACACATCATGTACCTGATGTACATGTCATGTTGGTGATAAATTGTGGGTTTTCAACCTTAGGTGAAGGGGTTTTCAGAATACTTATCTGTTGTGGCCTACAAGACATGAACCCTTAGTACACATTGCATCTCAAACCATGCCCAGCCTTATATAATGTGTTTGGAAGTTCGTTTTGTCTATTATTCCTTTAACTCTTGGATATTCACCCTAGACTTTCCCTAGGTGGTTTTGAATGACAACCCACCTTCTAGATCGATCTGATTAAATTTGGATCATCCTTTTTCTTGCAGTTTGATTCCTAGGTAATTTATCACCCTTTTTCTTCGAGTTTCTCTCCTTATCTGCTCAGTTTTTAATACATCATCAATGAATTCACGTATCTTTTCCATGTTGTGTTTTATGTTTCTTCTATGTTGAGTTTTTTGGATTACTTCACCTTTGTTCTCGTTAACAAGTGTCATTGCGAGTGTCATTCATCAAGAAATAGATAAGTGGTTCCATCCCATTTTTATGAATTGATTACAATCATAATTCCTAATTTATTTCAACTTCTAATTAAAATTCAAATTATCAATGTTGATTTCAATTTTATTGTTAAAACCTATCTCTAGTGAAATTATAGATTTGGAATGGTTCTCACACAAAAATAAGGGAACCCCCCAATTCTAATGAATTTGTGCGGGTTTAAGGGAATTATATAAAATAAAAAAATTGAACTTAAAAGTGGATTTGATGGAAATGATTTCATGTATTATATTAAATTTAATTCTGAAAATGAAATTTGAAAATAATGGATTGTGTTTTTAATGAATTTCAAACACGAGAATGGATTAAAATGATTTGATAGAAACCAAGTGGTTTTATCATGTGAAAAAGGAATGTTTTAGAAAAAAACCTATTATGGTTTTAAATAAACATAAATTGGCATTATTGAATTGGATGAATTGTATTTATCATATTTTAAGAAGGGTTAAAATAGTTTATCCATCATGCAAGATCTCTTTCATGCCTTATGTTTTTAATGAGTTATTTGCATACACTCTATGCTATTAGACCCATCTAGAACACACATTAAATGGGTTTCATCACTCACATGTGGGTGATCAGTCTCCTTTGGTATGTTTCATAGGAATTTTGGTATAAACCTTTTGCTGAGTTCACATAGAGAGTACAGAATCCTATAATGGTTAATACTATCAAACCTCTTGGCAGATGACCATGTAGCACGCTTGTTTATTAATATTTGATATATAAATGTATGCCAATTTTTGTTTGAATATCTTTTCAAGCCTACAGAATTTATATAAATTGAATTTTATAAATTCATTACATAATCCATTATTTTTGAAAATTTTCATCTCTTGTAATGTAATTATAATGCTTTAAATGTGTTTCCATCATTTTGAACATGTATATAATGTTTGGATTAAATTTTCTTTTCAATTTCCAAACCAATTTATTTTGAAAATTGAATGGTTTTATTTTGATAATCTATATTTGGTATCTGTTATAGAATCTTTGGTGGCATCTTATTGGGCTTGGGCTTACACCCTACATTTTCCTATAGGTGTTTTTATATATGCTCATTTACGACATGATATTATTGATGTAATATATTGGAGTAAGATCTAGCTATTGAGGAATGAATTTGGTGATTTGTGTATTTGGGGACATTGGTTGTGTTTTCTTGTTTTACACTTGAGTTTTAGTACTTTTTCTCTATTTATTTTTTGAATTTGGGTACCATACTCCCAGTGGAGTTTTCCTTTGATATGCATACTATTTTTTTGTTTTCCTTTTTCTTATACATTCTAGTTGTAGAAATTGTTCCCACTTGTATGTTTTATGATAACAGGTGCTAGTTTCCAACTAGTGGGGATTGGGAATTCCCTTTGGGTTTATCATGACCAGATTGGTTATCGGCCTACAAAGTTATATTGTCTGTTATTTTTGACAAATTGGCATCGATGGAAGTTTTTGATCAATTTTCTTGAAGTCATTATGCTTTTTTGAAATATTATCAATACATAGGAGGTATTTGAGGTTGCGTTCACATCTAGCTCTCACCATAACAAACAATAAGTCACCAGGGGTGGATAGGGAATAATTTCTTGTCGATTAGTTCTATAATGTTCCCTATATATATTTGGATAGGTTGAAATCCAAATCTTTTTTGTCCCTTCTGTTGAGAATATTTTCTTTTTGAACTAATTTTGAGTATTAATATAACGTCTTCCTTTTGTCTGTGTATGTTGTGTAGCTTTAGGTATATGAGAAGAGATGAGAATCCCAAACATGAAAAGGATACTTCTAAACCACAACATGGAAATTATATTATTGATCTGAATATTGTTGAGGTGATTGTGCACACTGTCCATGCTCTAGGATAGGCCCCACCTTATGTAACGACCCAATATTTTTGAGTATTATATTAACTTACTCTTAATGATTTAATAAGACGTTAATGGTTAATGCAGAAAGGGGAGTTGATGGCTTCATCCAGTAGACTCAACCCTTACGAAGCCCACTTATCAGAGCTTGGGAAGGAGGTAGCATCTGTGGGCTTCGCTTTGGACCAAGCCCAAGCCGAGCTCCAGCGTGTCAAGCTTGAACGAAAACTCTTGCAGGAGAAGTTCAAGTTAGTGGAGATTGCTACTAGGGCAATGTTATCTGAGCCTCCCTCAGATTCTCTCACCATAGCACAACTTACACTTAGGTCTTATTCCAGTGTTATAAGGGGCTATGTGATGAGATCCTAGTTTCCTTGTGTAATCCTTTCGGGTGAATAAATTGAGATTTCTTCCTTTAGTGATGTTTGTGAAATTTCAAATGTCTAGATAATTTTAGAATGTATTTTATTGATGAATTTTTGAAAAAGGGATATTTTGAAATATTTATGTAAACCCTAAATAACTAATGATGTGTAATGATTTTCAAAAAATGGTCTTCTACAAAAGTGTTCATTAAGGAATTTGGAGTCTAATAAGATCAACATAATTTTTGATGAATAGTAAATTATGAATAGTGATTTTACGCTTAGGATTAGTAATATGACCAAATGGATTAGTAATTTCACTCTAAGAAAGTTTTAATATAATTTAGACACCTAGATTAAGTAATGTGATTCAATAAAATGGGTAAATAACGGTTTCATAAATTATTAGTCAAGTATTAGTTTTTTAGGATGAATAGTGTTTTTTAATTAAAAATTTAATTAAAAATAATTAGAAAATTATTTTTATAAAAAGGACTTTATTTTTGAACTCAGAGCATCGATTTTATGTTAAAGTAATTTTTGGGGATTTTTCTGAAAAAAATGAATTTTCGATGAATAGTGTTTTTATTTAAAAATTAAATTAAAAATATTTAGAAAAATATTTTTATAAAATGGATTTCATTTTTGAAATAAGTGCATTGATATTTGGTTAAGGTGAAATTTTGGGGTTATTCTGAGAAAGTTGAATTTTCAGTGAATAGTAAAAATACAGTTTTAGGGTTTCGGTATGTTTAATGACATCATAATGGTGTCATGATGATTTCATGAGATATTTTGAGGGTTGGACGGCCAAGGTTGATGAATTATTGTTTTTGGGGCCCCATGTGGCCTAACTCCATGATAAATGCCAAGGGAGAGCACATGGGTTTGAGAAAAGCACATGTGAGGTGTCCCTTGGCCATTAATGCTTTGTCCCCTCACTTTCCCTATAAATACTCACCCTTTCCTCCTTTAGTTTTCACTCCCAACTCTCCCCCAACGAAGTTATGGTCTTCTTACCTTCCAAAGAGTCCTCCCAAGGTGCCCCCAAGCCCTCAAGGTCCAATACTTTGAGTTTCAAGAGTCACGTTTTAAGGTAAGGGATCCGACCCCTCTCTTTCTTTTCATTTAATCTCTTTTATGTCATTCCTATTATGCTCCATGTTTTTATGTGATAGGATGTTCTTTTATATTCATCTTACTGCCCTTTCATGTTTATATGATGAGAGATCCCCTCTTACTCTCATCATTTCGTTTTATGAAAGTTTAAGTGACGCCGTTAGGCTGCCGAATTTTTTAAGGGATTCTTTCACCCTTCTCATTTTTCAAGTTCGATTTTCATGTCAAGTATTTCAAGTTCATTTTTATTATGTTGGGGTATGACCTCTATATCTATCATACTGATCTCTTATGATCATATGATGAGGGACCCAATTTGATCTTGTCAAATCATTTTCTTTTGAAGTTAAGTGACGCCGTAAGGCTGCCGAATTTTCATAAGAGAAATCTAATTTTTTTTGTCTTCCTTCCATATTTTTAATTTCAAATGGTATGTCCTCCAAATATCATTACCATGTCAATATATCCTTCTAATTCCGTCCCCCTACTGTTTTATGGATCATTTATGAGTGGGTGACCCATGTCCCCTCTCATTTCAATGTTTTCTAAAACCCCGAAACTTAGCCGTTATGCTGCAGAATTTTCCCCTCAAAATGCCCCTCTCTTTTCTCAAAAATTATTTTATGTTATAAACTGAATACTCAAAGCTCTTATTTATACAAGGGTATTCACATATATATCAAAATGTTCCATTTTAAATTCTGGGATTTACATACATGAGACCCTCCTTCCTTTTCTGTGGGTTTTAAAGTGATATAAAGATCATGTCTTTAAAGCAGTTTTTAAAAAGTTATGATTATGAAATGAAACCCATTTCCTTTATGCTATATGGGTTATTTATGAAATGTTTGATGATGATATATGTGGCTCACATGATAATAAAGTCAAATTTAAGGGTGCGCCCTAATAGCGCTCCAATGCATTGGGTAATGATGTAACCACTAGAGATTACAATTTTCACGATACCTTGGTGAATAACCTTGGTAATTTTCAAATGACACCTTGGGGATGGACCTTGGTGATATTTTCATGATTGTCTATGTTAAATTATGTACCCACATCTTCAAGTTATGAAAAATGTTATTTTTATTATGAAATGCCTCATGATTTCTTTCTCATGCCTTAAAGTTCTTTTCATGTCCTTATTGAAGTATCCCAAGTTCACATGTAAAATGTTCCTCTTGTTTCCCTTACTGGGCCTTCTGCTCACCCTTTCTTTTGATGTATGTCCCCAGGTTATGAGATGCAGTAATGAACCTAGAATGAACTTAAGGAGACGCCTTTAAAGTGTTTAAGAAGAATGTTTTATGTTGTTTTCATGTATTATGTTCCTGGTTTCCAAGACACTATACCTTAAAGATCCTCAGTTTTGTGTAATGTAATGAAAGTTTATGTTATAAAATGGCAGGATGCCATAGTTGGTATCAAATTATGGTTTAGTTATTTGTGGAAATTAGGATATAAAAACTTTAGGAAGAACCCTATAGAAAAGTTTAAATATAGGAAAACTTCCTGGTATTTTGGTAAATATTGAGTAAGTGGTCTATCAAACAAATACATCCTTGTCTGGATACGAGCAGGTAGAGGCGGCTCTGGCACAGATGTACATAGGGGTAAAACCCGAAAACACCGCTTTGAGCTAGACTCGAACGGGAACTGGTGCACGATAACGGGCCTTGCTACACTCTTGGTTACGACACTCCCGGGGGATATGTTTGGTTAATCACATGCTTTTTATGAATCATTATGAAGGAATTATAGAGAACTATAATTGTCTAAGCACGAAGTCTTAGTTAAAAGATTCATAAATGAAATAAGTTTCTCACTAAGGTTTTATTCTTTTAGAAAATGGCGGGCAATAGGAGTAACCGTGCCGATGGTGACCGCAATGCACCATGTGCTGACGGCCCTCCGATGGAAGCCGGAATGGAAACATTCATGCGAATGATGAACCAACTGACTCAAGTTATGAGTAATAACTTGAATCAAGCTGAGAGGCCGACCTCACCACGAAGGGAACAACTTTCTGTTGAGTCCTTCATGCGTCAACGACCGCCAACATTCAGTGGATCTACTGACCCATTGGTTGCGGAACAATGGATAAGCTCCATTGAAAAGATCTTTTCTGTACTTCATTGTTCGGAACAAGAAAAAGTCACCCTTGCTGTTTACCGCCTAGAGGGAGAGGCTGATCAGTGGTGGTCACTGATCAAAAACACGAAGCCATGAGGAGAGATGGAAGCTATGGAGTGGGAAGAATTTCGGGGGATTTTCTTTAACAAGTATTTCCCTCGTTCAATGAGAACGAAAATGGAGAAAGAGTTTCTCGAGATGAAGCAGAAGGAGAACGAATCTGTCGGAATCTATGAGATGAAATTCACAAGGCTTTCCCTTTATACCTCAAGCTTTGTCATGGACCCTAATGGGAAGGTTGATAGATTCTTTGGCGGACTACGACCACATCTGCGGAAGAATCTAGCCAACAGGGACTACGATAGCTATGAAGAAATAGTTCGAAGTGCTATGAAAGTTGAACTAGAGTTTGGGGAGACACAGTGGTCTCAAAAATCTAATGAGAAGAAGAGAACTCTAGAGCCGATCCTGGGAAGAAGTTTTGATCAGGAAAGAGGTGGAAAGCATATGAAACATGCCACATGCAATAAATGTGGGAAGAAGCATCCGGGGAACTGCTTGATCAGAAGTGGCAAGTGCTATAGGTGTGGAAAAGAAGGCCATATTTCTCGGAATTGTCGTGGTGATGTGAAGCCTCAACTTCCCAAAACTAACGACAGAGGAAAGATGGTTCTGGCCCTACCCGAAGTCACATGCTTCAAGTGTGGACAGCTTGGGCACATTGCTAATCAATGTCAAAATCCGAGGGCGGTGGAGGGGAATCACCATCATCCTTAGCAGAGGCCAAGGGAGCAAGGTCGTGCTTTCGCTATCACAACAACTGAAGTTGAAGTTCCGAACGATGTGGTAGCAGGTACTCTTGTTGTCCTCTCAAAACTAGCAAGTGCTTTATTTGATTCTGGTTCTACGCATTCCTTTATTTCTTCCAAGTTTGCAAAGAATATAGAATCAATCCCCGAATTGCTTGAGGTAGAGTTGTCAGTCAAGACTCCAAGTGGGATTATCCATGCATCAACAGTGTTTAGAGACTCTAGTGATTACTTTGGTGAGCACAATCTTATCACAAATCTAGTAGTCATTCCCATGATGGAATTTGACATTATACTAGGGATGGACTGGCTCTCAAAGTATAACGCTAAGATCAAATGCAGAAGTAAGGAAATCTTAGTAGTCTTGAATGAACGAACTACAGTTATCTTCCGAGGAGAGATATCCCGAACTAATCCCTATCTAGAAGCACCTCCCATAGCTTTCTTTATGGAGTTAATCGGTGATGATGAAGAAGGGAAAGGGAGCATACAAATTGAAGATGTTCTGATTGTTCAGGAATACATGGATGTATTTCCTGAGGAGTTACCTGGACCTCCCCCAGAAAGAGAGGTAGAGTTCTCCATTGAACTCATACCTGGGTCTCAACCGATATCAAAGACTCCGTATAGAATGGCAAATGTGGAGCTAGAAGAGTTAAAGAAACAACTCCAAGACTTGTTGGAGAAGGGGTTTATCTGACCGAGTGTGTCTCCTTGGGGAGCACCAGTTCTCTTTGTGAAGAATAAGGATGGATCAATGCGGCTATGCATTGATTATAGGGAATGGAATGGGATTACAGTGAAGAACAGATACCCTCTTCCAAGAATTGATGATTTATTTGACCAACTTCGTGGGGCTCAATTCTTCTCTAAGATTGACCTTCGATCTGGTTATCATCAACTGAGGGTGAAGAAGGAAGATATTCCAATGACTGCCTTCCGATCAAGATATGGGAATTATGAGTTTACTGTTATGCCCTTCGGCTTGACTAATGCTCCTGCTATTTTCATGGATTTGATGAATAGAGTCTTTAAGGACTACCTTGATAACTTTGTGGTAGTTTTTATTGATGATATTTTTATATATTCAAAAAGACGTGAGGAGCATGAAAATCATCTGAGGGTTATTTTGAGAACTCTACGGAAGGAGAGGCTCTTTGGGAAGTTCAGCAAGTGTGAGTTTTGGTTACAACAAGTGGCTTTCTTGGGGCACATCGTAACCAATGAAGGAATCTCGGTTGACCCTGCAAAGACAATGGTTGTGGAGGAGTGGCCTCAACCCACAACAGTAACTGAGATTCGTAGTTTCCTTGGATTAGCGGGATATTATAGGAGGTTTGTGAAAAACTTTTCACGGCTTTCTAATCCACTAACCAAGTTGACTCGAAAAGGGGTTAAGTTCATCTGGACAAAGGAATGCGAGGAAAGTTTCCAAGAGCTGAAGAAGAGATTGGTTACTGCACCTGTGTTAAAACTACCCTCTATCGGAGAAGGATTCGTTATTTTTAGCGATGCATCTCTGAAAGGGCTTGGGTGCGTCCTCATGCAAAATGACAAAGTAATTGCTTATGCATCTCGACAGTTGAAGATTCATGAGCAGAATTATCCTACGCATGATCTAGAGCTGGCGGTAGTTGTTTTTTCTCTAAAGATATGGAGGCACTATCTTTATGGGGAGAAATGTGATATATACACTGACCACCAATATCTAAAGTATATTTTCACTCAGAAAGAATTGAACATGAGAGAAAGGAGATGGTTGGAGCTTATTAAATACTATGATTGTTCAATTCATTATCACCCTGGAAGAGCAAACAAAGTCGCGGATGCGTTAAGCAGGAAAGATCCTGTTGTTCTGGCAACAATGAGGATCCTGGGAGATCCCTTGATTAATGATCTAGTAAAACTGGACATGGGAATTATAAGGAAAGGGATATCATTAACCCTATCCCAAATGATTTCTCAACCTTCATTTCTAGAGAAGATCAAGAAGGCTCAAAAAGAAGATCCTTTGCTGTAGGAGAAGTTCGAGGCTGTAAAGGATGGGAAGTTCCCCGATTTCAATATTGATCAAGAAGGTGTATTGAAATTTCGTACAAGACTATGTGTTCCATCTATTCTGGAGATAAAGAAAGAACTGATGGATGAAGCTCATAGCTCTACTTTCTCTATACATTCGGGAAGCACTAAGATGTATAGAGACCTTCGTGATCATTATTGGTGGGATAACATGAAGAGGGAGATTGCCGATTACACTACAAGGAGCCTGGTGTGTCAGCAAGTAAAGGCAGAACGACAAATTCCTAAGGGGTTATTACAACTGCTACCCATACCAGTATGGAAGTGGGATAATATCACTATGGACTTTGTAACTGGTCTCCCAAAACATCCAAAGGAAACAATTCGATATGGGTTATTGTGGACCGTCTCACCAAGACAGCCCATTTTATCTCTATTCAGGAAGATTTCTCTCTGGATCAGCTTGCCAAGATATACGTGAAGGAAGTGGTAAGGCTGCATGGGGTACCACTATCCATCGTATCTGATCGTGACCCGAGATTCACATAAAAATTCTGGAGAAGTCTTCAGCATGCTCTGAACACTGAATTGAATTTTAGTACGGCCTATCATCCTCAAACTGATGGCCAATCTAAAAGGACTATTCAGACACTCGAAGACATGTTGAGATTATGCTCAATGGAATTTAAAGGTGGATGGGGTCAACACCTCCCATTAGTGGAGTTCTCTTATAACAACAGCTTCCATGCGAGTATTCAGATGGCACCCTATGAAGCTCTGTATGGAAAGCGGTATAGAACTCCTACTTGTTGGGATGAAACTGGTGAGAGGAAGCTTCTTGGGCCTGATCTTGTGCAAGAAATGACAGAACAAGTTCATGCCATCCAACAACACATAAAAGCTGCTCAGAGTCGGCAGAAGAGCTATGCTGACAATCGACGAAGAGACTTGGAGTTTGGTGTTGGTGACAAAGTCTTCCTTTGAATCTCTCCATGGAAGAGAGTCATGTGGTTTGGGAAGAAAGGGAAGCTCAGCCCTAGGTACATTGGCCCCTATGAAATCCTTGATCGCATAGGAGCAGTGGCCTATCGTCTAGCACTTCCACCGAACCTAGCTCAAGTTCACAATGTCTTCCATGTATCTCTCTTGAGGAAGTACATACCCGACCCTTCGCATGTACTGAACCCAGAGGTGGTACAACTTGAACATGACCTCTCTTATGAAGAGCAGCCAGTGGAGATCTTAGACCGTAGAGACAAGGTTCTACGAAACAAGACTACCCACCTTGTGAAAGTGTTGTGGAGGAATCATAAGTACGAAGAAGCGACTTGGGAGCCCGAGGAAACGATGAAGCAAAAGTACCCTCACCTTTTCGGCTAGGCCTCAAGTATAAATTTCGGGGACGAAATTTCTTAAGGGGGGAAGAATGTAACGACCCAATCTTTTTGAGTATTATATTAACTTACTCTTAATGATTTAATAAGACGTTAATGGTTAATGCATAAAGGGGAGTTGATGGCTTCATCCAGTAGACTCAACCCTTACGAAGCCCACATATCAGAGCTTGGGAAGGAGGTAGCATCTGTGGGATTCGCTTTGGACCAAGCCCAAGCCGAGCTCCAGCATGTCAAGCTTGAACGAAAACGCTTGCAGGAGAAGTTCAAGTTAGTGGAGATTGCTACTAGGGCAATGTTATCTGAGCCTCCCTCAGATTCTCTCACCATAGCACACCTTACACTTAGGTCTTATGCCAGTGTTATAAGGGGCTATGTGATGAGACCCTAGTTTCCTTGTGTAATCCTTTCGGGTGAATAAATTGAGATTTCTTCCTTTAGTGATGTTTGTGAAATTTCAAATGTCTAGATAATTTTAGAATGTATTTTATTGATGAATTTTTGAAAAAGGGATATTTTGAAATATTTATGTAAACCCTAAATAACTAATGATGTGTAATGATTTTCAAAAAATGGTCTTCTACAAAAGTGTTCATTAAGGAATTTGGAGTCTAATAAGATCAACTTAATTTTTGATGAATAGTAAATTATGAATAGTGATTTTATGCTTAGGATTAGTAATATGACCAAATGGATTAGTAATTTCACTCAAAGAAATTTTTAATATAATTTAGACACCTAGATTAAGTAATGTGATTCAATAAAATGGGTAAATAACGGTTTCATAAATTATTAGTCAAGTATTAGTTTTTTCGGATGAATAGTGTTTTTTAATTAAAAATTTAATTAAAAATAATTAGAAAATTATTTTTATAAAAAGGACTTTATTTTTGAACTCAGAGCATCGATTTTATGTTAAGGTAATTTTTGGGGATTTTTCTGAAAAAAATGAATTTTCGATGAATAGTGTTTTTATTTAAAAATTAAATTAAAAATATTTAGAAAATTATTTTTATAAAATGGATTTCATTTTTGAAATAAGAGCATTGATATTTGGTTAAGGTGAAATTTTGGGGTTATTTTGAGAAAGTTGAATTTTCAGTGAATAGTAAAAATACAGTTTTAGGGTTTCGGTATGTTTAATGACATCATAATGGTGTCATGATGATTTCATGAGATCTTTTGAGGGTTGGCCGGCCAAGGGTGATGAATTATTGTTTTGGGGGCCCCATGTGGCCTAACTCCATGATAAATGCCAAGGGAGAGCACATGGGTTGGAGAAAAGCACATGTGAGATGTCCCTTGGCCATTAATGCTTTGTCCCCTCACTTTCCCTATAAATACCGACCCTTTCCTCCATTAGGTTTCACTCCCAACTCTCCCCCAACGAAGTTCTGGTCTTCTTACCTTCCAAAGAGTCCTCCAAAGGTGCCCCCAAGCCCTCAAGGTCCAATCCTTTGAGTTTCAAGAGTCACGTTTTAAGGTAAGGGATCTGAACCCTCTCTTTCTTTTCATGTAATCTCTTTTATGTCATTCCTATTATGCTCCATGTTTTTATGTGAGAGGATGTTCTTTTATATTACTATTACTTCCCTTTCATGTTTATATGATTAGAGATCCCCTCGTACTCTCATCATTTTGTTTTATGAAAGTTTAAGTGACGCCGTTAGGCTGCCGAATTTTTTAAGGGATTCTTTCACCCTTCTCATTTTTCAAGTTCGCTTTTTCATGTCAAGTCTTTCAAGTTTCTTTTTATTATGTTGGGGTATGATCTCTATATCTATCATACTGATCTCTTATGATCATATGATGAGGGACCCTATTTGATCTTGTCAAATCATTTTCTTTTGAAGTTAAGTGACGCCGTAAGGCTGCCGAATTTTCAATAGAGAAATCTAATTTTTTTAGTCTTCCTTCCATGTTTTTAATTTCAAATGGTATTTCCTCCAAATATCATTACCATGTCAATATATCCTTCTTATTCCGTCCCCCTACTGTTTTATGGATCATTTATGAGTGGGTGACCCATGTCCCCTCTCATTTCAATGTTTTCTAAAACCCCGAAACTTAGCCGTTATGCTGCAGAATTTTCCCCTCAAAATGCCTCTCTCTTTTCTCAAAAATTATTTTATGTTATAAAGTGAATACTCAAAGCTCTTATTTATACAAGGGTATTCACATATATATCAAAATTTTCCATTTTAAATTCTCGGATTTACATACATGAGACCCGCCTTCCTTTTCTGTGGGTTTTAAAGTGATATAAAGATCATGTCTTTAAAGCAGTTTTTAAAAAGTTATGATTATGAAATGAAACCCATTTCCTTTATGCTATATGGGTTATTTATGAAATTTTTGATGATGATATATGAGGCTCACATGATAATAAAGGCAAATTTAAGGGTGCGCCCTGATAGCGCTCCAATGCATTGGGTAATGATGTAACCACTAGAGATTACAATTTTCACGATACCTTGGTGAATAACCTTGGTAATTTTCAAATGACACATTGGGGATGGACCTTGGTGATATGTTCATGATTGTCTGTGTTAAATGATGTAGCCACATCTTCAAGTTATGAAAAATGTTATTTTTATTATGAAATGCCTCATGATTTCTTTCTCATGCCTTAAAGTTCTTTTCATGTCCTTATTGAAGTATCTCAAGTTCACATGTAAAATGTTCCTCTTGTTTCCCTTACTGGGCCTTCTTCTCACCCTTTCTTTTGATGTATGTCCCCAGGTTATGAGATGCTGTAATGAACCTAGAATGATCTTAAGGAGACGCCTTTCAAGTGTTTAAGAAGAATGTTTTATGTTGTTTTCATGTATTATGTTCCTGGTTTCCAAGACACCAGACCTTAAAGATCCTCAGTTTTGTGTAATGTAATGAATGTTTATGTTATAAAATGGCGGGATGCCATACCTTAAGTTCCCACATATTATACAATTGTGGATCCTTAGGGGTATGTTCTTTGGAATCGTTCTCAAGAGTTCATTCACCAGAATGCACCAGTCATCAATTGATCAGTTTATCCTCAACATGGTTAGGATTGGTTGTGCATTATAGAATGACTATTTCAATTCAAAGAGAAACTAGATTTGATCAATGTGAAGTGTGACACCTTTGTGCTGGAGGTACCAAGTAAAAGATGGTGGGACATGATGGTAATTTCATTAAAACATGATGTATTACAGTTTAAAGAAATCAACGATCATTTAACAAATCATTTCTATCATGATTTGATAGTGTGGTCTAAGGTTGTAGTGTTCGTTAATCTTGTGCAGGCCAAGAAAACTGTGTTAGAGTATTCAAAACTCTTTGTGCAGATGGTGTTTCTTTCTCTTGAGATTGAATCTAATTAGAGGTTAAAGGATTGAATGTTTGATTTGGGACATCGATCAGATATTAGTGATGTGGGTTTCTTTCCAAAGCTTCCCAATTATGCTGAAGTGCTGGATATGTAGATGATGGTTGAGAAGGACTTGCATGGAATTTCAGGTATGGTGGGAGTCCGTTTTCCCCAAATTGTGGTGTTGGTTCCATAAATTAATAAATGATGTGTGATGATACTCATTTTAGTTCTCGACAACAGATTAATTTTAGAACTCCTGTAGTTCTGGGATGAAATTATTTCACATTCAACTATTGTGGAAAGCAAGGAAATTCATAGTGGATTTTCACTGAACACCCAAGTACTAAAAATCCTAATGATGTTTAGGTAATTTTCATAGGATCTACTTTCATTTCTCTAATCTATGAAGTGAGATAAGATCAACATATCCTCCTTTAACAGTGGGGCTATCAAATGCTTTGCTTGAAAAAGGATTCCACCATAAAAATCCCGAACAAAACATCTTCATGAAGTAGAAGAGTCTCCAATGAATGCAGACACTAGTCCAACTACTAATAAAGGTACCATTAATATTGATTCATCCTTATTGACCCCTCTTTTTAATACCAGTGAATCACATTCTTTTCATTCAACCTATATCATTAATCTACTTAATCTTACAGTGAGGAAACTATCTAGTGCAATGGATATTACTAAACCCCTTGGTAAAAATATAAATAAGGGGTTTTGTAGTACATAATGTGTTTTATCCCTATTATATTTTGATATAGATTGTAGTTTTCTAGTTCTTGATATGAAATATCTTGGAATCATATTCACCATTGATAGTCTCATTTCCAACAATTTTTGAATTGATTTTCATCATCAACGGGTTTACATTAAAATGCCTAGTGGTTTTCCTCTTTTTTCAATGATAATGGGACCCCAGGTCAAGAAGAGTGGGAAATGTATATCCACAGTTGGTGAAAGTCATATCAGTGTTTTCTTTTGACCTAGAGAAATATTTAATGGGTGGTGATCTTCATCCATTTTTCACAGATTATTTTGATGTGTTCCCAATGGATTCTGCTGGTCTGCCCCTTATTAGAGAGGTTGAGTGTTCTATTGACATAATTCATGATACTGAACCAGTCTCATTCCCCTCTTACTGCATGGAACCGGGTGAGATAATTGAGTTGAGGTCTTAGTGGGATGATCTTCATGAGAAAGGATTTATTTATCCAAGTGTATCACCTTGGGAAGATCCAATTCTATTTTCTATGAAGTCTGATGGTTATCATCGCTTATGTGTTGATTATCGCAGCCTCAATCATGTTACAATGAAAAAAAATTCAGCTTCCACGGATTGACGGTTTGTTTGATCAACAAAAATGGGAGAGGTGGTTTTTAATGATCTTCTTTCGATCTAGTCACCATCAGTTGAGGATAAAAGAATCTAATGTTCTATAAACTGCCATTCACCCAAGGTATATAGACTTTTAGTACCATTTTGTACCCTTGTATTTCCAAAAGATTATAGTATTTTTATTTTGTTAATGAACATGATTTTCCATCAGTATCTGGATAACATTGTGGTAGTCTTTCTAGATGAAATTATTTTATACTACGTGTCAGATGAGAATCATGTACAACATATCAGAATAGTTTTTAATCTTATAATAAATCATTACCATTATTCCCTGCTTTCAAATTGTGATTTTTGGATTCATGATGTGAAATTATTGGGCCTTGTGGTGTCTGAAATGGGTTAATTAGTTGATCCTAAAAAGGTTAAGTCTATTATGATGTGGGAGAAAATATAAAATTTCTTCAAGATCCAGTCCTTATTAGTCTTATCTAGATATTACCACTGGTTTGTGAAGGGATTGTCAAATTTGGCCTCTCCAATGACTAATCTAACTTAGAAGCAGGTAAATTTTTCTATGGATGATAAATTTACGAGTTAATTTTTTGTGATAAAATGTTTGTGGACTACTACACCGGTGTTTACTCTTCCATATGGCAGGTAGGGCTATGTGGTTTTTTTGTGATTCATTTGGTTATGGCATGGGATATGTTCTCATGCAGGGTGATCATGTAGTAACATATGGATCTCATCATCATAGACCACATGAGAAGAATTATCCTACCATATGATATGGGTTTTTTAGCAATGATGTTCACGCTTAAGAGTTGTCTTTAATAACTTTTAGGGGAATAGTTTACGGTGTATTTAGATCATAAAATATTGAGTTATATCTTTTCTCAAAACTATTTGAATCTTCGAGAGAGGTTTTGGGTGGAGTACCTAAAGTCTTATGAAATTAACATCATCCATATCCCAGGTAGAAGGAACATTGTCACTGATGCATTCATTAGGAAACAACCAACCCAGGCAGTGAAGGAGTCTTCAGTAGAGTGGAATTTGATTGATCTCTTTGAATAGTTTCATGTCGACGTTTTCGAGGAAGGGGATGAGGTTTCATTATCCATCATTAAGTTCACATCTTCTCTTCTCGAGATGATTCTCCAAGAACAACATCTTGATGATGAATTATGTAGCTTTATAGATTCTATATATGGTGGGGAGATAGTTATCCTTTGGTATTCCTCCAAAAAGTGTATTCTATTCTATTTAAACTGCTTCGTTGTTACATTATCTGGAAGGAAGGATGAGTTTTGAGATTATAATATCTCTCCGTGGGTTGGTCATGATAAAACCAAAAAAATTTATTTACAATAGGAGGTGCTAGTTATTGTGGTGGGAATGAGGCTTGACATTTAAATGTTTGTCCCTCATTTCTATACATGCCAGCAAGTGAATTAGAAGATCCTAAAACCTTCAGGTTTGCTTCAACCACTTCATGTCCTTACATGGAAGTGGAATGAGATAAAAATGGAATTTATGGTTGGGTTTCCTCTCACCCAGATAAAGAAGAATGTGATATGGGTTGTGATCGACATAATGACCATGTCATCTCAATTTATACTCATTCATGATATAGCCAATGTTGTTGAGTTGGGTGATCTCTATGTGAAATATAATGTTCATTTTAATAGAGTTACCTCATCTGTAGTGTCTGATAGGGATTCTCAGTTTACTTATCAATTTTGGATTGACCATCAGCAGTCACCGGGATCTCATATTCATTTAAGAATGGCCTTCCATCACTATTCGGATGGCCAGACAGAAAGAGTTATACAGATTCCTAAAGATATGATTCACTCATATGTCCTTGACTTTAGTGGGTATTGGGATGATCACATGGGGATGGTTAATTTTTCTTATAATAGTACTTACCAATCTTTTATAAGAATAGTTCCTTTTCTATCCTTGTATGTCTATCCTTGTAAATGTTTGTTGTGTTGGTCGGAGGTTGGTGAATGTTCTTCGATTGGAAATAGCTTTGTATAAAAGATGACAGGAATGGGTCATCTGATTCATCAGAGGATATTGACATCATAGAGATGATATAAGTCTTATGAAGATCAATGATGTAGAACATTATATTTTTCAGTTAGTGATCATATTTTATTTATGGTTTCACCTCGGTTGGGTCATCAATGACTGGGGAAGTAAGGGAAGCTTTCTTTTTTCATTGTGGGACCTTTATAGGTTTTTGAGTAGGTGGGGAAGGTTGTTTACCTTTTGTAACTTCCACCACATCTATCATCGATACGTAATGTTTTCCACGTATCATTGTTGAGAAAGTATCTATATAATCCATCTCACTTGTTGAGTTGGAGTGATCGTGAGATCAATACTGATTTATCTCTGACTGAGGGACAAGTTATGATAGTTGATTCTAAGACCATGGTACGTTTTGGTAGGACCAGAACATTAGTTCATGACCTATGGAAACATGGTTCTAATATTCATGGGACCTAAAAACGTGAGGCACCGATGAGAGAGCAATGACCTCATCTTTATGGCATGGAATATTCTTATAGGATATCTATGGGAAGAAAGTTTTATAGTGGGGTAGTTGTAACATCAAGTTTACCTTGATCATGTTTGTATTCCACTCTTTCTAACTTCACATTCACTTAAAGATTATTTTATTTGACTTTTCTTAGGTTTACTATAGACTGTAGAATAGGTAAACGACATGTACCTGAAGTGTATGTTGTTTACTTAGTGTTGGTCTCATGTTCTGGGATGAGAGATCACATTGTGAAAGTGGAGATCATGACATGAGATAGAACACATCGTGTACCTAAGGTACACGTCTTGAAGCTGTTAAATAGTGGGTTTCCAACCTGAGAAGCTGGGTTTTAGGAGTACTTATCCATCGTGGCCTACACGTCTTCACTGATGGGTACATGTCATGACTTGGCCCATGCCCAGCCATCTATAATTTGATTGGTAGTATCACTTGATTTATTATTCCTAGAAATATTGGCTCTCTACCATATTCTATCTCATGGAGGTTTTCAAAGGTGACACACCTTATATATTGATCTGATCATCTTTTGATTATCCTTTTTCAAGTGGCGTGATTCACATGTAAGTTATATCCCTTTTTCTTCGAGTTCCTCCCCTTATAACCACTTTGTTATTCAATGTATCATCTATAGATTGATGAATATACTCTATTTAGTATAGGATATGGGTACTAGTTTGAGTTTAGAGGACACCATCACCATCTTTATCATTGACGGGTGACTTTGTGAGTTTTATTATTTAGGAAAGAGGTTGGTGGTAACAATCTATGTTTCTAAATTGATTTCCATCATATTGAATGATTTATTTCGATTAGTGATTTAAATTAAAATTCTCTATGATTCGTTCAATTTATTTGATAAAACCCAATTCTAGTGAATTATGAGATTTGAAATGGTTTTGGCATAAGAATTTTCAAAACCCCTATTTCCAATGAATTTGGTGGGTATATTGAAATTGACTGATTTAAAATATTGAATTTAAATTTTGGATTAGATGGAAATGTTTTCAATAAAACTATTGAATTGAAATTTGAAATGTAATTTTGAAAAGGATGTAATTTTTTTGAATGAATTTCAAACTAGCGAATGGATTAAAATGATTTGATAGATACCTAGTGATTTTATCTTATGAAAAAAAATATTCTTAAATAAAACCAATTTTTGATTGAATGGAAATAAATTGGAATTTTTTGAAATGGAAGAATTTAACTGATCATATTTTAAGTAGTATTAATATAGTTCATCCATCATGTAAGAGTTCACGGATGAAATATGGAGTAAGTGCGATAATTGGAGACACTCTGCGCTATTACATCGTTTGAAAATATACTTGCATTTGGTCACATATGTGACGTGTTGTAGTTGATTCTCCTTTGGACATTGTCATTGGGACCTGTGTATACAAATTTTTATGAGGTCACATAGTTTTTTCAAAATCGTATCACTGGTTAATATAATCACACATTTTCTCATATGACCATGTTGCTGACTTATTTATTTGTATTTGAGATATAAATGTATTCAAATATTTGTTTGATCTTCTTTACATGCCTTCTGAAATTATGTAAACTATTTTATATAAATCCATTACTTAATCAATTATTTTATTAATGTTCCATCAGTTTTAATGTAATTTTTATTATTTAATTGTTTCTTCCATCATTCTAAAAATGTATAGCATGTTTTTTTAAATATGCTACTAAATTTCAAAACATATTTTTTAAAAAAATTGAAATATTTTGATTAGATAAAATATATTTGGAATCTATTTTATAATCATTGTGGTTATCCTACTAGGATTATTCTTACACCTGCTTTTTCCATCGGGTGTTGGTAGACTATCTCTTTCCAGACTCGAACTAAGGGAACATGTCTTGGAGGCGGATCCAATTATTGAGATTTGGACATGGTGAATTGTGAGCTTATGGACATTTGGGGGTTTTATTGTTTTAGTATATGTGATTCAGTACATTGAATATTTTCATTTTTTGTATTATGATATCTTATGCTCAGTGGAGTTTTCCTTTGATCTACGTACAATTTTTTTTAAATTTTTTTCTTGTACATTCTTTTGGCTGAAATCATTCCCACTTGAATTTTTTTATGATTCCAAGTGCCAGTCACCAACCCATGGGGACCGTGAATGCCCTTCCGTTTATGTCATGACTGTCTTAGATATTGGGATACTACGGTATCCAAGCTAGGTTGTGACACCCTGTATGAGCACATTCAATTTTCCCGAACTACATCCATAGATTCTATATGAGTACGCAACTGCGGTCTAAATTATATTAGATTAAAACATAGTATGACACCAACACTGGTGTTTTGTACCAAAAAAATCTATGAATATTAAATTCAGAATTTCATAGTAATTAATTGTTTATAGAAGAAAAATACACATAATCCATATAAGGATCTATCTCCTTATAGGATCCTTGAACGCCCATACCAGCTTTGGCCTAATCATAATGTACAAATCACATATCATAAGGATATATTTTATTTAATATGGAGAATAATTTCAAGAATACATACTACGAATAAAAAATACAATGTTCAATAATATTAATTAAGGATGTGGTGAACCACTTCCCACATCATATACTAATGGGGAATGTGGTTTCATTCAACCAATTTTCAAATAATCCATGAGGATCACCAAGTCCAATTTTATGAACCAAGAGGGAATGGATCCTTATGACCAATAGTTTCTATAAAATGATATTTAATTACATAAAAAATGATTCTAAACAAAAAATTATGATATTCATGCCCATCATCACATTCCATTTTTTACCAACCAATTTTCAAGGCCCACAAATAATAATCCCATATTTCAGTTAATCTATTTTTTATAATGAAATAGATAATTCCAAAAAGTATTATAGTAAGTCCATTCCTTTAATTAATTTTTTAAAATATTACACTTTATATTTTAAATAGGGTTGATTTGGATGGTTTCTAAATCATTTATTTTTCAATATATATATATATATATATCAAACCATCTTATGTGCCCATCTGAGACATTATATATCAAAATCCACGAATATCTAAATGAATTATATAATAAAGGATAAAGGCTATGAAAGTCATCCACAAAACATACGGTACATATAAATATATTTATTCATTTCAATCGCTATAGAAATCTTGAAATAATTTATAAGTAGACAAGGTCTTAGATAAATTGTCATTTAATTCCCATTTTAAATAATTATTTTTTAACATGTCCAAATAAGATCCAAGAGAACCCACCTCAAAAGGTATTCAATTATAGAACCAAATTATTTCATTTATTTAGAAATAATAATAACACCATATATGTGGTTCTAGATATGGTATAAAACCATTAATGTATAAATTATGTGCACAATGACTATATTGGTCGATGTATTTTCAGCTTACATAGCAAATTATTCATTTAAGTGGTTACATATTTAAGGGCTGAGAGATGAAACAATTATGTATGATTTAATTTTAATGACATTTAATTAATGTTACTAAAACTAATACCTTACCATATTATTAGACTCTTTATCCCTTATTATCCTATAATTGAGATTCAAATGAGAGAAATCATATAAACTAGAAAAACACCCTAAAAAAATGTTATATAATATTCCATGAATGTAGTACTGAATATAGTCAGAAAAACATAGGAATAATGTAAGAGTAATCATTGAAATTACAATAGTGATCCAATGTGATGAATTATTCTTGAATCTATACCCAGATGAAGGTTATGATTCAAATAATCTGATGAAAAATGGAGAGCTTACAATGTAGGGGATCATATGTGTAAATATTTGATAAAATGGGGGAAAGGGTTAAACATATGAGGGGAAGAATGATAATTTCATCCATTTTCAGTGGGAACATGGTTTACCCATATAATTTAGGTTAATGTTCACTAATAATTTATGTCCCACTATCCATGAACATATTTATAAAATGTATTATACAAATTGTTAGATAGACCCTACATACATCTATCAATCAACATACACCCTAGGAAAAAACCCCACATGATCCTGATTCACACTTTAAAAAATACTCCAAGAGATATATTTTTTACAAATGAAATTATTTATAGGATTTTTAGGGGATTAAGGCCTCTATTTCATGGTTAAACATTCCATTATACTAAATTTGGGGGTCAAATGGTCATGCCACGTGTTTAGTACTAAATATTACCATATCATGTGCCTCACCTTGTTCTGCCAAAAAAACTGTTATCTCTAAACAATAATAAAACCCAAAAATCCTTCTTTAAAACCATACGATCATTATTTAGTCTATTTCAAAGGATTTAGGCCAAAATATAAAGATTTATAAGTCATGAGAAAAATCTGGACTGTATAATTTTAATCAAAAGTAATATTCCTTTGAGTATTATCTCTTGATGTATCTTCCATAAACACCCAAATAATCAATATTTGTGTAATAATTCAACATAAAAAATAGAAAAAATGAATAGATAAAAAAATATTTTTTAGTCCGACTGTTTTAAAAATAAAATCTTTTATCAGATGTTTTGAAATTATATTTCATATATGAATATTTTCTAAAACGGTTTTTCTGCGAACACCCATATGACCAAAGTTGTATAAGGTGTATTAGGATGAAAGAAGCCACTAATTTTGAAGAATATATAAGTCATTTTTGTAATTCATATACCACTTACCTACGTGAAAAAGATAATGACGAGACCATATAGACATCATGATAAATGTATGATGTTTTTTCTATTTCGAATATTTCTATTTTAGCATATGAAAGTGAAAAAAATGACAATATCTAAGTTGTTAAGGTCTTAATGTATTGGGATGAAAATTAATGGTATAAGAAATCCTTTGAGGTTAAAACATGATAGGGTTATTTTTGAGTTTGATAAAAATGACAACCCTTATGATTGGGGAAAACCCATCGCATCTGGAATGCCCACAGAAATCAATCCCACAACCGAAGGGAGACAAGGGTACATCCCCCACCACTGTCCTACATGAAGTCCCTGGTTAGTGATACTTATTCACATTAGTTAAATTATTTTATAGTTCTAGAATAATTTTATTTTGGGAACTTTTGTTCTATTAAATGGATAGCCTTAATATAGGAAAATGATTTGGTGATTATATGATAATGTTTATTTTAGAATAGGTTTTCTATTTTGGAAACATTATATTATTAAGGGAAATATAGCACTATGTGATCTTGTTTGTGGAGTAATGGTTGAAATTTTATTTTGGATGAATCTATTTTTTATGGTAGACTATGGATATTTGTTTATTTATGGAAATGATTAACCTATCATGGTGAATATGTGATTAGGTTAATTACTTTTCAGTATGACACATTATGAGTGAATGATTTTATTTGGAGATAAATATTAAGATTTATCTTGGATGACTATTTGAAAAAATCCTTCTGAGATTTGGGTTTCTATCATTTTTCAGATTACATTGAGGAATTTTATGGACAATTGTGTTTTGAACGACCATAGTTGAACATTGGGTATTGGTTGAAAAAATTTGGAGGTTAATAGTAGTTTATATTTTGTTAAAAGATTATCTTTTTTGGAATTATTAGAGCTTTTAATAACCATTTTGGTCTTGGTTAATGTCTAAAAATATGGTAAAAGGATAGTTGATCTTTTGTGGTTTATCTGATTGACTAGAAGTTCATTATAGTGCTTTTAACATGAACAAATCATCATGAATACTCATCATTTGGAGAAAAGACGATTTTGTGGTAGAAATCTAGTAAAGGATGAAAGTTTACAAGAAAAGTAAGTATGTTTCCTTTTGTTCTTATTCAAGCTCTTAAGTAAATTACTCAACATTATGAAAAGTAACTTAAAACAAAAACTTTTCTTGTTATCTTTTCTAATTGGGGAATCAAAGACCGTTTAACCCATCACTAGTTTGTGATTTTCTTGTGGATAAAATTCTTATAATCGTGTTTTATACCATTCTCCATCCAACATTTATAATTTTTCCCTTCCATATCCTTGTTTTTTACAAGGAATCCTAGTATGGTCTATCTCGGGTGACCTTTGTATTTCACTTTCATTCTTTTAAAGCTATATTTTAATTGACTCCTTTTCTTATGTGGGACTTTAAATGATGTTTCCTAGCCCAATTTTAAAATTTCGAGGTTTCAATTCTCAAAAATTGGGAAGGATGTAACATTACAGGTAAATAAATAATATAACAATTTTTTATCTATTAAAATTTGTGAATTAAATATTAATTTTACTTTAAGGGGGATTATATTTTGATGGTGAACCCTCTATAAATCTATTTTCAGTAACTTTTAAATTTTATATTTGACAAAATAAAATTATTCATTAGAATAAATACATGAAAATTTTCATAGGGTTAATTTTTTGTTTTATCTAAAAAAATTTATTTTTTAATGAATAGTGAAAATAATATATTTTAATTCATAACTACATTTTAATCTAACTTATTTATGAGGCCAGATTAGCATTTTAATTTGTTTTAAAGTTTAATTATATTATATTTTTACCATTTAATTCAATTTTGGTCATTAAATGTAATTTCACATAGAAATTGGACATTAATAAGTGTCAATATTTTGATTGTAATTATTTTTTAAAAGCATGTTTTTTATTTTTATAGTGGGAATTAATTTTAAATTTACTTCTTCCACTTCTGTAGTTTGATTTTGGAAAATTTGATTCAATATTTCGCAGCATTAGGTCCAAATTTTGTAATTAGTTATCTTTTATAATTATACATTATGAATATTTACTTTAGTAAAATCTTTATTTACAATGTTTAAAGGGTAAATCTTGAAAATAAGGGTAAAAATTATTATTATAATAATATTAAATTCTCCTAACATGTGTCCTAATCCTATTATTTGACACCTTTCCGTCCATGGGAATCATTGGGTCAATTGTGGGACCCCATGGAGTCACTTTGGATTGATGATGTCACTTTATATTAATTAATTTATTGTAATGAAAAAAATGCCAAAAACATATATCTTCTAGTAAAACAATTATTACATGGGTTTATAGAAGTTATCTCTTAGACTATAAATATTCATTTGAAAGATAAAAATATTGCCTACATAAATTATTTTAAATTATTATAATTAAAATAAATAAAAATATTTATGACACAATAATTATGCAGTGTTTACCTCATTAATGATTTATTTAAATAAATATGATTATAAATATTAAAACAATTACCAAAACGTATCTAATTATTATTGGATGATTTTATTTCAAACATGAGTCATATTATATTTTACTTTAATATTTTTTGGATCTTTAGAAACTTAAATTGATTATTTAGTAAAATTATATATTTAAACATTCCTAAAGAGCCCCTCCCCCTCCATATAAAAGTCATTAACTTCTAACCCATTAATCACACCTCTGAAGCCCTTTGGATCATCTATCCTCTACCCAATTAAGCTACCAAAATCACTATATTCCTCCAAGAACCTTAACTTAAGTATGAGTAACTTTAATAAAATCTTTTGGTTCAAAACAAATGGAGATACCCGATATATAGGTAACGTCTCCTCTTATGTTCTTTTCTATTATTTTACTTCTCGAACCCACTAAACCCTTTCTATTCATTTATTTTATAAAACAAAAAGTATCCAAAATATACTAGGTAGTTTTTATTAGAATTAATCAAACTACACTTACACACACCTCCATCTAATGGGTAAATAACATACTATTTCTGTGGATGGTAAACTATTGCCTCACGAAACAATGATTTTTTAATCTTCTCAAACCAGCAATTACGGTGGCCATTATTATGAAAATATAATTATATGTTATATATGTTGTCTTTATTTTTTCTCTTTATTTGCTTATTTTTTATTTATAGCATACCTTTATGGTTTCCATTGTTGGTAAACGTGATAATTTAATTTGATGAAGTGCAGACTAACACGCCCTCAAAGTGATATGACTCGTTCAGGCCATATGTAGAACATATAAAGTATAGAGTTACTGAAATACTATATGATATAATACTATAATTATAATATACATATTTTTCATTATTTTTTCACTCTATTAAAATAATAAATATAAATTATAGTAGTGTTTATGCGTACGCACGACTTACCGTCTCCAAGAACAGTACATTTCATTTTTTTTCTCAAAATGTTATGTACTATTATAATGACATATTTATACTAGATATATATGATATATATAATATCTAAATCTTTAATATCATTATTGATATAATTTAATTTTGAGCACATGAACAACTAGTAATTATAAGAATTTCATTTTAAATCAAATACCAAATACCGACCAAATGACCATTTCTAACATAAATGATTTCACAATGTTTATAACATGGTAATAAGTGATACAATAGGAATTATATACATGAAAAAGCCTATTAATCATGTTGAAATTAACATTTGTTTATTATTTAGGATATTAAAGAATTAATGGGTTAAGTCAGGCTTGAGGTAAGGGGTTTCTTATCTCACTTTTAATTCCGTGGAATTTTCATTGGTCCCCACTTATTTCTTTCATGTGGTGTATTTTTTATGGCCATTTTATATATATTATCATTATTCATTTTATGTTCCAGGTATTTAATGATTCATTTGGTATTTATTAACTTTTTCATATGACTCGATTGATTACAACGTGGTAAGAGGTTTCTTATCTGATTTATTATTTTGTAAGTTTTACATTGTTCACCACTTTTTTATTGCATGTGGTGTATTGTTTACTGAAATTTGACATACTTTATCATAATTTTATTTATATTAATTAAATAATGTGATCCATTTTTTGGTTATTATCTTTTGGTCATACGACTTGATTGATTACGATGTTGTTAGGGGTTTTAATCTCACTTTTTATTCCCCTTAGATTCATGCTATGTTTGCCACTATTTACTTTTGTGTGGTGTATGTACATCCAATGATTGTATTATTTTTATAATATAAATTAATTTATGGGTATTTACATCTTTATTGTATGATATTTCTTTCATGTTTTGTACGTTTTGTAAGATACCAAATCATTATGGGAAACTTTCAGCCACCTCTTTTTAAAAGACTTCTTTTCATTATGACATTTAATTTAAATATTGTTATTTTGGGATATGTTCTTAGATATCCTTATTTCTGTAAATTTTATGTCCAACTAGAGACACACTATTTTTTCTCTCATCAACTAATTTTTTGGAAATTATATGTGACGTCATTAGCCTGCCGAATTTCGGTAAGGGAACTTATTAACACAATTTCTATTCGTTGGGTTAAACCTCTAATTTTGATAATGTTGTTCTATGAATATGTGTGAATGACTTCTGATTGTTTTACACCAAATATCCAATCATATTTTGTGTATTAATATTTTTCACACAAAATTATGCAATTGATTTATACATAATATAAGGATACAAGAAAAATGAGATTAGGGATGGAGAAACGGAGCGCGAGCAAGAAATACCTGACTCCCCTTCCCAACAATGGTGATTTGAAGCTTTTTTATCTTCAAACTTATGTTTCTCTATGGAATCGTTCAACCCAGAGTGGGAAGAGGCCTTCAAGGATAATCATCATGCCTTGAAGAAAGATTTCAATCCCTCGGGCTCTCAGGATTCTTCGAATTTACGAAGAAAGAGTCTATCTTTTGCGGAGGCTCTTTCGGGCTCTTTAAATCCTACAAAGGAGGATTCATATAAATCCTAAAACATCAACAAGTTAGAGAATGGTGGGTTTTCAGTGGTTGCTGATCCAGATGTGTTGCAGAAAAGGATTGATCTATGTATGTTCTCCATACATGGTCATATGATTTACTCAAAAGGGGATAAACCTTGGTCTTATGCTGATCTCAAAAATAGAATTTCACACTGTTGGGGTATGAGGGATTGGAAATTTATCTCAAATGGTAAAGCGTATTTTCACATCATATTCAATTCCATTGAATCTTTGAATTCGGTTTGGAATTTGGGCAATCTTCAACTCAAACCTAGAGTCCTGAGATTATCTGAATGGGATGTCAATTTTAATCATTTCACTCTCAATAAATTGAATGTGCAAATTTGGGTAAGGTTTCATGGATTAAACTGGGTGTATTAGCATAATAGAATTATAAATGATATTTCATCATGTCTTGGCACTCCAATTATGTTGGAACAGAGTGCCCTAGATGGAAAAATTGGTTTCTTTGCTAGAGTCCTTGTGGACATCAATTTGGAAATCAAAAGACCTAGTTGCATTCTGTTTAATGCTAATCGATTAAAGTCAGATATTATATTGGAATGTGAGAATGTTACATATTTTTATGATGTCTACAAAATCGTGGTGAATACTGTTTCTAACTATAGGATGATTCAAAGAAATGCTAAATATTCACCTAGAGCTTTAGAATGGACTGATGTTAAGAGGATCAAAAAGAACAATGATGTATTTATTAAGAAAAAAGGAATTCTAAAAAACTCAGTGGTCCTTCCTGTCCAAATAGAAAGTGCTCCTTCTACTACAAAAGTTCCCACATAAATTCACTTTGCTCTTTCCTCATCACTAAAAGTGTCATGGGCTGATATAGCAGTGGAAGAAGAACATAATCTGGAACCAGCACCCAAGGTTATCCAATCTAGCAACCTAGTTTCTGAATGGGTTTGTAAGGAGGATTACGAATTATTTACTGAAATTTATAATGATGTTTGTAATCTGGTTACAGTCTCACAGAATGAAGATGAGGAGAATCAGTTATTTCAGGTTTTATATAATGATATCCTTGATCTTGTGGTATCCTTACAGGATGATAAGGAGGTTTCTCCTTTATTGAATACTATCTGAAATGATTCATCTTCTAAAGTCGCAGGTTTTAATCTTGAAAATTCTTAGAAAGAAAATGTCTTTAAACATGATCTTCCTACTGCTATCAAATATGGAAAGACCTGCATTTACAATGATTCTTCTCCTCATCCAGGGGTCAATTCCAGCATTTTTCCTGATGATCAAGACATTCAAAACACTCTGATTACTTCACATTCTAGTAAAACTGCTTCATATGATTCTGTTTCCAAAAGTAATGTTACAATTCCTGCAAGTATTTCTTCCACTGTTCACAGAAATCTGGACACATTGATTGTGTCCAGTACACTTGAAAGCAACTTGGATCCCACTTCTGATCTTCCAATAAAGTCTAATCAAAGGAATCTTGTCATCTTAGAGGCATCCAATTCTGGAAAAATTGATACCTGCAATATTGTTCACAGTAGTTTACTGACCTTTCATACAGAAGTGGATTCTTTGGCTATACCTAGTTCCTTATCATCTACATCTGGGATCACCTCTTGTTCAATCTCCATGCCTAATTCTGGTAACAAGAATGATTCCTCATCCAATTTGGTTTCACCCTGTGAAAAAAAAATCACATTACTAATGAGAAGGACAGAATTTCTAATGATAGTGTGTTCCCTGACACTCACGAAAAAGACAAACTCAATGTCTTGAAAATTGATGATATCCTTCAAGGTGTTAAATGTTTTAAAAGTACTAAAAGGAAAGTAGGGAGACCTCCTAAGGCTATAAAAATCAAAGGGACTGCAACAAAAAAGGGGTTCTAACCCTGATATTAAGATTAAATGAAGATATTGTATTGGAATTTTCATGGATTGGCCAATCATAATACCATGAGATCCCTCAAATCCTTTATTTTTCAGCACAAACCTCTCCTTATTGGTATCTCTGATCCCAAAAGGATTTTTTCTCCCAAAATTGCTAATTTGGAATTTCTAGGATTCCATCTTGTTGATTATAATATTTTCTCCTCTGAAGTTAAAAATATCTGGTTTCTGGCCCATTCATACTTAACTGAAATGTCCTTGGTTGATAATAGTAGACAACAAGTAAATTTCTACTTCATGATTTTTGGTCTTCAACATTATTGATCCTTTGTTTATGCTAATAACAGATATCAGGATCGAAGGCGATTGTGGATGGATATTGATGTTCCTAGCTCTATCATCTATGATCCTTGGATTATTCTTGGGGACTTTAATTAAATTATTCATCCTGATGAGAAGATGGGTGCCATGTTTAATTCTATCTCCTCAAGGGAGTTCAAGTCTTGTATTGATTCTAATGATTTGCATGAGATTAATCTGGTTGGGGCTAAATTCACTTGGTACAGGAGATTTTTAAATAAATTTGTTGCCAGTATGATTGACAGAGCTTTTATTAATGAAACTTCTCTTGATCATTGGGACTCCATTTCCTGTATAACGCTTCCTAGAATGAATTCTGATCATCATACAATTCTGGTAAATCTAATAGTTAAAGAATCTAGACCTCCTTTACCCTTTCGTTTCAATAAGTCTTGGAGCAACCATCCTGATTGTGCTTCTATTGTTGAAAATTCATGGAATTCTGTCAATTAAGGTCATGATGTTTTTTCTCGTATAACCAAACCCAAAATTCTTAAACGAATGTTGAGATTATCGAGCAATGATAAGTTTATCTCTATTGATCAGGATATTTTATCCCTTGAAGATTCTCTTCAGCATTTATAGGTGCATAATACAATGAGTAATTTTTCCAATGGACTTAAGGAGGATTCTGAGATTTTTTCAAAGCTCAATGGTCTCTTGAACATGAAAGATGCTTTATAGAGAGATATTTTTAAGGTCAAATGACTAAAGGATGGGGATAGGAATACCAAATTATTTAATTCCTTACAAAGAATCATGAAGGTCTCTATGCCTCTTTCCATGATTAAGAATGGTGATCAGATCATTGACAATGATAGAGATCTCTCAGAACATGTCATATATTATTTTAAATATCTCTTCAATGGTCCTTCTTCACTTTATGAGCCTGTGGAGGGAACCATTCCCAAATTGGTCAGTCGTCAGGATAATTTTAATCTCACCTCTTTTCCTTTGAGCATTGAAATCAAAGAGGCTGATTTAGCCTCAAATCTGAATGCTCCCCAGGTCCGGATGGTTTTGGAATTTTATTTGGAGTGGAATCACCTTCAAAAAAAAATGGTTATGGTTCCTTGGTCTGAATGATGCAAACATTAGGATGTTGGGGGTTTGGGTTAAAGATTGGTTCTTTTAATCATCTTGACTCCTATGTTTGGCCAACATTCAAGTACATCTTCTCTTCAATTGATTCTCATTTCATATTGTTATTATTGAAAAATCAATCCCTTAATTTCTATAAAATCAAATGGACGGATAATCCCCTGGTTGACCTTGTGATGGATGATGGGAACATAGATTTGGAAATTACTATCAAGGATTAACTTGAGAACTTGGAGGGTCTTCCGATCCACATTTCCATCATTGTTAGTAATCACTGTTTCTCTGATAGGAATGATTTTTTGGCGTGGGAGCCTATGGTTAATGGTATTCTCTCTTCAAAGCTTTATTATGAGTTCTCTTTAAATTGTAGCTTGAAAACAAATTGGATGGGTAATTTTTACAAAAACTTTATTAGACCATCTCGTTCCAATTTGGTCTGCAGAATTGCTCATCGAAAGATACCAACGGATTGTTATCTTCAGCATTGTGGTATCTCTTTATATTCCTCTTGTGTTCGTTGTCATCAACATAGAGAATATGTTGATCATTTGTTTCTTTGCTGTCTTACTTCTTATTCAATGTGGAAGGCTCCAGCGGACATCTTTGAAGTCTCAATTCCTATGATGACATCCATCACAAATTTTATTCAGAGATGGAAGTCTCTTTATCTTTCTTCACAGTTGTTGGACTTATTTCAGGTTGCTACTTCTGAGATGCTGCATTATATATGGTCTTCTAGGAATCATGTTCTTCATGGGAATTAGTATTTCTAAGTAACTACTGCTTTCTCAAACATCATTGATGTGATGCATGTGGTAAGCTTACCTAAGAAATATTTTTGCGCCAATTCAAAAAAATAATTAATATAAGGCTACAATTTTTATAATGGATTTCATCTGAATTTACATATCATTTAAACTTCATTTTTGTTTGGAACCAATTCACCTTTATATGATATTAATGTTTTCCTTTGGTATATTATATCATGAATCTCTTTATTTTCATGATATTATAATGTTTTGATTATAATTATTCCACAATTATTTTTATTCACGAGTCTCTCATTTGGTTAGGAACTCATTAACTAAAATATCATTTTAATTGTTTTAATGATTTAATCTTCTAAATATTTCCCATTAATTTCCTTGTTTGAAAAATGGTTTTAAGGATTTATTTATATAGACATTAATTTTTTAAAATGTTAATTACTTTAAAAGAAACAATGTTGTATAGGACACATTTATTCCAAAAATCTCTTTATTAAATGCTTTTGAATTTTTTTTTGAAAAATAATGGTTAATTTCAATATCATGATATGATATGTTGTGATATTAATGTGGAAATGTTATATTTCCTTAATGACTGCTTTATGTGTTTTGATTATGTTACTTTTATTGAGAATTGTTTACATATACAGGTGGTTCCCTGATAAACCTAGTGTTGGTGAGCCCGAGATACCTCTCCAATGCATTGGGTAACGTGACAGAGGTAAATATTAATTCTTCAACTAAGATATTAAGGGAATATACTATGATATGTATTCCAAATGTAACTACTTACGTATCGATGAAATCTTAGTGTCAGTATATTATGTATGCAATATGTAACCTTTATGATTTGTTATTTATTTGTGTTATTCATAAATCTTACAATTTCATGAGGTTTGATTGGATTAAAAAGAATGATTTCATTGATTTGTATTTATTTATGGGATAATGTTTCCATTCCCTATTTTATAAATGTTATTGAGATTTTTATGCTCATATATTTTTTTGAAATGTTTTCCACATGACATAAAAATGTATATGTCAAGGATGGGATCAAGGAAAATTCATGTTGTTTAAGACATGGAAGTAGACATGTTTCTTTTTTAGAGTTTTTATTTTATAAATAATGGATACTGAGTAGTAGTGTCTTCATGTAATATTCAAGTTGTTATGAAATGGTTATGGCCTAATTCTATAAATTTCTAAACCTGGGAAGATCCTCAATGTGTATTATTGACATAACTCAAGATTATATAATGATTAATTTCAGGTCCTTATATTTATCGATGAATGGGAACTTTATATCAATATATTCTTAAATAAATCGATAGAACACCAATGCATGCTTGCGATCCCACCTAGACTTTATTGAATGGATTAATAAATACAATCTTACCACATTCCTAATATATACTACAAATCAGGGCACCAGAGATGTATTTATTAATACTAAGGAAGTGTTGTGATTATTTTGTTTATTGACTATAATCCATATCACATAATATGCATTAGACATTTTGGTGAGTCTAATGTCAAAATTCACGGTGATGTTTTCACATTTCTATTATGTTGTTGTTCATAGATGTAACAACCACATAGAGTGTTTTTCTCTTATTCATAACTTTGTGAACTACCTAGAACATGGATAAAATCTCCCCAAATATCTTTTTATTCTATACCACAATAAAACCTCATTAAATTAATATATATATTCATACTTTAGTGATGAATATAAAATAATCATCTATGACCTTCTTGAAATAATACCTTTTAAAAAATCATATGGTCTGATCACAAACCTTATTCACGAACCATATAAATCCACAATGATCGAGGACAAACACCAAAACATTTATAAGCATTTTTTAATATCAATATATTCATTCTACAACTCATTAATGGTCTATTGGATAGAAAGGTGAGAATTCAATATATAAATATAAGATTCTTCCACATCCTTCCATATTTCATGATCCATCAATTGATAATCTATAAATATTAATTTTTAATATTTCTTTCATTGATAAGTAATCATCATACTTTTTACATGAGTAATTAACAAAATTGTATTCATTCCCATGGTGGAAATGTATTGACCGGTTATAATATCTAATAAGGTCTAACCATCATATTTGACACATATTAAACTCCATCTATGAGAATATATTCTTTAAAAAATTAATAGTATATATTTCTCAATTTTATCTATAATGAGGACTTCCTTATATAATTATTCAAAAATTACCATAGCTAAATCAAAATCATGATATAGCACTTTTTTTATCACGAACCATGACTAATCATGAGGAATAATATATACCCATAAGAAAACATCTTAGTTACTTCATAGATGAATCCCAATATATTACAATGCATTCTAACTTATTAGGTAATGTAAGCACAATTGTGCTCAGTAATCTCCTATTATTATTTTGGAAATTTTACAAACATTCATTTATATATGGAAACATGGATCCCTTCTTAGTTAACATATTTAATAGATTTTGTACTATTGAGAAATTATCCAAAAAAATTAATAATTTACTAATATACCAAGACTAATATAGATCTCAGTCACTGTGGCTGTTATGGTCCCACAATCTATAGTTTGGACCTTTAATGGGTCTACTGATATAATGTTATGTAATATTAAATTACCCAAATATGTAACCTTTTGTAACAAAAATTCACAATTTATAAGTTTTTCTTTCATTTTATAATTACTATATTTCATTAGAGAAATTCCCAAGACATCTTCATTATCGTTCATTCACTTTCAATAAATATGAATGTCATCTATAAATACTATCACAAAATGATCAATGTAATCTATAAAGACTAAATTAATTAAATACATGAAGATGATGAGGAATTTGTAAGACTAAATGGGATCACTACATATTATTACTTCCGATAACATGTTTTGAATTTTTTTTGGGTATATCCTACATTATGACCCTCATTTGATGATTTATCGAATGAAGGCCAACTTTTAAAAATAATGGATGTCTATGCAGTTGATCAAATTTGTTGTCAGTAAAGGGAATATGTCACATTTTCATAATTGTGATATTACGCTTCACTTGATTATTTATATAGAGTCTTATTGGTTGATATTTAGTTTTCGTAATTATAGTGAGTAACTCGAGAGGGGACAATTTAGTACCCAATAAAATTTCTATAAAAGTTTTTTAATCATTATTCCACAAAATTATTTAAAAAACATCTTTAGTCGAAATAGTATAAATATATAATTATATATTTCATAATATATATCATAATAGGGATTTGAGATTAGTTAACATAGATTATAAATACAATATATTTTGAAATTAACTTAACTAATGCAACACTTAATATAAGAAAATAAGAATAACTATCATGGTTATATTTTTTTATCTATTTAAATATGTGAAATAGTTTTAATATTTAAATGTATAAAAACAATAATATTAAAAAAAACATTAATATTAAACTAGGGGCTCTTTCTTGAGTTGATACATAAACCCTCCACTTTCTATTCAACTTCTCTCATGATGTTTATTGAACAATAAAATTCAACCAAACATTATATCATGTGTTACAATAATCAATAAATATTTTTTTTGAGGATGAATGAAACATCCATAATTATATGTGGGAAAGAAAAAATAGTGACACATGTTCTATTAAAAAGTGAATATGGATATAAAAATAAGAAATTTTGAGATAATATGTCTACCATACTCTAGTTTAAGAATAAATTATTGTATTTAAATATATACTCTATAATAAAAAAACAAATGAAATTTAATGAACAAAGTAATGGATAAAATTAGTATAAATGAGAGAAATTGAATTTTCTCAAAATTTATAGCTTATGATGTTCATAGGCCTTATAATTTTTCCTTTTGATGGGTTTGAATATGTTTCTCAAAATCAAAATAAAGACAAAGTATTTTAGAAACTGCAAAAAATCCTTCTATTATTGTTATATGATGTACGGATGAACATCTGTATAACTGAGCCATGATTACTCCTTTAAACACTATATGTTGGTTCTTTATTTTATATTTATTCCAAATTTCCACACCTATATATATATCCTACATGTAGAATATATTCTAAATATATCTATTTCTAGGTCCGAATATACATTGATGAATAGTATTAAATAAATCCAAGATCCAATTATTTCGAAATAAATGAAACAAAAATGAATTTTTCATCAATGAGTCCATGGAGTTGTTTATTAATAATTATTCATTAATCCACATTAGAAAAACATTACTTCATTAGTAAATCCATTGTATGAATAAAATTTTAATTAATAATATGAAAATCAATGGTAGGATAATAATGGTATGACATATCTAATGGTAAAATAAACCAATGATGGATTAGATTAATAGTACCTTGGTTTATAGGTATATCTAATCATTGGTAGATATCTTCATGTGGTATATATATTATTTTTTTAAATCATGAATGGTGGTAGATATGGTAAAGAAGTATATTAAATCTTGTGGTAGAATAGTTTTGGAGTTAGATTTACTATGGTGGAATATGTTCTTTTTCCGAAGAATTATTCTTGCATTAGAGTCTGATGGTATATTTAGCGAAAATTTATTTGTCATTGGTAGATAAATTTCTTAGATATATATTGTTGCAAATATATATAAATCTCATAAATGATATGTGAATTGATGATATAGTTGGGTGGTAGTTGTTATCCTCTAATAGATCTCATTGAAATAATGGTAGACCATAAAACCCAATTGTAGATATATTGTAAGTAACACTAGATCTGTACATTACCAACACTGATCACATAATTATATATAATATAATTAACCATAATAAAACACTGACCTAATTAGAAATATGATAATCATGATTTTTGAGCATTAAAAGAATAATTTCTCATCAATCTCAGAATTCTTTATGATAAAAAACCATGGAATGTTAAAAACTTATATATAAAAATATATAAAATTAATTATATGAATTTGATAAATAATTTTGAACCTAACATTTAAAACTAAAAATGTATGATACTAATTTTAAATTGGAAAATAGATTTAGAATCATATGTTTTATCGAACTATTTCACACCTTTTTAAATTATCATAAATATTTTCTAAATTAATGAATCACATGGAAATAATTTAAATAATAAAAAAATTGTGGTGAAACGAGAGTCAAAATTAAAGTATTAGATATCCTAAGTTATTGAATAGAAAAAATAATCCAAATCAAAGACTAATATAAATCAGAACGTCTATCAAATAAAAAAACATATAGCATCAACATAGTCTCTAGATTTTCCTAGGGTAACAGGAAGGGTGGTAAAGGATGAGGTTATCGAGGTAATTATAGGAATATAGTGGTTAAAAAGTGGCCCAAAATGTGAAAAAAATAATCCGGTGGAATGCTAAAATAATAAAACTAAGAATACAAGGGTGCATAAAATATTAATGAAGTGAAAGAAAATAATGTAATGGCTTCAGGTTTGGAAACAATATTCCTAAATACATATATTAAAGAAATCATCGTGTTCAAAAAATTAATGATTATGTTTCATCCTCTCTACATAATAATAAATAATATCTTTTTTCTCTCATAAATAATTTCATTAGGGGAGAAAATCATTTAACATGTTAAATTTATCTTTGAAGGCCTTAGTCCTGGGAGCCATCCATAATTTATCTTTAATAAAATTTAAATGGTAATTTTCCTCATTGGTTGTATAAATTCTATAATAGTAGTATTTAATGCCTTTATATATTGCCTTTCTATCTCATATAATCTAATTTAAACACTTTCGTACCAATTAAAAAAATGTATCATAATTATTCATAATCTTGTTTAGATCCACATAATGAGAGGTATTTAAATCAGCCATGCTATCATGCAATTCCTCTATGAATGTAGCTCTGATAATATCAGTCACATAAGAATATATAGAAGGAATACCCGTGGAATTAGAAGAAATAATTTTAGGTAAGGTGACTTTCCTCTCAAAAAGTGATTCTTGACCTAATGAAAATATAACCCTCATATCGTCCAAGATGGAGAAAATTATTAACATCCAATTATTCAATATCTTATTCTCAATCCCAAAAAATTGAATCTTCAAGAACATTTCTGGCTGAATGTGGAAGATAACTAACTCTTGGATATGTCTTGTATCATCATAAAGGATCATTTTTATTCTATGAAAATGGGATCTATGATATCCACAAAATTTAGAAGGAATCAAACCTCTGAAATATTCAAAATCATCCTTGAAAATATTGTAATATGATAGAAGATTAGTAGGAAAATGTTATTGAATCCTCTTGGGATTAGAAATTTGATCATCAACAGGCTCATATCCCACAATAGTAGCATCATAATAACAATATTTCAACAAAGAAGCTTCATCAATTTTAACCAATTGAGACACCATAAGTTCTTTTACATCAATAAGGATACAAATTACACCATTATTACTTTTACTTCTACTATCATAATCATCACTATCATTATAATCCTCAAAATATAAATATGGGTAGCAGATGTCAAGTAGCTTGGAATGAGAAAATTAATCCCCCTAGATGATGACTAATCTTCAGTTATGGTTAAAAAAGATAGATAATATCTATGAACAATTTTTTTACTAGTAGAGCCTATGTATTCTCCATAAATAGATTATTTAGGCTCACCTCTAATTGGTGTTGCATTAATAGTAATTTGAAACTCAACAGTTCTCACATCATAATTATTATTCCCTAAAAAACTACTTGATATGGACATGACAATTATATTTATACAGTGTCATCATTTGCATCATGATATTCTGAGTCTTAAAACCATCACCATTACCATTTTCAGATCAATAAAAACAATATAAATCGTCAAATTTTTCCCTTGGGATTTCAAAATAACTCTCACATTTCATTATTTGAATAATTCATTCTCCTCTTCTTCAACTTAACATAAATATTTCTCTCTAGGGGGAGAGAAATAGAGGGTCTAGAAGATCCAGTGGAAACATTTCGACTATTGAAACCATATGGGTCACTCCACTCCTCAAATGATATATCCACTTTATCTTTGTAATCAAATTCTTCTTCATCAAATTCCTTTCAATAAAATAAAAAACAAATTCATCCTCTTGTACACCATGATAAACTAAATGATTTAGACTTTTTGATGGAATAATAGGATTTAAATCCACATATACATTTTCAATGTACTCTACCCATTTCACTTACCACATATCCCAACATACAATTATTCTATCATAAGTAAAAATTATAAAAACTAAACCCTCCACATTTTTCTTTTTGTTCATTATTATCATCGAAAACCTCATGCATTCCAATATGACTTATATCTCCATTTGAGAGATAAATTAGTTTTATCTAGATGTGGTCTCTCTCTTTACTATCATATTTCCATTAAATATATGAAAATATTTTTATTCTATTGTAATTTAATGTGGAATAAAATAAAAACATCATATTACATATTTATGGTGATTCCCCATTTCCTAGACAACACAATTGTGGGATGAATTAAAAAAATCTACACTGACCATCAATATCTATAGTAGTAGGTCCTCATATGGTACTATATACTTTCATCTTTGGAATCTCATTTTCACAAATGAAAATATTATTATCACAAGTTACAGAACATTGATATTCATCAGAAATACCTCTATGCTGTATATTTAGACAACTTGTCCATTTTATTCTTGAACAGACTACCTTTTTAAGGTTTATCGTAGTTTGAATCATGTATTTATTTTCACAAGAGTCATACTCTATATTCTGGTAGAATTGGGGAATCATCCTAAGAAAGAATTTTATATCATTCATCAAAAACCATTTCTTCTATCCTTTATCTCCAATCAACATTAGTAATAAATTAATATTTGATATAATACCTTTGACATATAGGAATTTTTCCCTGTTGAAAAATTGAGTCTCATATAATGGATTCCTCATTTTGGCTATTGCGTTATTATATATTCCTATCAATTTATTTACTATGTGTGATCAATTATGAGATGAAACCGAGGGGCCCATCACATTCACCAAATCATTGAATCAAACATAGATGGATGAGAATGAGGAATGTGGGTGGTCTAGAGATAAGGGCTGTCACATGGTTCGAGATGAGGAACAAGTGAAATTGTTCCAAATATTAGATGTAATGTTTGGTTTAATCATTTGGTTATTTATAATTATAAAATATTATTAAATTTTTTATATATAAAAATACAAATTAATAATAGAAAACAGTACCATTAGCATATTAAAACAGAGACTCGGGTAATATATTCTCAAATAGTTGATCTCTAATGGTAGAAAAATCACTAATCGATCTCTAATGGAAGATATCCAATAGTGGATCAACAAACAATGTATCTAAAATGATGGATCATCCAATGGTTGATCTCTAGCAGTGAATATCCCCAGGGTGTATCCTTAATGGGGAATATTATAATGTTGGATTAATATAGAGTGGATCTTGTAACGGTGGATCTTCCAGTGTTGGATATTTTGACAGTGGAAATTCAAATCCTATAGATTTGAAGATAAAATAATATCTAAATATAATCATTCCTTTTCATGTATCTTTATATAACAATCTCCCAAAATTTAAAAGGATTTTTATAAATATCAGTAGGGTGATGTTCACATCCAATGGATTAAATAGTTAAATAAATTTTTTTGGAAATGTTTTTAAAAGAATAAATGTCTTGCATGATTGTTTTTTGACTTATAATTAGATTAGAGATTTATCTAAATATTTATCAGACTTTTATGGTCACAATTTAGAGGTTCATGTCGAAATTTAAATCCATAGTCCAAAAAAGTATTCTTTATATAGAAAATCATTATACATAAACTTCTAAATGATATATACTCTTCTTCAGTCATGGATAATGGAACAATGCCTTTTTACTATTCAATGTTACTAGTGCCTTTCCCAAAAGGTAACTTATTCTAGAGGTTCTTTTTCATTTGTAGATGCATCAACCATAATAGGAATATGAATAACTCACTAAATCAAATGATTTTCCACAAGTATAGCACAATATTAATTTTTTTACAAATGAGGTATCTGAAAAAACAATTAATGAAAAATTAAATGTAACTCATTATGATTTTTAATGACAATCAAAAATACATACAATAAACATTATATCTGTCCATCTCTAAATTATTTATAGGAATAATCCAATCATAAATATAAAATCTACTTGATATACTGACATTTAATTTTCAACATGAACCATCTTAGTTGTTTTACTCATGGTAATATCACCACTTTTTTATCAATAAAAACTGAAACATTTTCAAATAACATTGGATTAATTAATATTATTTAAAATTATTCCATATTTATTTTGAATAATTTAAACACTAATAATGAATTTATTTTCTACAATTAAACTCATTCCAAATTCACATTTCATAACTTTGTTAAATTTCGTACCCATTGAAATTTTAGATGTTCCAAAATAATATCACTCATATAAATTTGAATATTTTTTTCATCTTTTGAAAATAATATTAAAAATAAATTTAGGCAATTATTCTTTTTTTAATACCAATCAAAATTAAAAAAACATTTTTATTCTCAAACCACCCTCAATGAAATATTTTTTTAAAAAATATTAATATATTCCTAATTTAAAATCCTAGTTTTAAAAATGAATATTTTGAAATACATGTGGGTTTTCAAATAAAATCCTCAATAATATAACCATTATAGAATGAAAACAAGATATCCTTTGGATAACGTTTGAAAGTGGAATATTTGGTATCAATAAGAAACAATTTTATGGATTCAAGTCAATCCATTGGTGGAACAGATTCCTCATAGTGAATACATTATTCATGAATATATAATTCTACAACTAATGTATAATTATTTCTACATATAAATCCTAGTTCCTCAACTTTGTTTCTATACACACACATTGTTCTAATGGTTATAGATTCTTGAGGTAAATCTACATGTTTCTAAAATTTATTTAATTCATATTGAATATGTTATTATATAATTTCTATCACCCATAATACATAATTATTTGAATCATGTATGTTCTTATGTCCAATTATCTGACAAGAAAACATGATGTTCAACATTATTTCTATGGTAAACACTATTTAATCTTCATATATCCAAATTTAAAAATAAAAAATTTAATGAATGGTATCTATGTGTCCAAACATGTCATGGAAATAATATTAGTATATCACATTGTTATATACTTGTTAAATTTTAGGTTTTTATAAATTGTAGAATATGTTTCTTCTAGTCTTGAAGAACAGTTAGAGGGACTAGAATTTATATTTAAATTTTACAGATTATCTATAAGGGTCCATTATGGTTATATATTCTTATGAATTAATTCATGTGGATTAACCAATGAAAAATTACATCACTACACATAAATGAATATTTTTCAACTATATCCTTTGTAGTTAGAGTAAAGACAATGAAACTATAATGTAAAATTTATTTTACCATTGGTTTTATTCTATTACCTATTTTATATGAGTTTTTATTTTATAGATGACTAATAATAAATCTATTAATTATTTCAAAATTTGAATCCCTGGCTTCATCAAAAAAATAAACGTGTAGATCAAAATCATTGATCATTTACTAGGAAATTTTACAAAGGGTTTAGTTTATTAATTATAATAAACAATTTTATTATAGGGTGTTATGTGAATAAAAGTAATGATAATAGACTTTTATGGGAAAATGATTTAAAATCATGATTTTCAATCTCAAAACAATGATCACATCATAATTCCATTATTCTATATCCAATTCTATTTTATATTGATTCAAAACACATTAAACAACATGAAGATGATTCATTTTTCTGATCTAGAAAAAATAAACATTTATATATAAAGAATTATTATACAAAAACAAAAACATAGTGATTCCAATTTAATTATGAATATCTCTATGAACTAATCATATCAATGTGAATCAATTCCATGGGTTTAGAAATATATATTTTTTGTTTTGAAATATATTTTAATCAATTTTTTTAATTGAAATCAGTTATAAACATTATCATTTGTGAATTTTTCATTAGGAATAACATTGAATTATAGTTCATTAATTATTTTTCTTTGGTAATGAATATTTAAATTTCCTAGAATCTTATTACAAGATCACAGTTCATCTTTAAAGTATCATATATAGGAAATTTGTTTATTAAGAATATAATATAAATTAATTAGAATATGAATTATCATTTCATAATATAGTAAAAAAATATTTCTTTTATAATAAATATCATTTATGAAATTATTTTAAAATATAAAATGAAAAAAATAATCACATAATTTTTATATTAAAGGATGAATATTCACCAACCCATCTAAAAATATAACATTTGAAATTAAAATTGGTTCAGAATTTCTAATTTGATAATGTCTAATAACTATTATTTTGGTGTTGTCACACAATGTAAAATGTCCACCCTATTCAATGATTAGGTTCTTGAAAATTGATTAATCCCTAGTCATGTTATTGGAACAAAAAATATCTATATACCATTAGTGATTTCTGGAACTTTTAAAGTAGGTATCCAATAAAAAATTATTAATAAATTAATTCATTATACAACTCTTAATTTGTATATAAATACAAGTAATCAATGATTAACAAATCCATAACAATTTAATAGGTTTTATATAATTATTTTTAGGAATCATATACAAAACAACTTTGTTAGATATCAAATATTAGAATCCAGTACTAGATTTAATAGAAATCTTCCTAGGAATAAACTTTTTTATCAATACCTATTTGTAAAGTCTGATATCATATTCATATAGTATATTTATCATTCTTTCTCATTTTAGGTATTTGGGTAATGTTATTTATATATATTTTAATTATAATAGGTTTTAATTACTCATTTGATTATTTTAAATAATTTACCTCTATTAGAATATGTTCTTTTTTAACCAACACATTAGTAAGATCAGTTTACAAAATAGCAGTTAGAACATGCTATAACACATTATTTTTAGTTTTATGTACATTAATAGTATCTACCATATTAGAATTATATAGAATCGTATCTTCAATAGAAATATTTTTTAAACTTATTTCATATTTAAAAGCATTATAAATATTAAAAGGAAATTCCAAAAATATAATTGATGCATCCTATATGTTTTTCATAAAACAAATGTTATATTTATCATTGTTGTTTTCTATTATTGACATTGATTCTCCAGATATATCCTATAATTCATTAAAATATTCATATGAATTATTGATTATCTTTTACATATCCTCACTTTTCCACATAAATTTAACGTAGTAAATTCATCTATGAAAAGATCTATTATCATTCATTCTTATATTACTATATCATTATACTATCATCCATTCTCCATTACATTTTCAAATAATAACTATTATAACATTTTCATTATAACTAGGTATCTTGAAATACTTTTTACATTTAAATAATTTCATTAATATTCTATCCATGTTGTGAATTTATTCATCATTTTCATCATGTCACCCTTCGACCAATGATTTTTTAGTCAAATATTATATTTTGGTCTTGAATTAGAGGTTTTTAAAGCTATATAATTCCTCTATGGTTAATCCTATTATTATATATTAATGTTATGTTCCACTTAATGAATCATTATATTTAATATTATCTCTTTTATGCTAATATTAATAATATCACAAGATTCTGAGATAAAAACTGAACTTCCTTTCCATCTATCTAAAAAAGAAATCAATATGCAGATCCCATGATCTTTTTCATCTTTTGTGTATCCTAGTAAATATATCATATTCACTGACTCATTGATAATGAGATACATTTTCTAAATAGGTTCATAAACATTCATATTAAAATTTTAATATGTAATAATACATGAAATAAAAGATATTTATTTATTATTACATGTTATTTCTTGATCAAAATATAAATTATCCCAACAGTCAGATGAACTTGAACATGAATAATTCTAATAAACCCTTAATATCATAAAGAGGTATATAAATAATTCAAGTATACATTATTATTATTATAATTCATTTTATTAGGATCAACCCATTTAGGTTTATAATTTTTGGCTTTTTTATATTTGCCTTCAATTATTGTCAATATTTCAAACCCCGTTAATTGAATATGTGTCATCAATTTAATCTTACACTGATAATTGTTTGGTTAATTCAAAAATGGCGACATATTATTATTGACCAATAATGTCGATTATCCATAAAGAAAAAAATTGAAAAATAAAAAATTTAAATATAATTAAAATAAACTGAAATCAGATTTGGATGAATGTTGGAAAATTCATTGATACAAAATATTGGTTAAATTAAGTAACTAATGACGAACTAAATTTGAAACCCAATAATTTTTTTGTTAAAGTTTTCTAAAACGACCCCATCCCTAATTATTAAATACACCTAGTTAATAAAAAAATTATCAATTTTTTAATTGGATTTTTATGAAACGATTATAGAAATGAGATTCAAGATTAGTTAAAATATTTTATAAATAACATAATTTTTTAATTCATTCACTTAATCCAAATATATATATATATATAAATTATAGGAACATAAAATTTTCAGAATTGTTATCATATTTAACTAATAGGTATATTTTTAATTTTGAAATGATGAAAAAAACCTAATAAAACTCATAGCTAAATAAAACATGGGGTTCTATATAAAGCTAATACATAACCCCCTGAAATAGAAATAACCTACTGATAGGTATTTAATTAATTAATAATATTTATCCCATATAATGTGAAATAATTAAAATTAATATAACACCATTATTTTGGGCCTAATTCCTCTTCCAATGTTATACGTGGGAAAAAATGATGAACATGTAACACACCATGTATTCCACTATTTATATAGAAACATAAATAGATAAAATTGAGGGAGAGTGTATTGGACTCTCCAGTTTAAGGATAGGGGATAATTATTTTAGATATATAGAGTAATATAACACATTACATAAATATAAAGAATAAATAGAGAGGGTAATTAATATAGATTATAGAATGTGATGAAACTCGATATGGATAACATATGATATTCATTTTTCCTCAAATTAGTTTTTCTGAGGAGTTTTAACTGATATCTCACGATGTATAGTAAAATAAAGTATCATAGACTATGAATATAATTCTTCTATTTTTATCATTTTGTATGTTATAAAATACTTCAACATAGGTGAGTTAAAAAAGTTCCTCCATATAGCATACGACAGTTCCTTTCTTAAATTAAAATTCTACACTTTTACACATGCAAATATATATATCAGGAATTATAATTATACTCTGAATATATATATATATATCTAGTCCAATTATTAATTCATGAATAATAATAATAATATAATATGGATTTCTAGAATATGGAACTAAATTATGAAACATTGACTTTTCCTTCAATGAATCCATAAAGTGGTTTAAGATTAATAAATCTTAAATCCACATGTTATTGAAGGAATTTAAATCCATTAATTATATGTTTGATGAATTAAAATTGTATTTATAATCAAAATAGGAATGGTAAAATACTAATGATAGATCATCTATATTGTATAATAGACAAATGGTATATTAGACTAATGGTATCATAATAGATTAGTCGATATAATAAGTGGCAGATCTACTATTTTCATAAATCAACTCTCCCAGAATATTATTCCAAGTTGTAAATCAAGTATGTTTGTAAATATTTTCTAGATATTGATTAATTCTAGTTGAAGATCTGGTCTTGTAGAAGATGTGATCTGCCTATAGATATGTTATAGTGGTAGATGTTTCATGGTGGTAGAGTGTAATAGTAGCTCTGATGATGGTAGATCTTATAAAGGTAGATAGAGTTTATTGATACATATTGTCTTTTCAAATGGTATATTTCTTCAATGATACAACCATTTGTAGTAGTATCCAGTTGTAGATGTTATCCACCAATTAATCTAGCTGAACTAATAAAAAATCATTATATCCAATGGTATATCACCTTTAAACAGTTTTGGATCAGTACATAACTAAGATCTATCATTTAATTAAATATAATATAATGAACTATCATAAACCATTTAATTTATTTTGAAAATAAAATAATCATGATATGTGCGCATTAAATTATTGTAGTGCCAACACTTTTTAACAAAATGAAGAGGTGATCCCCATTGTGACACACCTAGCGGATTGAATTCCTTATTAAGGTTATCTAAGGGTGTCATTATAAATTCATACAACTCAAGTTAGGGGATACTATAATAAATATATTAAATTTATGCGGACCAATGTATGATTTCTATTAAGAACTAAAATCCACATTATGATGGAAGTCTAGGGATACTATGTGGAAATACCTCAAGAAAAACTCATGAAAAAAGGGTGTAATGGAACAGACCTATCTATTTCATTAACATTTAAAAATATGGTGTTTGAGGTGTTATATGAGTTTGAGGTTACTTATGGACAAGACATTTCCAAATTTTTGTTTTGTAAAAATCATTTCTAAAATGGTGAGACAAATAATGATATGCGACAGAGTGTTTTTATATCAGTGAGGTATCTAACAGTGAGAGATCTAATGGTAAGTGATACAGTGTGTCTAGACTGGTGAGACATCTAATGGTAGGTGGTACATTGATTCAAAAATATGTGCTATACTATTTCTAGAATACAGATTCCTTTCTAATAGTTTTTTCAAAATTCTATATTTTTCTAGATTTCATATTTTTGACATTTCTAAATCTTCCATTAATGTAAAATTAGATGAATTCTATATTTAATTGTGTTTGATGCGATTTCAATGGCTATAAATCATATCATTGATTTTATAAAAATCAGTAGGATTTTAATTGGTCAAACCTCTAGGATTAATGTGCTCTACATTAATGGAAAATCTAAGCAATTTCACATCTCATTAGTTTTAGATCTAATAATTCAAAATTTGATTCCATAGTTGCTTTCAATACTTCTTCCTTTTCTCTATGTGAGGTTCCCCAATAATATATTCCCATAGGAGTGGTGTGCTCGAACTGTAATTTTGGATCATTTCCACTTATTGTTTATTCCATCTACATGTGCACCCCCTATTTTGGGGAAAATATGATGTGTCGATCCACATTCACTATAGGGTATGTTCTACCTCAATCATATTGTTCCATCGATCTGTTTCCTCCTATGAAATTTTTCTTTCTAATGGAATGTGATATCCATGTTTCTAATAGATACATTTTGGGGGTTTGGTGATGCAGTAATGCCCTACCATCCTTGGGGGAATGCAATCATTGCAGGAGAGGTGATAGTGATCCATTATGATTGTTCCATTATCATGAAAATAATGTTGGAATCCATTGAAGGTTTGGGATACATTGATTTTCAATTTTTCTTATGTGAAGCAGGAGTGTTATGATGATTTATCTCATTGAATCACAATGAATTTTACATAATAAATATTTGAAATGGATTAATGAATTGTTTCTGATAATATGGTGTTTCTCTTGATTTTTTATATAGTGTGATATATATTCTTTTCTTTTTGACATGACGTTCTTGATGTAAATTGGTAATGAACGTAATACTAGACATAATTGAAAAATATTTGTCCAAAGATAAATATTCCTATAAATAAATATAGTTGTTGTTATAATTTGATGATCATCAAATTGATGTAGTAAGAAAATTTAATTAATTTATCATAGCTATGGTATCTTGCATGTTAGGTTACCCATACTTGGAAACATCTAATAATGAATAAGTAAATTCATGAAGGAATAAATAACCGGCTATTTATAAAGGATAATTCTAGGTACAGTTTTATATTAACATTTTTCTTGTGAAGGACAAGAGCCTAATTCTTTTGTGCCATGAGTTATCGTAATGTATGAAGTCTTAATACCTTTATTGTGGATAAGATCCTATTTTCTTGTTGTTTGCTATTTTTTGTAATGTGATATGATATTATAAGGTTGTTGTTGTATGTGGGTCTAGGAGGCCCAATGTTTGTGGTATTAGATGATGCCTAGAGTGCCAAGAAATTATAGTTTATGCATAGAGGTTTTGGGGTGGACACCATAGATTATGAAATAGGTTGATGATGAGATTACTCGATAATTTTCTTGTCAGGTGATTATTTGTTATCTACTATACTTTCCCCACAACTTGAGGAAAATATATTTTCTTACCATCCATCCAAAAGAGGTAAATATTCATAGGGAATTACACATTCTTTTCATGTTTAGATTCTCAAATAATGATTTGTTTATGCTTTTACTATTGTTGGTAAAGGCACGACTGGTAGTTCATCTACTCACTGTGTTGAGCCCCATGTGTTTGTAAGATAAAAATGATTTCACAGGATACCTTGAAATATATAAATGTGTTAATATTATAAAAAATTGATTGAATAAATGATGTTGATCCCATGGGCTTTGGAGTTTGTTGGGATGCAATGTTTTGGATACTTCTGAGGATCTTTGGTATTGGTGTGGTAAGGCCTATAGGGTATGGGAATTTTTTGGAATGATAATTTATTTTAATGTGTAAATGTTAATAGCTTATTAAAAGTTAAAGAATTAATTATCATAAATTGAATCTTATTAAAAGGGAAAATATTATTTAATAAAGAACTTTAAATTTTTTTATTCATATAAGATATCTAGCCTTTGTAGTGGCAGTTGAGAGACCAGGAGATGTCAGTTTTAGATTGGTCCATGATAAGGTTATACACATAGTGTGGTTGTGAGATATATTACATCCTATACCTTTTGAGTTTCTATAATCTATTTCACCATTCGAGTTATAGAAACTGACACCCTAAGGATTCTGACAACGAAGGGGGTGTTTTCCCAAAAAATAATTTGGGAGGATGGATGGATGACTTCCCCCTTAGTCTCTACTCTACACCCTTTGATGTAATGTGAGCTTGTATTCAGGGCAGTTATTATCCCCATATAAGTGTGTAGTGGGATCTAATAGATTTTGATTATTTCTGACACATATATTTTGTATATAATTTCCTACAGAATACTATAGGTATAACATGTTTAGGTTATTATGGCTTCAGTATCCTTACGTAGTGTATGTGATGTAGTATCTTGAGGTGTAATACTCGATGTATGATATATGTTCTGTAGGATGTGGTTGATTTATTAAAAAACAAGGTTACTTTTGGTTGTACGGATGGTGTGGTGCTTCACCCATGATTCCGAAGGCATGTCTTGTATTGCACGATTTGTAGGTAGTGGTGCTTGCCAATGTGTCTTCAAGGCATTCATTTTAGAGACATGTGTCTTTGGATGTTTGACATTGAGGAAGAGTGGAAAACCTTTGGGGAAGTGGTGAAAACATAACATTGATATTATATACTATATTACATACTATTGTATGTGATACTTAGTGAGAGTAGCTATGGAGAGGTTGGGAACATGGTATATCTAGTTAGGTGACGAGTAATTTCTTTTTTTGATTCATTGTGCTTTAATATTATTTCTTTAATTTATCATGAGAGTCTCTTGGGAGGATCCAATTGAGTATACTATTATACTCACCATATGTATATAAACTATTCATCAGTTTACATGTAGTGGGTTGGTGATCACACTGGTTATTACTGTATTGGGGTTTGTTGGAGCTGCTCAGGCTTCAAGGTCATTGTATTTTTACATTCCTTTTATAGTTACAGTTTTCTCTTTCAATTGTAGTAGTTTTTGCAAGAAATTTCATACATGTGCATGGGTATATTTTATATTGTAATTTGATTTTGTGTTTTTTTTGTCTACATCTTATCTCTCTCTTCTTCATGTGTTCTCTTAGAGTGTAATGACTCCCATTTGTGTTTTTATTACACCCTCAATGATATTCTCCAACTTGGGGCCTACTGGAAGTAGGACTCAAAGTATCACGGTATCCCTTATCACATTTCTAGCCCTGGAGGGGTTCACACTGTGGGGAGGGGGGCATGATAGCGTGGTATCATAAGAATGGTTGAGGTATAGAATGGATTTTGGAGTTAAGAATATGTGAGGTTTCATAGGTTGGTATTGTAATAGTAGTAGCAATGTTTTTCAAGAATTGAGAACACTGGAGACCGGATGAGACTCACAATGTTTGAGCCCCATATAATCTGATTCCCATACCATTAATTTTACAATAGATAATAAATGAAGTGATAATATTTTCAGGGTAGAGACATAAGAATGTATCAAGCATCACTCTTCATTGTGACACTATTTGAATGGGTAGACGATGGGATATGATAACATAAGTAGAATAAAAGAAAAAAAATTAATTAATTTTAAGTTATTCCATATTATAGGTTTTGCTACTCTAACTTTTTTCCCTTTTGTAGGTATGGCTCCAGGTTGACATCCTAGTCTGGTTCTCGCAGAAGATGTCCATCATGCTACTCCAGCAGATAACCACACAATAGAGGTTGATGATGATGTGACTTGGAGGAGGATACTCTGATAGTCTTAGTGTTATATTCTGAATATGTAAAATGGATTTTATTTATATGGAGTCATATGGGACTCTTCCAAAGGGGATGATATAAAATATAGTTCAATAAATTCTGGAATGGATTATTGGGTATTATTGGTGGTGATGATACTTCCTAGGGAAACAAGGTAGTGTTGGTCCTTGTTCCTTGGGGATTGTGAGGAGTCAGTGATCTCATGGGATATGTAATGAAAGTGGTTCGGATCAGAGTTTCATTATTCAAAAACTAATGTGGCTAGTCTCAAGGAGTTTTTTCTCCTTTGAAAGGGATGCTCCATTGAGTTGGAGTTTGGGATCCATTTTTGAAATATCTATGTTATGCTTCTGACCTGTATTCATATTAGTAGACAGTCATGAAGATTTTTGAGGAGGCTTTGTGTCTTGAGATTCAGGTTTAGGTATCCCTATTTATGTAGATGTAATATCTCGATGTGATGGTGAGGTAATAGGTCATTGAGAGTACATTATCTAGACTTGATCATTTGTTGGGGGAGTCATTAAGATTTATCAAAAAGTTGAGCTATGGTCGGGTGTCCTATGTTTTTAGGGCAGAAGAGTTTCTATTTTTCCAGGGGTATGTCCCAGCCCTCATCTTCTAATTTCTCTAAGGGTGGATGCTATCAATCCTATACCAAGGGATTATGGATTTTTTATTTTGGATTCCCAGTTTACTTGTAATGAGAGAGCCTGAGAATTAAAAGTAGTCACCATGAATCAGGTTTTCTGCTACAGGTTCATCCTTTGAGGCACTTCCATCTAAGGCATAAACTGTATGTTACACCATCTTTGAATCTATAGGGAGAAGATTGGGTAAGTAGATAAAAATTCTAGGATGATCCACAACCTAAAATAGAACAGTAGGTACCTTGTGGTGGTCTTCATCAGGTTCTGATAGACCCTGGAGAAGGTTATGGTCAACATCATGATTTAGCATTTAGATCTCCATGCGAGCTAGACATCATTTTTGTTACCCTTTTATTTTTTATAATTGGATGTATTGTTTTCTTGAATCAACAGTTACATAATCCTTCATATCACCTTCTCATTTACATGAATTAGGACATCAAGTAGAGAGGCTACCTTTCCATTGACTATTTTTATTGGAGGTCCAGCAAATATGATCAATGTATGCAAAGACTATGAGCTAGTTATAGGGATGAAAAAAATCACGTGGATAGTTCCTTTTCATAGTAATAAAACCATATTATTTTGTTGTCAACATGGATTGGTTGAATTATTTGAAGCGTATTTTGGATTCCATCCAGAGGAAGGTGGGGTTCATCATTTCTGATGGAGTACCTATAGTGTTTGTTGGAAATCAAGACCATTAGAGGGGTCATATGAGTGTTTCTTATTTTTTATCCTTGATGGATGAGATGATGTTGAGATTGTCAAGGGCTCAACAGTTGGAACTTCATAGGGTTATTGATGAGTACCATGATGTCTATCCATAAGAGGTTATAGAATTATCCCCTTGAAGGTATATGGTTTTTGGGATTGAGTTGTCTCTATATATGATTAATATCTCGATGTATTTATACAGTATGATGCTATCTGAGTTGCAAGAGCATCATAGAAAACTTAATGTTCTTTTGTAGTGAGTTATTATTCATCCATGTGTGTTACAATTGGGTGCACCAATTTTTTTAGGGAGAAGTCTAGATAATGTTTTTGTTTTCCTATCAATTATCATCACCTGAACAAAGTGACAGTGAAGAACAATTATCCACATCCTTGGATTTATGACTTGTTTGATCAAATTATGGGTGAATGTTGGTTCTAAATGATCAGTTTGTGGTCCAACTATCATTATATGTGTGTGAAAGATGATGATATTCTGAATTATACATTCTATTTTCGTATTGGGAATTAAAATTTCATCGGTATATCGTCTTGTATGACGAATGCTCCAGCTGCTTTCATGGGGTTGATAAACTCTATGTTCCTTGAGTTCTTAGATATGTTCATGCTAGTTTTCTTTGATGAAATCCTTGTGTACTTTTCTTCTGATGAGGATCATGTAGAGAATCTATGTCATAATTGGAATGTTATTCATCGATAGAAGATGTTAGAGAAGTTTTCTAAGTGTAATTTTTGGGCTTGAGAATTCCATTCCATGGGCATGTTGTATCCAAATAAGGAGTAGCTTTGGATCCATCCATGATATATGAAGTTGTGTCTTGGGAATCCCCCAAGACACCGGTAAAAGTGAGAAGTTTCCATGGTCTCCTGAGGTATTATAGGAGGTTCATGGATGATTTCCCAAGGTTGTGGATTCTATGATAGCATTTAACAAGAATGATCAGGAATGAATGTGGAAGGATCAATGTCAGGATGATTTGGAGTATATGAAGGAGATGTTGGATAGTTTTTAGTTCTTTTTCTGGTAGTAGAAGGAGTTTTGTTTGTTGTTTTCTATTATTCTTCACATAAAGGATTAATATGTATTTTTATATATCATAATATATCTGTTTGTAATAGATTTTAGTTATTACATCCCCTTAGCATAAATATTCCACCCGTCATCTTGAGTTGGATTCTGTGGTGTTTTCCCGATTGTCGTGGATTCATTACCCCATTGGAGATCACTTTGTGGTCTTCACCCATCATAGATACCTATGGTTTGTTTTCCCATATTGTGTCTTGATCTCGTGATAGTTTAGGTGGATGGGGTTCTAACATGATTACGACTTTGAAATATCATATAACCATAATAATGGGAATGTTGTAGCTGATTCACTAACCAGTGAGTCACGTAGTTATGACTTCTATGAATATAGTGATTCTTATAGATTGATGAAAGAATATTTGACATTACATCGAGATATGGGATATGTTAGAGGAAGAGGATTCTTTTTCTAGATGATAGTGAAATCATTATTAGTGGAGAATATGGAAGCTTCCTAGATAGGGGATCATTATGTGGAGGTCTTAATAGACCACATTGCTTTTGGGGAGGCCCCAAAATGATGCTATGAGGATGAATAACAATTAGAGTGGTTTCAGTGAAGTATTTTTGATCCATTGGTGATGTGTGATATATTTAACAGAGAGTTCCATTGTTCACCCTTATCGGTGCATCCTTGTGCGAAAAATATGTACTGAGCCTTGAGGAGTCAGTTTTAGTGGCCTAGGTTGAAGAGATCAGTTTTAGAGTTTGTTTCTTGAGATTTCGACTTCTAGATATTGAAGCACGAGCACTGTGTTTTTTATGGTTTTATCCAGCCATTATATTTTCATCAATGGAAGTGGTCGGACCCAATAATGATCCTCATTACTTGTTTTCCTCATGATTTTCGAGGTTATGATGTTATATGGGTGGTGGAGTATCATTTGATAAAATCAATACACATTATAGAAATCAATTATTCAAAGCTCAATTCAGTTTTTCTATGCAAATGTCGTTGTGAGACTCCATAGAGTCCCCGAGATGATCATTTCCAAACGTGACACCCCGTTTTACCTCTAGGGTTTGGAGAGGTCTCCATAATTCCTTTTTCCTCATCTATTCCTAAGCACTAATTATCATCCATAGAAGAATTGTCAAACAGAGCAGATTAACATGACTCTTGAAGACATGTTGTGATCTCGTGTCTAGGATGTTGGAGGTTCATTGATGTGGAACCATCCCTTCGTAGAGTTATCCTAAAAAAATATTTTTCACACCACCATCGATATGGAACCAATTAAATCCTTGTATGACAGAACATTCAATTCTCTATTGGGTTGGACTAGGGTCAGACTGTCAGAAATTCATTCTCCAAAATTCGTACATAATAAGATTGAGGTGGTTCAGGTGATTCATGAGAGGATGAAGGTATCACAAGATCATCAGAAACCATATTCCAATCACATTTAGATACCTTTGGAGTTTTACATGGGGGATTACGTGTTTATGAAGGTAACCCCCCATCGTGGGAAGTCATGGTTTGATTGTGGGAGTAATATTTCTCCCATATTGTTTGGGGCTTTTATGGTGTTGGCTCATGTTGAAGCCGTGGAATATCTGGTAGAACTTCCTTCATAAATAATCTAGATACACAATTATTTGCACATGTTGTAGATCCATAGTTATCTTCATGATGACTCTCAGATCATTTATTGGTGAGAAATTGATGTTGATGTTGATGAAACCATCACGGAGAGAATTGTAGAGATCTAGGACTGCAAAGAGAGAGTCTTGTGTGGGTCTGATATCCCGTTGGATTTTTTGTTGTTGCATCATAGTGGCCTGGAAGAGAGTACATAGGAATGTGTGAATAAAATACATGCTCAGTAAAATCATTTATTTAATGATTATAATTTTCTTGTAATGATGTTCATTGGTGATTGTAGAACTTTTGTGTTTATGAGATGGATTTTTATTGTTTATCACCATGTATTTTTATCTTTTGAGAGGTATCACCCATGGGAGAGTGGTTAAGGGATGGTTATAGTTTTTTTGTGGTATCAGGATGTCCCTTGGAAGAATTGTTTGAGCTAATTTTAGTGGAAAGGGCATTGATTGGTATCCCGAATTTTTGTTTTGTGGACCAATTTTTTTGCTTCGTACTAGGTTTGGTTTTTAATTCTTCAAGATGAAAATGTTTTTGTATGTATCTGATTTAATGGTAAGAACCAATGTGGTCCATTCCCTATCTAAAATATGGTTTTTGAGGTGTTCTGGGAGGTCAACGTGACTTATCCCCAGCACATTCCCAAATTTCCAGGTATCTGAACAATGTTTCAATAATAGTGATATATATAATGGTAGGTGCTAGAGTGGATCCAAAATACAGTTACATCTAATAGTGACACATATTATGGTGATAAATCTTATGGTAGGTACTACAATGTTTCAATAAATATGTGACATATTTTGGTTGGTGCGATAGTGTTTCCAGAGTAATGAGACATCTAATGGTAGGTTCTATAGTGTTTCCAAAAAGGTGAGAAATCCAACGATAGGTCCTAAAGTGTTTCTGGAATGATGATTCAACTAACATTAGGAGCTATAGTGTTTCTATAATGTTGAGTTATCTAAATTTATGTGCTATTGTGTTTCAAGAATGGTGAGGTATTCCCAACTATTTTCAAAAATTCTCGATTATTCAATATTTCTTAGTTTTAACCATGTGACTACATTTATTGATGTAAAACGTGTTGAATGTCATATGTAAGTGGGGTTTAATCCATTTAAAATGATATAAAGCATATATTTGATGTTCTAAAAGTCCGGATGATTTTAATTCATCAAACTACATGGTTTAATGTGATCCACATTAATGGAAATTCGAATCCATTTCAAATCTAGTTAGTCTCAAATATAATAATTCAATGTTGGGAACCATACCATAATTCATTCCTTCTTAATTATCTCAGGGTGAGGTGCCTAAATTGTTTCTTCCCATAGGAGTGGTTTGAACTGTAATACTTCGATCGTTTGACATTAATGTTTCTTCCTACTACATGGGCACCCTCTGTTTTATTGCAACCCGGAAGTGTCAATATGTCGTCGATATAAGGTATGTTCTACCTCTATATTTTGTTTTACACAATCTATTTCCTCCCATTTTTATATTAAATGTAATTTCATGTGAGGTTTATGTTTCTATTAGATCATTCATGGGAATTGAATGATGTGTTCATTCCCCGCCGACTTTAGGTTAATGTAGTCATTGCGAGAGAAATGATTATGATCTATTATGGTTAGAATGTTCTCGTGAAAAGAATGTTGGAAACCATTTGAGGTAGGTGAATCATATATTATCTATTTTTCAAGTTTTCTAGTAGTTTTAGTATGATTTTCCTGCTGAATCTCAATTAATTTGACATAAAAAATATTTTAACCAGATTAAAGAATATTTTTTGATTGTATGTTGGCGCCTCTTGATTTTATAGATTGTGTGATATCTATTATTGGCTTGTTTAGCTTGTAATTATTCATTGAAATTGGTAAAGAATTTATATTTTTCATTAATTTTAAATTAATTAGACAAAGGAAAAGATTAATGTAATTGAGTCTAGTTGGTGTTTGAATTTGATGATAATCAAATTGATGTAGTAAGCATGTTTAATTAGTTTATGATAGATATGGTTTCTTTCTGGTTAGGATTTCCATTTTAGAACATACTAATAATGAATTGGTAAATTCAAGATGGATTAAAGAACTAGTTGTTGATAAAGGAAAATTCATGTTTGGGTTGTGAGTTACCATCTTGCATGTAAAGGCCAAGAGCCTGATGCTTTAGATCCACGAGTTCTCGTTATATGTGGAGGTTGGATGCTCCGATAGTAGACAACAAACTAGATTCTTATTTTTTCATGATCCATGTGATATGATGTGAGACTAGAAGTATTTTGTAAAATGTGGGGTAGGGAGTCCCCATAGACATTTAAGTAGTTGACACCTAGAGTGGGGAGATAAGTCAGTTTATGGATAGGTGTGTCAAGGAGGACATTGGATATGTTGAAAAGGGTTAAAGCTAGGATTACTAAATGTTTTTCTTGTTGGATTCTTTTTTATCTATTATATGTTCCCCACTACTTGATGATTATGGTATTTCATACCCTCCTTCCAAAAGAGACGAAGATGCACGAGGTATTCCATGTGATTTCTGTGTTTAGCTTCTCGATGAAGTATGGATCTACACTCCTACTATGGGTGGTAAAGACACGATGGGTAGTTCATCTACTCACTGGGTTGATCCCATTATGTTTGGTATCATAGAATGATTTCAAATAATAAATGGAATTTTCAAAAACTGTGAATGTTGTTAATTAATGATTGAATAAATGATGTAGAACCCCTGAGGTTGTAGCTCACTAGGATGCAATGCTAGGGATACTTATGAGGATCCATGGACTTAGTGTGGTTTTTCTTTGAGGGAATGAGAATTTGTTGGAATTGTATTGTAATTTAATGTGTTAATGTAAATGGTTCATTAAGTGTAAATTAATTAATTAATTTAAATTTAAACTAATTAAAGGGGAAATGATTATTTAATAATGATATTTAAATAGTTTTATATTCATAGGATATCTTGTCATAGTAGTGGCAGCTGGGAGTCATAGAGTCACTACCTTCAGTTGAGTCTACGACTAGATTATTCCCACAGTCTGTTTGTGAGAAATATTATATCTTGTACTTTTTGTGTATCTATATTATACTATACTCTTTCAGTTAGAGAAACAGTCACCCATAGGTTTATAATCCCTAGGGGGTTTCCACACTACATTCTAGTGGGAGGATGGATAGATTACTTCCCCCTTGTTCCCCAAACTCTTCTCTTGGAAGTTACCTGTGCGGGTATGCACAATGGTTATTTTCCCCTATATGTGTGTAGAGGGATGTAATGGACTATGGTTATTTCAAACAAATTTATTGTAGATATAGTTTACTATGGAATGCACTAGGTATAATGTGTATAGGTTGTGATGTCTTGAGTATCCTCAAACGGTGTATGATCTATAGTGGGTAGAGGTGTAATAAATGATGTATGATACACATTATACTAGTTTTGGTGACTCTTAGAAACTAAATTGTTACTTTTGGTGGTGTTGATGGTTTCTTTCTTTGCCTATATGTATGAGTGGATGCCATGTGGGGAATGAGGTGTAGGTTGTGGTGATCACCCATGTTTCTTTAGGCTATCCTTTTTCTAGATAGATGGCTTAGGATTTGCAATGTTGAAAAAAAGCAGAAAACCAATGGAGAAGTTTTAGGGCTACCCTTAATGTTAATTATTATATTATATAATTTTGTATGTGATTCTTGATGATAGTATCCATGGTGAGGTTGGGATATTATTATTCCTATTTAAGTGACATGTTAGTGTCACAAGTTGATTCAGTGTGCATTATCATGCATTATTTAATTTAGCAGGAGAGGATTCGCGGAGAATTATACCGAGTATACTATTACACACATCCTATGTATATGATAATTGTTATATATCACTTTTATCAGGTTGGAGATTAGGTAGGTTACTAATATCATGGGGATTGAAGGAGTTGTTCAGGCTTTGAGGACTCTTTCATTATTCTTTATTTTGAAACTTGCGATTTTCAATTTTAGTTTTATTTGTTCTTGCATGAAATTGCATACATGTACTTGGGATTCATTTATATTTCATTTTCAGTTGGATTTTGTTGTTTTTTTCTTATCTTTCTCTTCTTCATGTGTTCACATAGCAGGTAATAAATTCCATTTATGTGTTTACTATACCCTCGATGCTAGTCGCCAACCTAGGGACTACTAGATTAAGGACTCAAGTGTCATTATCTCCCTTATCACTTTTCCAGCCCAAGGGCGTACACATGGTGAGGTAGGGTCTTGATCCTTAGTCTATAATATATGTTCAGTATATACCCAACCATTTGAGATAAAATCCATTCATGAATATGAATTAAAAAACATAAAATGTATTGTATTTCCATCAAATAATAATATTTATCTTCTCACTGATATATAATCATTGGTTCCTAAGAAATATCATATGTGTCTTCCCTTACTCAAAAATTAATGTGGGATTAATGTATATTTATATAATATGGGCCTATGATATCATCAAATTAACTAGATCCTGAATGATTGGTTTTTCTAGAAGCAGATTAGAATAATAAAATGGAGTCAAATCATACACATGAGATGCGATAACGTTAGCATTATGGGTTTTTACTACTTATTATATATCAAATAAATTGTGTGGTTTCTTGGTAACAATAATAAAAAAATAAAATATTATATAATGGGTTGATATAATTTTACATATGGTAACGTCATCATCTTAGGAGGTTTTTTATGTTGATCATCATCATTAAGATTTAGATTTTAGTACTTGTTTTAAAATTACCATAAACTATTTATTTGAAATAGAAGACCAAGTGTGGGGAATTTTATATAGATTTATCTATTTTTTGATCATTAGATAACTAATTTACATCCCATAGGTACTTAATTTCTCAATGACCTTCCCTTCAAAAATATAAAATGATTACAATTCCCCTAATTTAAATTTCTAAAATATTTAATCCTACACATTATGTATAATGGAATGGAAATTTTCTTTATCTAAATGGTTCGAAAATTATAAATTGAAATTAATTTCCAATTAATTATCAAAATCATGAGATTGATTTGGAACTGTATGCATATTTTCTAGCATAATAGAATATTAAAAAATTTCTTCAATGATTCTATATTACACTATGGTTAATGACCATTAATGGCATTTTTTAGGCCACAAGAGAATTGTTCATCCTTACATTCGGCATGGATGATAATACCTAAATCATAACTCACAAGTCCCATAAAATATTTTTCGTCATAGTTACTAATAGATCCATCATCCATTATATTTATCTCAAAAATCATTGTATCTATATTCATATGAAGAATAAATGCAATGTACTCATTTTAAAATATGTTCTTAAACTCATCACAATCCACATATTCAATTCCATCTTGTTTATTTTTATTCGTGATATGATTATTCCATTTATACTCTTGTCATCCAAATGATATACAATAGAAATAATTTATTCATGTTATGAACACTAGAAACTGAAAATTTATTTTCAGTTTTGCTGATCAATTTGACAAGAACTACCAGATTGGCAGATCCACAGATGGAAGATTTACATTTACACATGACAGACTAAATGGAACATTTTTCCCTCCTTTTCATGTTAGAATGTTTATCATGATTTCTTTCTTAAAAATGAATCATATTTACCATAATGTTATTTTTCCTTCCAATTCCCATAACTTTTAACTAATGTGAAGGAGAAACATTGAATTCTTTATTACACACAACATTAAAATAGTTTTTATTGGTTCTTCTCACATAACGAACCCAAAATATATAGTATGTAATAATAATCATACAAAAGAACAAATAATATGAAAAATATCATTTAAATTTTTTAAATAAAGATACAATCATTTTAATATATGAAACCTCAGGTTTGTTATTGGAATTTCATAGTGGTCATCTATTTACATACATAATTATATTTCATAATGATTTATTTGAGTTTCAAAAGGATATCCCTTGGGTGCTTCAAACTACATTTCAAGAGAAGATAATTGTCATTCACTATATGATTATCAAGACCATATTAATATTCCTTTTTAAGAGTTGTTAACCCAAGTTACAACTATAAAATCCCAGGTAAATATTGAGTAAGAAATTTTTTATATTTTTTAATATTTGTTAATTAAATATTAATTTTACATTAAAAGGGTTTCAATGTTCGATAGCATATCCAATATGCAACAATGGGTTTCATGGAAATCTTACGTTGCACACTAATAATAAAATATTATTATTTTAAATGGTAGTTAACTCCTAGTCGTTTTATTGGCGTGAATGAAAAAATCTAACTACAATATGACTGTACATGTTTATTAAATGTATTTACATTTATCCAATAAAATATAGAGGCTTAAAATGTGAATGAATCTAATTTTAAGCATAATTTATATTAAAAGGTCGATTTACCGCCTTTTAATGGTGAACCATTTTTAAGTAAAGTTTTGGTCACTTTAGTAAAATATATTTTTCAAAATAAAATAATTCTTTAGAATGGGGACATAAAAATTTACTTTGTCTAAATTTTTGGAATTTTTCCAATAAATTCATTTTTAATGAATAGTAAAAAATATTGTATTTTATTTCAAAATTGTGTTTTAATATAATTTATTAATATAGATATATTATCTTTCTAATTGGTTTTAAATTGTAATAAGAATATATTTTTACAATTTAATCCAATTTTGGTCATTGTAATTAATTTCACTTTGAAATTGGACATAAACAAGTGTCATTCTTTTGATAGTTAATTTTTCTATGAAACACGCTATTTGTTTTAACAGTGGGAATTATTTTTAAAATTAATTATTTCTAATTTTATGTTTTTAATTTGGAAAAATAATCATCATTTTTGAATTTGGAATATTAAATATAGCTTAGGCTAAATTTTTTGTTTTTTTCTAAAAAACATTAATTTTTGATGAATAGTGAAACCACTTAGTAGTAGATAAAAAAACAGACTTTTTCATTAAAATGAAATTTTACCACTTCTGTGAATTGAATTTAGAAAATCCGACATACATGGTTGTTATTAGTAAGTAAAATGTGGTTCAATAAGATGAAGCTAAATTTTGGTAAATAGTAACTTTTGACTTTTTTACCGTGGTTGAAGAAAAATAAGGTAATTCAAGGTAAAAAGAATATTATAATAATTTAAAATTCCCTTAACAGTTGTCCTAACCATATTGGATGAGTAATGTCCAACCATGGGCATTCGTGGGTTTATTTTAGGACCCAATAGAGCCACTTATGAATGACAATCACACTTTAGATAAATAAATTTTATGTAAAGTAAAAAATTACATAAACAAACATCATTTAGTAAATTAATTTTTATATGGTGTAATATAAGATATATTTTAGACTATAAATATTATTTATAAAGATAAATAGATTTACTACATGACGGTATTTTTTATAATTTTTATACATCTAAAAAAATAAAAAAAATTATGACACAATAATGATGCCATATTTACCTCACTAATAAATGATTTCAGTAAATAAGATTATAATGAATAAAATATTTTCCATTACCTATCCAATTCCTATTGGATGATTTTATTTCGACCATAAGTCATATTATAATCACCTATAATGATTTTTGAACCATTATAAAAAAAATATCATTATATAATAAAATAATATTTTCAAACATTCCTAAAGAGCCCCTCATCCCCCTTATAAAAGGAGACCACTTCTAACCAATTACACACTCCTCTCATGCCTTTTGTATCTTCCAATATATGAACAATTAATCTCCCTACATCCCTCTATTAAATTAATAAGACATACCTTAGGAATAAGTCACCTCAACAAACCATTTTGCTTCCAACCAAAGGAAGTTACGCAAATTAAAGGATGAACAAGGTACAAACGAGTCAAGTAGGACACCAGGTAAGAGATTTCTTATATCACTATTAATTCCGTGATATTTATATTGTGTGACACATAATTATTTCATGTGGTGTAATTTATAATTACATTGATATATATTATCATGATTCTCTTCATATTCATGGTATTGGGTGATTCATTTGGTGGTTATTATCTTTTGGTCATACGACTCGATTGATTACAACGAGGTAAGATGTTTTTATCTCACTTTGTATTCCCATTAGATTCATGCTATATTTGTCAATATTTCCTTTGAGTTGTGTATGTAATTCCCATGATTATAATATTTGTGTAATATAATTTCATTTTTGGGTATTTACATCTGCTTTGTATGGTCTTTCTTTCATGTGTCGTATGTTTTGTAAGTTACCAAATCTGTAAGGAAACCTTTCACCCTCCTCTTTTTCAATGAATTCGTTTTTCTATGTCTTATTAGGTAGGGATAAGTTATTCTATATCCTTATTGATGTAAATTCTATGTCCAAGTTATGATATACCCTTTTTATCTCATCAACACATTTTCTGAATTTTAATGTGACACCGTTAGGTTTTCGAATTTTTTCAAAGGAACTTCTTAATCCAATTTCAATTCTTTGGGTTAAACAAGAAAATATTGAATATGTCGTCCTAATAAAATGTGTGAATGAACTCTGATTGTTTAAATTTAATATCCTCTTATACTGGGTGTATTTATATTTTTATACATAATTATATGACTGATTTATCTTTAATTTATGGATACCGTCTTTATAAGGGATTTCATCTCAATTTACATTTACATTGATACTTCATTGTTGTTATGCACCAATTCACTCTTATATGGTGTACATATTATACTATGTCATATTATATCACGAATCCCTTTATTCTCATTATATTATAAGGTTCTTATTAATGTTATTCCTCAATTATTTGTATTCACGCGTCTCTAATTTTGTTAAAAACTCTTTAACTAAAATATCATTTTAAATGTTTAAAAGATTTATTATTCTAAATATTTATCTTTAATATACATGTTTTAAAAGTAGTTTTTAGTATTTATTTAAATGGAAATTAATGTTTTAAAATTATAATTCCATTAAAATCTTCAAAGTGGTATCAGACACTTTGATTCAAAAATCTCTTTTTAAATAGGTTATGAAAATGGAATGATTATTTCAATAACTTCAAAATAATTCTTGTGATTTAAAATGAAATTTTATTAGTGAAATGTTTTTATTTGCAATATATTATGTGGTATGATGGTACTCGGACATTTTATGGGTGGTTACGTGATAAACCATATGATGGGGGGTGTCATGATAAACTAATATGGGTGGTTATGTTATAACCTCCAATGCATTGTGTATTGAAGTCGGCCATATGGATATTCCATTTAGTGATATTTTTAGAAGTCGACCGTATGGTTATTCCACTTAAGAATGTAAATATCGCAAGATACCTTTATATGGTATGTGTTCATTATATAGATTTTATGGTAATATTTTGGTTACAAAAGGTTATGTAATGATATTTTATCCAATAAAGAGTATTTACTACTTCATCAAAGGAAAAATTATTACTTCTGATAATGTGTTCATGGATTACTTGTGGTTTTGTAAATCTAATAGTTTTTCTTCTCTGTGTATCCCTCACTGAGCTTTTTATGCTCATCCCGTGTTTTGGAAATGTTTTTCACGGGACATAAATTGGAATAGGGTCAAGAATCGGATCAGGGAAAATTCATGTTGTCTAAAACATGGAACTAGACATGTTTCCTTTATTCAAGAGTTTTTATTTTATAAAAAATATAAACTAAATAGATTTGTCTACTTTGAAATTTTTGATATGTGATGTAATCGTATTGCCTAATTCTCTAAAACTCATAACCTGAAAATATCCTCAATGAAAATTATTCATTAAATTCAAGATTATGTAATGTTTAAGTTCGGGTCCTAATAGTTCGTATCAGAGGTCGGTTTAGATAACATTAGAGGTTGGGGTGTTATCTAAGCATAAGTTACATAACCATAACAGATAACATATTAAAAATATTCGTAGTTATTTTTAATGAGTTTAAGATAACATGAATAAGTGTTTACCCTAATTATAAGATATTTTATGAATATTTTATTGATATACTCACACTGACATTTTTGGTTTTAGTAAATGTCTGGATCTAGTAGGAACCAATGTAATAGTGGATGTGAAGTAAACTGTGACAATTTTCTCAACAAGAAACTGAATGAAATAAGAGCTGCAATGAGAACTCCTGTGGTTATTCTCAACCAACTATCCGGAGTCCTGGTTGACAGCCTAAACCATGGTGATTTTTATAAGGCATCGTATATGCATGAAAAAATTCCATAGGGAATTTCAGGTAATAATCATAAAGGTAAGTATGTTCAAAAACCTCTGTGTCAAGTATGTGGAAAGAAACACCTAGGTAAATTCTTCAAAACGATGGGAAGATGATATAGATGTGGGAATGAAGGTCATTAAGTAAGAACCTGCCATGGAAAAAGGAAGCATTCAGTTAACTCTAGGAAAGGGAAAAAAGTTATTTTGTGGTATCAATTAAATGTTTTAAATGTGGTGTGCATGGTCATTATAAAAACATATGTCCTATGAAGATGTTTCGGGAATAAGATCATCAGGATCGTAGAAATATATGTTAAACAATACCTAATCCCATTCCAATTGAGGACGCAGAAACTGAAAATGACCAATGAAAGGTATGGATTATTTCTTAACATAAGTTTTGACATTATTGTATCATAGGATATGATTCATGAATTTGTTTTTAGGAATTATGTATTTCAAAATAAGTTTTTAAGCGAATTTAATGGATCATTAATAATGTTGAATGAGTAAGAATTCAACATATAAGGGATTCAAGAGTTATGGTAGATTTTAGGATGGTGAAATGCTTAATTGTATTAAGGCTCTTTTGATGATGGGATTACATTAGAAGACTTTTTATAGTATGTGTAACACTAATGTTTGATATATGAAAATTTTATAATCTTTTCTTTTGGGGATATAGTTAGAAAGAACCATTTTGGTTTATATGATCCTTGAATTTGAGGCAGTTAAAGGTTAATACATTTTGGGATGAAGAATGAAAGTTATTAGATATCCTTTTTGGTTAAAATATGTTATGTTTATTTTTTATGAATTTATCTCTTTTTTGGAATGTCATAAAATTATATAATTTTTAAAAAAAGACAACAAGAAGACCGCGTGACAACCCGTCGCGTCGGACCAAGCTGTGGGAATCGAACCCACAACCAAAGTGCGACTAGGATTTATCGCCTACCACTAGACTACGTGAATGTCCCTGGTTTTTATGATTAATTATTTTTAGTTATATGATCTTATGAATAAGTTCATTTTGGGTTATTTATGGAAACTGTTAACCTATCTTTGAGAATATGTGATTAGGTTAATTACACTTTACTATGAGACTTTAAAAGTACTTGATGTTATTTGAAGATAAATGCAATTATTTACTGTGGAGGACTGTGGGATTAAATTCTTCTTTGTTTTGGTTTTCAATTTTAGTTCGGATTATATTCAAAAAATTTAATGGAATGTTGTTTACTGAATGGTCTTTGTTGAACTTTGGGTATTGTTTTTTGAATTTTGGTGATTAGGAATAATACTTCTTTTTATAAAGAATTATTCTTTTTGGGGATTATTTGATCTTGTACTAACCTTTTGGGTTTTTATTATGGTATAAATACATAGGAAATATATAGTTCATCATTTTTGGATTAATTGATTCTCTCAAGGTTTATTATAAAACTTTTAATGTGAAAAATTCACCCTGAATACTCATCGTTTGGAGAAAATATTGGTTTATGTTAGAAAGCTGGTAAAGGATGAAAGAATACATGACAAGTATGTATGATTCCTTATTTTTTAGTTACGATCATAAATAAATTACTCAACTTTTTAAAAATTAATTTAAAATAAAAACATTAACCATTAACTTTTCCTACTGGGGAATCAAATACTGTTTAACCCATCACAAGTTTGTGATTTTCTGGTGGTTAACATTCTTCGAACCATGTTTTCTATCACACTCCATAAGAACATTATGGCTTGTTTTCTCTTCAATATCCATGTTTTCTTACGTGGAATCTTAGTATGGGATTATCTCATGTGACCTTTACACTTCACTTTCTTTATTTTAAAGTGATATATTTATTGACTCTTTTTTCGATGTGGGACTTCTTATTTGGTTTCCAAGCCCAGTTTTTAAATTGCGAGGACTCAATTTTCAAAAGGGGGGAGGGATGTAAAATCCCAGGTAAATAATGAGTAAGAAATTTTTCTTATTTAATAATATTTTTAAATTAAATGTTAATTTTACTTTAAAATGGTTGCTATGTTCGATAGCGTACCTAATATGCAACAATGGGATTCTTGGGAATCTTACATTGCACACTTATAATATAATATTATTATATTAAATGGTAGTTAACTCCTAGCCATCGTATTTGTGGGAATGAAAAAAACTAAATTCAATATGATTATACATGTTTTTTAAATGTATTAACATTTATCCAATAAAAGTTAGAGTCTTAAAATTTGAATCAATCTAATTTTAAGCATAATTTACATTAAAAGGTCGATTTACCGCCTTTTAATGGAGAAACCTCATTAAATATAGTTTTCATAACTTTAATACATTAAATTTGACCAAATAAAATCATTTTTTATAACAGGGATATCAAAATTTACATTGGGTGATTTTTTGTAATTTTTCTAATAAAGTTCATTTTTTAATGAATTGTGAAAAATATTGTATTTTAATTCACAACTTTTTTTTAATCTAATTTATTTATACAGTTATATTATATATTTAATTATCTTTTAAGTATAAATTGAATATATTTTTACCATTTAATCCAATTTTTTTCATTGGAATTAATTTCACTTTGAAATTGGACATAAACAAGTGTCAATATTTTGATAGTTATTGTTTCTTAAAAACATGTTATTTGTTTTAACAATGGGAATTAATTTTAAGATTAATTAATTACACTTTTATGTTATTTATTTTAGAATATAAATATAATTTTTTAATTTGGAATATCAAATATATCATAGGCTGAATTTTTGATATTTTTTTGAAAAACTTCAGTTTTTGATGAATAGTGATACCACTTAGTGGTAGTTTGAAAAAAATGAACTTTTTCATTTAAATGAAATTTCAACACTTCATTGAATTAAATTTCAAAAATCGAAATACATGGTTGTTATTATTAATTAAAATGTGGTTTAATAAGATGAATATAATTTTTGGTGAATAGTAACTTTTGACTTTTTGTACCGCGGTTAAAGGTAAATTGGATAATTCAAGGTAAAAAGAATATTATAATAATTCAAAATTGCCATAACACAAGTCCTAAAATTATTTGATAAGTAATGGCTGGCCATGGGCATCCTTGGGTCTATTTTGGTACCCCATGGATCCACTTGTGAATGATAATGAAACTTTTGATTAATTAATTTAATGTAAAGGAAAAAATGACATAAAAAATCGTTTAGTAAATTAATTTTTATATGGTGTCATATATGTCATTTTTTCTACTATAAATATTATTTAGAAAGCTGAAAAGATTTCCAACATGAAAGTATTTTTTAATTTTTAGACATCTAAAAAATTAAATTATTTATGACTCAATAATGATGCAGTATTTACCTCATTAACAAATGATTTAAATAAATAAGATTATAATGACTATACTATTTTCCAAAACCTGTCAAATTCCTATTGGATAATTTTATTTCGACCATGATTCATCGTATATTCAACGCTAATGATTTTTGTAACTTCAGAACACAAATATCATTATATAGTAAAATAAATTTTTCAAACTTTCCTAAAGGGCCCCTCTTCCCCCTTCTAAAAGGAGACCACTTCTAACCAATTACTCACTCCTCTCACACCTTTTGGCTCATCCAGCCTCTACTCAATTAAGCTCCCTACATCCCTCTATTAATCCTAGAAGACTTTACTTATGCATAAGGCACTTCAGCAAACCATTTTGGTTCAATCCAAAGGAAGTTACCCAAATTAAAGGAAGAACATGGAACAAACGAGTCCAGTAGAACACAAGGTAAGAGATTTCTTATCTCACTTTTAATTCCATGAGATTTCTATTTTTAAACACTTATTTATTGCATATGGTATAATTTATACTATTATTGATATATATTATCATGATTCTCTTTATTTTCCTGGTATTGTGTGATTCATTTGGTGGTTATTGTCTTTTGGTCATACGACTCTATTTATTACAACTAGGTAAGGGGTTTTTATCTCACTTTTTATTACCGTTAGATTCATGCAATATTTGTCAATTTTTCCTTTGATTGGTGTATGTAATGACCACTATTATACTCTTTGTGTAATATATTTTCATTTATGGGTATTTACATCTACATTTTATGGTCTTATTTCATGAGGCGTATGTTTTGTAAGTTACCAAATCAGTAAGGAAACCCTTCACCCTCCTCTTTTTAAAAGACTTCTTTTTTATATTCATTTTAATCTAAAACTTATTATGTTGGTATATGTTCTTCTATATCCTTATGGATATAAATTTTATGTTAAAGTGATTAGATACCCTTTTTTTCTCATCAACTCATTTTCGGAATTTTAAAGTGATGACATTAGGTTTTTGAAATTTACATGGGAACTTCAAAACCCAATTCCAATTTTTTGGGTTAAACTTGTACTTCGTGAATATGTCACCCTATGAATATGTGTAAATGACCTCTGATTGTTTTAAACAAAATATCCTCTTATATTGGATGTATTTATATTTTTCACACATAATTATGTGATTGATTTATCCTTTATTTAAAGATACCGTCTTTATTAGGGATTTCATCTCAATTTACATTTCCATTGAGACTTCATTGTTGTTATGCACCCATTCACTATTATATGGTGTATATACTGTCCTTTTTTATATTATATCATGAAAACCTTTATTCTCATGATATTATAAAGTTTGGGTTAAATGTTTTTCATCGATTATTTGTATTCAAGAGTCTCCCATTTTGTTAACTAAAATATCATTTTAAATGTTTTAAAGATATATTATTCTAAATATTTATCTTTAATGTCCATGTTTTAAAAATGGTTTTTAGTATTTATTTATATGTACATTAATGTTTTAAAATTATAATTCCATTAAAAGTTTCAAAGTGGTATGGGACACTTTTATTCAATAATATCTTTTTAAATGGTTTATGAAAATGGAATGATTATTTCAATATCTTAAAATTACTTCTTGTGATTTCAAATGAAATGTTATTAGTAAAATGTTTGTATTTGAAATATTTTATGTGTTATGATAGTACTTGGACATTTCATGGGTGGTTACGTGATAAACCATATGATTGGTGGTGCTGTGATAAACTAAGACGGGTGGTCACTTTATAACATCCAATGCATTGGGTATGGAAGTCAGCCGTATGTCTATTCCATTTAGTGATCTTTGTGGAAGTAGATGGTATGGTTATTCCTCTAAAGAATGTTTATGTCCCATGTCACCTTTATTTTTTATGTGTTTATTATAAGGATTTTATGGTAAATGTTTGGTTACAAAATGGTAAGTAATGATATTTAATTCAGTAAAGAGTATATACTACTTCATAAAAGGGAAAAGTATTACTTATGATAAAGTAATAATGGATTACTTGTTGTTTTGAAAATCTAATAATTTTCCTTCTTTGTGTATCCCTTACTGAGATTTTTATGCCCATCCCATGTTTTTGAAATTTTTTTCACTGGACATAAAGTGGAATAAGGTCAATGATGGGATCAAGGAAAATTCATGCTATCTAAAACATGTAACTAGACATGTCTCCTTCATTAAAGAGTTTTTATTTTATAAAAAATGGAAACTATGTAGAAGTGTCTACTTTGAAATTTTTGAGATGTAATTTAATTTTTATGCCTAAATCTATAAAACTCTAAACCTAAAAATATCATCAATGTGAATTATTCATTTAATTCCAGAATATGTAATGTTTATGGCTGATTCCTTATAAAAAAAATTTCATGAGGAACATCTAACTGTATCATCTAGACAAGGATGTATTCAATTGGTAACTAATCACACAATATTTTACCAAAATTATAGTATATTTCTCTATACATTGACCCTTCCACAAAGTTATACTTACACATGTCATTAATGAAATCAATAATTTTCTCTAATCAAAATTTCTAAATATTAATTAAAAGTGTCCTCTTATACTAACTATACCAACTCTCAATTTTCTAACACCTACATAACAGTATTTCAGATAAAAAATGAGCTATATTATACAAACACGTACCTTTGTGTCATAAGCTAATATTTTCTTTTAGAAACCTGTAGACATAATGAAATGGTACATATGTGAACAATGTCAGTTCCTATAATGTTATTCATAAGATGAACCCCTTTTAAACATAACCAAAATAATATATTTTTTCAAAAGATAAGGAAATGAAAAAAACAAAATGGTGAGCTCAGATTCCAATACATAGTAAACATTGAATATATTGATCTATAAAATATGAATATTTGTATGGTAAAATGATCTTAACATATGAAAATGAAACCTTAAAAATATAATTTTAACCTAACAATTAAATGAATAAACATTATATGTTTAAAAGACATGAATTATAAAGAAATCAAAGGACATAACAGATAAGAGAATGACATTAGAAAAGGATATGGAATTATTGTATACACATAGGCCTAGAAAACAATTTACAGTGTATTCAACAATCTAGAAAATAGATATCATTGTGGAATGCTGCCACTCCACATGACATCACAGTAGTCAGGGTTCACTCCCATGACCATCATATAAGAAAACATCTCATACGTAACAATAATCACTACCCCTTATAGTCATGTATATCATGGGAGATATAAATCAATAACAATGCATTTTAGGGAGATATATATACAATCTATTAAATAATGAAAATCATATTTATGTTTTTAAAAAGATCATAAAACCGTCATAAAATCATAACCCATGGAATAAAATATTTTTCATAATAATTACATTGTATAAATTCCTATGGAAAAGAGACTCATTTCATAATCATTTAGCAATATTTTCATAGAATAACGAATGAATAAGAAATGGTTTCATAAAAATAATAAAACATGAATATAAATTATTTAGAGAAAGAACTAGAATGATATACAGAAGTCACATTACTAATATGGCATAGGAAACAAGAACAGATGTCATTGTATATATAAAATTATTATAAAAGAAACTTTTAATATTTATTTTGAAAAATTATATTTCATGGATTTTTACTTCATTAAAAATTTAAATAAATCATGTTTGATGTCCATTTCATTGAATGTTATAATTCAATCAAAAAAAGAATCATTTAAAATATTTTTCATTTGAAAATAGAATTTATTATTTTAAAACATATTTTAAAATATTATAATTTTTTAAAATATTACCCAATGAAAATAACACAGAATATTTTATGGTATATTGAATGAAATTAATTATCATGACCATGGAATATTCTGTTCATGTTGTCAGTGTTAAAATAAATTCTCTTATCACAATTCGAATAAAGTCAAACATATAGTTTCTGTAAAATTATATAATGATTCATTTAAAAATAAATTATAAAAACATCAAACATGATTAAGAATATATTTAATAAATCATTTATAAAATTATAAAAAATTGATTACAAGTCAATAATATATTATTTTGCAAAAAAATTGGGTTTTGACAGAATAAATAAATTATTATGATATTTCATAAAAATATTTTTTTATACTATTGATTAAATAAGAGAGTAAAATGAATAGAAAAGAAGCCTTCCTGGGAAATAAACAAAGGATAATAAATCTCAGGATTCCATAGAGGCATATGTCATATTATTTCATTTTTGGATGAATAATCATGATGAATCCTGATAAAATATTAGACCATCTCATTAAAATCGTATCTCTTTCAAATCATTGAATCATGATCCCCATGAAAGAATAAAAATAAATGAAACATTAAATATCATTACAATAAAAAGATAATGATATATTATGTTAAATATTCTTTATAAACACCTCATAAAATAATACATTTTTATACCATAACATGTGTCTCAATGAAGGAAAAATTTATACTAAAATACATCAATACATTGTAATCAATTGAACTATAAACCACAAGAAAGAGATAAACTAAAATTGGTATATTCCATAACTATATTATATAAATAATAATCATTAAATACATTCATGGATATTATATAGAATAAAAAAATGAAATACGAGGTGAATATCACATTTGTCTCCCAGAAAATAAACGTTAGATGGAAATCTCTGACCATAAGTATCGACATCCATAAAACATGTTCAAAAATCCAATATAATTAATATATTTCTATTATAAATATATTCTATTACCACTATAATATACACCAAAATATATATGATTTTATTATTAGATTTTTTACATGTTTATAGACATGTCCTTGTTAAAGTCTCATTTCGATAAATAACTAATTTGATTTTCATGTAATTGTTGATTTTTTATTTTTTATAATAATAAATTGATAATGGTTCCACAATAAGAAAAAATAATTACCATGATAAATATTATATATATTTTTAGTATATTTGTTTTTAGAGTAATCCATATTGTTTAGAGAAGGAAAATAAAATACATCATTTATATAGAAGGGAAGTTGAATGTCTGTATGAACACGATTTCATTTTTTCAAAATATTGAATGAATGAAAGGTAAATGGTATATTAACACTATATAATACATTTTTATGTCCAATATATGAAATATCTTCATTAAATATATCCTTATTACGTACCATGTATATAGTAAATGAATCACATCACTCCACATAATGGTAACCCTCCATACCCAAGAGTGATGCTATTACATTCCCAAATAATGTAATGTATGATTTTATATTTATTATATTAATTCAATAATTATATTAATGTTCTAAATATAATTTATAAACAATTAATCCATCATTTTTATCAACCCTGATAGGTGTCGATGATAAATGAATAACATCGGTTTGTGGGGTGGTAGTCCATCGTACACACGAATATTGATTTTGTATCCTATTAAATGGAAGAGAAGATAGTTTTAGTTCATTTATGAAAAAAACATTTAAATATTTTGAATATGCTGTGTATATTAGATCATCATTTTATAATAATCATTTATGTATTTCGAGGATGAAATAAAATAAAATGATTGGTTAGAGATGTTAACTCTTCTTCAGACAACTTCTTTTGGTTTGAAATAAAAGGATTATTAGGTTGCATTTATTACAAAATTAATGTATCTAGGATGTTGGGAAGGTATTTAATATGTTTTCTAGGAATTTATTTTCCAAATTAATTTTTTTTTCACTTTACTGAGTAGAGGAGAATGGGTGTCTATTACTAAGTTACATGAATGGATGCCTTATAATTTTTTAAAAAATAATATGGTATACAAGTTTTTTAACATTTCAAAAGGTTCCAAAATAGACTATTCTAAAAAATATAGTTTATAATTTCTAAATATTTCCATATAATTAGTTTTCTACCCATGTTGGGAAATTTTATACCATTACATTTTCATATTAATGATTAGGTAGACACTTTTTTACCTTCACCGCATTAAATAATGCTTATATTTTTTATATTCATTATGGTCAAATTTTTAGTTGTACATTTTATATAATTTTACATTTTTTTAATATAAATATTAAATAAATACATTTAAATTCCATCTAAATATTTGGAAAATTTTAATTTGAAATTAGTTAGGTAAATATTATGAGAAATCTGGTTTTCAGAAATAAAAATTTTCACAAGATTAAAATGTTATTTTATGAAAAAAAATAAAAATTATTAAAATGAACTAAATTGGACAAAAAAGTATATTCAATTTAATTAATATTAAATTTAAACACATTTTAAAAAAGTTAACTTTATATTTTTTTTGATTGAACAATTATTTTCAACAATACAATTATTTTTTTACTATTCATCAATAAAAATCTCTAAATATAATCTATAAATTCACCCTATGATAATATTGACATGCCATTTTATAAGATTACTTTATTTTATCAATTTATTTTCCAAAATTTTTCAAAATTTATCATTATATTTTTCAAAAAAATAAATAATCTTTGTTTTGATAAAATATAATTTTTGAAACATATAAATGATTTTCTTAAAATTTTAAATTTTTGTTATCGATTTGTTTTCATTATATTAAACCATTATAATTTATATGTAATATTCTTTTTTATTAAAATAAATATTTTTAAATTCTAGGTTATAATGGTAACATTAAAACTATAATATTACCAAAATATCCCAGTTCATTAAAATATTATGTTGTGTGTAATTCAAGCTATAAAAGAATTTCTTTTATTTTAAAATAAATAATACTTTATAAAAACTCAGGGTGTTACATTAAAGCCCCTAAATATGAATTTCACCCACCAAATTCTTCACATTTTACAAGAAAATTATTATACTATAACTCATAATTTCATCAAGTTCCCACATCTCATCTTCAGTGTGGTGGTTTCGACAAAAGACATTGACCAAATGAGTTGTCTTGTTTCACAATAAATTTTTTTATGGTTTATAATATCCTCATGTTTTTTAACCTAATAAATATACTACAAATTTGGTATGATCACTTAGTTTACTACATATTATGTATAAGATATATACTTCATCATGTCAGATATAGGGAACACATCATAAACATAAGAGAGCTATGGGGGATGTTCAAAATGATAGTCTATAAACCAAGTATAATCAAGAATTTCAAGGGACGAAATATAACTAGGGATTATTTTTACCTTCATTCAAAAAATAATTATCTTCTTCAAAGTAGACACTCAATGACGATCCTCTTCACTGACTTCAAATTCTATATCACACTATAAATTATCAGTATAAATTTTCGAATTTTTTTTACAATTAATAATATATTTCTATAGGGATGTAACCATCTTGGACATTTTATCAGCTATATAAGCTCCCAATATCATTATTTCTCCAACTTCATTTCGTCCCACAGGAGCTCCAATCTTTTTTCAATAGAGTCCCTCATAATGATTCCTCTGAATTTTCATGTAAATGCTATAGTTGTTTGGAAAATAATCTAGAGGAATGAGTTGATTACAAAACAATTTTATATCCAAATAAAATGTTCTCATAAAATACACTTGTGTGAGAATTATTATCTCCAAATGACTATAGAACTTTGAATTAAATTTCATGTCGAAACACAACTCTACCTCAATAGATTCATGAAGACCTTGCTAGGATATCGAGGAAAAATAAGACCTTTATAAAATAAAATAAAATTTTGTACCCATGAACCCCTAACACTTACGTAATATATACTAAAAAATATGATCAAGAGAAAAGTATTATCTTATTGTTATAATGTGTGAAAACATTGTATGGTGACCGACTACAAACCACATATCATTATTCCCATTAAACATTTGGGTGGGGGATTTGATGAAAAAATAAATGTGGAGGTTTTCTCATTTATAATATTTTACTGGTAATGGATGTAACATCCATATAAAATATGTACTTTCATCCATAACATTTTAACATACAATAAACATATATAAAAACTCACCCACGTCTCAATTCATTCAATCCCATGAGAAATACTCTTTCAAATCCACATACATATTCAAACTTCCATGATGAATAGAATATAAAGAACTATGATATTATTCTAAAAGATAATTTATAATATATTATATGAATAGAACAAATACATGGTTCCTATATATTTTAATTCTATTCTGATCAAAGATAAACTCAGGAACATTTCGTACCTTCTTTTCCATCCTTATATATTTTTTATGGACCACATTAATATTTACATTGATATATGGTTGATCATTCAATTGATAAATATAATATTTCTCCAATTCCTTTATTATAAATTGATCCATAATTTTTAGATTTAGAAATATTGAATCTTCTCATATCCCCATTTTAGATAAGTTATCATTTTATTTCGACTCAAGCATTCATCCAACTTGATCTTTTTTTATGTGTGGTAATGTATTGATTTGTAACAATATTTAATCATCTGCAACCAAGTCCATATTCAAATACATCCATATGAATATATATATATAAATGATTTTTTACTAATATATATAATAATACATTCTCTATAAAGACAATTCATTCATATCATTAATGAAAAAATTAGTATAGATGACTCCAAATCATGGGTTGGGTAATTTTTATCCAGAACAATCAATATTTAGGAGGAATATGTTTTAACCATGTCTTTATGTATATAAAGACATCCCACTCATTTTTTCATGATTAAATAAAGAATAAAACCCCTTCTCTACTATATAGTTTTTATGAATATGTGAGATTACTAATCATTTCTTTTGTTCCTTGAAATCTTACTTATAATCATCTATCAAAAAAAGATGGATCCCATAGTTGTATACATGATTAGTGGATTAGATATTCATGATAAATAATACTCAAACCATTAATAGCATCCAGATAACCTAAGAAAACTACCAATATCTGTCATCATTGTTTGATTATACCAACACTCAATAGAATTTTTTTATGGATCTACCGATATAACCTCTCAAGATATTATATGACCCAAAAATGAAACATTTTATATACAAATGTTAATATGTTTAAATATATCTTATATTTTCTCCATTCATAAGATCATTAGGAAAATTATCTTTGGAACTTCATACAATTCATTTCTCATTGAATACAGAATAATATCATCTATAAAGACTACAATGAACAACTCTTGGTTATCTATAAGGACTATAGTCATTAAATCCATTAATATAGTGAGGTAATTATTATGATCCAATGGAATCACAATAAATTCAATCATTCATTAGGTTATATAGAATGATGGATTTGGTATGCCCCCATAATTTACCCTAAATTCATAATATCTAGAATGATGTTCAAACATGGAAAAGTATTGTCCTCAGAATTGTTGATCAAATAGGTTATCAATATGGGGTAGAGGATAAAATTTATTAATTGGAACATTTTTAACTCCCCCAAATCTGTGCCGAGTCAAATAGATCTTTCATTTGATTTGTAAGAACACGTTTTTTATTCTTGAGGTACATGTTTCTTAATTTCTCTTTTCCTTAAGTGTTTTTGAGAAAATAAGGAAAATGGGGAAAAATCACTTTTTGATGGGTACATGCCGTGTAATTTTCCACACACAGTGTACTTTGGCCGTGTGGGATGAGTACACAGGGTGTGTAGCCCTGTGGGAGATGAAAGGTGTAAAAACTGACTACACGATGTGTAGTGGGTCTATACACGTCGTGTAGTCAGTATGTAGGCAAATAGTGAGATGGTGAAGGCAGCTGCCAACTGAGCGAAAATACATGCTGTGTACTCAGGTATTACACGTCATGTACTTATGTCGACTGATGAACATTGTTACGGTGGAAAGAAGCCACTTTAAGAACAGTTAAAAATGGAAATTACATGCTGTGTACTCAATAGTACACGCCCTATAGTATGTTTTTTTGTCTTAAAATGGGCAGTAGCCACCCATATTCGTAGAGAAATATTAGAACCAGAGGAGAGCTAGGGAGAGATGGCCAGAGCTTGGAGGACCTCCCGACTGCACACTGGGAACCCGTTTTCTGTACCATCCATCTCCCTGGAACCACACATGTGTGTTTTTCCTCCTCCTTTCATAGTTATTTCCAATTCTTCCTCTAAAGGAAGTTATTTGAGTTTGAATGAGGTTATCTTCACCTCAGATCTACACCATTATTGGGAGATTCTAGGAGCGTTGTTCATGTATACCAATCAGGGGCGATCGAGGTAGGTGGTCCGGTGTTTAAATTTCTAAATGCTGAGTGTTTTGTTTAACATTATGATATGAAACCATGTTCGGGGTGTCATATGGCTGAGGCCATGGCATTTTAAATACCTAGAATTGCATAGTTAGTATATGGTAATTGTGTAACAGCTGTTTGGGATCACTACATGGATCCAGGACCACCCTAGGGGTGCGTTCCTCTTTTTAGATGTTTGTCCAGGTTACCCGATGGTATACCGTAAAATTTAGCATGCATTAAATTTCATTGAGGGGAATTTTATATAATTTCTTGATTATTTGTTGGGATCAACTCAATTACACGCGCCTAAGGGAAGTGTTCTATTTATCCTGAGAGCGGTGTTCTATTTAGCCCGAGGTCAGTGTTTTAATTCGCCTGAGAGAAACTTCTTTTGTTCCTGAGGGAAGAAGATTCTGTTCCTAAGGGTGACACTTCTTACTCCTGAGGGGAATATCTGTTATGCCTATGGGAAATTACCTGCGGGTTCAATTCTGATTGCCTGAGGGTAAGAATTTGTGTGTCTGAGGACACTGACTGTTTACATAGATAATTCACTATGGTGATTTCCTTATACCGAATGATTAAATGAATATTAAAATGGAAATATAACTGGTAATGTTAGTTATTTTTGAGTACTGCTTAGTTGTTGCATTTTATACTGCACAAGCTATTGCACATTTACACTGACATTTGGGCATGGGCCTTTGGTGGGTGCCTACATGGATTTACTTCTCACACCCTGTTTGGGCTCATTTCTTCAACCCCAAAAAGATTACATTTCTACAGTTATGGATAAGGGAAAGGGTCCCTATACAGGTACTTGATGGTTGCTGACCAGTACGGTAGCATTGGAAAGAACATAGGCTCGTGATGCTGTCGGTTGTTCTATTTTTTTCTACTATACATGTACATTCTATTGTATTATACTCTACTATTGTGTAACATGAAATGATTTTTTTCTTAGAAGTAGAGACATGTTGACCCATTATCTATATAACTGTTGGATATCTTTTACTGTAGTTGTTCATTTTAAAAGTGTATGGTTTATTTCTTCCACTGTTGTTGTATTCTATTTATCTTTTTCGCTGCACTAAACTTTGAAAAATGGGGGCATAGTTTCCCCACTCTCAGACCTGGGCCCTTACTGCTAGTCGTCAGCCTCTGTCGTTTGGGGAAATGCGCTTGAGGTCATGTGACCAACCTGGTTCGGGGCACCAGTGGAGTAGTACCCGGATCCGAGACGTTACAAAGTTGTATCAAAGGTGTTTATTTTCTTCAACTAACTATTTGGAGCCTTATTCAAGGATAGGAATAAAATTGTAGTTGGTAATAAGTTGTACTCGGGAGTAGCTAACCCGTGTATAGGGAAAATCCAGTGTACCTCATTTATTTCAATTTTTATGATTTTTCAATTTTATAGTTGATTTTATTTTCATCGTTGGGTGATGCACTTGTGGTGTGTTGTTATATTTTTATACTGGGTTCTACTTAGTTGCACCTGATGAGATGAGGGTACGACATCTCATGAATCATTTAGGCATATGCTAGAAATTACATGCCATGCATATTTCCATGTCATGTAGGCCCATTATAACTTGTATGTTGTTGTCATAGTTCTTGTGCTAGAAAAAGCATGTTGTTTTGATGGATGCTTTGATAAATACCTGCTATGTGATAGTGTATTTTTGTGTGAGACTGTTGATAGTATGGACACAAAACTATGGTTTTTGGGGAGTATGAGCCCTCAATGATAGGAATTTGGTGGATCATTGACTTGTTAGTTGTGTATAACATGTATAAGATGCCAAACATTCGTGTTTTTTTTTTAGTATTTTCTGGGTTCTGGAGTAGATTCATAGGCTTAATGTCTGGGAAACTAAGGATGCATGTCGTGTAGTTCCTCGGACACACGTCATGTGTTCTTCTGTTCAGGAAGAAAAGAAAACTTTTTGAGTACATGCCGTGTACCCTCAATACACGTCGTGTAGTCTCTCCCGTGTCATAGACCATGTGGGCGGGGAAACAGGGAAGGGAAAGGCTTGGGGAAAGCACGCCATAAAAAAGATGTACATTCCATGTAGTGTTAAGCCAGAGTCTGTCTGTGTAACTAACAACATGGATGGAGGAGACCTTGAGAAATACACGATGTGTCCACCTTCGAACATGTTGTGTAGTCTAACCTGGGGACCCAGCCATACAGCTAACAAACACGGGTTAGTGTTAGCTCTTCTTAAACACGCCCTATACCAGAGGGACACGCCGTGTAGTACATCCCGTTATGAGACCGTGTGGACTTAGCCGTGTGGCTGGGGAAACAGGGTGGTGCACATGTCGTGTGTGGGTTTAATACACCATGTGGAGTCAGTCGAGTAGTCGGTCATGTCACGAATGACACAGGTAGATGGAAATTAAACCATACACGCCGTGTATAAAACATACACACCCTGTAGATAACATACACACCGTGTAGTCTTTTTATAAGGGAGCCCTGTGGACAATCCGTGTAAAAGGTCTGGGGTAGGGGAGGAAAAGTCAAGTACACACCATGTAGTTAATATACACGCCGTGTAGCCTTGTTTTGAAAATCTTGAAATTCCATCTTCCTCCTGTCCCCCTTTTGGTCCCCTCATTTTTCAGTTCTTGATAAACTTCAATCTAAGGTGTGTTTTTGACATTGTAGAGTCATGCTTCATAGACGAACACACATTGTTTGCCAAGAGAGTGGCAACGATTATTCTCCAGAGAAGGTAGTCCATGGGCTACCGGTGGATCCTCCAGTAGAGCCAGATGCGGCACCAACCACTAAACCGGACACATGCACTAATTCGTAGTTCTGTGAAGGCTTCATGCGGTTCATGCAGACCTTTTAGGGAGCACCGCTGGATGCCACATCTATGGCTGAGATGAATCGTATCATCCAACAGTAGCAGCCACCCATGTTTTCAGGGGATGGAGGACCACATGCTACGAAGTCTTGATTGGGGTCCATGCAGACAATTTTCATGCATCTTCAGACACCTCTAGGGCGGAGGGTCAAGCTCCCGACTTATATGCTGCTTGATACCACCAAGAGGTGGTGAGATGTTTCCACTCAGACAGAGTATCACAGTGACATGGTGTGTCTCTATTTTCAGACACCTTTCTATGAATTCTTCTTCCCAAACACACTGAGGGAAGATCGAGATTGAGAGTTCATGAACCTGTAGTAGGGTGCTATGTCGGTGATGGATTATTCTGCTTGTTTCACCGAGCATAAGCGTTTTTCACCCGTTCTGGTGGGTGATGAGACGTTGAGGGCTAGAAACATTGAGGATGGAGTTCGATATAACATTCGTGCCCTAGTGAATGTTTTCAGGTTGCTGACAGTGCATGGTATTGTGAACCATGGCTTGATTACTGAGTGGAACCTACGGGAAGCTAGTGGTGTGGGCAAGGGAAGTTCGACACCAGTTTCTAGTAATATTTCTACTGGGAAGAGGAAGAGACAGATGGACTTCTCTTATGGTGGTTGTACCATCTAGAAGAATGTTTCAGGTGGTCAAGTGATGTGCTACCAGTGTGGTAAAGAGGGGTACAAGAGACTGTAGTAACCATGTGACCCAGTCGAGTACCGAGCTTGTGGCAAGATGGGACATCAGTAGCGTATTTCCAGGGAGTTTCTACCAGTGGCTAGTGAGAGGGGTTCTGTACAGACTCCTTGAGTAGGAGTAGGACCATCAGCTTCATACCAATCAGGAAACTGGGATATGTCATGGCGTGCAGGCCGAGATGGTGGTCGTGGCCATGGTAGCTAGACACCAGGATCTCAAAGGAAGCAGGGTGGGGCAGCTCAGGGTAGCCAAGTTGTGTCGTAGGGCCACGACATTGGGCTGGCATATGATGTGCAACATACCCAATAAAAGTAGGATCCTAGACCTTCTACTGTCAGAGGTACTATTTTAGTAGCTTCTGTTATTTCTTCAGTACTTTTCGATATGAGTGCTACACATAGCTTTATATCTGTACCCATTTTGGAGAGCCTTGGGCTCTTTGTTTCTTCTTCTTCTGATTTTATGATGCTAGAAACTCCATTGAGGACATGAAAGGATGGTGTGAATCAGTGTAGGGAGTGCCCCTAGATGTTGGTTGGTGTTACTTTCTATGGGACCTCTATGTCTTGTAGAGGACAAGCTATGATGTCATTCTTGTGATGGACTGGTTGGTTCCCTTTCGAGCCTTTATAGACTGCTATCGTTGTAGGGTTCATTTCACATCACCAAAGGGAGGAGAGATTATATACAAGGGCGAGTGGGATGTTCAGAAAAGTAGAGTTGTACCAGAGTATCGTGGGTGTGGTGGAGTCACAGAACAGGTTGTGAGTTTATATTTGGATGACCAGGGAGATTGTCAGCAGGATTTCCCTCCAGTGGTTGATCGTTTCAGGGATGTCTTCTCAGATGACTTTTCAGTTCTACCTATGGAGTGAGGGGTGGATTTCTCTATTGAGCTTGTTCCAGGAGCAGAACTGGTGTCCATTCTTCTTTACAGGATGGCTACACCTGAGTTACAAGAGGTCAAGAGATAGTTAGAGGAGTTACAGTCAAAGGATTTTATCCAACCCAGTACTTCTCTTTGGGGTTCTCTTGTTCTTTTTGCGAAGAAGGTGGACAGTACCCTCAGACTATGTGTGGATTATTAGAAGCTGAACCAGTTAACAGTCAAGAACTGATATCCCTTACCAAGGATTGATGATATTTTTTATTAACAACGAGGTTCACAAGTGTTCTTGAATATTAACTTAAGATCGGGATATCATCATTTATGTGTTAGACCATCGGATATACTGCTTATAGATTTTCAAAGTAGATATGGTCTATACAAGTACTTCTTTATTCCATTTGGACTCACAAGCACACTAGCAGTTTTCATAGCTCTGATGAATCGAGTGTTCCATCCTTATTTGGATTCTTTTCTGGTAGTATTTGTGGACGATATCTTATTGTACTCTCACACTCGACACGACCAATCCAACCATATTGAGAGCATGCAGAGTACGCTGACAGAGTATCAGTTGTATTCTATGATCTCAATGTGCCACTTTTGGATGGACTATATTCACTTCATGGGTCATATCATCTCAGAGGAAGGAGTTTCAGTAGACCCAGAGAAGGTGAGAGAAGTAGTTTCCAGGAAGCATCCTAAGAACGTGTTTGAGATACGAAGTATATTGGGGATGACTGGTTACTAAAGGCATTTTATACAGTAATTCTCCCATATAGAAATTCCATTGATGGGTTTGACTTAGAAGGGTGTGATGTTTGTTTGGACATAAGCTTGTGAGACAGCATTCAAGGAGTTGAAGGGAAGGTTGACATCAGCACCAATTCTGATACTTCCAGAGCAGGGAAAGAGCTATAAAGTTTACTACGATGCATCAGGTAGTGAACTAGGAGCTATGTTGATGTAGGATGACCGAGTAGTTGTGTACAGGTCTCAAAAGTAGAGTCCACATGAGAGGAATTACTTGGCGCATGACCTCGAGTTGGCTGCAGTTGTTCATGTGTTACACTGTTGGAGACACTATCTCTTGGGATAGCATTTTGTAGTTTTCACTGACCAAAAAAGGATCATGTATATAATTACTCAGCATGACTTTAATTTGAGGCAGTGAAGGTGGGTCGAATACCTTCAGTCCTTCTATTTTGATCTTTCTTATACACTAGGTTAGTGTAATGCAGTTTCTGAAGCACTGAGCTGGAAGACTCAGATACAGGAAGTTCATGAGGCCAGTGGTGATTGGAAGCTTATGGATTTGTTCTCAGAGATGCATTTGTAGGTGCACGATAATTACGGGAAGACCTATCTTTCATCTTTATATGTTACATCTACCCTCCTAGATAGAGTGAGGATGACACAACTATCTGATTCGGAAGGCCTAGTTCTCTAGGAGTCGGTGGAAAGTGAGGACCCTCAACCTAGTTGGACGATAGGCGATGATGAGGTACTGCATCTCCATGGACGAGTGTGGGTTCTAGGGGTTATGAGCGAGGAGATGATGCGGGAGTTTGATGCTTCAGCTTGGGATGTTCATCCTGGAGTTACCAAAATGTATCGTGACATGAGACGTCAGTATTGGTGGCCGGGTATGAAGAGTGAGATAGCTAGTTTTGTTATGATATGTTACACATGTCAGCAGGAGAAGGTGGAGCATCAAAGTCCAGCCAGACTGTTACAGCAGTTACCCATTCCAGAGTGGAAATGGGATGATGTCGTGATGGACTTCGTGACTGGGTTGCCGAGGTCACCTCGAGGCAATGATGCAGTGTGGCTTATTGTGGACATAATCACAAAGGTAGCTCAATTTTTTCTAATTTAGGTGGCCTTTGGATTTGATTAGATTAGGAAGTTATATATCCAAGATATTGTACGTCTTCATGGGGTCCCTTGTTCGATCATTTCAGATAGGGATGCCCATTTTACGTCTCGTTTCTGGTAGAGTTTTCAGAGGGCACTGGGTACACAGGTGCTTCCGAGCATTGCTAACCACCCTCAGATAGATGGTCAGTCAGAGCATATGATACAGGTGATAGAGGACATTTTGCATGCATGCATCCTAGACATTGGGGGATCCTGGGAGAAGCATATACCCCTAGTCGAGTTTTCCTATAATAATAGTTTTCAAGAAACTATTGGGATGGTACCTTATGAGGCTTTATATAGTAGACCATGCTGGTCACCTTTGTGATGGATATAGGCAAGTGAGGCTACTTTACTAGGACCACATATCGTGTAGGAGACTTCTGAACAGGTCCGGTTGTTTCAGAAGCGAATGGCTACCGCACAGTCTCATCAGAAATCTTATGGGGATCGGTACAGATGACCCTTGGAGTTTATGGTCAGGGACCAGTTTTTCTTGTGTGTTTCATTGAGGTTGGAACATAGATGGATTAGGAGACAGGTTAAACCTTCACTGAGGTATGTGGGGCCATTTTAGACATTATAGAGAGTCGGGCTGGTTTCCTATTAGTTGTAGTTACCACATAGGTACCGGGCCAGGCACAGCGTCTTCCATATATCATAGTTGTGCCGTTATCATTCAGACCTGTATCATGTATTTCAGCTAGAATAGGTTGATCTTCAGATAGATGAAACCTTTCAAGAGCATCTAATTCATATCGTGAATAGAAGCATGAAGGTTCTCCAAGGCCGGTCTGTTCCTCTCGTATGGGTGCTATGGCAGCATGGCCGAGTGCAGGATGAAACCTAGGAGTGGGAGATGGACGTACATGCTCAGTGGCCATAGTTGTTCTGAGATTTATCTTCACCACCCTTGGAAGGTAAATTTGGGGACGAATTGATTTAAGGGGGGAAGTTTGTAAGATCTCGGTTCTTATTCTTGAGGTACAAGATTTTCCATTTCCCTTTTCCTTATGTGTTTTTGAGAAAATAAGGAAAATGGGGAAAATCACTTTTTGGTGGGTACATGCCATGTACTTTTCCCCACTGCATGTACTTTGGCCATGTGGGATGAGTATACAGGGTGTGTAGCCATGTGGGCAATGAAAGGTGTAAAAACCGACTACATGCCATGTAGTCAGTCGACAGGCAAATAGTAAGGTGGTGAAGGTAGCCGCCAGCTGAGTGATAGTATACACTGTGTACTCAGGTATAACACATCGTGTACTCATGTCGACTAATGAACAGTGCCGCAGTGGAAATAATTCGTTGTAGCAACTGTTAAAAAATGGAAAGTACATGTCGTGTAATCAATAGTACATGTCGTGTAGTCTGTTTTTTAACGTAAAATGGGCAATAGCCTCCCCTGTTCAAAGAGAAGGCTTCGAACCTGAGGAGAGCTTGGGAGAGATGGCCAAATCTTGGAGAACCTCTTGACTGCACACTGGGAACCCATTTTCTACACCGTCGATCTCCTTGGAACCACACGGGTGTGTTCTTTCTCCTCCTTGCGTAGTTCATGGCAATTCATCCTCTAACGGATGTTATTTGATTTCTAAAGATTTTATGTTCACCTCATATCTATGCCGTTTTGGCCTATTTGAGGAGGGTCGTTCATGTATACCGATCTGGGGTGATCGAGGTAGGTGGTCTGGTGTTTAAAATTCCAACTGCTGAGGGTTTTTTGTACTATTGTGCTACGAACCCATGTACGGGGTGTCGCATGGCTAAGGACACTGATTTTTAAATACCTTGAATTTCATAGGATGTTTATGGTAATTGTGAAACTAATTTTTGGGATCAATGGTTTGATCTAGGACAACCCTAGGGGTGCGTTCCTCTTTTTAGCTGTTTGGCCAGGTTACCCAAGGTTATAGTGTAAAATTTATCATGATTTAAATTTCCTTGAGTGGAATTTTAAAGAATTTCTTATTTATCTGTTGGGATCGGCCCAGTTACTTGCTCTTGAGGGAAGTGTTCTAGTTAGCCTAAGGATAGTTTTCTATTTATCTTAAGGGACGTGTTTTAATTCTCCTAAAGGAAACATCATTCGTTCCAGAGGGCAGTAGATTCTGTGCATGAGGGAAACACTCAGTATACCCGAGGGCAATACCTGTTATGTCTATGGGCAATTACCTGCGGGTTCGATTCTGATATTCTTGATGTTAAGGTTTTGTGTGTCTGAGGAAATTGACTATTTACTTAGAAAATTCACTGTAGTTATTTCCTTATACTGAATGATTAAATGAATATTAAAATTGAAATATAACTGGTAACGTTAGTTACTTTTGAGTACTGCTTAGTTTTTGTATTTTTCTACTGCACACACTATTGAACATTTACACTGACAGTTGGGAACGAGCCTTTGGTGGGTGCCTACTCGGATTCATTTCTCACACCCTGTTTGGGGTAATGTATTTGACCCCAAACAGATTACAATTTTATAGGTATGGATAAGGGAAAGGGTCCCTATACAGGTACTTGATGGTTGCTGAGGAGTAGGGGAGCATGAGTCCGATCTTACGCTCGCGATGCTATCGGCTGTTCTATTTTTTTATGTTGTACCTGTAATTTATATTGTATTCTACTATACTGTTGTGTAACATGTTCTGGCTATTTTCTTAGAACTAGAGACATTTTCCACCTATATATATATAATTGTTGGTTATCTTTTACTACAGTTGTTCATTTTAAATGTGTATGGTTTATAGCTTCCACTATTGTTGAATGCTATATATCTTTTCCACTATGCTATACTTTGAAAAATTTGAGCGTAGTTTCCCCACTATCAGACATAGGCCCTCGCTACTAGTCGTTTGCCTCGGGCAGTTGGGGAAATGTGTTTGAGTTCATGCCACTAACCGGGTTCGGGGCACCCGTGGAGTGGCACCCAGATCCGGGATGTTACATGATTAATTAAAGAATAGTTTAACCTCAAGGTGAAAGACATGACCCAATTAATCCCACATTATGTTTCTCCTAGAGTTTCGCATTTAATTTGTTCACCTTGATCAAAGACATTCTATAGGGATCCTTTAAAATCAATATAGAACCTCATATGAGTTCTATTGCGAACAAAACATCATGAAATGAGGAACGTAAAGAATATCTTCTAGAAAAAAACTAAAAATCAAACTCAATAGGTGAATCATTGATATTGAGTTTTCATCAATACATATGAAATATCTTATCCTCTTTAATAGGAATCAACACCCACATAATGGATGACATTTATATATGAATTTCCAATTTACCACCCCCTAATAAAATATCATAGGATGTTTGGAATATAAAATATAAATTTTCAACATCTACAATTGATTCTGGATGTATGTAGAGAATGAAAATCAATTACTAAGATAACATGAGCTTCATCATGGGAAATAATTACTATATTTGAATAAATCACATTCTGAAAAAAATTAAAAATAGAAGAATCATAGACATGATAAGTGATCATCATAACATTATGATCTTTCACTGATAAATATAAATATAAAAATTCGGGTGGTATTTTGAATCACATATAATTAGCCAAAAATATGAAATAATGATTAAGTACATATTTAAATAATACATTTGAGGATCTATACATGTTGGTATGTGTACTTTCCACTAAATCATTATCACACCACTCACCAAAAACAGTGATCACATTAGATTTTCTATTCATTCATGGTTTAAGAGGATAATGAAAAAAGTAATAATTTTTAACAATCACACTTTGGCACTATTAAGAATATTTAAAATACTCCTGGAGTGTGTGCGGTTCATTTTGTGGGTCATTATATATATTTTCACAACAAGAAAACTTCTTCTCCTCAAAACAACATTTGTATTGACTGATGACCATCCCTTCAACGCTTGAAACATTACTTGTCCCATTAATAAAATTTCCACCATGTTTCATCCCATTCATTGATATTAAATGAATTCTTATTATATTCTCTCAATTATTGTAAGATTTTCAATTTAATTAAAATTATATATTCTTGTAAACACCATAATATTGGTATGTAACTCCATACTCCATTTCCACGATATAAAACATTTGAATATATATTCATATATATTGAAGTCTATTATGGGTAACACCCTCCAATTATATGTTTTTATGAAATGGAATAGTTGACTAAACGTTCTTTTATGTCTGATTATAATATAATATGGGTCACATGAAATCCATTTAAATTTTCCTCATAGGTACCAACAAATTTCTTAATGAAAATTTACAACCTTAATGGAGAATGGAAAATAGATATTTAGTGGTTGTGATACATTTTTTGTAGAAACTAGAGAAACATAAGATCCACTAATGGATAGTTTATGTTTTCTCATGAAGGGCTTAAAAAATTTTTATTCCATCCATCACACATATATATGTCGTCAATGATTCATTTTATGAGAAAGAACTTCAATTATAGTAATAAAATTTTTAATTCAATATTCCACATAATTTTCTTCTCAGGGTTAAATTCATTTAATTATTTACAACTTACAACATTTACATGGTTTATTCATGTTCTGTTTATTTTCTAATATATAAATACATATTGTATGAAACAAAAATCCATTTGTTGAACCACAAAATCCTAAAAAACCACTTAATATATGAATAAATAATGGAAGATTATTTTTAAACTATTATTCTTTTTGATTATCATATTTCATTCATAGTTATAATCTACATAAATCATTAATTATTATTTATAATAATATTGTGAATTTATAATGAATATACCGATAGATTGTCAAACCAAGTGTGAAAAAAATCCATTTTTTCATACACTAGGCAATGATCTATTATAGTTCAATGAATCATTTTTGAATTTACTTACCTTGGGTAACTTTTTTTCAAATACCTTTACACTTTTAGTATCCATAAATGTATATAATTTCATGGAATACACTTGTGGAATCCATCATCAAATTTCATGGACATTTTTCTATACATGGACATGTCCATTGATTTTTCGTTAAACATTTCCTTAGGAATCTCAATAATAATTTTTCATCATAGTTTCTAAATTATTACTTAAACTATCCTCTGATAACACCTATAAATACACTTGAAATTCATACATAGATGGAATATCTTTTTAGATAGCAATTCAATAATTTCTAAAAATAATCCCAATGGTCATATATCGGTACTGCATTTGGAAGAAATGAAACATTAACAAATGGTTCATACATGAACTATATTATAAAAACCATTCTCTTTATTAAACACTTAAACATGATTTATTACACAAATATTCACTTTATTCAATATAAGAGATTTATAGGTCTAGTGTCATTGGGGATTAAGATCATTTCATATCAAATTAAAACTTGAAAAAACAGATCATTATTGAAAACTTATTTTACATGACCACACACATTCCTTCGTATATATAATTTTATGTGATAACCTGAGGACTTTAATAAGAAAACTGTGAGCTATAAATCCCAGTTAGGGAGTAAACAATGATTAAAATGATGAATATAGTACATGTTAGGGAATACGTATATCAATGGAGCATAAGAGACAAATGAACAAAAATTCATGATATATAATGATTATCATAACATGGAAATGTAGAATCAACGTGTAAGATGATATTAGAATGAACCAAGGATCATTAAATATGTAGAATGAGTAAACCATCATTGTACTGGAATTTGAATGATTAAACCCTCATTTCACTTAATGTATCATGGTACTAATCATTACCCAATGCATTGGATTTCTATTAGGGTGCATCATTCTTAATAATTTCATTTCATGCACAAGTGTGCCACATAGATCATATAACATGGATTCATTAAGCATCATCATTTATTCCAAAAAAATTGAATTGGAAATTCATACATGAAACTAAATAATCAATATGAAAATTTACATATAGTGAATACCCATGTTATAAAAATTGGAATGGTATTCAATACACATTGACTTTGGTTTGGAAAATGGCTGTACAATTTCAGCACCATAACATTGTGAAATAAGAATTAATAAAAATGGATGTTGAGAGAAAAATAGGTGTCTCATAAAAAGTACATGAAATGGAATGTAAGGGGTTCATATTGATAAATTTCCCAATATATGTAATGGAATTTAGATTCATAACTCAAAAGAATTTCTTGATTGTAAATGAGAAGATATAAATTCCTTACGGAATTTTGTTGGGGCATTGAGTGTACATGGGAGGCATATATGAAACAGAAAGGGGTATATCATCATTAAAACATAAGTAGGTCAGTATAAGGGAGGTGAAAAATCATACCTAAACATTTTTAATTGAAAATAAAATGGCATAACAATATAAAGAAATTTGGTCCAAAATGAGAAAGGAACAAACCCCTTACTTGGATGTGTGGTCCCAAAGGCTTGGGAAGGGATTGAGAGACACTTCATGAGAGCATGGGGAACCATGTGAGTATTAAAAAGAGAGGATTTAATAGGTTTTTCTATCAAAAATTTATTTAATGAAAGTGGGAGTGAGATCATCTGAGGCTTTATAAAGGAAAAGAGAGGGAATTTTTTACAATTTAGGTTTTGGACGCCACACATTAAACTAATCAATATCACAAACAAGACCATGTTTTTTCCCACGGTACTTTTCAAAAGTTGAGTGTAAAAAATTATTTTATAAGGAAAATGGTCTAAATTATTAAAATATTAGCCTTTCTTTTGTGGAGGTGGATCACACTCTCAAGGAAATCAATTTAGAAACATGAAATGTTTTATATGTTTTTTTGGGCGGGGGGGGGGGGTCCACTAAAGCATTCTATAAAAAATAAAACATACATAAAATCACATTGTTTTAATGGTATAACATATTTTGGCGTACAAACCATTTATATTATTTTATTACATCACTATTGGGTTATTATGATGTCATAAAACACATTATATAATTAAAAGGAATTTAATTTTGACCGAAAAATATGATTGTCTCAGAAAATTATGAAAATATAATATTTGGATAATTTTGATGTCCTGATTCCAAAAATAATATTAATTTTATCTATATAATATTATAAATATGTGGGTTTTTACTTTTAAAATAAAAACTGAATTTTTTTTAAAATTCGTGGGTTTTTATAAAAACAGATTTGGTAACACTACTTGATGGGTGAATGGTTTATAGTTTACTCCAACCAAAAGTGTGTCAGGTATATCTTCTCTAGGAAGGACCTAAACACGAGACAAAAACGATGGATAGAAATCCTCAACCACTGTGAATTTTAGATATTCTATACTCTTGGGATGGGGAACATTGTAGCACGAATTATTAGCAGGAGGACAAGTTTGTAACTGCTTTGTGATATGACATGGTAGCTAGCCACGATGGAGATATCATTTGTGGATGATGATGAAGAATCCTACCTTTAGTCGATGACTATTTCTCCCCACTATTACATTGATTGAGTGAGGAGTAGCTGAGGGATGTTTAGTACAAGGCCTGATGTTATCAGTTATCCTATGAACATGCTCATGATTTTTTTTCACAGGTGGGGAGCACACAATCAATTTAGATGGATGAACCATTTTACTAGTTATGTTACGAGAGGAGGTGTTGAAGGAGTTACATACTTCCCCATTTGTGGTATATCCGGGTGTGAAGAAGACAATTTAAGATCTGTGACGTTAGTACTGGTGGCTAGGGATGAAGAAAGTAGTGGCAGTGTCTGTTGGAAGATGCCTCTCTTGTTAGAAAGTGAAAGATGAGCATCCAATTTCATCAGGATTCACTCAGCCACTTGATGTACCAGAGTGGAAATAGGTTGGTATTGCGATTGAATTCGTGATGGGGTTACCACATACATCCAAATTCCGTGATTCTATCTGGGTGATTGTTGATTGACTCACTTCCTACACATATGAGAGTCATGATCGGTATATGGATAAAAATGCCTCTATGTACAGAATATAGTGCGTCTTCAAGGGGTGCCTTTGATGGTTGTCTAAAACTATGATGCATGCTTTACATATCAGTTGTGGAAGGGATGATAAGAGGCATTCAAGACTCAATTGTGCTTGAGCTCAAATTTTCATCCCCTGTCAGATGGTAATACAGAGAGGACAATACAAACATTTGAGGACATTCTAAATTCTTGCGTTCATGATATTTGGACATTGTTGGGTAGACTACCTTCCACTGGGGGAGTTTCTAAACAACAATAGTTATCACTCCACCATTGGAATGGAACCATTCAAGGCCTTTTATGGGCAGCATTCATTTCACACCTATGCCAGAAAGAGCCATGGGAGTCTACACTCACGGGTATAGAGTTTTTAAGGGCTACCATCAAGAAGGTTCTGGTCATCAAGGATTGGATGAGGACTGCACTGAGCCAGAAGAAGTATTATTCTGATAAGAGATAGAGACCATTCGAATTCGAGGAGAGAGACCATGTTTTCCTTCCGGTCTCACCTTGAAGAGGATTGTTGAGATTTGGTTGGGGTAGAAAGTTATCTCTGAGGTTCATCAAACCTTTTCAAATCTTTATAAATGTTAGAGAGGTGGCTTACTTACTATATCTTCCCCCACAGATGCACCCGGTGCCCGATGATTTCCACGTGACATTGATGAGGGATATGATCATGATCCATCTCACATCATCGACTGGGAAGATCTAGAAATTGAAAATGAGTAGAAATTTGAGGATTTCCCTGTGGATTTTGAGGATTGATAGGAGTGGTTCCTGTATGGACAGTATTTTCTTCGGATGCAATTTTGATGGTCACACATGAATCAACAAGAGAGAATGTGGGAGTGGGAGGCTCAAATTTGTTCGCAGTACCCCCATTTGTTTGATTATCCCTTTTTGGCATTGGGGGTGGTAAATCCCTTAGGGGGGATAATGTAACATCTCAGAATTTCTATGTAAGTTTGTTTAATTATATGGATTTATTTCGAGACAACATGCTCTAACAACACGTGATTCCATGCACCGGTGAGACTGAAATAGAATTTTGAACGTTTTTTAAGGTACTTTCTATAAATGTGCGAGTCAGTTTTCCAAAATTGTGATGCAATGCTCAGATTGAATAAAAAAGGACACAATTGAACTTAGTATGAAAAGAATCACCTAGAAAAGACATAACATTGGTTGGCAAGGGCCGAACAAAAAAGTTAATTTGATGAATTTTTGAGGAAAAAAATAAAATAACATAAAAAGTAATTTTATTTTGATTCACACTGATGAGTGGTGACCCAGTGATGCCACAGTGTAGCTATATTTTAGTGATGAGGAAAATTAATAGATCTCATTAATGGATCTCATTAATGGCCCGTTAATATACAATGTAATGATGCTTTACTGAAACGCAACATCAACGTTGTTTCAAAAATGAAATAGTATAATGATGTCTAATAGATTTTCTCCCCAATGAAGAATGATGAATGCTGGAAGGACATCATCAACATAGATGTATATCAAAAAATGAATAATTTCATTGAACTCATAGAACATTTTGGGTGAAGTGCTATTAAAACGAATGTTAATGAGGTAGGGGTTTTGAATTATTTAATATTCCACATTCTTTTTCTATATTATGTATTAAGATTATCCCATGGAAAGGTTAATATGACGATCATGCATTATTGTTATAGGTTTTTCTTCTTGGTACATTCTCTATTCCGGATTGAATTACACTTTTTACTGGTAGAAAATCAATCCCAGAGCCTCCAAATGTCATTAAATTTATAACACAGAAGGCGTTGGAAAACACGAATGTGGCATGAGCCCCTATGCTAGTTCATTATTCATTACAGAATTCTGATGTGGTTGAAAATGTGGAATCAAGGCCACCAATGGAAATGTGACATCCACTAGAGGACTTTGGCATATGGGGAATAGAGAATGAACCATGAGAGAATGTCCGATGGTCTAATGGGGACCCTTCCTGGGATGTGGTGGCGATGCCAACACCGGATGGTGGCACACCACCGAGGAATGCCACAATGAAAAAGACAGTCACATTAGCATCCATCCCACGCGAAGGAGGCCTCGACCATTGGTCACAACGTAGAAGGAGGGTCATATAGGCCTCCAAGAAAGCAGCTAGTGGTAATCCAATGTTGGGTCATTCCACGTTCTACATCGAGGAGTTGCGGTCAACTGATCACAGCTGGGGAACGACCCTGTGGATGACCCATGGGAGAAGAGGTATATGATGCAGTTCCATAGAAGAATTAATGGAACATGGGTGTGTGCCTAAGGGTTCTGGTCTTGAGTTAGAGGTGAAATGACTAAAAATGGTTAAAAATGAATGAGATATTAACAAAATTAAATGAATTCCATAAATCTGGAAATGGGCTCACAGGTTGGGATGAGGACTAAAAAAATATACCAAATCCACCATTATTATGAGCTCACAAGGTGTTAAAATGTATATGGTGATTTTACCAGGTCTGTGGAGGCCACGTGGGAAATGGAATTAGTGAAAAATGTGGAAAAAATAAGGATTTGTAAAAGAATTTTTTTTAAATCTGGAAATGAGTTCATGGTTAGCCCAAATCTTGAAGTAACCCCCCTTTTCTCCAAAAATGCCAAAAATGATATGGGAACCCATTGTAGTATGAATAGACAAAAAATGGTAGTTATAAAATAAACATTTGTTTCACCCAAAACCAAATAAAATGATAGGGATTTCAAATGAATAGTATCAAAACCAAGACATGAAAAAAACGAGTCTAGTAATTCTCCCCACCATTAAATATTTTTCCCCTAAATGCCACAACACACTCCAGCTGATTGATCAACACATAAGGATTCTTAATCAATATGGTCCAGCCTATGAATTCAATGAAAAATCATTCACCATTAACTTAACGCAATCATCTTTCCTCAACCAAAACTGTCACGACCCATCTTCGGGGCCCGTGCCGTGACTACCCCATGCTCGCCTTCCATAGGCCAGGGGCTGGCGACTAGCACCATAGGCATAAATCCTGATAACTGGGAAGGCATTGCCTTTATAAAAGTAAACAAAACACCACAGAGTACAAGAGGAAGTAAAACACTAAGTACAAAAAAAGTGCTGAAAGGAAAATGGGCCAGAATAAAAACCCAACTGAAAGTACAACTACAACTGAACGAAAGTACAACAGAAAAAGGAAAACTGCTGGAAGAAAGGAAGCAACTCCAGGGTCTTCCTCCTCAGATCCTACCTGAAGGGTAGGTAAAGATAGACTCCACAATTCTCTCCCCTGTCAACCTCCTCTAAGTGTCGTCTCGCTGTGAAGTCCACCTCCGAATACTGACTCATCGTGTGGTCCACCTCTGGGTACCGTCCAGTCCTCGAATACTCGGCCTCTTTCAGTGTTGCCCGCCATCTGCAACCAACACAATGAGGTGCGGGAATAGCCCATGCAGGGGTGAGTATAAGATACTCAGTAGGGAACCTCAGACCCTCAAGGTCTCACTAAAAGCAACAAGGATAATCACAAAGAAGATCTCAACAGATAACCTACAGTTAGGTACATGCCCATACATATACCTAAGTTATCAAGTAACCCATATCAATCATGAGGAAACACAAATATTATGAAATAAATAGATAGCCACTACCCAGGTATATGCCCATACATATACCTAAGTTATCAAGTGACCCATCTCAATCATGAGGTAAAAACAAAGGTCATAGACTCAGCTGAAACCAGGATTTTCATTATCGAAACTGTAACTACTGAAGAGCCACGTCTCTAGAGTGTACAGTGGTCTTGTCACGACTCCGAGGTACTGCTCACTAACCTAAGACTACTGAGGTACTCCTCCTGTCGAGTATCATGGGCCAGCCACCCAAACACAGTAGTGCTTCCCACCGGGATGTGCCACCCAAACACAGTAATGCACACCCCCTAATAGCCTGCAGAGGTACTTTCCGGAAGAGTACCGCGGGTCTGCACTGTCACACAGGTAGGTCTCCATCCGCCATGGGTCTGCACCCAAGCAAAGTAGTGCTCCATCCACTGGGATAGTTGACTCACTCCAATTCGAGTCAGTCAAGCAGGCGTCAGGTCTCAGTCAGCTACACGGTCTCCGTACACCACACGCTCATCTCTGGGAGGGTCTGCTCCATGAGTTACAGGTCGATACTCCAAGTATATCAATGTCCCACTAATAAGTATCTCAAAGGACTGCCTCGTCATAGGGGTCTCAACGTAACAGACGACGTGTCAATCGGACGCTCGGTCTTTTAGTTATTAGCCTTTTCGTCCCCAGGTCCCAGTTGGTTTCGTGTGCGAACCAACCCAGCCATATCTCAACTATACACTGAATTCTCAAAGGGTTTACTCATAGAGACCGTTTCTCCATGTGATCACCAACGCTGCTGACGGTTCGTCAAACGGACGTCTAGTCTGAAAATTATCAGCTTTTCCATTCCAGGGGCCCGGTTGGATTTCAGGTACAATCCAACCCCGCCACTATCCAACTACATCCAAACCTCGAGCGGAGTAAGCCAAAAGTTCTGTCTCAACAAGAGGAATCCAACAAAGTTGACGGCACGTCAATCGGACGTCTAGAGCTCAAGATATATGTGTTTCCGCTCCGAGGGTCCGGTTGGTTTCGTATCCGAACGAACCCAGCCAAACACAAAGTTCTCAGAAACCTTGAGTGTAATATACTGAAACGACCATATTGATCCATGGATCGCATCGCAATTGACGGTGCGTCGATCGGAGGTCCGTAGCCCAAGTTATGGGCATTCGAACGGAAATAATCCGAAGTGGGGGGGGGGGGGTCTGGGCCCGGCCCGGCCCGGCCCAACCCCCCCTGGGCGGCCCGAACAGGGTCGACCCGACCCTGGTCTGGGTCCGGCCCAGCTGGGCGCAGCCCGGCGCACTAGCCAGGTGGCTCGGCCGAACGGCCGAGCCGATGATGGGGGGGGGGGGGCGCCTGCCCCCTGTTTTCGTAACTGCGGCCCCCATAATGGGGGGGCCGCTCGAGCTGGCCGTCGGGGGTTTGAAACCCCCGGTTCTTCCCTAACCGTCCGGTAGGCTGCTACCGACATGGGACCGGGAAGGCCGGTCCCCCTGCTCCGACGCCAGCGGCCCGGAACCGGCCGCCGGTTCCCCTGCTCTGCCGCGACCAGGAACCAGTCGCATCCTTGGTCTGTCCGGGGCGGCGCGACGGCGTCGTGCCCATCTTCCACGGACCCGCTCCGGCCACGGTGCTATGAGGTTCCTTCAAGGTTCTTTGGCGCGGCACGATGGCTCCGCATATTAGTTTGTTTCCTACGGCACGGTGCGACGGTGCCGCGTTTCTCCGCCCTTTCTTTAACATTTTCCACACGGTGCTTCGGCACCGTTCCGCCTTACACGAGCCGCAATAAAAATCAACCAACAATGGGGAGGAGGGTCGGCCGTGTTTGTGCGGTCCGACCTCCTCCCGATATTGCGATAACAGGTGGTTCAAAATAGATGATAACCCACCGATGAAGTAATCAGGAACAAACGAAATAAATAAACCCCTACAACCTCTTAAATAAAAAAAAATCATTCCAATATTCCAACCCGCAAAATAAAACATTCGAGGATCAACTAAATGATGGGTTTATCCGGGTTCTTTGTTTTAGAAGGAACAACCAAAGGAATAATACCATTCTCAAAATAATCCCCCTTCCTGATGAAATCGTTGAACGAAGGTTCGTCGTGAAAGAATGTGTCACGCAAGGAGAGGGTCGTTGGCGTCGCGGTACACGACGTCGCGGTACACGGCGTCACATTGTCAATCTCCGAGGAAGAAGTCTCTCACAGTCATCCTTCATCTGAGGATGGCGTTCTTCATCGGTGATGGTGCGTTCTTTGCGTTCTTCAAGGATGAAGAACGTCCTTCAGAACTTTGAGGTTTCCTCCCCAAATCCTTTCACACCATCAACTATCCTCCCACGAAATAAGACTTAGTCTTATTTAATTAACACACAATCCAAAGGAATTAATTTGAAATTCAAACGATTCCAAGAATTATTTACTTGAAAAACATACTCAATTAAAGAGATGCCTTTTCAAATAAAGGGGGGTGTGCGTGCGTTACCTAATTAAAAGAGGGGGTTTTTCTTTGAGAGTTACAAAAATAAGAGGGAAAATGTTATAAACATTAGAAGAAGGTGAGGGGTTGGGCTCGTGTGGGCCCCACCCCACCTTAATCCTCACATAGGTAGTTAACTACAAGTGGGTCCCACCCCCAACTCCCTTACTTAGGTTATAACATTATAAGATAGGGGAAAAGTGTTGTAACATAACACTTATTCCACTTAACAAGAAAAGAAAAATATAATTGTAAAACAATTATATTATTATCCCTCACTTATATAAACAACACATCCCAAGAAAACGAAACTCCCGAAAGGGGTATTCTTAATCAATTACTGGTGCTGTGAGTTCATTGGTGCCCTCAGATTTTAATTCCGAGCACCAATTCAAAAGTTAGAAAATCCCACTTGTTCGTTCACTGAACGTAACCGAGCCTAACTTTGGAAATTGATTCCCGGCACACCGGGCCTCGGAATCAGGCGCCGTTAGAAACTTCATTCTTGTAAAATCCCAAAGAAAATTAAGAAAAAATTTCCCTTGAATTTTACGGGTCTTTACATTACTCCCACCTCAGGGCTTTACTTCCTCGTAAAGCTTTAACAAAAACTAGGGTTATAAAAGCGGTATTGAGCACACATCTGATCCTTCCACTCCCGTGTGCTTACCTGGAGGTTCCCATACAGCCAAAGAAAGCGCACCCGAGGAATTGATTGTCCTCGTAGGATCCGCTCCTGTCGATCCTCGATCCCCACTGGAACCTCTATGAAGGTCACCCCATCGCCATCATCCATCTTTTCATGGCCGATGATATTTGAAGGGTCGAGCACGTATCTCCTCAGTTGAGATACGTCAAAATCGTCGTGCACCAGGTGCAACTGAGGTGGATGGGTAAAGTGGTAAACCACCATGCCTACCCAGCTGAGGACCTAAGAAGGTCCGCTGAACCTTGGAGATAACTTTCTGCCCTGGCCACATCTCCATAAAACGCGTCGAGTTGAGACCTGTATAAGGACGTGATCATCATCCTCAAACTATAGAGGTCTCAAATTCCTGTTAGAACTGAAACTCAAAACGACTGCTGCCACGAGGATAAGTTTGACCGACTCAAGAGTGATCGGTCGCACCCTCCTTTGCATGAGTTTATCCTTTGCTGCTTGGGGTTTCCTTTTTGCCGACCAAGGGAAACCCATCCCGATGTCGTAGTTAAACCACACCCTTTTCGCCTAATACCATTAATTTGTGTATGAACTATGATTGCCCAGTCCATACTCAAACCAAAGTTTTAAAGCCTCGACGCTGCCACCAAGAGATTCCAACCAAAACTCTCACCTCGAGGGTCTGACCACAACATCGGCGTAAGTGTGATTATCGAATCTCCTCCGAAGGTATCTCCAGACGCGAGGGTCAAGTCCACGGCTTACCAGAAACTCTAGGTCTGGGACAAGATTCCTGGAAGGAATGAATGGTTCATATCAATGTCTATTACTACAGAAGCTAGTAGTAAGCACATACTGTCCCTTGAATCATTCTTAGAGCCATTGGGTCACTCTTCATGACTGCATGCACCTACTCTCTTCCCCTTCCCTCCAGCTCCCTGAGCACGGTGGGGAGAACAATGGCGGGTGGTTCTAGCATGATAAAACGTACACCACCTCATGCTGCTCTCCTAGATATGCCTCCATGTATGCTGCTTCGCAGACTCATCTCTCTTTAAAGCTTCCTCTTCTTGAAACATTTAACACGCCTAAGTCTCTAAGACTGACGCCGGTTTCCTATTTCTTACTACACTGTGTAGTCTTCATCCACTCTTGGTTGATCTGCACCTTCTTTACCTACGATGTGTAAGAGCTTCTATGATTTCTCCTTTTCCGAAAAGAGAAACTCGGTCTCATCCCCTGGATGAACCACTCCCATTTCCTAATACAGTCAATCCTGACATGAATGATGTATTCATGACATGGATGACGTCGTAAGGCCTCGACGTTACTACCAAGAGATCCAACTATCACTCTCGCCTCCAAGGGTCGAGTCACACTGTCGGCATCAGTGTGAGGTCACTGGGTCTCTTCCAGTAGAAATCTCGAAAGTGGGGGTCAAGTCAACAGTCTTAATTGGGACCACTCAGTGTCAACCAAACAAAAGGACAGGAAAGAAAACATCACAAATATAAGTGTCTTTTTATTATTTCAGATCATAGTACAAAGATACAAATACAACAGCAACATGGAACTAGAGGTACAAGGGACGTATCCACTAGTTCTGCCCCTGTACACCAGCTCCCATAGCTCTACTGCCTTGTCCACTGCTCAGCTGTTGCTCAAGAACCCGTCGCTGCTTCTGTCTCGGTGGCTCCTCCAACGCATGCGGATCAACTGTGCGAGGATTTAGACAGTCACATGCTAGTTTACCCTTGTTGCCATAGGAGAAACACTGTCCGTTTCTGGCACGCCTGGCTCTGACCCCACCCCGGGTGCCCCGCACCACCGATCTTAAAACCTGAGATCGCCCAACAGCTGGTCTGGTCCTCCTGGACCTCTGCATCATCTGTCTACTGCCTACAGATGACTCGTCTACTGATCAAAAAACATGCGGCAAAGGCATCATCTCATGAGCATGCTCGGGGTGTAGAGCTACTGGTACAAACTCCACGCAGAAGAAGGTCTCGAAGTCTCCCCATGCGACGGTCATCCTGTCGTAAAACTGGAACAAGTGGCATCACCACCTGCATGCTGCTGCCTGATGAAGGCTGGCAGAAAAGATCACCATGAAGTATGCTGGAATCTGCACTAGCTTGAAGACTCTCACCACAGCCTCCACCCAATCCTCAGCTACCTGTGGGTCCATCTCTCCCCAGAACCTGGGTGGCCTCTAGCACTGGAACTCGTGCAGTGCGCTCAAGTGGCGTGCATCGCCTACTGCTGGGGATGGAGGCATCGGTGGCCCAACGTATGGTAGTACCGCTGGTGCCTCCGCTAGTTCCTCCGCTGGTGCCTCAACAATAAGAGGTCCCGGTACATAAGCCTCGTCGCTCGGCAGGCTGTTAGTACGCACATCCCTCTGGGCTCTAGCTGGTTGATCATGAAAAGGCATCCAGAAAGAAACAACGTGACATAGTGAAACATTTATACCTGGTGAGCTGAACTGGTTTGAGCTGTTTTAAGGGAAAACCTTTGAAAACACACAAAAAATCTGTGTTTTTCGTGCAGAAAGTCGGAAATCAATTGTCAAGGTTCTGGTGTATGGATACATCAGCCACCCGCACCAACACTGGACTCCCTGAACTGAAGACCACACTCGGTAGCCTTAACACTATTTCTTCACATAGAAAAAAGATCATAGTCCTGAGTTCTATGATAGAACCAAACTCCTCTGATACCAATTGGGACAATCGGGTCCCGATGACTACACAACCACCACGCTTTAACATGGCCGTTGGGTCCTAGCCCACCAGGTAGCAACAGTTTCCCCTGCAGACATTTGGGTCCCACCCTAGGGTCCACCCACATGCCTAACCGGGTCATCTGACTAATGGTAGTCCCCACAGGCCAACACATGTCCTTTCCAGTGTGCTTTTTCCTCACTCACACACACCCTGGGAAATTTCCCAGAAGGTCACCCATCCTGATCACTACTCCAGGCCAAGCATGCTGAACTGTGGAGTTCTAATCAGATAGGCTCCCGAAAAGGAAGGTTCCCCTTGTTTACATGAGTCATATCATTTAGTCATTTAACCCTTTCTCATTCGGGGATGTTACAATCACCCCCCCTTTAGAGCATAATGTGCTCGTTGTGGGCCCTACATCTCAACCCAGGCAGTGCACTGCACTTAAGGCTGGGATCCTCCTCTGAGTGTCGTCTCTCCATGAAGTCCAACTCTCGATACTGACTCATCGTGTGGTCCCCCTCCGGGTACCGTCCAGTCCTCAAATACTCGGCCTCTGTTAGCACTACCCGTCGTCTGCAACCACACAACGAGGTACAGGCATAGCCCGTGCAGGGGTGAGTATATGATACATTGTAGGGACCTCGAGACCCTCAAGGTCTCACTAAAACCAACAAGGATAACCACAAAGAAGATCTCAACAGATAACCTCTATTTAGGTATATGCTCATACATATACCTAAGTTATCAAGTAACCCATCTAAATCATGAGGAAACACAAAGATTATGAAATCTATGGATAAACACTACCCAGGTATATACCCATACATATACCTAAGTTATCAAGTGACCCATCTCAATCATGAGGTAAACACAAAGGTCATAGAATCAGCTCAAACTAGGATTTTCATTATCAAAATCGTAACTGGTGAAGAGCCCCGTCTCTGGAGTGTACAGTGGTCCTGTCACAACCCCGAGGTACTTCTCACTAACCTAAGACTGCTGAGGTACTCCTCCTATCGAGTACCGTGGGACAGCCACCCAAACACAGTAGTGCTTCCCACCGGGGTATGACACCCAAACACTGTAGTGCACACCCCATAATAGCCGGTGGAGGTACTCTCCGGACGAGTACCGCAGGTCTGCACTGTCACACAGGTAGTGCTCCATCCTCCATGGGTTTGCACACAAACAAAGTAGTGCTCCATCCACTGGGCTAGTCGACTCACTCCAAGTTGAGTCGGTCAAGCAGTCGTCAAGTCTCAGTCAGCTACACGGTCTCCGTACTCCGCACACTCGTCTTTGGGAGGGTCTGCTCCATGAGCTACAGGTCGATACTCCAAGTTTCTCAAAGCCTCACGAAGACGTATCTCAAAGGACCGCCTCGTCATAGGGGGCTCAACTCAATAGACGACACATCAATCGGGCGCCCGGTCAGTGAGTTATTAGCCTTTTCGTCCCCGAGTCCCGATTGGTTTCATGTGCAATCCAACCCCACCGTATCTCAACTGTACCCCTTACTCTCATAGGGTTTACTCATAGGGACTGTTTTTCCACGTGATCACCAACGCCGCTGACGGTTCGTCAAACGGACGTCCAGTCTGAATGTTATCATCTTTTCCGTTATAGGAGCCCGGTTGGATTTCAGGTTCAATCCAATCCGACCATTATCCAACTGCATCCAAATCACGATCGGAGTATTCCAAAAGTTCCATCTCAAAAAGTGGAATCCAACAAAGTCGACAGCACGTCAATCGGACATCCAGAGCTCAAGATATAAGCGTTTCAGCTCTGAGGGCCCGGTTGGTTTCGTATCCGAACCAACCCGGCCGAACCCAAAGTTCTCCAAAACCATGAGTGTAATATACCGAAACGACGATGTTGATCCAAGGATCGCATCGCAACAGACAGTGTGTCGATCGGAGGTCCGCAACCCAAGTTATCGGCATTCGAACGTATAATATCCGAAATGGGGGTGTCTGGGCCCGACCCGGCTGGGTGCGGCCCGGCTCGGCTGCGCGTCCCGGCCCGGCCTGGGCGGCCCGGCCCGGCCTGGGTAGCCGGCCCGGCTCGGTGGCCCAGCATGCTGGCCAGTGGGCTCGGCCGAACGGCCGAGCCGATGAGGGGTGGGGGACTGCCCCCTGTTATCGTAACCGCGACCCCCATAATGGGGGGCCGCTCGAGCTGGCCGCCGGGTGTTTGTAACCCCTGGATCTTCCCCGGATTTGCCAGCCCTCACTGGCTGGCCAGCAGCTGCCGACACGGGACTGGCAAGGCCGGTCCCCCTGCTCCGACACCGGCGGCCCAGAAATGGCCGCCGGTTCCCCTGCTCCGCCACGGCCCGGAACCGGCCGCGACCTTGGTCCGTCTGGCATGACACGATGGCAGCGGCCCCCTCCGCCGCAGCCCCGCTCCGGCCACAGTGCTTCGAGGTTCTTTCAAGGTTCTTTGGCGTGGCTCGAAGGTGCTGCAGATTAGTTTGTTTCCAATGGCGCGGTGTGACGGCACCGCGTTTCTCCGCCCTCTCTTTAATATTTTCCACTCGGTGCTTTGGCACCGCGCCGCCTTACACGAGCCACAACAAAAATCAACCAATAAGGGGGAGGAGGGTCGGTCGTGTTTGTGCGGTCCAACCTCCTCCCATTATTGTGATAACATGCGATTCAAAATAGACGATAAACTAACGATGAAGTAATCATGAACAAACGAAATAAATAAACCCTTACAAACTCTTAAATAAAAATAATCATACCAACACTCCAACCCACAAAATAAAACATTTTCGGATCAACTTAATGATCGGTTGATCCGGGTTCTTGGTTTTAGAAGGAACAAACAAGAGAATAATACCATTCTCAAAATAATCCCCCTACCTGATGTAATCGTTGAACGAAGGTTCGTCGCGGAACAAGGCGTCGCGGAAGGAGAGTTTCATTGGAATCGCAGTACATGGCATCGCGTCATTGATCTCCAAGGAAGACATCTCTCACCGTCGTCCTTCGTCGGAGCTCAGCATTCTTCGTCGGTGATGGTGCATTCTTCGCGTTCTTCACGGAGGAAGAACGTCCTTCAGAACATAGAGCTTTCCTCCCCAAATCCTTTCGCACCATCAACTATCCTACCATGAAATAAGACTTAGTCTTATTCAATTAACACACAAGCCAAAATAATTCATTTGAAATTCAAACGAATCCAAGAATTAATTACTTGAAAAACCTACACAATTAAAGAGTTGAATTTTCAAATAAAGTGGGGTGCGGGTGCGTTACCTAATTAAAAGAGGGGGTTTTCTTTGAGTGTTACAAAAATAAGAGGGAAAAAGGTTATGAACATTAGAATAATGTGAGGGGTTGGGCTCGTGTAGGCCCCACCCCACCTTAATCCTCACACAGGTAGTTAACTACAAGTTGGTCCCACCCCCAACTCCCTTACTTAGTTTATAACTACATAAGAGAGGGGGAAAGTGTTGTGACACAACACTTAATCCACTTAACAAGAAAAGAAAAATATAATTGTAAAACAATTAAATTATTATCCCTCACTTATATAAACAACACATCCTGAGAAAATGTAACTCCAGAAAGGGGTCTTCATAAGAAATTACCGGTGCTGCGAGTTCATCGGTGCCCTCAGATTTCAATTCCGAGCACCGGTTCAAAAGTTAGAAAATCCCGCTCGTTCGTTCACTGAACGTACCCGATCTTAACTTCAGAAATTGATTCCGGGAACACCGGGCCTCGGAATCAGGCACCGTCAGAAACTGCGTTCCTGTATAATCCCAAAGAAAATAAAGAAAAAATTTCCCTTGAATTTTACGGGTCTTTACAAAAACACTCACTGCAAACCACTTCTATAGAATCAACTGAATAATCGAGTCACTAGCTCCACAACCAAACCAAGAACCAGATTGTATGAACTTATCCCAATGAACCTAAAGAAAAAATAGAACTAACAAAAGGAAATTATTTTAGGGTAGTCTGGAATGTACTCCCCTCCATTAAGAAATAACTAGATCCCATCAAATTATTAGGAGGAAACCTTATGAGTCCCACGGTGGTTCTCCCCACCATTAAGAACCAACAATAAATGGTCGAGGAAGAATTCAACATTAACTAGGAACGAGTATCTCCCACACAAGCCCACCCAAAATATCCCATAAATACCTAAAAACCCATGTTACAGGGAACACAACATGAACATTTAACCCCCCACTCCCGAATGGAGGGGACAAGAACTGAGCCAAAAATTTCGTCACAGATCCAGACCCCCACCACTCAGTGAGGGGAGGGAAGGGGACCAAATAATTAGGCTAGTGAAACCAAAAAAGAAACAGAGGGACATCTTAACACTCTCCCCCTATGAACAATAAAAACCAAGACCTCACCAAATTTACACTGGCAGTACACATATAGACATAGATTCGAATCCCTCATCCATGAAGGCATAACCATAGACATAGTGTGATGGGTACGTCCATCATGCATGATGTGACAATAAGAAATTCACAGTTATGAGGATCCACAAGAGAGACATAGAAACAACCTTAACAGAATAGTGGAGGTAGGATCCTACTCGAGATCCCCACACATATTGAGATTTCCTAACTATGTTAAAAGCACAAATCTGAGGCATGTGGCTAGATCCCTAATGCTTGAAGAATCTTTTTCACCTTAGTCAGGTGCTAAGGATCACAAAACCCCACAAAACTGACGTTCTCTACAACACACCTTCATCAAAATAAGAACTCATAGATATATAAAACCATTATATCTCACTACAAACAAGGAGAAGAATGGACACAGAATATGGTTTAAAACACATCAACATCACTAAACACAACAACTATATCCATTAGAATTATCATGACCTTGATGCACCTTAAATAAATCCCAAATAGCTCTCTTGTCCAAAAAATTGGGTTGATTCATCATCTGAAGTGGTGATTTTAAAATATTAAATGAATCCTTAGGTTGATCAATAGGAATGACTTCCAAAGGAAAGCTATCCATGGCCACATCACAACCTCCAACACATCTTTAGTAACCCAAATTACATTACTCAAAAACCGAGACACCAATAAAATCTCATCTCATGAAACAATAAGAGTATAACTTCCAAATCAAAATGAAACATACTAAATAAACATAACTTTTAAGACATAAAAAAAATCAAGCCACATAACCATTGGTTTATAAAAAAATGACATAATAAATCACCTCAAAACACTTTGGGAAAACAAACTAACATGGTGGATTTCCACATTGACCAGTGGTGTTTCATAAAGTCATACTCAACTGAACAATTCAATTCCATCCTAGGAACCCAACCACCATGGCATATACGACATCCTTCTAGATATAAATAAATCCATGCCTCTGAGAACCCATGAAAATATAAAATAAAAAAAACAACATGATTCTAAAAATAATGTACCATCCAAATGAACACTAACAACCAAGTCAAAAACCCTTTCCTGATTTCACAAATTTTTTTTTACCAAGAACCATTTTCTTAAAATCATATACCATTTCATTTTTAAAAAATTTCAAAACAACCAAGAGACTCCAAAAAACCCCTTCCCCTTTAATAAAATTCATCACGGTATCCTTTCATAATCCAATGGCTATTTATACCAATACCCTTTCAAGGAAAAAACCAATTGCTCAAAACAAATAACCAAAACCAATTCTTCAGATTATAATACATTTCCACATCCCAAAACTCACCATTTAAAAAAATGATGATAAATCACCTTAAAATTATTAACACATTCAAAAAAATTATTTCAAAAAACCAAAAAGTATTATTAGGTAAAATCCAAAACCGTTATATAATTTCCACTTCCTCCAAAAAAATTCTTTCTCAAAAAAACAACTTTCCAAAAAAATTCTTATATTTATTTTTTAAAAAAATATTTTCACTTCTAAAAAACCAATTGATCTTTTAAAACCCACATCCAAAATTCTAACACAAGGATTTTCAAAACAAAAAATCAGAATTCTAGAAATGACCTAGCGACCCATAAAAGGGAACTAGTGTGGGCGGTTAACTTGACCATATAGCTGGAGGCCATTTTTCAAATAGAACACCATAACCAAAACACTTATTAGGTCCATGAACCAGATCCACATGGATTATTGGGCCCTATGGGCTCATTGCGGCCTTTAGTTAGATTCGACATTCCATATTTCATCACCAAACAATCTGCATGAATAATGGACACTAATAAAACCAGACATCCCATGAAAACCCAAGTATCAGAACGAGTGAGAGTTCATGATTCTATTCCTAAACAAAGAACTAATGTCCCAAAAATCATACTCAATCTACATTGATATCCCACTAATAACAAGTTCACACTAAAAACCTAGGACCATTATGTGTCGACGTCCTCTGATACAATTTTGTCACAAACCATCCATAGTTGACCCTAAACCGGTCTCCCAGTCCAGCATTCCGTATGTCCCAAGAGGCAATCCTGATCCTCTCGGGATAGAAAATTCACTAAGTGAATCAATAGAGTAAAATATTTAATTATTTATCTAAAATAAAATCAATCATTCAAACTGTGGAAGGAAAAAAACAACCCAAACTCCATTTATATAAATATTTAAATAAACATTATTTGTACAAGAATCTGAAAGTACAACTAACCCAAAAACACAAATAACCAAACCTGACGACCAAATGAAAAAATGTGACACCACTTTTCACTCTCAAACACAATGATCACATATCACCCCAGGCAATAAAACTCATGATAATACCTATATAAGGGATAAAAGAGAAGAAAATATAAGCATGATAATAAAAACTCAATTGGGTAGCCCAAAATTATTTTCCCAATCCACTTCCATTAAAATAAAAGAAACACAAATTAAATGTTTTAAATACATGATATAAAAACATTTTTTCTAAATGAGGTTACTTGATATAAAAATTACAAGACAAACACATTCATGTTTTTTAAATAAGAATGCTAGTAACAAATTTTAAAGTGGTGAAACTTAAAAATGAATATAGTTTTCAAGAGAATTGATTTAAATAATTTTCAATTTCAAATAAAATAAACATGATTTTTAATTAACCAACCAAACACACTGTATTCTAATGGTGTGTACAAAATCTCCAATGACCACAATTCATGGGAATACCCATACGCACTAGTTAGTTGTGAGCCCGAGGTACCTCATATCTCGGTGAAGGTAACCATAATAAATATCAAATCTCGTGCACACAATCCACTGATAGAATAATAAACCATAACCTAGTAGTCCCCAAAAAAATCATCGTCATATTTTAGTTGTTTTTGTAATTGTAAAACATGCTACACGAAACAGGGTCAAAACCCCTCTAGGTCACTAGCATACTAGTACACGTTTTCCCACCTAGATATCAAGTTTTCCTTTTAGTGATCAATTAAGATACACATATCCACAAATATACTTTTAAAATTTAAAATCCATTCATATATAATTCACACATAAAATATCCCACACAGATAACTCATAGTTATTTCATAGATAAATATACAACTTAAAAGTTTCATAAAACAATTTGAAGAAGTATAACGAGGATCTACAAATAAAATCCATTTAAAAATTCTATTTTAAAGCCAAAAACCACCCCAAAACCATATAAAATAAAACTTATCATCCCCAAAACCATTTAATAAATAAATTTCAAGGATCATAAAATGGCCGCACATGGTGAAACCTCTAACACACATGAAAACCCTTTTTATGAAATATGTCAAATCAGCCATAAATCATTTTGATAAACCAACATGTATCAAAGGATAAAATTTAAAATTTAATAAAGTGATGTAAATTTACTATTAGTAGCATAAATAAAATTCACATAAACCCTATAAAACACTTAGGTTACCCATTCAATGTTCATCCATTTTCATACAAATGACGGAGGGGACACATACCCGCAACACTTGTGAAAACATGTCAAAAACCAATACACATATCTTTATAAAACAAAAAGTCAAATAGAAATAAAAGAAAATGACCCCATAATATAAATTTACATTCCTATATTACTTTAATAAATTAAAAAAGTCGTTTTATATCACATTTAGGACACAAAATCCAACCGGGACTTTCCCAAAACAATGCATGAGGCATTTAGAAACACAACACTTATTTAACACCCAAAGGGATAAAAAAAATTTTTCATGCCAAATATTTTTTATAGTAGTCATGTATGGTCATAAAAATCACAATCCATATGCATAAACTAGAAAAACATTTATTTAAAGAATAAGTGTTCAGTTTTATAACGAAACAAGTCCATTTTACACAAAACAAGGTATAAATAAACATTTTTCACAACAACTAGGAACAAAAAAGGTTATAAAAAATAATAATCATTTATAAAAGTTTATAAATGAATTAAAAATAAGAAACTTAAATAATAAAGGAATCTTCATTGGAGAACCTATCTCAAAAACATTACCGAATGGAAACACACAACCGAAATGACCCACCATAAGATTATAAAGCATAAACCTATGAATACAAGACATAAACCAACATAAATCCTATAAAAATCATGTGAAAATTTAACCCTAAGACATTAATAACTAGTGGAGAAGAATGGGCCATGAAATATTGGAAGGAGGAGGAAGATAAAGTAGAAAGGAGATGAAATCTCACCTGGGAAACTAGAGACTCATCGTCTTCCCTCAAATACACCCACAAAGAGGAGAGGGAATGGATTGAGACTCAATGGAAGGTATCCTTAGGTATGTAATAAATAGGGGAAAAATATTATGAGGTAAAATATTAAAAAAATAATTATTTATGAATGAAAAAAATTACCATTGAAAATATGGATGATTTGTGATATCGTAAAGAAATATCCCTAATCCACAATGACAATGATCTCCAAAGAGTAAAAATGGAAATGGGGGTGTCCCTGTGGGTTTTCTTCTAGAGTGAGAGGATAATTACCAAAAATGGTATTCAAATGAAAATGATATGAAATAAATAAAATAATTTATTTAAATCGGTAAATGGGATCACAAGTTAGCAGAATACATGAAAAATCACCATAATACACCGTGATTATGAGATTATTAGCTGTCCAAAATGATATGGTAGTTTTAATAGTTCATTGGAGGATATATGGGAAGAGTAATTAGTGATTTTTTTTGAAAAATGAATGAGTTATTAGTGATACAAATTTGGGTTTTAAAACTAGAAATGGGTAACTGTTGGCCCAAATCTTGAAGTAATCACCATATTATCCAAAAGTCCAAAACCAGATATAGGTAACCCATGGTAAAATTGTTATACACAGATATAAGTCTAAAACTCTACAATAATCTCACCCAAACCCGCAAGAAAGGATCAATATTTCCAATGAATTGTATCAAAATTAAGGCACGAAAAAAAGGGTGTGGCAATATTTTTATCATCTAAATAAAAAAGAGGAAATGTATAGTTACAAATATTAATTTTATGTATAACATATTTTTAATCATGGAAATTTATTTTTAATGTTTAGTAATTATTTAATTACCTTAGAATTAGATGCACTGCTGGTGATGTTATTATTCAATTAGTAGAAAAATAAAATAAACAACATTAAAAATACTAAACATAAAAACAAATATAATTTCTTATTCCATGATATTGAAAGGTAAAAAATATAAATTAATTTGGTTTTTAATTAATTATATATTTATTCCATGGATTTTTTGATTCTATTAAGGATATTTTATTTAAATGGATATTAAATTGATATTAATGATATATCAAAATAAATAATATTTTATTGAATGAATTAAAATTACAAAAAATCATCATCCATTTTAATGATATATGGTTGATTAAATTATACTTGGTCCTCTAATATTCCATGTTTAATTTTATGGTTCCGATATTAACCACTTAATATTAAAATACATTGATACTACAAATATTTTCAAAAGTTTTTACGAATGTATAAGAATATGGAAATAGTACAAATGTGATCCACCATTATAAAAAATTTATTTTATAATTTAATTTGACTGAAAATAATCTGATATTACTTTATCATTTTGGATCCATTGGGATTGAAAATTTTTATATATTAATTTAATATTTCAAATATTTCTAAGACGGCTTTCCGTACTATTATAAAAGGACACATATTCATTTCATTTCAACACACATCATGAACCATTTAGTTTATCCAATCCATACCTAAATAACATCAATATTTCTATACATAAATCATAGTGTATTTTTTATCATAAAAGAATCAATGTAAATCTTTTGGTGTAAACCATACAAGGATTTCTAAAAATGACATATAGTTTCTTACATAGAGTTTTTGTATTATTCCTTCTTACACCACTATAGAAAAATAATTAACCATGATGGTATAACAACATCAATTTATCCCTTTTTATTAAATGTTGTTATTTTATTTTAATAACATATATCCACTTCCATTATCTATCAAATGGGAATGGTATCCATCATTCAGGTAAACGAAGAACTATGACCTCATGAATTGATGAAATATTTTCCCAAAATTACCTCCAATGGATGGTTTTCAGGATTGATTTGATGAATATATTTATATATGATATTAATAAAATTATTATAATTTTTATTAAAAAATAACTCAAAATTAATTTTCCTTTCCTTTTACTAAAATATTATTCTATCATCTGTCTGTATGTGGGGTCTACCACCCCTGGATGCAATGTGATATATTATCATTACTAAATTACATGCATTATATGTATATGAATATTTAAGTCAATAATATGGTATTTTTGATATTATTATAATTTTTGAATCAAATAAAAATAGTTACCTTTTTTCCATAATGATTGTTGAAAAATTAAAATGTTAGTCATGTTTATGTATGGCTCTTTGTCAACACGATTATAAGTTTGTTAATTTTTCATAATTGTCATTGGTGATTTGATTTAAATGTATTATTGAAGTACAAAAATGTTAATTATTTCAATATTATTACTCTAGTGATGATGTAAAAATGATATATTTTACCATAGAAAACATACTTATGCCATTTTGGATATTCATGTTGAATATCATCAAGACGTCTTATATGATTGTATATGATTGTGTAGTTTGATATATAATAGTATGAGATAAAATAAAAAATATATAAAGTGTTAAAAATATCCTTGATAAATTTAATAATTAATATATGTTTACTATTCCAGATGTGAAAAAATTATGGGATGATGATGAATCTAAATAAGCAACATTCTTTTAAAATAGAATTTAATGTGTTTTCTAGAAACATATTTCCACCATGATCATATTTTTAATAATATATCTATAATATATTAATATTAATGTAAAATTATTTTAATTAATATATAATGTAAATTTTTAATATGCCTAACATATTTTGAAGATTATTATATTTATAAGTTTAATACATACCATTTTGAAAAAAAGACAGAATGGGTGTCCTCTTTTAACTACTACCGCAACGACAACGTTTCCCGTTATTTTAACTGTTATTTTATATATTTAGTCATTTATAAAATTTATTATTTTCATAAAAAACCCCTATTTATATTTCATTCTAGATATTTTAATTTAAAATGGGGGTTTTCCATGAATGGGTTTTTCAATACACAAATGTGATTTGTGTATGGGCTTAAATGAGTTTTCGAAGGGTTTTAAAAAGAAAATGTGAAAGAATATATCGTTTTATTCATGATATAGTCCTTGATCATTATTTATGATTACAATATAACCTTATAAATATTACAATATAGGTGGTACCATGTAGCACACAAATTCATTGGGTATTACCTGAAGTGAAATGAATGATTTTTCAAATTTGTAATTTTCCTGTAAGGGTTTGGTAAGGGTAGTACAAAGTTAATTTCCCAAAGAACCGACCCGAATTTTTTACAATTAATTATCATTTTTTTGGAAATAATTGAAATTAAATGATAATGTAAATATTATTTTATTTAATGCAATTATTATAAAACTTTTAGGTTAAAATTTATTCTATTTAGAAAAAGTTTATTAATGAGTTCTAATATTTTCTATGAAACCCACATGATTATGATTTTGGACTGATGAGTGTTTTATTATAATTTTATTTCATTTAAATATTTTAATGAAACAATTTAGGTGAAAATGATGATTTTTTATTATAAAAAATGATAATTGGGGGAAAATATTAAATTTTAATAGAAAACTGGTTTTATAATCTCATGGTTACATGGTTGGCTAATAGGTTATTTTCCATTAATTTAAGTTTCCTTTATGTTATTATTATCTAAATCCATCGTAAAAAAGTAACTTTTCTCTTAGATTAGGTATGGTAACAGAAATGAGAATTCATTTTAATAGTCATGAACATTTTTCAGTATATGAAAACTAGTTTAATGTGTTGATTTTTTTGTTTGGATAAAATGGAAAAGGAATTGAAATGTCACATATATAAAATATGGAATTGTTTGATATTATTTATGGATTATTTAGCTAAAAATTTAATCCAAAAATATCATATGGAATGATATAAAATGGAAACTATATTTTTAAATGATAGAGGTTGGGTTATTATAATAAAGAACAAAAGTATATTACTCATAATAATATCTGATTTCAATTTTAGTCTAGAACTATAAATGAATTTTCATTTATTGATTTTCATAATAGTGTATACTCTAGTAATGATCTATTAAATATAGTATATTCTATACTCTTTTTGATACCAAATAAAACACCCCAACTATAGTATCAGCTAATTAGTGATTATTATATTAAATGGGCACTAAAATAAATGAGTTTATGTCACAGAGGGTACAACAATCAAATAGTCATAACATAATAAACAAAAACTAGATACTTGTATTAATTTTGAAAAAATGAAAATGAATTTTTAAAATCAATAATAACATATTTTTATTTCTCAAATAATATCTTAATTTAATTCATTTTACACATATTGGTTTCATAGGGTTAAGAAAAAAAATTAAATGGTTTTTTTGAAACTCAAAAAGGGTTATGCTATGTTGGATGATAACATGGAATAATAATTATGTAAATAATATGACAGGACCAAAATGATATAAAGAAAACATATGACCATAATATTTATATGAAATATGAAATAAAGTGAATAAATTAATACATGGATAAAAATTAAATTCGGAGTGGTGAAATAAATAATAATAGATATTTTAATCATTCTATTAAGGCCTAAAAATGAATTATTATCTGTAATAAAAATCATTATGTCAAGATATCATACATTATAAGCCATAAATAAACAAAATACCCTCAATAAATTTGTCTTGTTATTCATACGTATGAATTAAAAGAAAAAATGATACACTGAAACACTTTTAACAGCCCAATTATCTAATATTGGGTTTTCTTCAAATATATAAATTTTTTAATATATTGTATCATGAGAAAAAATTCAATAAAATGAATAACGATATATTTCACAATTAAATATAATAATATATACAAAAATAAAATAAAATCTAAAATATCTTTAAGAAGATTACTATAAATATTTAAACATCATGTTAATATAATTATGGTAAATATGAATTATTTTACATATTTTTAATATAAAATCATTATTTTACGTGATATATTTTATATTAATTGAAATAATTTAATGGTTTAATGAATAATAATTAATTTCATGTGATTAAAATCATTTTCTATTAAAAGTGTTTTTTTATGATTTTTATTTTTGTATATATATATATATATATTTTTTACATAATAAATTATACTAATTTTTTAAAATATTTAAAAAAATTATAAGAAGAATTATATTAACACTCATTTATAATGTAATTGTCACGAAATAAGATTTAAAAAACCGAATGATAAAAACAAATTACCCTATATAATTAGAATTTAATTATATTCTTATTTCACATTAATAGTAAAATTCACAAATTATTAAATTTTAATTGGATCATGTTAAGTATATTTAATTAAAAATAATTTCAAATTTAACTTAGATTATATTTTTTAGATATTTTAAAATGATTCTTTAGTTTAAAACTCGTTTTAAAATTTATTTTAAAAAATGAATTATTATTTTTATATATAAAAATTTCATTAGTTAATAAGGTGAATTTAAATTTATAGAATAAAATTATGTTACCAATGTAAAATATTGTCAGAACAACAATGATTAAAATGTAGTAAAATGTAAAAAAATGGTAAAGAAAAAAAATAGCCTTAACCATTATTCCTAAATAAGTTGATAAGATATTTCATGAACATAAAATATCTTCTAATATATATATATATATATATTTGGGTCTACATTTCATGTGTAAAGTATCTTTATTTATAATAAGATATAAAATTTTAAAAAAATGATCCCCTAATCACATATAAAATGATTTGTTCACCCCATCATTTATCCTCATGCATAATGATTCGCATCTCTATCATAAATATAGAAAATACCACTCCAAACCCAATTTCGTAAATACTATAATATTTAGTCTCAAAAAATGTCAATCCTTATTAATATTAAATCGTTCTCTAACATCGGACATCTAAGGGAGAAAAAACTATTTTTACCCTATATATTTGAGTTAATTTTGAATTTAATTGCAACCAAATATTTAAAACCAATATTAATATAATTAAACAAGTACAATGATTATAAAAAATGTAACTATTTTGATTGGATAAATAATATCATTCATCCTCCCTTGCATTAGATGTCGAAAACATCACAGAAGTAATATTTGTATTTCATGTTCGAATAATGACATATTTTATTTTTCATCACAAGTTCAAATGGATAATTCATAATGATGGTTTAAAAAATAAAAATATTTTCTAATACATTATAAAAAATATAAAAATATGAATCATATGCTGCATTAATAAAAATACCAATCAATGGTAATTGAAAATATTAATTTCCCAAAACATGCATACAAAGATTCTTTTATTAATTAAAATATATTTTTTCCATTTTATTGAACGATTATAATTTTTTTAAAATTTTAATTATAAATAAAATATTTGGCCAAACATCTAGAAAAGATAAAACTAATATAGAATATCATTAACCCCAGTCAATATAATAAAGACGTTTTGGGAAAACTTGTAGATCAAACCCAAGTAGTTCATCATAGAAAAAAATATTTAATAAATTAATAACTTATAATAATGATACTACCATAAAAATAAAATTAAAATTAAAATTTTATAAATATATTATTGATAATAATAATTCTAATATTTTAAGGTTGTACTTGAACACCAAGTGAGTGAGGACTTGAGGTATGTATTATTTTTCAAAGTTTGAATTCAATGATACATATTTGTTATTATACACCAATTAACATTATATATATTAAATACTACTATATTGACTTTATATTTCATAACTATTTATAATTATTTTAAATTTAAATTTCATTAAGATATAGTATTAATTTTTAAAAAATAAACATTTTATGTTTAGTTTATCCTTTATATTATTATAATATATTGTATTCCAATTTTATTCTATATATTACTAATAATCTTTATATTTTACCTACATTTAGTTCATGGTTCAACCAAATTGTTTATTATAAATATACTCATCATTATCTCATACTTGCGGTCATGGATATTTTACCTATATGACCATATTTAATATATAATTATAAAAACCCTCATTCCTCTACTTTAATTACTACATATGGTAATTTTTATTACCATTTACCATAGTATTAATGGTTTAATAATAATTAATCTATTTTTTTTATTTTTATTTTCAAATTTCATTACAAAACTGTGATAAAAATTTCATTTTAAATATTTAACGCATGAATTTATTTTCTAGTTTTTATGAAAAAATTTCTTATTAATTATTATTATTCATATTATCATGATTTTAAAAAGTGAAATTATATTCCTGTTTTTTGGTAAATTGTTTATTTTAAAAATAATCATGATTATTTTACATGAATAAATAATTTAATTTAATTCTACATAGGTATTTTTTAACTTCTTTTCCATAATTCCTATTTTTAATGGCATTGAAAAATATTGTTATAAATTTTTTGAATTATTATTAATGTAAATTTTTAAAATTTACACTTTTCACCAATATATTTTGGTCATTGAATATGACATTGTATTTTGTTTTAGAAGCATTTTATAAATTCTATATTGAACTTATTTTTATAATTTGGCTTTCATTTTCATCAATAAAATATAAAATTTGAATCTCTATAAGAGTTGTGTTATGATATTACCCTAAAAATACACTTATTAATTTTTATTTCATACCTCACCTTGTTCATTAAGGTTATTTTCTATATTAAACATCATCTCTCTTTCTCTCTATTGACATTATTTTATCCACTATATCATAATTCATTAATTTTATCGATATATTACATAACACATCCACATTTTTCATGTAGTTTTTATAGAATTGTCTTAAACGTATTCCTAATACATTATATGGATTCATTATAATCCATTTATTCTAGTAATTTTAATTCATCAAATCAGTAATAAAATATATAATATATTTATGATCATAATTTCACTTGGGATATTTTATCATATTTTAGTAAATTTAGATATGTGATGAATTTTTTATTCATTATATTATGTGATGAATTCATTAGGAAAATTCAGTGATGCATGGGGGTTAAAATTATATATCTCCTTGATGTTTCATTTTGTACTATGATACAAACTAAAATGTATATTTTGTGTTAACCTAGAATGTTTATGTAGGAAATAATTACAATAAGACATCGGAGAATGTTTATAATATTAGGAATTATCAACCCCATCATTATGGAATCAATTAGTATTATCCTTGTGATTATTTACCTCATGATTTCATCCTTGGATATACTAAATTATCCTCTCTTTTGAAATTTGAATGTTTTAATTATTTTGTATTTAGACTATAATATTATTTCTAGTTTATTTTATAACATTTTTGGTTGTATAGTACCCTTTAATGATTGTTTGACCTCACCAAAATTATATATACATTTCCCCATGTGAGGAAAAAGAATATTATTTAATAAAGGCCATTTTATGGGGTATTTTGGGGTGAATTTATGGCAGATTCTATGTACTTATAGTTAAATAAAGAATCCTATCTTTATATGGGTATATGATCATACTAGGGGAAAGATATAAGTTTCCTTAAAAAATTATTATATATAAGACATATAATTAAATAATTTATTAGGTATGTAAGTGACTCAATATTTGATATTGGTATGTTATGTATTGATGGTTATGACTCTATCACAAAATTTTGTATCAAACCAATAGGAAATGAATATGTTTTTATACAATATTTGTGAATGTGGGTTAGGGAACCATAGTTTTCTTCAATATAGAAATTATATAACAATAGATATTATGTAGTTATTATATTACGACCAATAAATAATTTTAGATACTATATCTGATTAATACTCTAAAAATTTAATATATATTTTAAAATATAAATACATATATTTAGGATTTATGTGATCATATATTTAGGCAGCAATTGATATTTTTTGAAATGTTAATTTTTTATTATGATTAGTAAATTATTGACTTATATGAATCATTTTTGATTGTATTCAAACTATTTTAAATTAAATTCCTGATTTTGGGAAAATATTAAGAAGAGTTTAGAAGTGTATATAATCCGAGGTATATTTACATGTATGTGATTACTATTGTTTGGAAACAATGGTAATGATTTAATTATAGGAACATAAGTCCCATGAAATTTTTATTGACGATATTATAAGAAGGATCGTGATTTAATTGTATTTAAGAATTATGAGAAGAATACATTTGTGGAAATAGTAGTGTTCAATGTAAATATAAGATATAATCATAATATATTTTTTAGAATATTTTTCTTGGGGATTTATAGAAAGGGAATACCTATCTAAATAAAAATGAGTTTGTTAATGATTGTCTTATATTCACCCAAATATAATAACCGTCTATATAATTTTTTTTTATTAACCATATTTTCAATTTTTTCATAAAAGGGAGTAATTTCACGAAATATTTGACCCTCCCACATGATACTCTTCAGTTAATATCAATATATTTATGAACCATTTTGAGGAAATTGAATACAATTTTATATAATTAGTTACAAATATATTAAGAATAACCTCATATGCTTCCAGGTATAAGAGAAATTAAAATTGTGAGGACTTAATTTTTATAAAGGGTTATGATGTAACACCCTATGGTTATAGCTTATATTACATATAATATATATTATACTTAAAAAATTGTAACAAAAGTATAACAAACTTTTAACTAATAGTGAATATTTTATAGCGAGATATAAAAATTAATGCATAATGATAATAAAATGTGTAATATTATTAAGAAAAATTATGAAAAATAATGAAACAAATAAATAAAAAGAAAATGAAAATAATTTTTTAAATTATAACTATTATACTTTTAATTAATAATTTCATGTGTTAAAAAATAATTCAAATATATTTAATGGTTATAATATAAATAATTAATGGCATGTGATTAAAATCATTTCATGTTAAAGGCCATTTTTTCTTATAATTTTAATTTTCAATATATTTTTACTTTTTTCTCAATAAACTAAATTTGATATATTTAATGTATTATTAAAATAATACATTCTAATTTTGAAAAATATAAGATCTCTAGTACTTCCCGGAGTTATGGACATTTTTAGATTCAGTTTAATTTTATAGGTTTCAAATAATGTGTTTGTCCAGTGAGTGTACGGAGGAAACCTGGGTGCCTATGGATTTTTCAGATCAAGGAGAATACGATTTTGGAGAAGTTAGATTAGCCACAATTTTAGAAGGGTTTTCCCACTGATGATATATAGTTTGACTGAACCGTGTATGGTGGTTCAACCCAAATTCCTAGGACACACATTTTCATGAAAACTTCCATGAGTGGATGCACGCCCATGTATGGGATGTAAATTTTTTAGTAGAAGTAAAATAAATATACATCACGTGTTTTCAAAAAATTTATTTCAAGACCATGATATATGGGTATTGAGGAAGAAAAAGGCCCTAGGTTGGCCCATCAGTTTTCCAATAGTGTGGCCAAACCATATGACCCTTTTTTATATGAAATGACCATTTTCATTTACATAATTTAATGTTTAACCCTCCTATTCTATTTTATTTTCTATATCCATGGAATTCCATATTAACCCATTTTGACCACCCCAATTCTCAAACCACAGATGTGATACAATTCCTCTATATGGAATCTCATTCACGATTTATTAGTCTTTCTGGATAGTCACTAATGAGTTCTCTATTCATCCAATTCATTCAATGTTTCTCCATTCTATCAGTGAATCTATTTCGCTGTAAGATATTATACCTTATTTCTAGGGTGTTCATCTGTATTCCAATTCACATTAAATATATTTCAAGATATAAGGAAATATTTTTTGAGTTTTCCACCACATACATATGGTAAGTGGTTTATAAATTTTCCAATAATATCTCATTATTTAACTATTTGTATTAATTTCACTAAATATCATATATAATATTTTTTCCAGTATTATTAATCAAATGACATGATTTAATTATTTTCAACCTTGACTTATTTCAAAAATAGAACCATTTTATGGTTGGAGGTTGTCAACCTCATTATAGAACACACATGTGGTATTTTTATGGATCATATACATGACATACAACCTGGTTATGGAAACTATTAAATGGTTTAAATTTTAAATGATGAATTCATTAGATAAACACATGGAATTGATATAATAATGTAATGGGATAGAAAATTTTTATTATATTTTCTATGATTAAATTAGATTCAATGGAAATTTATACTCCCTTGATCTATATTATATTTAATATCATTGATATTTATACTCAATGTATCATGATTACTATGGATGAAAAGGAAATTTATTCTCCATATATCTGGATTGTATGGACCACCATGTACATGATCAAAGGACATTCTCTTTTAGATCTTTTTAAAATCATTGCCATGTTTTTATAGAGATTCTCCATGGACATGGGGAGGATGACATGGTCATTTTAAACCTAGGATCAATCCTATTTTTATCTATCACTACATTTCCCGAAAATGAAAGCATATATTGATAATAATACATTGCAATTTACACTATAATGTGTTCTTGATAATAGTTATAAAAATAAATAGTGCCACTCGTATTTCTCCATGATTTATAGTTATCTCATGTTTATGGTTTCTTGTTTCAAGTAATCTTTATTGGATAGATAAAATAACTCATTATAATTCATTTATATTATTGTTATATATTTTTTATATTACTTTAGATTATATGCATGGATTAGAATCATTATAGAAATTTTTTTTTGGTCTACTGAGTGTTATATAACATCCCACACATGCCTCTGTTGGGTTCCTAGATAGATATCATGGATGTCAATATAGACTAGAGAGAGTTCTATATTTCTTATGGTTGACTGAATATGTTTAGGATCCATGAAGAACAAAACTTTTATATTGAATTGATGTTGTCTTTATATTGTTTATTTTTCCCTTTTTTACTTTTCATACGTGTATTTTATTGGATTCTTGTTTTCATGTATTTGCTGATATTTTATAATATATACATGAAATACTTTTCTTGCATATTATATTACCCATGTTTTTGTTTATTAATACTATTATTTGAATTTTTTTCTACTATTGGTTGTTTAACTTATTAGTTCACATATTCATTATCATTTGATACTAATGATTTAACTGAATCATTAGTGTATAATCTCCCCACAAGAACATTATAGACCCTCACTTCTTGTCGGAACTCCTTGGGTTACAAGTAATAGTGCTTGAATCCAAGTTACCCATGGTATTTGGGATGAAATTAGTCATTTAGAGTTAATGGTATTAAAAAAGATATATCAAAGGACCATTTTGTCTTGCATATTATTATGAGGCACTACAAAACTAATAATAAATTAATAGAAACATTGTTATAAGTCATTCCTGGGAGTAACTATCCCACATTAAATGTAATTACCATGTTTCCTTGAATAATGAATTTTTATTATTGATATATTCTATTAATGTTGATTTTATTACATTGTATGACGATTCACAAGACATGTGATTTTATTATTTCTATGATTAGGGAATTTCATTTTATCCTTGGCTAGATATAAAAACGAAGCATGGATCGTGAATCATTTTAATAATGTTACTAGATTCACATTTCGTGTCTATGCCATGCCTTACAGTATGCATCACTTGAATACATGGAATTTTTATTTGTTCCATCTATTACATAATTGTTATAAACTATTGTATATTATATGGGGTTGAGAATAATAATTTTTTTAATGTGAATTCCTTAAATTAATAGTTTTTTCGTTTATATTCTACACAATATACCTTATATAGTCAATTATGGGATGTTATGTCAAGGCACATTGGTTGAATGGTCTGGAAAATGTTGTGGTTATAATTAAACAACTGTAACACTTTAATTTATAAGTTGTATGAGAACATATAAATTGGAAATATAAATCTATATAATTAAACCCTTGACATATAATTTTAATATAAATTTGAATTTAATTTTTCTTTAAATCTAAACTGGAATGTTCCACATTAAATAGGATTTCCAAATGATGAATAAATGGTTATTCCACATAAATTGAAATTAACAATCCATATACCAAATCTTGTTTAGTGAAATTGATAGCTTGATCATAAATGAACTTTTAAAGTCTAGAGTAGGTGGTGACACTTGTGTTTTTATGATCATTACTTCTATATTGGTCTATATCAAGGACTAGGTATTAGGATATTAGTTGTTTTCTAGGAATTCATTTACCTGCCATATTCTCATATATGTGTCTATTTTTTATTGAACTCAAATGTGGAACACATTTGGAATTTTTAGAGATATCCCACCAGGATGACCTATAGTCAAGTTCCATGATGGTGTCGATTACAATACATTGTAGGTGATAGGACCTTTGATTCCATACTAAATATTAGTAGTGAGAGATCTAGAACAAACAATTTAATGATGATTGTATAAAATTCAATTTTAGAGAGGATTTCCTTCTTTTCATATAGACCATATGGAGAACCACTTGGACTTCATTTTTTATGGAAGAGTTGATTTGTATGTTCTAATAAAAGAATCCATCCATTTTTTTCAGGGTTAGATGTCCATAAGATACAGATATAAGGATTGAAAATAATATTCCAATCCCCAATCACATGGATACTCCACCAGTGTAGTGATTCAATATCATGATGTATAATCATTTTGTTACAACTTTTCTCTTGAGAAATATAAATCCTAGGATTATTGGATTTGTGAATTTTTGGGTGGGATTTATAATACAAATTTTATTAATGCATTATTCCCTAATACATTGGGAGTATAACGACCCATATTTTTATTTTTCATGATCACGATGTGACAACCATTATGGATTATTCATATATCATTATATATTTGTAGTGCATTGTGCCTGTGTATCACGATGATGTTATATATAGGGAGTGATGCTTCAAGGAAGTTCATCATAATTTCATTTGATTATATATGATTTTTATTTGGTTGAATACCATTATTGTGAAAATAAATCATATGCATACTTCTAAACATAACCTAAGGGAGGATATGGTATCAGATAAGGGTAGCACAACTTCTTGGAATAGTGGATAAATGTCATGAGTATGGAGCGGTGTTTTGAGACTTCTTGTATGGGGAATACAACCTAGGGTGTGAGTGTATGTAGTTCCATATTATTAATTAATTCTAGATAGCCCAGAAACATGAGGATTTTGAGTGTTGGTCTTGTAGTAGGATAGTCTATAAATAGCATTTTTTGTGGGACCATTCCTCTAATTTTTAGTGAGAGGGGGTCACCACTGATAGTAGGTTCAAGAATGTGATTAAAAACACTATTTTAGGTTTGGAACTAGAGTAGTACATATAATTCATAATAAAATTGTTATCATGGTCAATGGATCTGGAACATAGTTGCACTTCGACAACAGAGTTGGCTAGATTAGGGTACTCAGGCTATTTCCAAAGGTCATGGTCCATCCAGACATATTTAATATATCCAGTACCATTGGAGAAAAGAAAATTGTGTTCCTCTATGATGTGTATGAACTCAGTCACCTCTACATTAGTATCCTCCCATTATTTATATAGTTTTTTTTCATAGTAATTCATATCAATAACAGTTATGGCTAGCCTTAGGATTTTTGTTTTTTTTCTGATGGTGTTATGACACACGATACACCATTGAGGATACTATTAGTGAATATACAACTATAAAGGAAATTCCAAATTTAGATAAGAAGGTTTTACTTAATAAAATATATCATTATTATTGACATGATATAATTTTATGTCGTACTATGATTGTGTTGGTTAGATCCTTATCATTCCCATTTTGATATCTATCATTGGAGTTTTCCGTCCTCATCAGTACACTAAGGTATGTGTATTCATGAGGGATTGTGGGATGTCTAGGATTGTAGAGATAATGTAGGGAATCATGGGTAATGATGATAGATATAAAAAATATCCTTTATTTGGATGATCAAGGAATGTGAAAGGATGAATTCACAATAATATAAGTGATTTTTAGAGATGTATTCAAAGATAACATCTCTACTTTACCTCTTATGTGATATATTGAGTTCAATATTTATATGCTTCCTAGATCTAAGACAGTATCAATTCCTTTTTAAAGTATAACCACTATTTAACAAGAGTATCTCAAATATATATAAAGGAAATAGAGGAAATGGGTTTTTTATAACCTAATATTTAACTTTGGGGTTATTCATTTCATTTCAATAAGAAGGTGGAAGGAACCGTCGTTCTGTTTTTTGGATTATAAAAAATTCAACTATTTGATGATTATGAATTGATATCATCTACACCTTATCGATTAAATCATCATCTAGATAAAAGGATATTTAGTGTTCTCCCAAAAATAAATTAAGTTTATTATTTTGTATGTGTAAGGATGACATATATACCTCATACCACATTTTCTATAAGTTATGGCCTTTTGAGTAACTAGTTAGGTCATTCGATCTCATGAACACAATAGTAGTTTTCATATCCTAGATGAATATGTTATTACCCTTGTATTTGGAATCATTCATGGTGGTTTTCATGGAAAAAATACGTTTATATTTTTAGACTCGGAATTATCATCCGAAACACTATACAATTTTAATAGGTACACTTATAGAGCATGGGTTTTATTCTTATCTCAAAAATTTCAATTGTTGATATAAAAATTTTATTTATTGGACCACATGATACTCGTACATGTGTCTATAGGGACTTATATAAGTGACTAATGTGATTATGGGGTGAATTATAATAATATCTTTTATATCTAGAGTTTCATGAGATTTTCAAGTTATTACATGCAAATCATACAAGACTTTTCACATATAGTTATTCCTCACATGTAAGTGACAATGAAGGGGTGAAATATGAAATTAATTAAGCATGTGAAATATCCATTATGGAGATTCAAGGAAGGTAGTATTCATCAAAAATATTTATTATTCCAGATCCTGGTATATAAGCTCTAGTTGAAGATATAACCATTTCATAATCTCCAATTGTTATTTCAGGTGGTAGTTCAGCTGACATTGAGTCTGCTGAAATCACTAAGTGAATTAACATGCCTCATATATTGTTTTTCATAACCTTTAATGGAATGATTTTTGAATTGTCTTGATCTAGTGAATACCCTTGAAAAGTTAAATTCATCCCATATTTCTAAATATGGTCTTAATAAGGATGAATTTATCCACCAGAATACATTTATTAGAGATATCATAAAATTTATATTTAAATTTTAATTGTTTAAATATAAATTATAAAATGGAATTTAATTTTTTTATCTATCTTGTGATGAACCTTCAATTTAATATATTATTTATTTAATGGAAATATAAATGAAATATTTTGTTTTATGGAGATCAAAAAGGAGATATGTAATTCTATATGCACATATATTCTCATGTTTCATCAGAATATCATTAAACATGGAAGATATAATGAAAAACTAGACATATTAGGCATCTCCAAAAGGTTTTATGAAGAGTGATAATTTTTCCACATAGTCCCCTTTGCCTAGTTATTTTGTAATTTAATTCCTATCACATATAATACAATTTTATTATGTGGAATAAAAAATAAAATCAATTACCATTCATAGAAATTAATTTATGTTAGATTTTTATCCATCATAAGTATGAAACTCAGAGATATAATATATTTCATATGTGTTTTAATTTATACAACTAAGAAGAGTGTAATGTTAGTATTTTAAATAATTTATAAAACTATATATTATGTATTAAATTTATAATTATCCCATAAGTTTTTCCAAACTAAATAAAGACAACTATTGGATTTAAAATATTCAATAGCATGGAAATCCTAGTGGAAATGAACCATATTCAAAATATTGTAAACAATTCATTGGAGGGTATTATTATTTGAAGGGTTTTTTCAAGGTATATTATTTCCCATACCATAAATACATTGTTCCTTGATCATTTGAGTGGACACCCCAATCCTGAAATCAATGAGTTTGATTTCCTCAAACAATTTATCATAATTATTGAATATCTGACACTAGTGATTCACCCATGATGTGAACAATGCTATTTCAGCCCAAAACTCATGAAATAATTATATAAAAATCAAAATCTACCCATCTTTGGATGGTCACGATCATATTATTAAAAATAAATTTGTAGTGATTGTTGATGCTAGATTTAAATATATAAGTGTGAGAATTTTATGATAAATTGTATGTTTACCATTTTATCTTTGTTTTAGGTTTATTAATATTAAAAAGATGAATTATATGTTTAAGCATGTCTTATATAATTTTTCTAGATAATCCATGTAATATAACTAATATCAGTCCTAGAATTTAATTCCTAAATTTATGTTATCATGATAATACATTGATTATGAAATTAACCATTAATCATTAACAATTTAAAATATTATTATGTGGTATCAACATAAACCAATACTAATTTTTATTCTGCCTAGTAGATGATAAAATATGACATTACATTAAGGAAAACACCTTGAACCATGAATTGGACCATGTTGTAGCTTCCTAATAATTCACGTATGTAATTATTTGATTAGATTAGCCTCGACACCACACATTTAACCATCTACACATGAAAAAATCGTAATCCATTCCATAATATTTTTCTCAGACATAGGGTAGGGGAAAAAAGATTGTTTTATTGGTTTTTAACAAAAATCAACCATAGAGAGGTTGTAACATATTGATTGACAGGTGGGACGATGAACGTAACATAAAATCAGCTTATAGGTAATAATAAATTAAAATGGGAATGATAATACACAATGGAATTTACTATAATTATAATTATCCACATACATGTAAGTAATTTCCAATTTAGTAAACAATCATTCAATCCAAAACATTTTTATTTAAGATAAATAAAACCTGAACCTATTATTTATATTCCATAATTAATAATTAATTATAAATTAATTCTCAACCAAATTTTATTAGGATTACCATCCATGATTATATTATATAAATGAAATAATTAATAAAAAAAATAACTTTTTTAAAAATAAATATATTGAAACAACACTGTGAGTAATCATTTGATATACCAAATGTGTATGATTATTGAATAGTTATTACCCATACAACATGTATAATAAATATATTATAATGTAATTTCATTTAATTAGTATACAAAAAATGATTCAAGAAGACATGCTATTTATATTTCATTTTATGATTTTAGTAAATGTAAAGTACTTTTTGTGTTTCATCTGAAAAATTGACATGTTGTTCCAAATATTATACCAAAAATAAGTTGAAAATTAATATTTATATTACCCATCACAATTAATGTTCATGTAAAATATATTACACATAGAGTACTTCTTGATAATGTTTAAAATGTTTTTTTTAAAATTATATATTAATAGGTAATGTTCATGATATGTACTATTCAACTATAAATCATTTATTATAGTCAATATATATACATGGAACATGTATTGGTACTATTATTTTAGTCTTTCCAATGACATTAATGGAGTATACTATGTGATCCAAGTCGATACATTATGTTGCACCCATGTTACATAGTTAATAGTTACATTTTTAGGATATAAGCACATGTTTTGTCTTTTTTAATAGAAAATATTTTATGTATAAAAGATACATGTCATGAGTTCTAGCTAACCATGTTCCAGGATGGACTGGTCAACATGATGTGTGTATTCATTACACATGTTGTGAAATAAATCCATGATGGTATACATTAATTCCGAAGTCAACATTGTGAACATGACATGGAAAAACATATGATACCTCTGAGATACCAGATTATAATTCTAGTGATATATAACTATAAATATTTTCACATCTATTTGAGTTATTCATAATTTATTAATACATAATTAATCTTTAAAGACCCGGATTTCCTGTGGAATGTTTTAAAGAAAATACATGTGAATTTTGTGAGTCTGCAGTTTCAGACGGCTCTTGATTCCGAGGCCCGATTTTCTAGGAATCAATTTCAGAAGTTTCACTCAGGTACGTTCAGTAAACGTGTGAGCATGATTTTATAACATTTGAACAGGTGCTCAGAATTGAAATCTGAGGGCACCATGGAAGTCATAGCGCCAGTTTTCTCTTAAGAAGACTTTCACTTCAATGGTTGTGAGTCGGGAATAAAAGTTCATTTTTTGGATTTTTATAAAATATAATAATAAAGTAAAGTACCATGCTTTATTTTATTTTTAACCATCCATGTATTGAGTGTGTAGTTTAAAAACTCCCTTTGGAGGTTGGTGGTCGGACCGCCACACCCAATCCTCCCATGAGAGGTTATAGTGGTGGGGCCCACCCCAGCATAACCTCCCATGGGAGGATATTTGTGGTGGTAACCACCCGAGTCGCAAAACCTCCCTATTAATGATAGGGGTGGGGACCACCCGACCCCTATTGATGGTGTAGGATGAAACCTCTCCTCTCTCCCTCATTAATGAGGGAGATCCTTTGACATCCCTTTGCAATTAATTGTGCCAGCACTATGTTTTAATAAGGAGAGCCTCATGGAATCCTCCAAATTAATGAGTTAACACTCATGCATTTAATTTGGAGGAGTTGGGATTTTAATTCTCATTTTTGAATTACGTGCCAACACATAAAATAATAGGCAAAGTATTATTTTATTTGGGTTGGAATTCTCTTCTGGTGGGATTGTTTGGGAATACTCCCAATGGAGAATGCGAAGAACACGAAGAACGCAAAAAACATCGGTGATGCTCTTCTTCTCCGACCTTCTTCCACGGATCCCCTTCGACGTGGGACGTGATCATCTACCAAGGATTGTCGGTCATCCTTTCGCAATGTCAACGATCGACTACCGAAAGATCAAAGGTAGATAGTTTTTTGTTATATTAAATTTGATTATAAACCTCATTCTTCATCGACCAATGAAATTGTATGAAAATTTCCAATTTCTATCACCATAATGTGGAGGGCTTGGGCCGCATGAACATGCTCCAACCCTCCCCTTGTGTTGAGACCCCTATGACGTGGAGGTCCATTGAGATAGTTCTATGTGAGACATCATGACACTTGGAGTATCGACCTGTAACTCGTGGAGTGGATCCTTCTAGTGACGAGCATACAGAGTACAAAGACCTATTAGCTGACATACCTGATGACTGCCAGACCATTTCGACTCGGAGTTATTTGACTAGCCTAGTGGGGAGAACCCGGTATTTGGTTGCAGACCCATGGCGGACAGAACTCCAAGTAGCTGGCAGCAGACCCACGGTAATCGACAGGAGGAGTTCCTCTATATGTTATTAGGGGGAGCGCTCGGTATTTGGCAGCAGATCCACAGTGGACGGAGCGCTTGGTAGATGGCAGCAGACATGTGGTACTCCACATGATGAGTACCTCAACAGTCCAAGGTTAGTAAAAAGCACCTCAATGTCATGACAGGCCCACTATACACGGCAGAGGAGGATTTCTCCATCATTCATGGTTTCGATAATGAAAATACTGGTTTTAGATGAGTCAGTGACCTTTGTGTTTTCCTCAGGAATGAGATGGGTTACATTATAACTTAGGTATATGTATGGTCATATACCCATGTAATGGTTATATGTTGACTTCAAACTTTATGGTTTATCCTAGTTTTATTTTGTGAAACTATGAGGGTCTCGGGGTCCTTACTGAGTGTCGTTATACTCACCCCTGCACGGGCTATGCCCGCACCTCATTATGTTTTATGTAGACGGCAGAAAGCACTGACGGTGGTTCAGAGCACCAGGATTGGATTGTACCCAGAGGAGGACCTTATGTATCGGTACATGGTGGAGTCTGATGGACGTGGAGTGCTGTGGAGGCCATCTGTACCTACCCTTCAAGTAGGAACCTCATAGGATGATCCAGGAGCTTCTTTCAACTTTCAGTTGTTTGTCCCTTTTCAGTTGTACTTATTTTTAGTTGTTTTTGTAATTTACAATTGGTCTTGTATTATGGCCCCCTTTACTTTCAGTACACTTGTTATACATCTTTTTCTTAATGTTTTCTTCCTCTTGTACTTTGGTTGTGTGTTTTTACAATTTATAAAATTCAATCCGTTCCCATATATAGGGATTTACGCCTTTGGTGCTAGTCTCCAGCCCCTAGCCTTTATAAGGCGTGCTTGGGATAGACACGATACGGGCCCCTGGGGACAGGTCGTGACAAATTGGTATCAAAGGTGGAGTCGGTTCTATTGCATAACTTATGACTCTGATATTTTTTTTCTATGAAGCAGTAGTGTTAAGGTTACTAACTGTTGTTTTCAGTTTAGGGAGTTTACTGTTTGTGTGGGCAGCAGACGTATCCATACAACATAACCCTGACTATTGATTTTAGACTCAGTGCACGAAAATACTAATTGCGTGTGTGTTTTCAAAAGTTTTCATTAAGTCAGCTAAACCAGATCATCTCACCAGGTTTAGTCTTTTGACTGTGTCACATCTGTTTCATTTACGATGCCTCCCCATAGATGACCAGCTAGATTCTTACGAGTTGTACGTACTGACAGAACTCTGAGTGATGAGGCCTTAGTAAAGGGCCCTCTTCCAGTTGAGGAACCAGCGGTACTACTCCCCGTTGGGACACCGATGCCACTGGCCCCAACAGTAGAGAGTACACGTCACTTGAGCACACTACACGAGTTCCAGTTCTAGAGGCCACCCAGGTTCTATGGAGTGATGGACCCACAAACATAAGAGGATTGGATGGATGTTGTGGTGAGAGTCTTCAAACTTATAGGGACACTGGCTAACTTTATGGTGATCCTTGCTACTAGAATCCTTCAGGAAGAATCATGAAGATGGTGGAGCCTAATGCACCAGATACATGACGAGGCGACACTTCTATGGGCAGACTTCGAGAGCCTGTTTTGAGCATAGTTTGTACCAGCCACCCTTCAAGCAATGCGGATATAGGAACTACTTCAGCTGCAGTAGGGCAGCATGAGTGTAGCTCAGTACTCACTGAGGATTATAGACCTCTCTCTATACTCCAATGATATGGTCTGAGACTCATTCTTCAAGGACCATACCTTTGATCAGGGGCTCAGGTGAGAGATTAGAGCTTCAGTTTTCTCCCATAGCATCCCGATGCAGATAGGGGTGTTGGAGCGAGCCCTCCTAGTCGAGAGTCTTTTTGCTGAGCAGTCACTAGCAGCGAGACCCTCCACTAGCCAAAATCTAGTGGAGTCTTCTACAGCTGGTAGTAGACAAATGACACAGACGTCCAAGAGGACCAGACCCACAGGTGGTCTACTACACGACTCACGATCGGTTGTGCGGGGCACCTAGAGTGGAGACTGAGCCAGTCAAGCCAGGATAAGATAGTGTTACTTCTGCGACAGGCTTGGTCACATGGCTCTTGAATGTTCAAACCACCACTTTGATGATCAACAGGCAGCGGATGAACCTCTTAGGTAAAGGAAGAGGTACGATCGAGGCAGTCTGCAGGGCGTAGGCGAACGTGGAAGAGGATCTAGACATGCAGATAGCAATGGACGATGTTACGTGGTGTTACCACCACCCCCATCAGGAGGTCCACCGCGACCACATGGAGGAGGTGGAAAGGGCATAGCACATCTTTAGACATCTTAGGCCTATGATCACGATGCTCCGGAGATGATTCATGGTACGATTTATGTATTCTACACCAGAGCTACAGTTCTTATAGACACAGGTTCCAATCACTCTTTCATTTCCACTGCCCTTGTTTAGTGCTCAGAGATTCTGATGGAGCCATTGACTCTATCATTATCGCTAGAGACTTTTACGGGAGCAGACTCGATTATTACGCACTGGTTTCGGCACTATGAGCATACTCTAGGAGGTGAGAGCTTTGGATGGGATCTCCTCCTAGCGGCGTTGAGGCATTACGAAATCATCTTGGGTATGGACTGGTTATCTACAGTCCTTGCTCAGATAGACTATATTATGAGAATAGTGTGGTGTGTCAGCATGGATAGGACCAGGTTCACCTTCACCGGCGAGAAGCGAACATTTCCAGCGCAGGGAGGACTTACTCGGAGGAGGGTGTAGCTGACAACTCACTAGTTGTCTTGCCTTACCCTCAGAGGAGTTGATGTGGAGGGACCGACATATCTGGTAGTGGTGGACCATTACACAGATGTTTTCCCTAACAATGTTATAGGACTACCTCCTTGAAGATAAGTGGAATTCTATAATGACATGTACCTCGGGATGTCACCGATATCTACTATAGCATATCGGATAGCTCCCACAGAGCTTCATGAGCTACGGGTATAACTAGAGGACTTTCATGGGAATGGATTCATCCAGCCCTGTGTTTCTCCCTGTGTAGCCCCAATTCGATTCTCCAAGAAGGCGGATGGGAGATTAAGGCTCTGGATTGACTACCGTCGCCTGAATCAGGTGACTGTGAAGAAACATTACTCACTTCCGAGGATTGACGACCTCTTTGATTAGCTCAAGGGAGAACAATGGTTCTCAAAGTTAGACCTCATATCAAGATATCATTATCTCAGTGTTCAAGATGAGGATATGCAAGATATGACCTTCACATGTCGGCACGACCATAATGAGTTCTTGGTTATTCCTTTCAATGTAACCAATTCTTCTGCATCTTTCATGTGTCTCATGAACAGGATCTTCCAGCCATACCTCAATTGCTTTGTCATAGTCTTCATAGATGACATACTAATCTACTAGACTACTGAAGAGAAGCATGTCTACCATATGGAGGTATTACTGGACACACTCAGAGAGCACCAACATTATGGTAATCTCTCAATGTGCCAATTTTGGATTCTAGAGTTTCACTTTTTGGGACACGTCATATCAGAGGCTGGAGTTGTAGTGGATCCCGCAATGATCGAGGTGGCACATGCGTGGGAGCTAGGAAAGAGTGTGACCGAGGTACGGAGTTTCCTGGGCATGGCTGGATACTATCGGAGGATTATCCCATACATCTCCAGAGTTGTAGAACCACTTTCAGCCTTGACAAAAAGGGGAAACCCTTCGTGTGGTCAGAGAGATGCTAGCAGAGCATTCCTGATCTGAGGCAGAGGATGACTAGTGCCCCCATCATGAGGATTCCAGAGGAAGGCGTAGGGTATGTAGTCTACTGCAACGCATCAGGGAACAGACTCGGGTGTGTCTTGATGTAGGAGTGAGCTGTGATCACTTATGGTTCTCAGAAGCTGAGACAACATGAGCAGAACTATGCCACCCATGACCTCGAGTTAGCAGTAGCGGTATTCTCCATGAAGATGTTGCGACACTATCTAATGGGTGAATATTTTACCTTGTACATTGATCACAATATTCTCAGATATATCTTCACCCAGAAGGACATGAACCTGAGACAACGGCGTTTTCTTAAGTTCCTCTAGTACTATGACTTAGAGATAGAATATAAACATGGGAAGGGGAATGTTTTTGTGGATGCAATCAGTATGAGATCTAGTATACAGTAGCTAGGACATGCGATAGAGAAGCTAGCTGCCTTATAGATATATTTTGTGGATAGAGATAGAGGAGCCTATTTAAAATCTCTTATATTCACTCCCCACTTATTCAGTGAGTCAGGGAGGCATAGCATGGGGATGCTGACGGTAAGACGTGACATGCTCAGATATCCACATGGCAGGCACCTGAGGGATTTAATGAAGGTGGGGAGCACGTAATCCTATTAGGAGGATTTATTTTGGTGCCAGACGCACTTTAAGAGGATGTTTTGAGGGAGTTCCACACATCCCCTTTAGCTGTACATCCAGGTGTGGTGAAGATGTATCAAGACCTCAGATGACAGCATTGGTGCCCAGGTATGGAGAAGGTAGTAGAAAAGTTTGTCTCATGGTACCCCACTTGTCATCAAATGAAGGTAAAGCACTAGGTACCAGCAATATTGGTTCTGCCTATAGAGGTCCCAGAGTGGAATTGGGATAGAATATACATGGAATTCATAGTGGGTCTTCCACCTATATACAAGAGTCACGATTCATTATGGGTGATCATTAACCGACTCACCAAGTTATCCCACTTCCTACCGATCAAAGAGAAGGGATCAGTTAAGAGAATGGGATGCCTCTATGTGTAAGAGACAGTTCATTTACATGGAGTAAATTCCACAATTTTCACCGACCGAGATGCATGGTTTACTTCCCAGCTATAGAAGGGGGTGTAGGAGGCTTTCAGGACATTGATACGACTGAGAACCACCTTCCATCCTCAGAAAAACTGTCAGACCGAGAGGACCATTCATACCCTCAAGGAAATGATCGGTGCATGTGTCCTCGACTTCGATCACAGTAGGGAGGATCACTTTCCTTTGGTGTAGTTTTCCTTCAACAACTGATATCACTTCATCATAGGTATGTTACATTTTGAGGCCTTGTATGGTCGGCCTTACAGATCGCCACTATACTGGAGAGTCCTAGGGGAGTCTGCACTAGTGGGACTAGAGATGGTACAGGCTACCACATAGAAGGTTCAAATCATCTAGAAGTGGACAAAGACTGCAGAGAGAAAACAGAAGTCAAATACTAACAGTAGACGGAGACCTCTGTAGTTCGAGGATGGTGACCACGTCTTCTGATGGGTCTCACCTCAACGAGGTCTATGGAGATTTGGCTGAGGCGGATTGTTATAACTGCGGTTCATCGGACCTTTCCAGGTTCATAGTAGAGTAGATGAGCTGGCCTACTACTTGGACCTTCCTCCTCAGGTGCATCGGGTGCACAACTTCTTCCACATATCTCAGCTGAGGAGTTACTTGCACGACCCATCCCACATCATCGACCACAGGGAGATGGACATCGATGACAGTGCAAATTTCATGGAGGTTCCAGTGGAGATTGAGGATCGACAAGAATGGGTCCTACGTGGAGGGTCAATACATCTTGTGCACATTTTCCAACAGCACGGGAACCTCTTGGAGAGAACATGGGAGCCGGAGGCTCAGATGCATGCTCAGTACCCCCATTTGTTCCCTTAGTTCGAGTTGTAGCTTACGGGAATGTAATGTCCTGAGGTGGGGAGAGTTTAAAGTCCCAAATTTCATGTGGATTTTTTTAAATACATGGAAATTTTAAGAGTCCATAGTTTTTGACATCGCTTAATTCTGAGGCCCGGTGTGCCCGGAATCAATTTCAGAAGTTTTTCTTAGGTACGTTCAGTAAATGTGCGAGCAAGATTTTATAACATTTGAACCGGTGCTCAGAAGGGAAATCTGAGGGCACCGTTGAACTCACAGTGCCAGTTTTCACTTAATAAGACTTTCACTTCGATCTCAGTGAGTTGGGAATAAAATTTAGTTTTTGGCTTTTTATAAAAAAATAATAAAATAAAGTACAACACTTTATTTTGTTTTTATGCTGCCATGTGTTTAGTGTGTTGCTCAAAACCTCCTCTTGGAGGTTAGTGGTGGGACTGCCACACCATAACCTCCCTTGAGAGATTATGGTGGTGGAGCCCACCCAATCATAACCTCTAATGGGAGGATATTTGAGGTGGGGACCACCTGAGTCGCAAAACCTCCCTATTAATGATAGGGGTGGGGACCACCCAACCCCTATTAATGGTGGATGATGAAAACTCTCTACTCTACGTCATTAATTAGGTAGATCCATTGAACTCCTTGCGTAATTAATTGCGCCAATGCTTGTGTTTTAATTAGGAGAGCCTCTTAGCATCCACCAAATTAATGAGAAAACACTCATGCATTTAATTTGGAGGAGCCAGGATTTTAATTATTTTTTTGAATTACGTGACAACACTTAAAATAATATGAAAACTAATATTTTATTTGGGTTGGCATTCACTTTTGGTGGGATTGTTGGGGAAATCTCCCAATCAAGAACGCGTAGAACGCGAAGAACACCGGTGACGCTATTCTTCCCCAACCTTCTTCTATGGACCCCCTTCGATGTGCGACGTGACCAACTTCCACGGATTGTCGGCCATACTTCCGCAACGTCAACGAACGACTACTGGAGGATCAAAGGTAGTGAGTTTTGTGTTATTTTAAATTTGATTATAAACCTCATTCTCCGTCGAACAAATATATTGTATGGGAATCGCCAATTTCTGTCACTGTAATGAGGACGACTCGGTCTGCACAAACATGGTCCGACCCTCCCCTTGTTTGTTCTTGTTCGATGACAACGTCTTGGAAAAGAGGAGACATTGAAGAAAACGATGAACAAGGGTCGCACTACCCGCGACCTCCGTGAATCGCGCCACCTGTCGACACCCCTACGCACTTCTCACTCCCTAGCACGCTACCCCGGCGTGCTGCCTGGCTCCCTGGAACATTGCCAATGGGCTTCTCGGTAAACCCGTACCCTGCCGGCGCACTGCCCGGTGCCCCCGCACCCCCCGGTGTGCTACCCGTCACCCCCACCCCACGCCGGTGCACTGCCCGACACCCCCAACCTGCCGGAGGCCTGCTCGGCTCCCTCGCGCCCCGCCGGATGCCTGCCCGGCCCCACCCGGTGGCCTGCCCGGCACCCCGACGCCCTGCCCGGTGTACCTGCGGCCTGTCGGTGACCAGCCGTCCTGCCCACGCCCCACGCGACCTTCCTACTGGCCTTCTGTTGACCAGCCTCCAGAGACAACCCACGGTGTCGCCGGCTGAATCGGCCTGGTATTTTGGGCTGAGTTACTAAGCCTCCTATGTGGCGAATAGTGGGACGAACCTCCCTCGCGGTCAGCTGGGCTGGGCCTAGCGGACGAGGTCAAAACCTAGCGGGCTGACCCACCCAATGGGCAGGGTAAAACCACGCGAGTCTGAACGGGTCGACCCAGACCAGGTCCTCCTAGACTGGGTTGGGCCGAGTCGGTCTGACCGAGTCAGACCACACACGGGCCCATTACTGACCCATTACCTTCCTGGGCCATATCTTTGGCACTGGACATCTTCTTGATGAACTGTCAGTGGCACATTTATTCTTTGAGCATATTCATCCCTTTGAGTTTACCCCACTGGAGTTCGGGGTAACGTTGAGTCACAGTCAGGTTGGTTCATACACAAATCCTACCAGGCCCCGGTGACTAAAATGTTAATAACTCACAGACTTGGTGTTTGATTGACGTGTCGTCTGTTGCATTGAGACCCCTACGACGTGGCAGTCCTTTGAGATACATCTACGTGAGATTTCTTGACACATGGAGTATCGTACAATATCTCATGGAGGAGATCCTTCTGGTGATGAGAAGACAGAGTGTGGAGACCTAGGAGTTGACAGACCTGAAGAATGCATGACTGTTTCGACTTGGAGTGATTAAACTAGCCTAGCGGGGAGCACCTGATTTTTAGAGGTAGACCCCTGGAGGACGGAGCACCTAGTATTTGGCAGTAGACCCACGAAACTCGACAGTAGGAGTACCTCTGTGGGCTATTAGGGGGAGCGCCCGGTATTTGGTTGCAAAACCACAGTGGATGGAGCGCTTGGTAGTTCGCAGCAGACCCGTCGTACTCTATAGGAGGAGTACCGCAACAGCCCAAGGTTAGTGAGAAGCGCCTCTGTGTCGCGACAGGACCACTATACTTGACAAAGGAGGAGTTCTACAGCATTCGTGGTTTTGATAATGAAAATCCTGGTTTGAGCTGAGTCAGTGACCTTTGTGCTTTCCTCATGATTGAGATGGGTTACTAGATAACTTAGGTATATTTATGGGCATATGACTAAGTAATGGTTATCCATTGATTTCATACTCTTTTGTTTATACTAGTTGGATTTTGTGAGACCTTGAGGGTCTCGGGTTCCCTACTAAGTATCGTTATACTCACCCCTGCACGGGTTATGCCCGCACCTCATTGTGTTGGATACAGAGGACGAACAGAGCTGACGGAGGCTGAGAGTGCCAGGACTGGATGGTACTCGGAGGAGGACCTTATGGAGTATTAATACATGGTGAAGTCTGAAGGACGTGAAGAGTTTTGGAGGCCATATGTACCTACCTTTCAGGTATGAACCATGAAGGAAGATCCAAGAGATGCTTTCACCTTTCTGTTATTTTTCCCATTTTAGTTGTACTTGTTTTCAGTTGTATTTGTACTTTACAGTTGGGCATGTATTCTGGCCCCTTTTAAATTCAGTACACATGTTATAAAAAATTTTCTTAGTGTTTGTATCTACTTGTACTCTTGTTGTGTATGATTTCAATTTATAAATGCAATGCCTTCCGAGATATAGGGATTTACGCTTTGGGTGCTAGTCGCCAGCCCCTAGCCTATGGAAGGCGGGCTTGGGGTAGTCATGATACGGGCCCCGAGGGATGGGTCATGAAATAATCTATTATTCATTATAAATTCATAATAGAAAATGAAAAATATGAGATATCATAATTTGGATTTAAATAATTATTAAATAGTTAGAAAAACCATCCTTAATTTCACAAATCAATCATTGATCTTTAAACAATTATAAATAATTCTGCATTCACTTTAATACCCCATGATGTTTACCGATACATGAGAAGCCTGAGTTTAGGAATGCCCGACTAAAATTATTCATATAATTGACATTTTTTCTAAGATGTGCATGATATAGATTGTCATGAATATTTTTTTTATACATGGATTAGTTAACTAAAAAACAGTGGATAAATAAACAATCATAAAATAATTATTTGTAATTAATTTTAATATCTTTGGAATTATTGTGGGATAAAATAATTTCCATTGATGAATTAGTCCCCATTTCTACCCCTACCATCATTGCGTAAGATGAATAATGTATATATTCTCTCATGTGATGATTCAAATGAGAAATATGAGCCTTAAAATGATGTCTTAGGAATCTCTGAGTCATATAATGGATGAACCTAATGTTAACAACATTCATCATTTATTTATTTGCGAAACAATTCATAGAATAAATATATATATTCTCTCTATAACTAATACAGGTGGTGGATGAAGATAACTTTTCATTATATATAGCATTCTTGGATTGGATACCTTGAGGTCTTGAGGGGATTTTTAGGAGTTTGATATGTATAAACAAACACACAATGTCTAGTGGTTAGGTTCAAAATAATATATTTGGGTTCATATAAAGGCTGATTTTAATATAAATTGCACATGAACCACTATTATTTATTTAACCCCCAAAAACATGATGTAAAATAATAATATTGTTATTTTTATATTGTCTTAGATGTGAAAAAATCATGAATTAATTAAATATTATTTCTTGATTAAATTTTTAAAAATTTATTGAAATGTTATTAAAAAAAATTATTTTTTGTCGGCCGGTTATAATTAGTTAACTATTCCTATAAAATATACAATTTTTCTTCTAATGACTACTATTTATTTAATTATTACTCATCATGAAATTATATACCAATAAAAAATTATTATTATTTAATTAAAAATGTTATTTATTAAATATTTTCCGCTAAATATTTCAATAACTAAATAATGATATAAGATATTTGATAAAAAAAATTACAAATTTGAAAACAATATAGTATAATTATATTTATTCAACATCTTTAATAATAATATTTTCCAAGGGATTATATATAGTTAGTGTGTGACCTTGTTGTCCCCTTTCTCAGGTGTTTTTGCAGGAGTTTTCGAAAGATTACAGATAGCTTCTAGAGATATGAAATGGAACCAATAGGGAGTGAATTTAATATCAAAATGACACCAAAACAGATATAAATTCTTATTATGTATCATAGTATTCTTATCGTATTATCTCTAATCACACTAGTTGCGTGTTAGTGAAATCATCCTATTTGCTTGATATCACATTCATAGAAATTTGAGAAATGAACCAAATAAACATAGATTTTTTGGCCATGAAATTATATATGAAGTTCATATCCCATTAAATCAATTCTATTATCAACTTCAATTAATAAAAAAAATGGAAAATACATTTTCATATTATTAATTAATATAATATTTCTCTTGATGAACAAAATGTATCTTACTTCTTTATGAACTAATGTCATAACAGTTTTTTTAAATACAAAAATATATTTTACTAATAATATCAATTATCAATAATATTTATGTTTAAGGATCAATATAAACTTCTGTATATATGATCATACAATTAGATATATAAATGTGGATTTAATACTAGATAGTAAATTCTTTATAAACTCAAATATAGAAAATTTATATGGTAGAAAAGTGTGGGAAGGTGAATTAATGTTCTATGAGTCTCTTAAACTGATATCTTATATAATTTTGGTCCTATAAATTGATATCATCAAATTATAAAATATATATTTTAAGAAAACTGTTGTAGCACTTTCAATATCACAACATAGTAGGGAACTACTATAGAAATTCCTTGTGGTGGTTTCTTTTATGATATTATAACATAATAATATAGGAATAATATCCATCACGATTTGATAAGAGGTTAATAAAATTTAAAAAAATATACATGTAGTAATAAACTATATATAAGTTTGAATGTAATAAAGTTACGCCAATATAAAGATTAATGAATTCAAATTAATTTTTAACAATAAATGGTGATTTTTAGTGTAAATGTTTAAATTTATATGTACCTTAACTAAGAATGATAATTAACTACATGAATACATTAGTGATCCTAATATTAAAATATTAATGTATGTTATATTCTAGAAAATATTACCTCACTAATTCAATAGAAAAAACCTTTTAGACCACTTATCAATAGTGAAATTAATATAAAATTTGAAAACCATAGAAAACTATGACTCATACCAAATATTTGTGACACAAAAATTGTGATAAAAACCACAATATTTGGTTTTTTGTTTGAATGAAATGGGAGGATGAGTGGTTATTTTTATGATTTGATGGATAAATTTTAGTTATTTTATAAATATTGGTTGTGGTCTTTATTATGTTAAAAATTATATAACCATAACAATTACCTTGGATTTGAACAATGGTATTTGAAATTAAAATCATTGGTAACTACTTATAAATATATATTATCAAACTGGGATATATAATATTATAATGATCATGGAATTGATTTTTATTTATAATTTTTTAAAAATCATAAAATATGTTTTTTTCTTTTCAAAAAAAGGTTATATGTTTAGAATATTAATTTTATTATTTTAGAATAAATAATTTAAATGAATTATTATATTTCTTATTGATTAATGTTTTTAATTATTTAATGAACCAATTTTAAAAAATAATGTATTCAAAATTCTCGAAATATACGCAAAATTTATTTAAATTCATCACTAAAAATTTGACGATCTTAGAATAATTTTAAAAAATCACCTCTATTTGATTTAAATGTATTGTTCTTAAATATAATTCCCTTTTTATATTTTTTTTATCTATGAAAATTATTTATTAATATTTATCGATACTACATTTGAGGGTCATTTACATGGATACAAAAATATGAAATAAATTTGTTAATAAATTTTTTAATAAATTTTATCTATTTCCTATATAGGTTTGGTGTAAATATATAACTATAATTTATAAATATAATTATTTAATAATTACGAATTACATTATTTCCAATTTTTTTTATTTTACTATACACTTATACACATAACAACTATTTTAATTTTAAAAGAGTCATATTGTGAAGTTACCATTCAAATGGTACGATTCCAACAGTCAACCTACCATTTTTATGATGTTGTTAAAACTCATAAATATTATACCTTGAATAATATTAACTTATTCATATCCTCATCTTTGTTCCCATAAAATTTATTTTCAATTATTTCATAATACTTGTGTATCATACAAATTCATCTTTATATTTATGTTGTAGAACTATTGCGTTGTTGATTATAATTATTACCTTTAATGTTATGAATTATATATAACTTCTTACAAGTGTTATACTGAATGTGAGTTAATAATTTTTTGTTGTACTCTTTTTATAAAACAGTACATTGTGTATCCATTAATAGTTTTTTTAATAAATTTATTATTTTCTATAGTAAAACACGAGTCTTGGTATTTTGATCAATCATAAAACTCTTTTCTAAAGTGACTATTGTACATGGACTAAAAATATCATCTTGTTTACAGTCACTAATCATTATAGTTAATCATAATGGAAAATTAGACATTTCAGAATATTTTATTAGATCATAACAATTAAAAATATAGATTTTATATATGTATAATATTTACAAGATTAATATTTTTTTATATGTGTAAATGAAAATTCGAATAATTTGATGATATGATAGTAAATTTCCACCATATATTATTTACATGTCAAAAATTGAATAATATGATCTTTAAAATATTAAATGCAAATTATATTTTAAAAAATAAATGAATTTCATTCACAACATTAGAAAATAAAATGAATATTTTCTCTCTAAAATTTAACATGAAATTCATTGGATAGTAGTATTACATAAAATTTAAATAATATAATTGGATAGAAAAACTAAATTACATGTGTTTAATTTGAAAATAAAATAGGTTCTGGCCTACAATTTTTATGAAAAACTTGAACTACAATTAAAATAACATTAGATATAATATTATAATTTCATATTGGGAACCGTGACACGTGACAAAATTAATAAGGGATAATGAAAATAAGTGATATTGATATAATTTATAAGGATTAAATTATTGATAAAAAAATTATCAGGTGTATAGAATAGTAATATATATGTTAGATTAATAGAATGACCATTAAAATTAAAACACATTGTTCAAATATAAACAGGTATATATATAATGTTTACCAAACAAAAATAATGTATAATTATATATTTTTATTGAGATATATTTTTTTATATTCTATAAAAACATTAATTTTTATTTATAATATTAATAATTTCCTAAATTAAAATATTTCTTACGAAATATGAAATTAATTTTTTCAATCATCATAACAAAAATAGTGGAGTGTGATTTTTTTTGGATTTTTTCAAAATATAATAATTATAGATTGAATTATATGAATATAGAGTTTAAAAAATACAATAATTTATAACATAATATTGATGTAATAAATATATACAAAATTATTTAATTTTTTTATTCAATCAAATTACATTGATGATGTTAAATAGTCTAATTAAATGTAATAGATTTTCTTAGTGAGAAGTAACATAATTTCCAATGTCTAAAACTATAATTAATTATATTAAAAATAATTTTTATAATTTTATGTATTTATTTTTTATATTTAGTAAATAAAAGTAAATTAAATGATAAAAGAGTTTAAAATTAATGATAAATAATTCTTTTAAATAAATATTAGTCATAGACCAAATGTTGACAATTATTTCATGGAATGATAATTGATTGTTTTAATATTCGTTATTTTTTGTCAAAATAACCCTCCCCTGAATGAATTTATTCCCATATTTACCCAATGAAATGTATCATCAAAAAATCTCACAAAAAAGGATATCTATAAATCTCCATGTGTTTGGTATCTTATGTGTCTTTGTGAAGATATGGTCTAATCTCGAACGATGATTTTTAATAATTACTCCCTTGGAAGTGGAGTAATCATAATAGAAGATTTCACTAACATTTACCATTGTTAACATTTTCTTCTCCTGTAATCCTATTATAATTTTATTTCTATTATTATTAAACTCATATTTTAATAATTTGACACTGTATAAATATTATTATGAATCTATATAACCAATAAAAAATATTAAAATCATATGTTAAAATATATATATTATCTATCAACTTTTTTATATGTATTTCTAATTATTTTTTATTGTTATTAAAAAAATCTATGAATTATTTATTTCTCACTATAAAACGATATATATTTCGAGGCATAATAAATGGATTTTTTTTGAATTAGGTTTATTTATAATTTTTTATAAAATGTTATTTTAATGGTTTTGGGCTTGGAGAAATTTCATAAAAGGGTTTTTGGGGCCCTACTCGTGGAATATATATTATTATTGAATTATGTTCCCAATTTAGAGGTACAATGATCAAAATTGTACAATGAAGGGTGCTTGGAGCCTCGAAGGCCCAACTAACAAACCGGTGGTGGTTGACCGGGTTACCAATGAAGCACCTTGTACATGATAAGTATATACGGGGAACCCAATGATCTTTTTTGGGTGTTTATCTAATGGAAATTGAATAATATTCCCTCTAAACCCATGTTATGCTTCTCTTAATCCATCCTTAAACTAACACAAACCAAACCCCCATTTTGGGTTTCTCTTTCTTCTAAGAGATCCTCCCCTTTCACATTTTGACCATATTGATCCATATGTATATCATTGGTCTTATTCAAGTTATTATAAAATTTTATAAGCCCTATATTTCCAATTTTCTCAATGATTTATATTCATTTTAAATGGATCTATAATTTTAGGGCTTTATATTATATGAATGGAATTCTAGGGATATATCATTAATCAGTTGACATTGTATGGTGTTATAGTATAAATAAATATCATTAATAATTTCATATTATAGTTTTTTTGAACTATAATTAACATTCTTTCAATTATAAGGATCATTTTTATTTTGAAATTTTGATAGTTAGAACAAACTCTTAAATAGTAACTTGTACATTACAAGTGCAAAAATATAATCAGAATATGTATTTCCCATCAAACATATATTTTTTATATTAATATTTGTCTATATTCATGATAAGTATTCAAAATTATCATTATTACCTCATCCTTTCCAAAATATTCTATAAACCCTACAAAAAATTATTACTAAAATGTTGGATGGGAATAAAAACCTCTTTATGGGACAGAAGTGGTAGAAAAGTGTTTGTCCTGTGGAAGGAATTATAACATATATAATATTTAAATTTATCTTCATTTTCATTTGAAGGTATGAAATTTTCCATTTATAGATGAGAAAAAAAACTTTTCTCTCAAATTGAACCTTTATAAAATATAGCAATCAAAATAAACCATTTTTTTGGAAATTAGATATTCATTTTAAAAAAACCATTTGAAAACCCTTGAATATTGAATAACCCTATTAATGTCTTAAAATAAAATTTTCTACTAAAAATAATCATTTTCTAATGAATTGAATATATATATTGGGTCTCACATGTTATACAAGATATATCAGTCTCACTTGCCTTTCGTGAGCTATAATAATGCTCATCCCTTCGTATAATTTATAAAAGGTTCACTGTAGAGGTATTATATTTCCAAACCCTTATATAACTTGTATCAGCAAAAAAGTTTCATCATATATTTCAAATGTATCAAAAAATTAATACTTTTTTATTATTTCACTTTTCCATTATAAAACACTTAAAAATAAACATAAATATTGATATAAAAAAATATTTATTTTAAAGGGATTTTTAAAATAACAAAACCACTCCAGTTATAATGAAACCATTTTACATAAAAAAACCATGTAATAATATAATGGAAACATAAGTTTTTTATATCATACTAAATGTTGGAAAACATTCATGCTATATATATATATATTTATAAATTTTTTAAAACATTAAAAGCTACATCATTTGAAAAATAAAACAATGATTTATTGAAAAACATTTTGTATTAACTAAACATAGGTAAAAATGATTTTAAAATAAGTCAGTAAAATGATTAAAAATTAATTCCTTTTATTATTTTTTAATAAATATTAATTATTAAATATAGTGTTTAAAGAAAATTATTAATAGAAAAATATTAAAATAAATATTTTACCTTGATTATGATTCATCGAATATGATCACTATCTTCGTGAATAATACAAATAAGATTATTTTATAATTTATTTAGATATATTTTTTCATTTATCATTATTTTTATATAAATATTATAATTATATATCAATTAATTAATGAGTTAATTTCATGCTACATGTTTTGTTGATATTTTGTTCATAAGTCCAAAATGACGAATGTGTGTTGACAATAGTCAAGTTGATCATTATTCAACATACTCCAGAATAGTAATAATTAAATAATTATTTATTTCATACATCAATTATACATTTAAATCTTAACATTAAATATGTTTATTCATAATGAAATACATTACAATCATGAAGACAATATATCATACGTACGCATGAGTAATAATTCTATTATCTGACAATCATTTTGGATATATGGTATATATTATTTTATATTTTTGGAATGATAAAAATATCATATATATATATAACATATTAGTTTTTTAATTATTCATATATATATATATATGTCGTTTATTATATGTTGTGATGATAAAAAATCACATCACTTCTTTGAGGTGGGAGTCCCCACGTACGCATGAATGACATTATCATTTGTTTGATCATGGAATGAAATGAATATAAATTTTATATACTATATTACGAAAGATTAATATTTCAGAAAAATAAAATAAAACCATTAACTAAAAAATTATAACCAGTGTTCAATGATGCTGATGGAGGATGAATTGTATCTGTTCACAAGGCAGTAGTCCTCCAAACACATGAATGATAGCTCAATAACACATTTTATAAAAGAATATATTGATATTGATCGTTATACTATGAAAATAACACATCATTATATGGTTTATAATAGATATATTCTATTATCATTAATTAATATGGGTTAGGAATGTGAAAAAAACATTAAAACCCAAAACATAGAGACAAAACAATACATCTTATTTGAAAAAGAATCCATAACATAACACTTTAAGACATATTTGATTTGCGTTCTACCAAATAAATGCCCCTACAATGTTTGGGGTGATTAGAGGATGATATATGGGTATGGATTTTCTTATCAAAATTTTAATTGAAGTGTTATGAAAAGAAAAGAATATATTCCCTTTAATAAGAGAGAGGTGGATCATTCATTTCATTTCTCTAAATATTAAATTAAAAGAAATTAATTTTCATTTATAAATTGCTAAAAATAGAAAGATATATAATAATATATGATTATGGTTTAAAATTTAATCATTCAATTAAAATTATATTTATATATATATATTAAGTATAATTGAAACCTTATCTATTGGTTTTACTCAATATTTATCTGCATTAACTCATTCCATGATAATATTGATTTTTTTATTTGAGAATTAATATAATAGAAAAATAAAAACCTCCCATAAATGATTCATGGATCATATTTTCAAAAATATCCTAATCACATGTCTGATTTTTTTTATTTTTTTATCATATAATAAAATATTATTTTTTTATAAAATATTATTTTTTTATAAAATATCCAAAATGCGAATATATAAAACTATTCATTAATATGACATTAATTATATCATGAAGACACATATTGTTAGAAATTAGTATTTTAACATTTATCTAATCCTGAAAATTCAATATATAAAAGTATTTTAATAAATTAATTATCTTATATTTTATTTCATTTGATATTTTAAATATCATTTTTTTTCAATAATTATCTAATTACTAAATAAAAAATACCAAAAAATTTAAGATAAATATTTCATCCATAATAATTTTATGGAAAATTTTGATTATAAATATATGTAATATTTATTAGAAAAAATATATATGAAAATATATACTCGTGTTAAAAAATATTAAAAATAATATACCTATTCCAATAAAGAGTTTGACATGTTTTAATTTTAATTAAATAAGATATGATAAATTTAATAATATCATTAACATATCTCAGAAAAAGACATAAATTAGACACTTCGATGATTATGGTATATTTATACATATATAATATAATTTAGGTAAGAGTTTGGGTAATTTAATATTTCTTGTCATTTTATATATAAACTAAATTTCATGATTTACCCTATATAATGGTAATTGTTTTTACTATGTTTAATAATCATATTGTATGAAACTAAAAGTTACCAATTTACTAAATTGGTACTAAATTATTCCAAGTATTAAATCAAATTTTCAAAAATCAAAACTGACATATTGAAATTTTTTATTTAATATTATACCTCTAAAACCCAATGAATAGAACTATTTTGGTATTATTCCAATTTAAAATATTAATTTTTTATACAAATTTCATGTAGAAATTAAATTAAAAAAATTGGATAATTTTTAAATAATAATTACGTAATGAAATTTTTATATACCTAAATAAATAAATTTACTATATATTTAATTTTAATTAAAATAGTGCTTTTAATAAACATTAACATTTTTCACTTTTTCTTGAAAGATCAATATTATTAGAAAAAGATCAAAAATTTATCCCATGATAATTTTAATATGATGAATTTAAAAATACAATTCCATTTTTGAAATTAAAATTCTTATGGGTAAAAATTTAATTTTTAAACAAAATCATATAAGAAAAATGTTTAAAAAACTATTTTTCTCTACTATTTTTTGAGTTGATAAATATATTTACAAGTAATATAAATACATAAATAAATAAAACATATAAATATTAAAATTAATTATTCAATAATTACAAGGCATCGTACGTTACCCACATTTAAATTTCATTATCAGAATTGTTGACTCGAGATTGGTAATAATTATTTTTCTTTTCAAAATACATTTCTTTTTCAAATCCAGTAGTGCTAATGGGATTAATAAAACATCTATTTAAAAATAGAGAAATGAAATTATGATTATTTTTTTGAATACCACATAATGAGAATTACATGATGTTAAACATGGAGATGAATGGAAAAAAACACCTAATGAATGATTTAAGAATAATAGATTGTATATTCATGAAATAATTTACCACAAAAAAGAATTGTTATATCATGGGAAAAATAAAATTTTATTTCTCAATAAATAATTAGACACTTAAAAATTTTGTTTAAAAATAATTTTCCTATTGTTGGGGAATCTATTTACATCCTAGAATATGAATTAAATTGTCATATTTGGAAGGAATAATTTCATTCGTCAATCAATTTCCTTCGGAAACTCATTTTTCCCCAAAAATTTTATTTCAAGATGCATTTTTCTTTCTAGAAGCATTACAATAAATATATATTGATCATAAAATCAAAAAATATGATATGAAAATATTTATGTTATACTTAAATTATTGAAAAATTAAATGGTTTGTTAATGATAAGTTAATATCCAATATTTTTAATCCTTCTTTGGCAGAAAAAAACATTAACATAAAACATTAAGCTATAATACCCAAAATTAAACATTGATCATTTGGTTAATATTTTTTATTAAAAAACAAAATTATATTATATTATTGAAATACATGAATTAGATTGATTTTATCTCATAGTCTTCCATGATATATTTAATATTCATCTCCCAAAATTATATTAGTTACTTGTAATGCCTCATAATGAAATTTTAATTTCTAATATCACATACATTCTAAGATACGGTTACTATTTCCATTAATATCCTAAATCACAAAAAATACAAAATAAAAAAATTCATGATTCCATGAGATAATTCAATCTCTATTCCTTAAATAAAATCCAATAAAAGTTTCCTTATCATAATCATATAATGTTCCCAGAAAAGAGATTATCATCTAAAATAACATTGGAAACACAGTCACTAAATAATTTTTCAATTAAAGTGATTATCTATAATATAAAAGATATCTTCCCAAATGAACATATTCTATTCCTTCAATCAAAAGGAAAAAAATATCATTTTGACTATGAAATCATGTGTGTCAGTGGTTGGTAATGCATAATTTCCACCATTCAATGGTGGGTTGAAATATCACTACCTTTCTGGAAGTGATAGGATTTTATCCAACACGTGTGGTGTCCCTTTTCATGAAAGTTATTAATATAATCCTTATAGCATTCAAATAAATGTGATAAAATAACCAAAAACAATGTTATTATATTAAAAAATAATGAAAATTTTAACCTCAGTATATATATCAAATGTTTCCTTTTTCATACGAAAATGTATAAATCAAATAAGTACAACATAAACTAAATGTCTCAAATGATAAAATTTATTACCAAAAAAATCATAACCCAAATCCTGAAAATGGTTTTACATGGCATTAATCATATTCTGATCCTTAAAATTATAATTCACTGTTGGAATCTGTCACTCTTAAGGTTAGCTACCATAAAAACATTTTAATATCCTAGTTTCTATAAAACCTCCTCTAATACAAAATATAAGGATATGACAATAATAATTACATATTGTGTTGTTTTTTAAGAAGAAATTACATTTCTACAATTAATTTTTTTATTTTTTTATTATTCTAGAAAATTTACAAAAATTATTAACTAGTAAACACATACCATATATGTTAACAGTCATACTGAGTAAACATTTTCCCACTAATCAAATCATTTTAAATGAAGACATGGTTTCATTTCTTGATCAATCTTCAAAATTTTCATCTTCATATCATCAATCTCCCTAATCATTCATATAAACTATGAAAAACATATTAAATAGTGTGATAATAAAAAAATATAAGTTAGGGTCATTAAAAAATAAAACAGTTAGTAAAATGTATACCATGAAAACCCATGTTATGATTTCTGTTATATTCTATTATAATTAATTCTATGAAATAAAACATTTCATCATGAAAAGAACACACATATTGTTTTGTCAAAGAAATCCTTTAAAACCCATATGAAAAAAAAAAATTGAATCCTTGAGAATAATATTCATAAAACCTTTTCAGTCCCCTTAAAATTTTAATAAAATATTTCCAACTTACAATTAAAGCCTCTTGATAGCATAATAATTACCCACTAAATTTGAATGATATAATTGGGATCACCCTTCATATAATATATATCAGGCACACAATATTTTTATGAGCTATAATTGGGATCAACCCTCCATATAAGAAATATCCAGATTACCCATGATGTTTAATGTTACTCACCCATCATATATGCGATATCATGATAATGTGTTTTTCATATAATGAAAAATTACCATATCATGAACGGAAAATATTTTTTTTCACCCTGTCATCATTAAAAAAATTTAGAAGAACTTTTAAATAAAAATTAATTTGTATATGAAAACACCCTTTTCTTTTTAAAACATTTATCCAAAATCAAAAAACTGTAAACATCATAAAGGGCACATTTTATTTAAAATTACAATAAATTTGTTTAATGAAACATGAATCATTAAATAATATTAATGGAGGGAAATCATCAGTAGAAATATATTTTAAAAACATTACATTTTTAGTTTCTTTAGAAGACCAAAAATTAACTCAATTGGAATTTGACCAAAATGATTCCATGTAAAACATTTTGTAAATAGTCAAAATGTGCATAAATGAAATTGTACAATTTTTTGAAATTATTAAAAAATTCATAAATGTATTTTTTGAATATATTGATGATGAAAAATATTGTTTTAAGGGAGTATTTAAATATTAATTTGAAATATAATTTCTTTTACATTGAGTATGACTTTACATGTACCTTATTTATCATCCAATAATAAATATTGAATAAGATTCATAATGATTATGAACTATGTTAATTTTTATTATTAAATTTTTATAACATTATATTATGATGTAAAGGTAAAGTCTCTTGTTTTTTGGATGATAATTTTGAGGTGAATATAAAATTTTCCATTCAGATATTTATAAGGGTTAAAATGGTCTTCCTCCATAGAATATAATCATGACTAATTTATTTATATCCACTTGGTTGGTTTTAGAATATGGTTTTTACCAATGGAATTTTTTTTGTGTTTTCGTGATGTTCTAATTTTATTGGAATATATTATTATTATTATTATTATTATTATTAAATAAATTAATTTAAAATTTATTTACAACGGTTTGTTCGGTCATATATTTTGAATGGAGTGCCAAATTGAGATTTAGCCTTTACCATTATGTTTATAATGGGGTGTTTTTTCTAGGTGATTCATAAACGTAGTTTGTTCACTCGTGTCTATTTGGACCCTTATTTATTGTTCAATTCTTTTTCATCCATTTTGTTTTTTCTTTTTCATTTCAACTTTTCCTCCTGGATACTTACAAAGATGGATTAATGTCATCCATTTCATGTATGAGAGAGAAAATGAGGTAAGGAGAGATAGGGAAATGTAGAACGAAGGATATTTATAGGAATATGGGGCCACCTCATTTTTCAGGACATTCCAAATCATGGTATGAGAAAAATGGGTCATAAAAATGACAAAACATCAATGGATTCCAAGGAAACATATGTGTTTTAATGTTTTTTCATAAATCCCCTCAGAAAAATTGGATACTGTTTAAATCCCATTATATTACTTATTATGGGCCCTTGGGGACTACTATATATATATATTGGGATGAAAACAATGGTTGGGTTCGATTCATGGATTCTTCATTTGGGAATACCAAACTACACTATGTGTGGTTCAGGGAACACATTATATTTTTTCTTAAAATTTTGGGAAGTTTATGTTTCCAATGTAAACATAGTGTATAGGGTATACACTTTTGTCACTGTTACTCAGACTTGTATTCAAGTGTTTGTCTTAGATACCACTGTAAGGGGCACATTCTGTGTAGTGTACTCGACCCAAAAAAATGTCGGTTGTAGACCTAGTATAATTACACAGCTAGACCATGCTCATGGGTAGGATGTTTTAGAGACACGATCTGGTACCCCATATAGTGTACAAACCACATACCCATATCACTTGTCATGTAATCAGAAATTTAAAAATCATGTTTTTCCATAGTACATAGCATTTTGGGGATTTAGGATCACACTTCGTGTGCTCTGGTACACATGTCATGTACTACACATTTTAAACCCCTTTTGGGTGTTTTATTTTCATTCATCAATGTGTAAAAATTGTAACATTTAGTAGTCCTTTCAGAGAATCTTTCCACGTATATAAAAATTGTGAAACCCTTACAGTATTTTTGCATGCCTAGGTGGCATTTGAGACTTTACATAAATGGGGAGGATCATCCTTAGATAATAAAATCCAATGTCCCCTGAGAGTGAGTCCTATTCTGAGGGGATCCATGAGCTATCTCTATTTAATTATGTTTCCCTTGATGACGTCTCATGTGTGATATTTTCCCTTCTAGCCAATAGTACCATGAAACTAGTTTTTTCTTAGGATACTCTATAGGATTCTTCTCCATAAAATTTAACCTTGAGGATTCCATGTATGATCCATCTTAATTATTTTTGTACTAATTGTCCCATGTGGGATTCCTTTGATTGCATGTTTACCTAGTGAATCCCTCGAATGAAGCCTTCACGTGTATAAAATTTTGAGGATCCCATTTGGATGCCTATTTCATCTTATATGGTTATAGAGGGTCCCTGTAGGATTCCATCACCTTTGTAATATATTTAGGACCCATCATATGATTCATCTATTGATATTTAATTTGAGGATCCCCAGTTGGATAAAATCATATCATGTTAGCCAAGGATCCCAATTAGTATTCCTTACATTGTTTGTAGTAATTTTTGATCCCATGATTGATTCCTCTTCAGTGTTTTGACATGAGGCATCCAACATGTGCCCCCTAGTTTGACCAACAATGAGTCAACACATTTTTCTTCAGTTGATCTGGTAGTAGGTATCACCATAGAACTCTTTCCAATCTTGTTATCCAATGGGACTGTAGTAGTACTATTGGGTTTAGGAATTTTTTCAATTGTCACTAAATTGATTTATGTTTTCACATGTTTATAGTTGATCCAATGATGATTAACAGATGTGTTTTTTGGTTTTGGGATGTTGGTCCCGACGTGAGGTGTCTTTATTTCTATATTGGATGCTCAAAAATTCATCCTCGGATCTAGTTTCTTGGCCATTTTATTATTATTGTTATACAAAGATGTAATACATGGGATTAGGAAATGTAGTCTCTATGTTTTATTATTATATTATTGGAATTTCCATGGTGTTTCTAGTATCCGTCTATTAATTATATGGTTATCACATAATGACATAGAATCCTTGTTAATTATTTTAATGGATGATTCTTCTCTCACAAGTGATGATGGTTATTATTCTTCCATTTGGTTGTTATATGATTAATATTATTCCAAAAGCCTATGTTTTACATTAGTTGAGCATAATTATTTAGTCATTTTTTTGATATTTGAAGAGTATTATTAGGATATCCTCGATTTCGGCATGGTGTCCTATACAATTATACTCACTGATGATTATTCTCTCTTAAATATTATTGTTGGTTATTCTATGACAGATATATAACTTGAATTTGGTGTTGGGAATGGGGTCTCAAATCATTTGATACACAGAATGATTACTCAATTATGGATGATAGGGTAAATCCTCTCTCCTGTTTAATAGATCCTTGGGGTTGGAATAGTGTATCACTTGTAAATTTTCTTTAAAGATATCAAAATGGTCATACACGTATGGATTATTGAAGTTCTTAATCATAGTACTGCATATGGATTAGGAAATATGGATCTAACATTGGACTTGATTTAATTGGCATAATTATCATTTAGTCTATATCAATGAACATTTATATGATATCGATGTGTGCCTCCTCATAGTGTCAGATTCTTTGATTGGATCCATGTATGGGTGAACCTGGGTGTATGATGAGTATCCCCGTATGGTGAGATAATTTATCACTAACATTTATGATGTTTCACTAAGAAGGAACATTTCAAATGGGATTAAAGACAATGATATTGACTAAATGGTACGAGGATTGTGTGGAATGACATCTATCTCAATTCCCTTTCAAATGTTGTCCAAGAGATCGATATTACAGATACAATGATTTACTAATTGTAGGATTTATTCCATTCCATACACATAATCATGAATATTCATATTTATGAATATATTTATTTTTTTGGGTCTATTCAAGAATACATATATAGATATGGGAAACTGTGGGGAAACTTTCCCTGTTAACAGGTATTATAGAATAGGGGTTCAAATGGGGTTTCACTTTTTTTGGTTTTACATCTATTTTATGTTGAGTCTCATCTCAGATGAGTAGGTCTCTTTTGAAAACATTTATAAGATCAAAATTTATTGGTTCATAATTAGGGAGGACTTGTGAGATATTTTTATCACCCAAGAATGTGACCATTACAGTAAGTACATATGTTATGTATTTTATATAAGTTGATCATAGTATTCATTGTCAATACTGATGATTCCAAATGTTTCATGATCTATTAGAGATACTCATGTGTGTTCTTCTGGCTGGGATGTTCCTTTTCGACAGTGTCTAGATACTGGCTATGTGATCATGAAGAATTGTAGATGTAGATCCCTATATTTTTATCTCTATTTAAATTTGAAATCCTCTATTTTTATGGACATCCTAGTCGGTGACTAGTGTTGTATGTAGGGAATAATTATTTGGGATTTTATTTCTTTTCAATAATTATTACTACATGATCTATTTCATCAAATTTACTACATCAAGATTTTTTTATTTAATTATATGTCTCATAAATATATATTTCTAGTATTTTATTACTCTGATATATGGTTATAGTCTTTCCACTATCACCCCATAGTACATCTCTTCTTGCATACATCCTCTAGCATACAAGGAGACATGCTTGACGCCTCATAACCATTCTGATCGATGCACCAATTTAGGGGCATCTAGGTTGGGACGTTACAAAGTTTTATCAGGGTTTTTATTTTCAAATACATTAAAATATAAGATGTGGTAGACAGAATATTTAGGAATGTGTTAGAGACTATCATGGATATAATAATGTTTCATCAAGAACACGTATCCGTTATGATGTCTTTGTTACCTGGGTATTGGATTGTTTTCCTGATGTATAACTTCACAACAGCATGTGATTTTCACCTTGATCTACAAAATTTTACTTTGAATATTATGATTTACTGTGGATCTTTATCTTTTTTCCATTATAAAGAGGCATGTTATGGTTTTGACTCTTGATTGGAAAAGGTAAGTTGAGTCTCATGCATCATATTTGACATATAGGATTCACGTCATATAGGCCTTCTAGTTGTTCCTTTTACCGAGGACTGACTCATGTTAAATCGGGACAACATATATATATATATATATATATATATATATTCCGTTATTGTATTTGTTTTTTGATTTTCTACATTTAAGAATTGGTGTTGAAGATGATGACTTAGTGCTTTTTCACAGGAGGTGTAGTGGTAGTTTTTTGGATGATATCGCTCAGGATTCCCAATTTTTGGGACCATCATCTATTGTTATCAGGTCACATTGTAGAGTACTATGCAAATAGATACAAAGAAATTTCTACTGAACTAGATCTCAAAGGGTTGTTACCATATACAGATGTGTGGTGAGTATCAGTTCAGCATATATTCTACATTTGTATCTATACCACCACGAAGAAGTTCTATATGAGAATTTCTTATGAGGATCATACCCTTATATATATTGTTTTCAGTTTTGACCCTTGTTAGTCATTTTTATATTGACCTTATTTAGATAGGATGATATTTTGGTAATGGATTTTAGAACATGTTACCCAGTTGTTGGACATGATAAGTAGGGCCACACAGGAGACCATGAGGCCATTAGTTTTGAGATGGACCCTAGTCGGTTGACATCTATTTCATTCAAGGTAATCCTTAATGATATGTTGTATTTGGTGTATGCATCCCATTTTAGGGAGTGAACATGATTTTATTATCATTTTGGAAATGATTCATGGTATGTTCTCATGTTTTGTGTAATATTCATTCTGATTCTTTTAGTATTTTCCAAGCACCCAGGGTGATTTGGATTTAAGACTGGATTTGATGGGAAGAACTGTTCATATACCTATCTCAGTTGACTGGTGTATTTGATACTACTAATGTAGTTATATCATTGGAAGAATGACATAACTGGAATGATGTCAGGTGATGATAGGACAAGGAATAAAGCATATAATAGGAGAGGGGGCATATATTTTAGTGTATTTACAACAGATCATATATATTAATGAAGCCTATGTTCCATGTATTATCGTAATAATATCCTTGTATTGGTTTACTCACTACAATATAAATCTACTAGTAATGGTATATACTGGTTTCACGTAAGACCATTATGTTGTAAATTAGTGGGTGGTCATGAGAAATAAATGAACTAATGATTTCTTTGGATTTATAGAGACATTGTTACCTAGGAACTACGATTATGTGAATAATCTCCCTTCATTGTAGAGCAGGCATTGTGTTTCATCTTGGAAACACCTTATCAGGAGGTGCAGAGTTAGGAGTTAGTTAAAGTCAAGTGTAGGTTGTTTTGTGTGTGTTTGGACTTGATAGAGATTTACATTCTTTTTTATTTAAATAACATTGTTCTCAATGTTATATAAAATCACAATATATCTTGAATTTATCATGAGTATTCCACGAGCATGTTACCTCTATGTCATTATTATTTTCTTGTAACTGTATATCCTAGATTAATGATGAAAACAATTGGGGTTGTGATTTTTGAGGGTTATATGGTAGTACATATATTTCGTAATCAATAGATGATTGTTTGAGGGTATTGAATCTCGTATTCAATTATAAATAGACATTTTAGGTGATTTATTCTGCATGATGTATGGTTTAGAGAAGATGATAATGATATTTCTGAAGTGGGGACTACCAAATCGGTCATAATTAAATATCCTTTGTGTAATAGAAGATTATTACTATTATGATAGTGTTTGTTTTACAATAAAAACATATTTTCATGAAAATTCAGTTGTTAAGATAATAAATACTAGTCTTACAACCAAGATTATATTTGAATAAATTTATTTATATTTAGGAGATTTTGAGGTCCTATATTTTTTGGATGAGAATTTCAAATATATCATTTAATTGTTTCTTTTAGTTTCTTGTTAGGAGTGAAATGAAATCATTCCTCTAAAATAAGATTTCAAATGATTTTTTTCCAACCACTTCACTGCTCCCAAAATAGGTTTCTCACCTTAAGGTCTTGTGTTTGGTTAAATTCTGGGCCATTCAAACAATAGTGAAATAATTAATGAATAATTTTTAATAATTTAAATATTAATGTATTTATGTAGGTTATTTCAATAATTTATTTTAATAATGGAGTTAAATTGAGATTCATACTTCATCATCATGTCAACAACATGAAGTATTCCCTAGAATAGACGTAAATTTAGTTTTGGCATTGGGATGCTCTGTGCCCTGTTTTCTTTTTCTTATCTTTTTATTCCTTTTATTTTTCTCTATATTTTTTCTACTTTTTAATTTTTTATTCTCACATATTCAATTTGGGGATCCTCTATCACATATCTAATAGATATAATTTCATATAGAGAGATAGATGTAGAGTGATTTTAATAAGGGAACATTTATAGATCTCGAAATGCACTAGATCATTATGCAGAAACCATGGGTCATGGAAAGAGGTGAAGATTTATTGGAATATTTATATAGATAGAGTTTTCATGTTTATTTATAAATTACCATATATTATCTTTTTCATGCTTCCATCCCCTTATATTATTTCTTATAGATCCTTGTGGGGTGATCTACTTATTTTGGGTGAAAATGGGGGTTTCAAGGAGATTCATGTTTTTTTGTTCAATAAAACTAATTTATATGGAATTTGGTTTGGGGAATACACATTGTTCTTCATAGTTATTAGGGAATAAAAAATTTCAAAAGAATATGTTGTGTGGCGGGAATACATGCTATGTACTGGTACTCAACAATGTTGAAAATTATCATGCTAGAATGCCCATTTAAGGGTACCATGTTGTGTAGAGTACATTATCAGACCATGTTTGGGTTGCACATCATGTAGAAGTACTCAACTAGTCCAAATACAAGGCCATGATATTTAAGGGACACATGAAGGTACCCCATATTTGGTAGAATACATGTAATCGTCATAAACATTGTTTACTTTTGATTTTACCAATCATGTCTGCCCATAGTACACATCGAGGTAGGGGATTAGATGTAAATGTCATGTTTTTTGGGATACACATTATGTATTGCCTGTTTTTCAACCCTTATTAGGTTGTTTGTATATCTTCACCCCAGAGTCATAGTTATACCCATGAGTAGTTCATTCCGTGTATTTTTTCATGTATATCATGATAGTGGAACCATTGTGGTGTTTTAAGGACTCTAATGAAGAAATTACATTATTTTCCAAAGAATATAGCTTCTTCCTCTTGTAATTTTATCTAGTTTCTCTTGAGAGTGAGAAATATTATGAGTGAGACATGATATGGCTCTCTTGACCAATGTTTTCTTTGATTGTTTATCCCTTTCATGATGTTCTATTCTAGATAATGGGTCTACATGGCCAGTTGTTTTTGATGATCCCCAATATGATTCAATTTCATACATTCCATCCTATATGCCTCTATATTCATCCCCTACCAAAGACTGCCTGTATTATTCCTTTTCATCAGGATTTACTAGCTAGTTCTTTTTCAGATCCCATTACCTATTTACCCTAATGATGATCCAGTGTAGATTTCCCCATCCTTCGTCTCTGGTTATAGAGGTTCTCCTATTAGATGCCTTCATCATTGTACTATTTTGAGGATACCTTGATGGATGCCTCTGTCATATTTAATTTCAAATATACCATGTCAGAGTCATCCATACCATTATAGAGCTAGATATAATTTGTAATCACTTCTCTTTTTTCCTACTCATTGATGATCCATAGTCGGATAGATATTCAGTGTCTTGACATGAGGGTCATAGTGGGTACCCAAATATCTGACTGACCATGAGTTAGTAAATCATTCATGGGTAGATATGGTAGTATATTTCACCTTAAAACATATTCCATCCTTTTAATCCCATGAGGCTTTGTCATTATTTTTGGGTTTTAACTTTTGGAAACCAATATTCATTAGTTGATTATTTATATGTTTATTATAGATACTATATTTATATAGGCATCCTACAAGATGATTTAAATTTCATTACTCAATTATTTTAATTATATAGGTTCTTTTGGACATCAAAATATTGATAAAATCATTATGATATAAAATCACGGTATCCTTAGTAATTAATCTCATTAATTATTATATTATTCTATTAGAAGAAGATAATTCCACTCTCCTATGATCGATATATGATGTGGATGATTTTTTTCTACTCTATTTTACATTTGATTTGGATTATTATACTCTCCTTGGTTTAGAAATCATGTCGCCAATGATTATAATTGTAAAGACGCGTAAATTTCAAGGAAATTTTTTTCTTAATTTCTTTAGGATTTTACGAGTACGCAGTTTCTAACGACACCTGATTCTGAGGCCCGGTGTGCCCGGAATCAATTTCCGAAGTTTAGCTCGGCTACATTCAGTGAACAAACGAGCGGGTTTCTTTATCTTTTGAACCGGTGCTCGAAATTGAAATCTGAGGGCACTGATGGAACCATAGTGCCGGTAATTGGTTAAGAGGACTTTTACCAAAGATGCATCTACTCGAGAGGAGTTGTTAAAAAATTTGGATTAAATGAAAAGTAAAATAAAATTGTTTTAAAATTTTATTGTTTATTTTAAGTGATTTTATACAAGGTGTGGGAGTTGGAGTGGGACCCACTAGTTACTAACTACCCTTGAGAGGATAAAGTTGAGGTGTGGCCCACACGAGCCCCAACTCTTAAAATTCCCTAACTCCAAAACTCCCCCCTTTATTTGAGTAACTCCCCACTCTCTCTCTTTAATAATTCCATCTCACATTCATTTAATTAATTGGACCTCAACAATTAATTGAGTTATGTGTTTGAATTTTGTATTTTTGAAATGCATGGAAAAATAATAAAATAAGGAGATTCTTTATTTAATTGTGGTTAGTCTTGTTGTGTTGAGAGAAAGGGGAGAAAGCTCTTTAGACTTGAAGAACTTCATCTCCTTTGTTGATTAACGCCAAGACTCTGACGAAGAACATCGACTCGGCGACCCCTGATTCCTTTTCATTTTCCTCCTCCACAGCAAGGAAGGAACGGATGACGCGGGAATTCTTCAATGACATCACGCTTTGTTAACACCGTGATAAAAATGGGAGAAGCCATTTTCTCCTCAGATGCTCTTCGTCGACATCTACGAAACCACATCTCGTGACGCCGTCAAACGTGATGCCGACATTCATCATTTTTTATCGAGGTAGGGGTGTGTTTGGATTGAGTGATGAATGGTTTTCCTTCCATGTTATTATTCCTCTTAAACCTCTTGTTATCAAACTAATGCGGAAGGGACCAGATCAAACAAACACGGTCTGATTCCTCCTCCTTTCTTGAGAATATGAGGAGTTCTCAGCCGTTCTTGAGCGGTGAACCATGATATGATTTCAGAGCCAATCGTAGGCCCGAAAACATCGTAAACAGTCTTAGAGCATCGAAGCGACTTAGAAGTGGAAGCTTCGTAGAACTAGGATCATTGTAATTAAGAACAGACACCTCGGGAGGCATGTTGGCCAAGGGCGTCGATTCTGGAAAATTTCAGAATACATGGCGTGCCCTCCAGGAGCACACGCCATGTAGTAAAAGTGTCTTGTGGCTTCCGTTTCAGACGTTAGAAAAGTAACACACGGCATGTGAATCTAGACACACGGCGTGTACTCTCCACACTATTTGACAGAGGAGACTTCGAGGGGCTTGGCATGTATTTAGGGAAAATACAGGAACACGGACAACAATACACGACCAACAATACACGGCCAAGTAACACAACGTGTATTCTCTTCATAGTAAAGCAGAAGCAGCTTCACGAGGATCGGCGTGTAATCTGGGAGAAACACTGACACGGGCAGAACCACACGGCCAAGAGGCACGCTGTGTACTACCTTCTCCATGGTAGAAGTACCTTCGTGATGACTCAGCGTGTATTCTAGGAATACACGGACATGGGGTGGAGTACAAGTGCATGTACTCCATCAAACGGACAGGCATGGCCAATGTACACATAGCCGACCCCAGAAGTTTGGACACGGCATGTAACCATACCACACGCCGTGTACATACTTTTTACATGAACAGCCCTTCAACACGGGCTGTGATACATGGACAGTACCCAGGGACTAAAGACACGGTGTGTAACCATACCACATGCAATGTACTTACTTTTTACACAAACTACCCATCCACTTGGGCTGTGGTACACGAGCAGTACCCAAGGTCTGAAGACAATGCATGTAACCATACCAACACACCGTGTACTTTTAGGAAAATAGCTTGTTCATCTTGTACATAGTTTCTTGGTCACATTTGTTTTATTTAGACCCTATGACGTGGAATATCATCGGGATACATCAACTTTGGACTTCATGACAGTTGATGTATCGACCCCCTTTTACCCAAGGAACAGACCCACCCGGAATTGAGTACGATGTGTGCGAGAACCCTAGAGTTTGCTATGACTACAATGAATACTGTGCTAGGATCCATTGTGGGTTCGACAATGATGATGACTTTACTTGGATCCTCCGTGGGTTTGGCAGCAAGGACGACTGTACTTGGATCCTCCGTGGGTTTGGCAGCGATGACGACTATAATTGGATCCTTTGTGGGTTCGGCTGTGATGGTTACTGTACTTGGATCCTACATGGGTTTGGCAGCGATGACATCTATACTTGGATCCTACTTGGGTTTGACATAGGAGATGATTTAGAGGCTACATCTAATCATCTCCACCCCTCTTTGTGAGTAGTGTACCTGTGTGAGATGAGTCTTGACTTTCAATATTTATCACCGATATGATTGAATTATTTTACTGTGTGGATTGGGTTGTGTTTTCCTGTGTGGACTGGGTTATACTTGGGATCGTGAGTTGGAGCCGAACTGGAAATGAGGACTTAGGTATATGTATGGCCATATACCTAAGTAGAGTTGATTGATACTTCGTGTTTGTATCCTTCCATTTTGGTTTATCCTTTTTGGATTCTGGGAGACCATCGAGGGTCTCGGGGTCCCTACTGATTATTGTATACTCACCCATGCATGGGACATGCCTAAAATACGTTGTGTTGGTTGCAGACGATGGATAACACTGATCATGGTTGAGGCTTCCGGAGCGCAATGGTACCCGAAGCTGGACTATCATGTGGGACATATACGGAGTGGACGGTCTCACCCTAGGATCTGAAGAGACCATCTATACCCACCCTTCAGGTGGGATAGCCAGAGGAAAAATCAGTGGTTGCTGATTTTCTTTTCTGCTTTTGTAATTTCTTTTCAATTGTCCTATACATTCAGTTGGGTTTGTATTCTGGCCCATTTACTTTTCAGCACATACTTTTTTACTCAGTTTCTTAGAGATTACATCACCTTTCATTCTCTGTGGTGTTTGTTTTCTTACATAAGGCAATTTCTTCCCTTTTATTAGGATTTACGCCTTTGGTGCTATTCGCCATCCCCAGGCCTATGGAAGGCGGGCTTGGGGTAGTCACGACATGAGCCCTGAGGACAGGTCATGAAAAATTGGTATCAGAGGATTCGGTTCTACCGCAAAACATAGGAATCTGAAAAAATCATCCTATGAAGCAATAATGTTATGGTATTGAGTGTGGTTATCAATCCAGATAGTCCATTGTTGGTGCGGCGGCCGACGTATCCATACACCAGGACCCTGAATTCTGATTTCCGACTCAGTGCATGAAAACATTGATTTCATGTGTGTTTCAAAAGTTTTATTAGTGATTACTTTGTGTTAGCTCACCAGGTATACTATATTAACCGTGGTGCACCTATTTCTTTTCAAGATTGCCCCACGATGGAAGCCAGTGAGGGTTCCCAGTTACGTACGAGATGGCAGCCCATTGAGTGATGACACATCAGTGCAGGGCCCCATTATAGCGGAGGCACCAACAGTACTTCTACCCACTGGGCCACCGATACCACCGGCCCCAGCAGTAGAGAGTGCACGTTGCCTGAGTGAACTGCACGAGTTTTAGCGTCAGAGGCTGCCCAGGTTCCACGGAGTGATGGACCCTCAGGCAGCCAAGGACTGGATGGAGGCTATTGTCTGAGACTTCAGAATAGTAGGGACACGAGCTGAACTCATGGTGATCCTTGCGACGAGTCTCCTCTACGAAGTAGTATGTAGATGGTGGAGCCTGATGCTCCAGGTGAATGATGAGGCATCACATCTTTGGATGGACTTGAAGACATCTTTCGTTCAGAGTTTTTTCCTTCCACCCTCTGTGTAGTGCGCATCTAGGAGTTACTAGAGTTGCGGCATGGCAGCATGACAGTAGCCAAGTACTCGGAAAGATTTACTTATCTTGCGTGCAACTCCATGAACATAGTACGAGACCCATTCTTCTGGGACCAGACCTTCGAGCAGGGATTGAGGCATGAAATTAGATCTTTGATGATCACCCTCAGCATTCCAACGCAGGCAGGAGTACTAGAACGATCCCTTCTTGTAGAGATCTTTCTTGCTGACCATACACCAGTAGCAAGGCCTACCACATGGAGACACGTAGCAGAGTCTTATGCAGCCGACAATATACAGTTTTTGCGGAGGTCCAAGGGGACCAGAACATCAGGTGGGTGACCTCAGTATATTGGTTTGGATGTGCAGGGCACACGCATCAGAGCCAGTCATACGAGAGGCATGCAGTGCTATGCTTGCAGCAGGAAGGGCCACATGGCTGATGACTACCCGACCATCCATGCAGAGGAGCATCAGACTGTTGAGGGACCACACAGGCAGAGGCAGAGGTTCGACAACGGCAGTCCATAGGGAGTAGGTGGATGAGGCAGAGGAGCTAGTCGAGCAGAAGGTGGTGGATGATGCTTCTAGGCTCTACCACCACCACCACCAAGAGGTCCACCCCGACCACAGGGAGCTAGAGAGTAGAGGTAGGCTCAGCTTCAGGCAGTGGAAGCTTATGACCACAGCACACCTGATATGATTCGAGGTACTATCTGTGTCTACTCCACCCTTTCTGCAGTTCTTATAGACATAGGAGCGAGTCATGATTTTATTGCTGCTTCCCTTGTTTGGAGCTCGGATATTCCGACGGAGCCTTTGGCACGATCCTTATGGCTAGAGACTCCTACAGGAACAGACTCGCTGATTACACACTGTTGTCAACAGTGTGAGCTTAATCTAGGAGGCAAGAGCTTAGGTTGGGATCTTCTTCTAGTGGCGTCAAGGCCTTACGACTTCATCTTGGGCATGGATTGGTTATCTATGGACAATGCTCATATTGACTATATTAGGCGCAAGGTGCGGTGTGACTGCACCGATGGGAGAAGGTTCACCTTCACCGGCGAGAAGGGAGCCTTTGCAGCGCATGATGGACTCACACAAAGGAGAGGACATTTGATCACTCATCAGTTGGATAATGTCATCCTAGGAGCAGTTGATGTGAGAAGTACCAGTTTTCCTGTTGTGGTGGATCAGTATGTAGACGTTTTTCCTGATGACATTACAGGACTACCTCATCATAGAGAGGTAGACTTCTATATTGACTTGTACCTCGGTACTATGACAACCAGGACCCGGTGACAGCACAGACACCCCGCATTAAGATGGTCGTCGGGTCCTAGCCTACCAGGTACCCCCAGTTGCCTCGCAGACATGTGGGGCCCACTCCAGGGTCCACCCATGTGCCCGAACGGGTCATCCGACTAATGATAGTCCCCACAGGACAACACATGTCCTTTCCAGTGTGCTTTGTCCTCACTCACACACACCCTGGGAAACATCCTAGGAGGTCACCCATCCTGATCACAACTCGAGACCAAGAATGCTTAACTGTGGAGTTCTAGTCAGTCTGGATCATGAAAAGGAAGGTGCACCTTGTTGACGTGAGTCATATCATTTAGTCATTTAACCCTTTATCATTTGGGGATTTTACTGGGACAACCCTGATATCTACTCCAGCATAATGGATGGTTCCCGCTGAGCTTTGAGAGCTACGATTATACCTGGAGGACTTGCAGGGAAAAGGATTCATCCGACCCAGTGTTTCACCGTGCGCTTACCTGATTTTGTTCTCCAAGAAGGCAGATGAGATCTTGCGACTGTGTGTCTACTACGGTTGCCTGAATCAGGTGACTGTGAAGAATAATTTACCACTTCTGAGGATTTATGACCTCTTCGATCAGCTCATGGGAGAACGATGGTTCTCGAAGAGAGAATTTAGGTCATGCTATCATCAACTCAGATTTCGAGACAAAGATGTGCAGAAGACGGCCTTCAGGTGTCGATATGTCCACTATGAGTTTTGGGTTATGCATTTCGGCATAAAAAACACTCTAGCAGTGTTCATGAGTCTCATGAACAGAATCTTCTATCCTACCTCAATCGATTTGTCTTATTCTTCATCGACGACATATTAATTTACATGACCAATGAGGAGGAGCACGCCTACCACTTGCGGGTTGTACTGGACACAGTCCAAGAGCACCAGCTTTATAGTAAGCTCTCAAAGTGCCAGTTATGGATTCAAGAGGTCTACTTCTTGGGGAACGTCATCTATGAGGTGGGATTTGATGTGGATTCTACGAAGATCGAGGTAGTAATTTCTTGGGAGCCACCCAGGAGCCTGACGGAGGTGCAGAGTTTCCTATGTCTGGCTGTGTACTGTCGGAGATTTGTGCCAGACATCACCAGAATTGCAGCACCACTTTCATCTTTGACTATGAATGGGAAACCCTTTGTGTAGTTAGATAGATGTTAGCAGAGCTTCCAGAATCTGAGATAGAGATTGACTAGTGCACCCATCTTGAGGCTGCCAGAGGAGGGAGTAGGGTACGTAGTTTACTGCGATGCATCAGGGACCAGACTCGGGTGTGTCCAAATGCAGGAGAGGGCAGTGATAGACTACGATTCATGAGAGTTGAGGCAGCATGAGTAGAACTATTCTACCCATTACCTGGAGTTAGAAGCAGTGGTCTTCGCCTTACAAATGTGGTGGAACTATCTGATGGGAGAGCGCTTTATAGTCTACTCTGACTAGCAGAGTCTCAGCTACATCTTCTCACAGAAGGACCTGAACCTGATACAACAGAGATGGCTCAAGTTCCTCCAGGACTATGACTTTGAGATAGTCTATACTTCTAGGAAGGGTATCATAGTAGATTATTCTCTTAGAAGAAGGTCGGGCATTCAAATAAATGGAGAGGCGACAGAATAGCTATCCGCGTTCCAGATATCCTTTGTGGATTGTGATGGATCATCATTTCTATAGTCACTATTACACTACATCAGCAGGTCAGAGAGGCACATCGTGGGGATGTTGACTATGAGATGTGAAGTGCACAGATATCCTAAGTATATGAACCTAAAGGGTTTTTTGTAGGAGGAGAGTATGTCATCCTTTTTAGGGGACGTACTATGGTACTAGCTGCATTATGAGAGGAGGTGCTGATATATTTTCACACTTCCCCTCTAGTGGTACATCCAGGAGTAGCGAAGATGTACCAGGACCTCAGACAACAACACTGGTGGCCGGGTATGAAGAAAGTTGTGGCAGAGTTCGTTTCACGATGTCTCACCTGCTAGCAGGTGAAGAAGGAGCCCTAGGTACCAACAGGCTTGGTACAACCCTTACAGGTCCCGGAGTGGAAGTGGGACAGGATAAATATGGATTTCGTGACAGGGCTTTCACGTAATTCCAGAGGACATGACTCCATCTAGGTGATTGTCAACCAACTCACCATGTCGGCCCACTTCTTACCTATCAGAGAACAGGGCTCAATGGATAGCTTGGGATGCCTCTACGTTCAGGATATCGTATGACTTCATGGTGTGCCATCATGTATCGTCTCCGATCACGACGTTTGATTTACTTCCCAGCTTTGGAAGGGGTTGGAGGAGGCTTTTTGGAATGCAGCTATGCTTGAGCACCACCTTTCACCCTCAGACGGATGGCCAGATGAAGAAGACCATTCAGACACTTGAGGACATGCATTGTGCATGTGTCCTCGACTTTGGTCACATTTGGAAGGATCACCTACCTTTTTGGAGATTTCGTACAACAACAGTTACCACTCCACCATCGAGATGGCACCATACGAGTCATTGTACGGCCGATCGTGAAGATCACATCTTTGTTAGACAGACCCTGGGGAGTTAGCACTTGTAGAACCATTTATGGTCCTGGCCAATACAGAGAAGATATAGATCATCCAGGAGTATGTGAGGACTGCTCAGAGCCGATAGAAGTTCTATGCTGATAGGAGGCGGAGACCACTAGAGTTCGAGGATGGTGACCACGTTTTCTTATGAGTCTCACCTCGACATGGGTTACAGAGATTTGGTTGGGGCAATAAGTTATCTCTGCGCTTCATCGGACCATTCTAGGTTCTCAGCAGGATAGGTGAGGTAGCTTATCACCTGGCTCTTCTACCTCAGTTGCACCGAGTGCACAACGTCTTCCACGCATCTCAGCTACGGAGATACGTGCACAACCTGAGGAATATCATTGATCACAGGGAGTTGGACATCAATGACGGGGCGACATTTTTGGAGGTTCCGGTGGAGACCGAGGATCAACAGGAGTGGGTCCTACGTGGATGGTCGATTCCTCTAGTGTGCATCAAGTGGTAGCTTGGGAACCTCTAGGAGAGCACATGGGAGCGGGAGGCTCAGATGCGTGCACATTACCCTTATTTTTTTCCCTAGTTTATGATGTAGCTTTATGGGGACTTAAATCCCTGAGGTGGGAGTAATGTAAAGACACGTAAATTTCAAGGAAATTTTTTTCCTAATTTCTTTGGGATTTAAGGAGTATGCAGTTTCTGATGGCACCAGATTCTGAGGCCCGGTGTTCCTGGAATCAATTTCTGAAGTTTAGCTCGGGTACGTTTAGTGAACGAATGAGCGGGTTTTTCTATCTTTTGAATCGGTGCATGAAATTGAAGCCTGAGGGCACTGATGGAACCGAAATGTCGTTAATTTCTTAATAGGACCTTTACCGAAGATGTGTCTGCTCGGGAGGAGTTGTTAAATAATATGGATTAAATGAAAAGTAAAATAAAATAATGTTAAAATTTTATTATTTATTCTAAGTGGTTTTATCCTAGGTGTGGGAGTTTGGGTGGGACCCACTAGTTACTAACTACCCTTGTGAGGATAAAGGTGAGGTTGGGCCCACATGAGCCACAATTCTTCACATTCTATAACTCCCTAACTCCCCCCTTTATTTGAGTAACTCCCCTCTCTCCCTATTTAATAATGCTAACTCACATTAATTTAATTAATTGAACATCAAAAATTAATTGAGTTATGTGTTTGAATTTTGTATTTTTTAAATGCATGGAAAATTAATAAAATAATGATATGCATGATTTTATTGTGTCTAGTCTTGATGTGTTGAGAGAAAGGGGAGAAAGCTCCTGAGACATGAAGATCATCATCTCCTTTGTTGAGTAACGCCAAGACACCGACGAAGAACATCGACTCGGCAACCCTGAATTCTTCTCCCTTTTCCTCCTCTATGGAAAGGAAGGAAATGAAGATGCGGGAATTCTCCAACGATGTCACACTATGGTATCACCATGATAAAAAGAGGAGACTTCATTTTCTCCTTGGACGCTCTCTATCAATGTCTACGAAACCTCATCTCGTGACTCCGTTAACTGCGACTCTGACATTCGTCATTGTTTATCGAGGTAGGGGTGTGTTTTGATTGAGTAATGATTGGTTTTCCTTCCATGTTGTTGTTCCTATTAAACCTCTTGTTATCGGACTAATGCAGAAGGGACCAGATTAAACTAACATGGTCTGATTCATCCTCCATTCTTGAGAATATGTGGAGTTCTTTGGCCGTTCATGAGTGGTAAATCAAGCTATGTTTTCAGAGCCAATAGTAGGCCCAAAAACATCGTAAATGGTCTCAAAGCATCAGAGTGACATGAAAACAGATGATTCGTAGAACTCGGATCATCAGAATGAAGAACGGTCACCTCGAGAGGCGTGCGGGCCAGAGGCGTCGATTCTAGAAAATTCCAGAATACACAGCGTGTCCTCCAGGAGCACACGCCATGTAGTAAAAGCGTACTTTGGCTTCCGTTTCGGAAGTTAGAAAAGTAACACACATTGGGTGACTCTAGAAAGACAGCTTATACTCTCCACACTATTTGACAGAGGAGACTTCGAGGGGCTTGGTGTGTATTTAGGGAAAATACACGGACATAGACAACAATTCATGACCAAGTAACACGGTGTGTATTCTCTTCATAGTAAGGAAGAAGCGGCTTCGTGAGGTTCAACGTGTAATCTGGGAGATATAGGGACACAGGAAGAACCACATGGACAAGAGGAACAACATGTACTACCTTCTCCATGGAAGAAAAGGCTTCTTGATGACTCGACATGTATTCTTGGAATACACGGACACAGGGTGGAGTACACGGGCATGTACTCCATCACACAGCTAGGGATGGCCAGCGTACACGGAGCCGAACCCAGAAGTTTGGACATGACGTGTAACCATACCACACGTCGTGTACATACTTTTTAAATGAACAACCCTTTGACACGGGCTGTGATACACAGACTATACCCGGGGAATGATGAGACGGCGTGTAACCATACCACACATCGTTTACTTACTTTTTACATGAAAAACCCTTCAACTTGGGATGTGGTACACGGGTAGTACCCATGGTCTGAAGACACGGCGTGTAACCATACCAACATGCCATGTACTTTTTGGAAAATGGATTGGCCATCTTGTACTCAGTGTCTGGGTCACATTTGTTTGGTTTAGCCCCTATGACATGGAGGACCATCCGGATACATCAACTCTGGACTTCATGACAGTTGATGTGTCGACCCCCTTTTACTCGAGGAGCGGACCCTCCCGAAATCGAGTATGCTATGTGTGGGAAACCTAGAGCTGGCTACGACTGTGACGACTATTGTGGTGGGATCCTCTGTGGGTTCGACGACAATGACGACTATACTTGGATTCTCCATGGGTTCGGCAGTGAGGACGACTGTAATTGTATCCTCCGTGGGTTCGGTAGCGATGGCGTCTATACATGGATCCTATGTGGGTTCGGAAGCGATGGTTACTATACATGGATCCTACGTGGGTTCGGTAGTGAAGACTTCTGTACTTGGATCCTACGTGGGTTCTACCCAAGAGATGATTCAGCGGCTAAATGTAATAATCTCCACCTCTCTTCATGAGTAGTGTACCTATGTAAGCTGGCTCTTGACATTCAATCATTATCATCGATATGATTGACTTTCTTTCCTGTGTGGATTGGTTTGTGTTTTCTTGTGTGGACTGGGTTGTACTTGGGCTCGAGATTTGGAGCCGAACTGGAAATGATGACTTAGGTATATGTATGGGCATATACCTAAGTAGAGTTGGTTGATACTTCGTGTTTTTATCCTTCCTTTATGGTTTATCCTTTGTGGATTCTAGGAGACTATCGGGGGTCATGGGGTCCCTAATGAGTATCAGATACTCACCCCTTCATGGGACATGCCCATACTACGTTGTGCTGGTTACAGATAATGGAAAACACTGATCGTGGTTGAGGCTTGTAGAGCGGGACGGTACCCGGAGGTGGACTATCAGGCAGGACATACATGGAGCGGATGGCCGGAACCTAGGAGCTGAGGAGACCATTTGTACCCACCCTTCATGTGTGATAGCTGGAGGACGACTCGGTGGTTGCTAATTTACTTTACTGTTACTGTACATTCTCTTCAGTTGTACTCTACTTTCAGTTGGGTTTGTATTCTGGACCATTTTCATTTTAGCACATTGTTTTGTACTCAGTTTCTTAGTGTTAACTTCAGATTGTGTACTCTGTGGTGTTTTTTTTTACATAAGGAAATTCTTTCCCTTTTATCGGAATTTATACCTTTGGTGCTAGTCTCCATCCCTTGGCCAATGGAAGGCAGGCTTGGGGTAGTCACGGCACGGGCCACAAGGACGGGTCGTGACAATAATCCTGGATGATTATACTACCCCTAAAGACAGGGTTTATTAGGATCTCCCTAATTGGTTACATGATCATGGTTTATGGACATGGAATCCCACATATTTGGATTCATAGAATGATTAAGATATTGATAAATGTATGTATGTTTCTTTACTCCCTTGTTAGAGACTCTAGGGGTGGGTATGGAATCTAATCAATGGGTTTTTGTTGGAGATTTCCAAAGGGTCCGATCATTAGGGATTATCTGAGTTCAAAATTTTGTGATTTCCTATGAACTATGTCTTATTCCTATAAGATTGAATTACATATAAATGTACAGAGTAGTATGGAATCCATTTTAGTGTCCATATATAGGATGTTTGAATGTACTTATGTAGAATCCATGATTTATGTGATTACAGGAATGTATGGGAGTATTGTGGTGTAGGATGATGGTTCCCCTTTGGTGACGTAGATTTCCCAAAAACAATTATGTCATTAGTGGAAGAATGAATGTGTCGACTGGGATTAAAGAACCAATGATCATATTAGGGATAAAATATTTGATTGGAAATATGAACTCAAGGTTGGACTATGGTTTTGCGTTTATTTTTCTTACATATATTATCAAATGTGTCATACAATGGTTGACTAGTTTTCTTTTTCATACACATATAGTATAATACTTTATATATTCATCACCAGGGTGTACTAGTGTGATTATTTATCACCCCTACACATCCACCACAGTCTACATGTATACCTTATCCTATATTTTCAGGTTGAGAACCATTCTCATGGTGTATATGTCACTAAAATAGAGTTGACTAATCTTGTAGAGCTTCTCATGTGGGATCTATTGGTTAGGATGGTATAGTTTGATAGTTTTGTTTTGAGATAGGTTATGTTGTCTTTAATGGAGTTAGTATTTGATCACTATACATTTATTTTCTTTTCTTTTTGAACTCCTATATCTTTACGGTCATTATAGTGGTTGAATAATGTTGTATGTATGGAATAATTGTTCATTATTTTACAAATTTTGTTTATTATAACATAATATTCTACTTTATTTTTTTTACTTCACCCTATCTCTATTTAATTACTCTTTTGTTTGATACTCATATATTTCCATTTTTTTCTTACATTGATATAAGGGAATTGTCTCCCAACTATCACAATCTAGGCCCTCACAGCCAGGTAGTGGAATCTACAATATGGAGAGGTGTGCATAAAGAATCATAACCAACCATATCAGAGAACTGATTGGCTTTTATCTAGTTTGGGATATTAAAATCAAAATTAATTAAATATTTCTTTTCATGTGGGATGTTTTGATGACATTTTATGTATATATAAAAATTGTATTAGGTATGATGACCATGGTCATGTAAATTATTATTCCACCATCCCCCAAATAATAATTATCAAATAATTATCATCCTTTTTAATAAATTATACAATTAAATTGAACCATTAAATATGGTTACGAAAATTTCACTATATTATATTCATGGTGAAAATATGCCACACACACACTTGACTAACGTTTCCACAATTCAATGTAAATTATTGAAATAAGATAACTTTTATTTTTCATTTCCATATTGATAATGATATAATTTATATCATATTATTTCATTTAATATAATTATTTGTGTTTTACATATGATTATGTGTTAAAATATTGAATCACATATCTCTATGGAGGTGGAGTCTTCATGTAAACATGAACGTCATTATGATATATTTTTAAATGGAGTTTTATGAAATTAAATAATATAATAACAGTTAATAAAAATAAAAATGTCATAAATATGATATATATGAGATAATAATATCATCATAACTGGTCTTGAGAGGCCATGATTGAAGATGAATTACATCCACTCAAGAGGAGGTAGACTACAGTACACACGATTGAAATTTTCATTTCCCATTTGAAGGTAAAATATATATATGTATGCGATGATACTATCATAATTATATATCAGTATATGGTGGATAATAAAGATAGTAATATATAAAGGCTGATTAATGTTCTAGGTAATTTGAAGAATTAACAAAACTATAACAGATAGATGAATCTATACCTCCCCTTTATAAAATATACTTTATCTAACACCTTATGATGTATAATACTAGTATTATGACTATAAAAACTGGAATTTGGATTTGGTTTATAAGAAGGTATTTTTGTAGGCAATGGATGAACCAAAAAAAGTTTTATATTTTAATAATTAATAAAAAGTGATTCCCTTTTATATGAGAGGGGGAACTCTTGGAATTTTAGAAAACATTTAATTAATATGATATATTTTTAAAATAACAATGGATCTAAAAGAGTTATTTATATTATAATTTCATAAGTTTTAGAAATTACCTCTTCTAATAAAAATTATATTTTTTGACAATATTTCTTCTCTTAACTTTTGGTTCTAACCACAATATAACACATTTAGCTCTTACCATTACCGCATGGATTTTTACTCATTGAGGGTAAATATAGTAAATAAAATTGAAAAAATACCCATAATAGAACCATGGTTGATATTACTAATATTATTTTAACCACAATATAATATTAAATTCTTTATATATTATATATAATATAATATAATTTTATTTATAGAAATATTTCCTAATGACATTCTTTAGAACATTTCATTATTTTTATTTTTGTAATATTAGGATAAGAGTTTTATTTAAAATAAATTACTTTAAAATAACCCAAAAAGTGAAGCTAATATATAAAACTCTTTTATTACATTAATTACATAAAAGTATACTTATATAAATATTTTAAAATATTTTTTTTGATTAATTATTTAATTCATCAACATTTTGAAATAATATTAGGTAATTAATTATACCTTAAAAATTAAAAATAAAATAATATGGAATATATAATTTAATTACTATTAATAGTAAAATTTATTGGAATAAAATTCTTCTAGTCAAAATAGATTAAAATGATAAAATTATTAAAAACAAGAGTGACGTGTTTAATTTTAATATAAATAAAAACTAAATGTTATAAACAAATCCATATGGCCCCAATAGGCCATAAATTAGACACATTAATATTTTGGGGCAATAAATACTTTTCCAATAATATTTATTTAATCTTTTTGTTCATTCAATTGGTTTTAAGATGTTATTTTTTACATAAATTAACATTTGGATCTACTTTTCCAATAAACCCCTTTGGTGCTCCCTCCTCAGGTTGTACCAATCTGATCCTCACTTATCAGTGCTTTGATCTGTGTAATCTATAACTGAAAAGAATTAAACCAACAACATACCCTTTGATATGAATGCGAAGTTACGGAAAACCTTAGAGACATGACATTGGAATATAATTCCCTGTACTCGATGTGGGATGCATTGGGATTCCGCTCCCTCTAAAAGCCCTATCATAAGGAGAAGAAAGCTAGACGGATCAGTGTTCTAGTGTCCAGACATGCCAGCAATGTCCAACATGACTACTCCCCACTGATCTATGTTTTTTCTTTACTTAACCAAAATTAATTTCTATACAGAAGTAATGTAATTAACCAACATTCATGAAAACACGACACTGGGATGTGTTTGATGTACAACATCTTAATCTATAAGGGAGTCCCAATGTATGTAACATGTTCCAAAGAGGAATCCGCATAAGTAGAGACCAAAATCCCCTCATCCTATTTTGATTAATGTGTAAACATACTTTAATAATTGATGGATATTGCATGCCTTTGGAATGAAATAATGCGAGGAAATGGACCAGCACATATTCCACCAAAGTATGCATACATAGGATAAAGTGTTAGAAATATAAATGGTGAACCTGATGTGATGTTATTTTTCTCAATGTCGATATTAGTAGCGTTTGTTAAATTAGTGGATTAGCATGTCACCATACTTAATTTTCCAGAACCTGGTCTTTCAATGAAAATAGTGGGATTGGCGTGAAACTCACCAGAAATTCAGGCACTTGAACATTGGACATCCTGATCTATTATGTTTTCAACATGGATACTTCGTACCATCCATGGAAGATAGAATGGAGCTATGGAACTAGACTTAACTTTTCCTTCATTTCAGCACAAATGGTTTGATCCCCCGTCTTTGAAGGACCCATGTTTATACGAGAGGAATCGATCACCGCCCATCAACCGATACAGGGGACAGGGTAATACAGAGTCGGTGATCCTGTGTGGCTCCACCTCTTATATAGAAGCCTCTACATCCACTAATATAGGGTTCCCACCCCCATCTCCCCATAAGAACTCGTTCAAAGAAGGGGAGTGAATGACCTCGTTCAAAAATATGAGGAAGATGTGATTATCCCAACCTGGGTTATGGCCCGACAAGACATATAGGCTTCTAAGCCTCATCTTCAATGCCACCCCCAAGGGTCGGGAAGGGAGCCAATTCTCCCTACTTTGACCTAAAATTGTTTTGGGAGCTTCTCCTCAGAATGTTATGACGACTCCCTACCCTATGCCAATGAGTTGACAAGTGTCTAGGTCATCCCAGTTGTAATACCATACCAGGTCCCCCACTAGGGCATTCTAGTGACACCACATGACCCCACCAGCAGTGGATCAGGTGAGTTATACCCGCATGCCATCAGCCCCAGTCTGGTTAACAAGATGTCAGCATCAGGCGCATGCTGAAGAGGATGCCTGAAAAGAGGCATCAACTCCTACAATTTCCATGGCACATTCCACTATTGACGTGTACTATCAATACCTTGTTTATTCCAAATAGTGTCACATATACACCCAGTGCGGATCGAGGCCCCACCCACCCCTCAGCTGGTTGGGACGACTCTCCTGGTCACCGATATAGTATGTTTCTTTTGCGAGTCAACCTGAGTAAATGAAATCCTATATAGAGGTCCTCCCCATACCACCACCAAAAAGATCACAGGTCCTCCCCTCTCCCAATCATAGCATGTAGGTTCTCCCCATGCCACTGTCAATCCTAACAAAGGTTCTCCCCACCACATTGACACTCAGTTCGGATGTCTTGTTTGAACCTGTGAACTTAGGTGTGGTGTTGTTCCTCCTATCATAGGTTTTTTATGTGAAGATGATCCTTGTTCAGTCAATAGTGTGTGTGTGTGTGTGTCTTCCCCCTGATATTATAACAACAAATGATGGTCCTCCTCATCTCATTAATCATAGAATCGGAAGTCTTCCTCACTTCATTGGTACCTAGCAGGGAGGTTCTACAGGTGTACTACCCGACTAGTATGAAGGCCCTCCTTGTATTGTCCCTGGTAAGGGGAATGAGCATGGAGGGACTACGCATGACCCCACATGCTCTATTGGAAGTCCTACCCACTCCAGCACTTAACACAGAGATTCCCTCTATGTATTCGCTGGCGGACATGAAAGTCCACCATGTGTTCCCTTTGTCATTTTTCTTGGTGCTCTGTGCACCCCATCTCACCCTGGTGAACGTCCTCTCCACCCTAGCATCAGTTCAGATGAAGTTCATCCTCGAGGCAAAAATCAAACATGGCCTGAAAAACCATCCTGATGTAAGAGGGTGGCTCGCTGATTCCCTAGGTATAACACCGACATGTTTCAGACTATGATTAAACCCACCTGCTTCTCAGATTCGAAGGTGGAACGAGAAGCATAAATGGAACCATCACCTTGATCCTCTGTTTCAAGGGTCAGGGCAGCAATGAGGTGTATAATCAGCATCCTTCTAGAATGTGTGCCCCAAAAGATTCCATCCTCCCTCCATAGATACATCTAAGAGGAGGAGTATTTCACCTCCTTCCATGGACTAGCCCTGAAATCCTCCTTATCATCAACATGGTCATTCTCTTCCTTGAACAGAGATCTTGGAGAGTTATTCTAGGGACTTTTAGAGGATGAAAAAAATTTTCCAACCACCAGTAACTGTATCCCCAATACTAGAAACAACGGTTTCTAGTCCATTTTCAAATGATATAGTGGCTTAATCATTGCATTCAACCCAATAAATCCCAAGATTTAGAATCTTTTTATATCGTTCACCAATTTCTATGATAAGTCCATGCATCTAGATGAATCCTTGTACTAGGCTAGATAGGCACATCAATTGCCTCATTTGGTTCCCGTGTGAAGAGATGCTAAGGTCAGGGCCGCCTCTATAACCCAGATAATGACCCCCATGATCCAAGAATTGTTAAAAGTTGAGCCATCTCCACATCCTTACAGAGGCCCACTACCTCAGGCACATCCTCCTGCCTAACAGTGAAAATCGCAAAACTGGAAGCTACCCCTGCGTAACGTGTCAACACCACCTAGGTGAGATATCAAGTTATTACCTAATATGTAGGATCCACCTGACCCCCGTTAAGTCCAGACACCCAAGGTCCCATTATGAGATATAAGGAATCAGACCTACTTATTTAATGAGTATTAGGCCTTCTGTAATTTCTAATGTTCTTTGGAATAGGTAATCATACTGTTGTAGGAATGCAGGAGGCCCAAGGAGAGGATCTCACTTATCACCCAAACTACTTTCCAATCACAGGATCCTAAGGAACACCATAAAACATTTCTATTTTCCTAAAGACTAGATTCAAGGCCATTTTGATGAAAACATAGTCAGGATAGTCCCCGCTTCGGAACAAGTGGATTGTTTTTTCATGAAGCATGACAGTGGCAGTGACAGCAAGAGTGAGTGGAATCATGTTTCTAACTATGAGTATAAAAATATGATGATAGGATGGATTGTAAGGAATTCACCCGTGCTCATGGTATTATCAGTGCACATATGAATCGACCCAACCCTTCAAAAAGTTACCGCATCACTCGCATCCAGTAGTTCTACAACAACTTCTCGTCATTCCACTTCCGATAAGATAAAGCATCGAAGATGAAAGGGAGAATAAAGTCACACACCAATGCCATCGTTATCCCGTACAATTGGTTAATTCATGCCCATGGAGAAGGATATTACCTCCATAATACATCTGGTGGTGGCAGATACTTCATGTGATGATAAAGGGTTTTCTTTGGTTAACATCGTGGAGTTGGTAGTGCCCCATATGGTCCAAATAGCGTGGAGCGATAGAAGAATACTCCCAATGTCACCATCCTTCACTAGAATCGAAAGAGCCATGGATATATGAAACGTCATGATGCCTCAGTATATAAATCATGCCAATATGTGCATTACACCTAAACTATACAACTGGACCAGTCCCGAGATCAGCATGTAGAACCTTCAAATCATGTTTCATCAGGTCCTCCTTCAGCTCCATTTCTGCTACATGACCATGTAGAATAATGAATCAATTACTCTATCATCCATGTTCTGTTACAGACTACCCTAATCTTCTAAAATTAAAATAGAAGTCACTCCACGGGGTTTGAAAAGAGATTATTGTGACATTACCAGCACCATTCAACCGCCAGTTCATCCAAAAGGACCCGTCAAACATCCTGCCACAAAGAAACCTCCAATGAATAGAAGTTTGTGTTTGGAAAGACAGTATTATTTTCTTAAAAATATTTCCAGAATCGTTATGAGGCATTCAAGCCTCACGGCTCTTCGTCTATCAGCAGATATGTGTGATGACTGTGCCGAGAATTTAAGAATCCCCCTATAGTTTGAGATGGTGGTAGCTATTGTAGAAGCCTTCCATGATGATGCAGTTGAGTACACGGAATGTAATGACATCATCTCTTTCTCTGAATATGATGATGGCACTCCTATACAAGGGAAAATCTGCACACTTTACATCATTGGAACCTTCAACGGCATGGAGGTTCTTTGTTGTCTTGTCAATAGTGGTTCTAGGATCATCCTTATCCTAACCTGGATGCTTCGTATGATGGGGTTGTGTGAGGAGTATCTGAGGCCCTATGACAAGAAAATTCAAGGTGATGACAGGAAGAAAGAGACACTAGTAAGAAGGATCCTCCTGAAGACCCAGTTCGGTGGTCTGGTAGACAATATCGAGTTCATGGTTGTCATGCAGACACCGCCTACAACGTGTTAATGGGTAGGACATGGCTCCAGCTTCATGTGGTGGTCCCCTATTCGTATCATTGATGCCCTAAGAACTCCCATGATGGTTGAGAAGGAGGACTACAAGGGGATGTGTCTCCATTTATCTCATGTTATTCCCACTACATGGATGTCTTCTATTATAAGAGAAAAGACAAGAAAATTCGGGCTTGCGAGGCTAAACCTGCTACAGCTACGACCAACCCATAGATAGGCCTAAATGATTCATACGTGTTCCCAATCCACTAAATGGATTCCACAACTCAGGATATTGAGAAAAGATTTTTTGTATCTTTAATTCGGGGAAAATATTGTCCCAAGTATATGGGATTTCAGAAGATCCCCTCGTATTCCTATAAAAATCTGCCTCAGGTGATCCCAGAGCCCCTAGTTCTAAAATGTATCGGGATGCATACCCCATGGCAATGACAATACAACATACATGATTTTTTCTCTAGGCTGAGATAAACTAGATCAACCCATCACACCACTATTTCTTTGATATCATCAATCGGAGATCTTTGTGCTGATGAATATATGGGATCGGGTTGATAGCTTTCATCATTATGGTTTTGGCAACGCAGGTAGCCCTAGATGCAGTGTCTATCGCCGCTCAGGTTGGCACCAGTGTCTCATCAGGATTTGTTGACTTTGAAGAATTGCCTCCCACCAAGGATATCTCCTCTTTTAATTCATAATATGATTTGGAAGATGCACCTCTAGCATTTTAAAAGGGTGTCTCTACAATGGTCGATGAATGGGTACATGTAAACCTCAGTAGGGTGAGGGATCTGAAACCCACATTGATGAGCACCTCTATGCCTATCAGAGTGGAACTGCGATAGATGGAATTCTTGAATTAGTCCCATGATGTATTTTACAAGACATATGAATAGATTCTATCACTAGATCCTTAGGTCAATATCAACCACATTGGTCTTCCATAAAATCATTTAGGGTTCAAAAAACCTCCAAGAAAGATGCACCCATCATATGGTGCCATGGTCGAGGCCGAGGATGATAAGATCTTTAGATCAAACATCTTCAATGATGTCTAATACCCCATATGGTTATCCAACATCATTCCCATCAAGAAGAATAATGGACAGATCAGCGTCTGCATCAACTTCCATGATCACAACCATCACTGACCAATGGATGGTTTTCCCCTTCCTACGACCGAACTTTTGATTGATTCCACTACTGGGTCCCATTCCCACTCTTTAATTGATTGGTATTCTACATAAAAACAAATTCATATATTACATAAGGATGTAGATTCTATAGCCTTTAGGGCACTACATGGTACTTTATGCTACTAGGAGATGCACTTTAGTCTAAAAAAACGCCGGTGCCACCTCTTAGTGTTTTATGCATCAGATTTTTAAGCTGATCCAAGGGTAATTATTATAATTATATGTGGTTGATATGGTGATAAAATATCTCAAGTTCCAGGACAATCTCAAAGATCTCGGGAAAGTGTTTGGCTTCATCCGGTGTCTCGATTTTAATATGAATGCATTGAATTGTGCCTTCGAGGTCACCTCCAAAATGTTTCTCAACATCATTGTCAGATACATAGGCATCATGATTGATTCAGAGAAGATTGATTAAATTTATCAGATGTCTCAACCTAGTAATATTATTGAGAATTGGGGTTTTCAAGGCCACATAGCCTATATACACCATTTCACTATGAATCTTTCTGTAAAGTATAATCCATTTTCTAGATCATGATGAAATGTTTTTATTATGGGTGGGATGAGGAGTGGCAAAAATCCTTTGAAGATATCATGCAGTACCTATTAAAGCCTCTGGTCCGAATGCATCCCATTTCTAGTATGTTGTTGGCCCTTTATGTGAACACCCCAAAATGATCTCACGGTGCCCTTCTCACCCATAAAAACAATGAAGGGATAGATAATAGTCTATTCTATCTCAGTTGTATGATCATAGATACATGGACTAGATATTCCTCTTTTGATAATATCTACCTCCCACTAGTATTTGCAGTGCAAAAATTAGAAAGAAACTTGCAGTATCGGGAGGTATATCAAGTGTCCTAAGTGGATCCACTGAAGTACATCCTGAACAACCCTATTATGACAGGTCATCTAGGTCGTTGTTAAGTGACCCTTCAATAGTTCAACATCAGGTTTTTTTCCCCAGATGTACATTTAGGGACATGCATTTGCTGACTTCCTTGTCGTCCATCCAGTTCCCGCTGACAAGTCTCTAGATCTTGTTTATTCCAATAAGGAAATCATCACAGTAGACCAGGTCGTCCAGTGTTGGAAAATGAACTTTGATGGTGATCCTTGATGTCCTACCGGTATAAGACTCAATGATTTCCAACACCACAGGGTGGGCCTAGGAATCGTCTTCATCCCTCCATCACTAGTTGTTCAAATATATTCATTCCTATGTTCACAAGGATGTACCTACAATGAGGTAGTGTACCATGATCCCATAACTGGTCTAGATCTGGCCTAAGAGATTGACGTTCCCCACTTTCATGTGAATGGGTACTCCAAACTAGCCATCAAGAAAATAAACCGTGACAATGTCTTCAGGAAGACGGAGCTTGTACTACTATTTGAGAATACCCACTAGTCGATGGCCCAATTACCATCTCCACTAGAGGTTACACAAGTCCCTTGTTCGTAGAATGGTAGAGCTGATGCCTTGGACAGCCTCACTACATCCCTTGTAGAGCCTGACTAGGATGATTTGATTATTCTTGTAGTGCACTCGAGATTCATCTCTCTCATCATTCCAAATGAAGATGATAGCTCGAAGGTAGGACACCTTACCTCTGGGGTCTCCACTTCAGGACCCCCAGGCCCCCTACCAAAACATTGGAAGTGACTCTTGACTGGAGGATCCCCTTTATCATGTATCTCAAACACTGTAATTTCATATAAGATCAGGATGAGTGTTAGAGAATCTGACAACGTGCATTATAGTTCACCCTCTAGAGTGGCCCCAGTCATGACCAGATCATCTACAGATGTGGTTTTTATGGGATTCATCTCTTTTTCCTTCAAGGATATGATATTTCTCACATCATTCAAGATGTTTATGCTGGTTACAATGGGGCTCATCAGACTAGGATGAAAGTCTCTCACCAGATATATTGAATTGGGTATTTTTGGCCTTACATGATTTGCAATAGTATTGAGTTTTCCATGAGGTGACATGCATTCCAAATACATGATAATTTTATGCATCATCCACCTGAACCTCTCCAAACTAGAAATTAATCTTTTCCCATTGCAGTCTTGGGACTCGATGTAGTGGGACCATATCTACTGGTGATGGCTCACAAGTGCAGGTTAATCCTGATCGCTACATGTTTATTTTCTTAGTGGGAAGTGGATGATCCGCTCTAGGAGGAGAACGAATGTTTTATAATTGAGTTTTGGAGTTCCAATAACATCTATCAATTGAGAGTCCCTCACGCCATCCTTCTCTATAATGTCACCAACATATGAGCAGCTAAAATGAAGAATTTGTACACCAAGTACAACATTCATTCTAACCATACATCCTGCTATCACTTGAAATAAAATGGAAATATCGAGGGGTTAAATAAAAATCTCTAGAATTATGTAGAAAATTGTTGGTTAAAATAATAGGAGTTGGTCAAATAAAATCCCCAACACACTTTGGGAATATTTAATAATGACTCGCAAATTCACTCAGGTGACGCCATATTGCCTGGTGTACATAATTGCGGATGTCCTACCCATCGATATTCAGTTTCCATCATTATGCAAAGCTATACACGACTAGAAGACAGTCGAAAAGGTAGAACAATCTATCTGGATGAACAGGATGTGCTCGACGAGGACATGAATTTTTCCCAACATAATCTGTAGAGGCATCAAAACAAGATAGCCATATATTTCAACAAGACTATTTTTCACTACTCTTTCTTAAAAGGTGATGTAGTGTTGGACCTGAGAACATCCATAACACCCATTAGGAAACCACCCAAATTGTATCCAAATTGGGAAAGACCATACATCATTCACAATGTTTACCTAAATGAAACATACTCCCTAGTTACCATCGATGGTGAGAATATCACTCCTATCACCAATGTAAAATTTTCATGACATACTTCACTTAAGTATTTGGTTAGACATGACCATATACTATGAATTCATTACCATGTGATGTAAAATTCATGATCCATTCTGGATTAAGGGAATAAAACTATTATATTCTTTCTATCCTGCATGTCATTAAACTATATATCTTCATGTATGAGGTCAAACTATATCTGGTCTGACATGATCCTAAACTGTTACCTCTTACATGATGTTACACTGAATTTTCATCTTACATGATTCAAAACATTGAGTGGTAGATATACCTTTACGGTCTGAGCTTTATGACCAAAAAATAAGATTAAAATGGTCCTACTTGACCATAAATTGTGACGTATTTACTACACGACATTAAAATTAATAAATTGTCTGAGTTGAAGGATGTAAACCTAATTGGAAAATGTCCCACGTGACATTAAATTGTATGTTTTACTGCATGAAATTAAACAATATATAGTCCCACGTGACATTAATTATCCCATCATCACTGCATTATGTTTAAATATACAATTCATCCATACTGAAGGATGTAAGACTACCCAGCACCCATCCTGCTTGACGATAATCAACAAACGGTCCAAGCTCTACAACCACAATTTAAGATCCCCCTGTGTCCTCTCTGTATGATGTAAAACATCACGATATCTCAAGAACAACGTATGGATTGATTCCCACCTCTTGGGATATGTAGGAACACTCAAACACTTTGTTATAGATTATATTCCCAAATTATTATCTTTGACTACACCTTGGGTGTCGTTCACTAGTTGGATCCCACATGGGGTAGTGTTGGATTTTTTGTCCCCACTCATGTCGGGATTACAGTATCCCATCATGTTCCCCTCCATGTTTTTATATCATCCCATATCCTTACTGCACGATGTTAAACTGCATCACCCCTTTATGAACTATGAATTTCTTGATTCCCAGCCTTATGGGATACGTAGGAATGCCCATACATTTCATATGTAGGACTTTAACAAGACATCGGGACCTCCCCTTGGGTTGAAACACAAGTTGGTGTGTATGCTTTTTCCATCATTCACATCAAGTTCATCATGAACCCCCCAAATATCCCCCTCTTTGGAGATCTCTACCTCTCTCGTCATCTCGCATGACGTTAAACTGCATGGGAATACTTATGCTTCGTACTTCCCGTTCATTTGGGTATCTATATTCATTCACATCCAAAATGACCCCTGAGGGAATGGATTCTAGGGCCTAGGATCTCCTAAAATTTTGGGCCAACATCCTGGACGATCATGAATAAAAATTTGATACAAGTGCAACATTGAAAATATGGTCAGTGGTTGATGCTAATTTTACATTCCCACTTCAAGTAACATGATATGGATGATTTGTTTTGAATGGGGTCAATAGCCATAAACCATCATTATCACCGCCCATGTATGTCCTGAATATTTGGTGCACTGATTCATTTCATCATGGTATCCCTTCAAACATCAGTTTGTTTCGAATAGAAGTGTTGTTCTTATCAGAATCGACCCAAATTGATCTATTTCCATTATTATCAAACCCTCATTTGATTGGTAGAAACTGATCCTATTCCATTTTTGCCACACCGATCATTGCTCAAATGGGCTTAAGAACTTTGGTAAGGTAATTCCCGCATAAATGGTAATGTATCTATGGTCGTTTCCCTATGACCATAAACTATGATCATCACCATCCTCACCATAAGAGGTTAAATTGAAAACTTGTTGGGGCATCCCATCTAGATCCCCTCATCCACTTCAACCCCATGGTTGGTGTTCTAATCTAGTATTGTGTTGTGTGGTATGAACTCTATGTCCTCATTCACGTCAGGCTATTTTCCCCATGAAACCCTTATACCTTTGACACATATGTACATCATCATCCTTACTGCAATACATTAAACTAAATAGGTCCCACCATGCTTTATGCATACCTTCATTTGGGTTTCCATCATAATTCACATCCAAAAAGACCCCCGCACAACATTGATTCAAGGCCCCATGGCTGTCTTACCATATTGGGACAACATCCTTGAGGATTATGAATGACAATTAGATACAAGTCTCAGGTTAAAAATATGTTCATCGGTCGATACTCATTGTTAGTCCCCATCACACGTTACACAATACAGATACATTGATGTAAACATGGTCAATACATATCCTCAATCATTAATGAAATTATGTGGCTTTCCACATAGTATGAGGGATGATTCAAACTTTCCACTCATATGTCCCTTGCACATGACATTAAATAGGGAATCTACGGTCTGTACTCTATAACCCTAAACATTGATCTACTACTTCATTGTCACACAATGTTAAGCTTCACCGCATCTCTCAGAACAATGTGTGGATTGATTAATGTACCCATATAATATGTAATAACTCTGGGACATCTCATCTTCCGGTCGATCCCTATTTCTTTGAAGCATCTTTATCACTTCTTCCCAATTTCTGGAGTCCTCCAGGAGGGGGTGTGAGGTGTGTTATAGGCTTATGTCCTCATTCGCATATGGTTTATAATAATCACACCACTTACCTCCCCTTAATTTTTAGTTCACTATCCTAACCATGAGAACTATGGTTCATGATCGAGAGTGTTTGATTCCACGTAGACATGTTGTCATCCATTTTCATGCTTAATGTTCCCCCTTATTTGTATTTTTATCATCTTTCATATCCAAATGAACCCCCGAATGGCATAAATGCTCGGACCTAGGTCTCTCCTACTGTCTCATGACAACGTCCTTGATGATTCTGGATGAAAAATATGGAACAAATTCCTTGTTATGAATATTGTTAGTGATAAATGATCATTTATTGTTCCTATTTCAGGTCACAAGATACATATGTTGTGTTACAAACATGGTCAATAGTTATCCTCATCATCGTGCCACACCCATTAAGACGTATGTATTTTTTGCATGATTCAAATATGTTTAACTCCATCCCATCCAAGTGAAATTTTTACACTCTTGGTGATATCGCTCAGTGTGAGTCTGCATGCTTAGAGGAGGAATCCATGGTGGGGTGTCATTTGAGACCCCACACCATTTCCCCTTTCCTTGTATTCCACATCTTGTGAAGACCTTATCCACCCGTGTTTCCCACATTGACCATGGCTCATGTGGGATTATGGATTTCATCATTGTTTTCACCTATTTGGAAATACTACTTTTCCATATATTGTTAGAGCTCTTATATCGTAAAATAATATATCTCTACATCCTTTTCCTGAGATGTTAAACTGCACGACATATTCAAGAACTACGTATGGCATGATTCTCATTCTTATTGGACACATAGAAAAAACATGCATCTTGTCATCTGGTTCAACTATGGTTCCACTAATTATCTCTTATTTTCGGCCTATTGGTCCTGACTTTCATTCGAATTCATGGTGTGGTGTGTATAGGCATATGTCCCCATTCACATCGGTTATTCTTTATCACACCATTTACATTGCCCTCTAAAACTACATTTGCGCCCAAGCCATATGACTTTAAACAATGTTTTCTTGTCCCACAAGACATTGGACTATTGTCTCTTTACTATTGGATGCTAAGATTCATTGGTGGGTCCTAGCATACGACCCTAAACTATGAAATTATTTTCCTAGACACATGATGAAAAATGACACCGCATTGAGGTGTCCTCGCTGAAGGGGACATCATGCTTGGTATTAGTTTTCCACTATGCCATTTTTCAAGGACAACATATGGCTTGATTCCTTTAGTGATTCCTGGATTCTCTATCCTAGCTTTGTTTCTCCATAGAAAAAATTTCACACATACATCCAAAAGAACAAACAATATCTATGAAATGCCGCTTATTTTGGTGTGTGGCCCAGACCAGCACAATAGTATTGTCCCTTACATTTGTAGACTGCTATGACACTTCTATAACTACATATGGATTGATCCCCATCATCATGGGGTACGTAGGAACACCCAAGGACTTTTCCTTGGGCCTTTCCCAACTTTCATTCTCGATCCCTCAACCTAAATCATCCCTAGGGAGCACATGGAGTGATATGGGATCCTACATTCCTCGTCCAAGTTAGGTTGTTTAATTCCCATATTATGTGTGTCACTCCCTAATTTCCATCTATTTTTGAGCTCTAATACCATAAAACTAAGATCCAAATTTCCTTTTCGTGTGACACTAAATAGCATTAAATTTTAATGAACTATGTGTGTCTTAATTCCCATCCTCATGGGATATATAGAAATTACCATACATTCTGTTTTCGGGTCCAGCCCCATGAATCTTAAACCCTACCCCCATTTCGTTCCCTTGGCCCAAATTCTTTTTAGAGCATGTGGAGGGGTGAGTCCCTCACAGGGTTTCATTCACATCAGGTTTTCCAACAACCACATAATGTGTCTCCCTTGTCTTTTCTCAACATGGTTTACCTTCCACTACCCTAAAATATGGTCTCTCTATGGGAACTACACATCAGTCCAGGCTAGTTCTCCACCCCCAAAAAAATACCATAAATCAGGTCCCCTATAAATGGTATTCTCCGCAACCTTAATCTTGGACCGTACGACCCCATGACCCTTGTCCTTGTAAAGGGATTTGACTTCCTCTATCTGACACATCTCATTGGCATACTTAAATGCATCATATGAAAGATCTTATTGTGTAAAATTCTAAGATAAAAATACACTCATTTAGTTTCCATGCATTATGATCCCTTTATATTGATCCACATCCCCATCCACCTTTGATGGGACCCCCTTTAGGGCATGGTCTCAGGCCACATTGGTTCACCTACTGTATTGGGCTAGTGCCCCTGAAGACCCCAAACAACATTTGTGATAGGTTATAAAGCTCATATTTTCTTATATATTTCTGTAATTAAATGTTTATGAATCCACTATAATGTTATTTAATGGAAAATTGTTATATAATTTGGATTTTGTGTTATTTTGAGCCTAAATTCAAAAATGGAATAATTCCGTAATTTTAACAGATTGTTATCACAAGGGTATTTTGGTCATCTCCCATAAAATATATTTCCAAATTTTTCAATTTTATTTTTTAGAATCCCTATTTTATTTAATTCATATATTTCGTCTGTAATAGGGATTGATTCTTGCATCTAAAGGCCTAAAGAAGTCGATGAAGTTGAATATATTTTCGGGAGGACAACGCAGACCCCACCACCGTAACAGATTTCAACCCCATCCTACACACCTTAAATTGAAGTCATTGCCCATGGGATAACAATAGGACACAAAGGAGAGCCTCTAAAATTAATTAATAGAGAGTTTTAAAGTCACTAATGTTGTCATTTGATGTTATTCGTTTAGAAGAAATATAATGAAAATGGCATCCAGAAAAGAAAACCGCCAATGAGAAACTCTTAACTCATACGTATGATGGTAAATGAATCTAAAATTTGGGGGGAGAATGGAGAGAAGATTAATGAAAAAAATTATTGAAGGGTTTAGGCCTGAATCAACCAATTAATGTACCAAAAACATGTCAACATTCCAAGGATATAAATCATCCTATAAAATGGGAAGAGGTCCAAGATCTCAAACAATTCCAAACCTTCCCAACACCATTAGGGAAACCATGGAGTAGAAGAAAATGTGCCATATAATTTTTTTTATATTATTGTTTTCATTTCCATAGAAACTCATGCTTATTTTTTATATTAATGTGTTTCCCATTTTCTTTTTACACCACTTTTCTCTTCCAATAATAATTTAATTTCTACACCTCTTCCTTCTTAAAAATCGTGATCTCTATGAACATCACCATGGAATGTGAATAGATAGAGGCTTGTACATGTGTGAGTATTTAATGGTGTTCTTAATTATAGATATTATATTTAAAATACATAAATTTATTTGAGTGGATGGAAGAGTTTTTCCTGGTTGCAGCTGTTGTCCACCAAGACACTCTTTCCAAAATCCATTCCTTTCTATTAATTCATTTTTTCTCCCTACCTTCTTTTATGGGAACCCTTCATATGGTGGACTTGGAACTGATATAAGGGTTGAAATGACCTATGGTGTAGATGAGTATTTTTGGGATAACAATCTCGGTTGAAGTGTTATCCTAGAGGAATATTGGAGGAGGTGTGGATTGGTGTCTCAGAGGCATGAAAAAATCACACACTCTTTAAATAAATGGAAAGTATTTCATTATTGTTGTTTCATAAAATGAATTATCAAATTTAATTTAAACAATAAATAAATAATAGATGACCATGTGTTATCCAACCCTAGGACCATGTCCTTTCTTCTCTGATTTCATTATGATTTCTTCTAGATTTAAATTTTGTATGTCATTATTTTAATTGCAGGTTTTCAATAACCCTATTAATTTTTTAAAAACAATTATTAATAAAATAATAATTTTATTGGGTGAATTATAATTAGTGATTGAACTGACTATAGTGCACCTCAAGTGAGACAACCCTAGTCACCCTCTGTGCTGCACTAAGAAAACATTGAAATCTGCTTTTCCCACACCCTATGATAGCCATGAATTAAAACTGGAACTATTTCCATGGAGATAAGCAGTTATTTCAATAACTATTTCAAAATTCACATTTTTTTCAATATTTTTCATTATTTTCATTATAATAAAATATATAAAAAACCATTTTCCATGATGAATTCAATTTCTTATTATTTTTCATTGGAATATAAATCAAATATGAAATATATTGAACTAGAAGTTGATTATAATGATCTAAATGACTGGGGGATAGGATGAGAAATACTCTTGCTGACATTGGGAGAAAAAAGGAATGTGAATTTGACTATGTTCATACAATGATGGAGTATAATGAACTTGATCTCGAGCATGATACTGAGGTAGTGGTGGATGAAATTTCACCACACATCATTGATAAAATAGAGGAGCTAAGTGTGGAGGTACCTGAAGACACATTGATCCACTATCAACCAATTCTACTGAGATAGATGAAAAAGAAGACGACTTCCCTTCTGAGCTATAAGTGGGAGATAAATATGAATAGTATGAATTCCGGATTGAATGTGAGGAACTACATGATCTCCCCAACCTTTCATAAAATAAGAGACAACACCACTAAAATAAGACACCACCCTATTGGTGGAATTTGAAGTCAAGATAGAGGATGCCAACTACCTAGCTTCATCAAATGATAATCAAATCCAAGAGGTAATTAACACCAAAGAAAAGTTTCAAGCCAAACCTACTCAGGGATATGATAAAATCTAAAAATCCAACTCGTTTGATTTAATTGAAACTAATTTGAGTATAACTCCCAACTATTTTGAATTTTCAGAATTAGATGTCTCTTATTATGCTATAGAGGGTGATGGGGAAAAAGAAGATGCACCTATTGATGAACACTTTAAGATAGCTAAATACATTGAACATTCATTAGAAAGAGTAATGGATGAGAAAGATAACGTTCCACAAGTATAAAATATGAGGTGGAGGCCATAGACATCATCTTACCCCTGCTTTGCAAACAATACCACATTGTGAATGGGGAGGATCTTGTGTACTCTATCCATGGAGTCCTCCCCAATAAGAACACAATTGTGGATGTTGGGAAAATTTACATGTGAAAATTAATGTCAAAGAAGCTCCAACCACCATCAGATTATGGATAACAGATTGTACTTCCCATATGAGGTAGTAAAAATTTAGGGCCTAATTGGGGGATCATACCAAGATTTATCTGTAAATTTTATTTAAATTTAATTTTTTTTTATTATTATAGTATATGGCCCACCACTCCTTATCTTTTTGAGATCTAATGACCCAATCTATGTTCTTAAGTAATTAATTTTTTTAGTTTCATATTTGGGGAATGGAAGCCATAAATGGTTGAAGAGGACAGAAGATTTATTTCAAAAGTTTGTTAAATTTAAAATTTTAATCATTTAATGTCCTTAAATTTGTTTTGTCCAAAAATTGTTTCAAGATTTAAATATTGAATTTAATGTCCACACTAGAATAATTTCATTACTTTAATTATTTAGGAGACTTGAGTTTCTTCGGAATTCTATAATGCCATGGTTTAGATTTCAATGTTAATGAGTTTGAATGAGTAAAATGGAAAATTTTATTTTAAAATGTAACATGGATATTGAAATGATGTCCCATTATTTAAGGGAATTAGTTGATTTATGTAAATGAAATTTCCTTACCAATTTTTATATATTGAATTTCTGAAATTCAGGTGAATTGATTTGTTATTAGAAATCACACCTTCAGTGATTGTCCAATATCATATGTTTCATTCCTGAGAGTATTTCTAGACCAATTACTTACTATTTATTCTTGAGCATATTTCTTGAGTAATCTTGGGACATGTAACTTGGTTGAACTTGAATTAGAACTTGTCCATGCTATGACTATGCAAAAACACATTTAAAATTATTGAGGCATCTTTTGAAAATCCCTTATACATAAAGACCACCACTATATAAATCCTTCTTTTATCCCATAGATATCAGGAATGCCCTTTATAGGGAAGATCCATGTTTCAATCCATTTTTTCCATTCCTACCCTACTCTTTGTATATTAATGATACTTTAAAAATTATGTTTGTGGGGTGAAGTGAATCATGGTGGAATCAATGATATACATAGTAAGGAATTTTTTTTGGGGTTCTGTTGTAGAAATTGTTAATTGTGGTGGAATAATTCATTTTACTTCATTTTTTTCCTTTCTTTAAATTTAAAAAATAAGAATTGAAAAAAAGAACACAAAAATGAGAAAAATTGGTTGTGACTTGGGAGAACGAAAAATAAAACTTTTATAAACTATTGATCTTCTAATCTTATGTGGTTAGCTGATGGATGTGAGGTTTCATCTAAGGATAAAATACAAAAAAAATACAAAAAATACAAAAAATAATAATAATTACAGTGCATTAATCATTAATTGTTCTTAACATTGGCCATGAACTTAATAAGAGTTTTTTGAGAAATGGGTGTTGCCACATTGAAGGGGATAATTTCCTAAAACTTTTTTAAATCATGCATTTTTCTTAAGAGATAACCTAATCCTTCAGCCCTAATTTTTAAAACATCAAATCCTACCAACCTTAAACCTTTATAGTTTTTTGAACCGTTATTGAAAATTACTCATTATTTTATGTTCCTTTTGTCATTACATAATGGTGAAAGTAGTTATTTTAAAATCATTTGATAAGGTGCATGTTCTCATGATATGAGCATAAATATACTTGAATTAAATCGTGAGACATGAGAGTCAAAATTCAATGGTGAGGTAATCATTACTTGGCATGTTTAATAATAATGAATTGGAGATCTTAAATGAATGAAAGGATAATTTTCAGCGTTCTTCAAAAGAGAGAAGTAAAATACATGATTTTATTTTTCATTGAAAAATTAGAAATTAAATTTATATTTCTTGTATATTTATGAATGTTTTATTTGACATTGAAATATTTTATATTTTATTACTTTGGAATGTGAATATTGGTAACATTAGTGTCCTATGAATTCATGGTTGAGATTATATACTTGAGGATAAGCACCATTTATGTCCGGGGGAATTAATAAAGCTCATATTTTCAGATGTTTTATTCTACAATTCAGTGTTTATTAACCCATAATAATATTATTTCATGGAAAATTGTTACATAGTTTTGTTTTTTTTGTTTTTTTGAGCATAAGTGAAAAAATAAAATCATTATGCAATTTTATTATATTGTAGTCACATTGATATTTTGGTCATTTATCAAAAAATATATTTACAAATTATGGGATTATAGTTTTTTGGAATTCTTATTTTATGAACTTAAACTTTTTCTTCTGGAATAGGGGCTGGTTCAAGTATCTATATAATTTGAAATTCAATAATGATGAAAATTTGTTTAGCAGATAACATGGACCCCAACACTATAACGGATGTCCAACAGGGCCTAAACGCCTCCAATGTAATTCATTCCTCCTTGGATTGAACAAGGATACAAAAGGGTGTCTCTATAGTTAATTTGAGGGTGTTATGAAGTCATTTAGGTCTCCATTGGATGTTATACCTTTAGAGGAATATTTCTTGAACCTGCACCCAGAAAAATAAATAGAAAATAAATAATCATAACTCCAAAATCTGATGTCCAATTATGAAGTACTTTGGATGGTGAACGTACAACACATTTATGAAGAACATTATTGAAGGGGTCCTGGCATGACTCAGCCAATTAATGTTCCAAAAACATGTCAACATTTGGAGAAAATAAATTTTCCTATAAATGGTGAGGAGTTCCTACCTCTCAAATCCTTATTGTCCTTCCAAACCCCATTTAGGGAACCAAAGAGAGGTGTCCAAAGTGCCATGAATATTTTTTTTGTTATTTAAATTATATTTTATTTTTAATTTCCATTGTAATCCATGTTTATTTTTAATATTAATGTGTTACCAATTTTCTTCTTCAACCCCTTTTCTTTTCAAATATTAATCTAATTTCTATCTCTCTTACATTATTCTATCGGGATCTCTATGCACCTCACCATGTAAAGTGAATAAATCAAATCATGGTCCCAGGTTAGTTTTTCATGCTGTAATTCATTATTTTTCTTCATATTAAATAGTTTTAAAATTATTTGTAGTGGATGGAGGAGTATTGCACGGGTGTAGTGGCCATCCACCATGACATTGATTCTAAAATCCATTCCTTTCCTTTGATTAATTATTTCTCACTCCCTATATTATTCATAACCGTCATGCAGTGGTGTTGGGGTTTCCATAAGGGATGAAATGGAATATGGTGGAACCAGGTATTTTTGGGATAGCATTTTGGGTTTAGGTTTTATCCAAGTTGACTATTAGAGGAGGTGTGGTTTGGTGTGCTGGAGGAATCCTAAAATCACACACTCTTTAAATCAATGTAATATAATTCATTAATGGGGTTTCATAAAATTAATTATCATATTGAATTTAAAAAATAAATAAATAATGAATGAACCCTTGTTATCCAGCCCCTGGACCAAGAAATTTCATCCTTGATTTCATTCTCTTTGCATCTAGATTTAAATTCTGCATGAAATTATTTAAATTTTTTGTTTCTCAAAACCCTAAAAACATTGTTTTCAGTAAATAATAATAAAAACCAAAAAAAGTATATTAGGTGAATTATAAATTTTGATTTAACCGACTGATATGATTCTCAAGTGAGACGACCCTAGTCAGCCTCTGTGATGGTTTTGGAAAACACAGAAATTTTCTTTTCTCATGCCTCGCAATAGGTGTGTGTCAAAATCCCTCGTATTTCGAAATTGGTCTACTGTTGACCTTCAGTTTTCCCTCATTACCGGATAACATTAATCAAATACTTTGTTCCAAACAAGGCCAACATTTATCCACAATCATCACACCAATATTATTGAGATCCGGATCATAGCCATCATGATTCAAATCTTTCTATTCGCTTATGTTTAATTGGAATTCTAGCACACTCAGTTTTATGCCTTAACGTATTTATGTGTGTTAAGATAACAGATCATTAATATTGGGATGTCATTCACCTAGAGTTCCATTTCTCCTGACGTGTGGATCCTTGTGTGAGGAAAATCCCATCACTGACCATTGTTTCCCAACACTAGAATGACTAACATGGGCCTAGAGGTTTTTGTGTGACATATATTGGAGCAGTCATGCCACTCATTCCTTTCTTATCTTGCATAAAATTAAACAGTATTCCCAAAACTACGTATTGGTTGATTCATATCCGAATTGGGTACGTAAGAATACCTGAACACTTTTCTTTAAGTATACCCCAATTTTTGGCCACCTCTGGCCTATGAACTAACGAATACCATTGGGAACATGTGGTGTGGTGTGGACTTATGATGTTCTCATTCATGTCAAGATATTTACCGCGCCACATGTTTCATTTATGGGTAACCATGTCCTCAACTCAAGGAATTAAATGGTGGTTCTACCTTGAACAGTTTCAAGATTCCCCATTATAACTATTAGAGGCCTCAGCTTCCTTGCCAGAGAGGATTTCCCCTACTAGATTTGGTCTCTGAACACGCTATTCTCAAGAACTACATTCTAATTATTCTCATAATTATGGGATACATAGCGATGCCCATGAATTTTCCCATTGTCCCATCCCTAATGTCATTAACCCTTCTGTCCCTTTTACCCAGGTAATAGTCTAGTCTATATGAACTTAAACTAGGTGCCCAAATACCATGAAACATGACTTTGAATTGTTATACTTGGTCCAGGAAGTATGACCTTAATACTAGGTGCACTGTCATAATAGTAAGACACTAATCTAAATGCCTATTGTCCGTACTGGCATGACATAAAAATATGGGCCACCCTAGGTTCTCACCGGAGAGAACCATTCACAAAATTATTAAGTTCCCTAGTTAGACTAATGAACTCTACTAATGTGTTTTCATCATGGTGGCATAGTTGCAAGAGTGTTGGACTCTATTCAGACACCACATCACTCCACCCTACACGCATTGTGTTCCTTTTATTCGGATGGTTTTCCTCTTCCATATCTAATGATACCCCTAATAGTATGGTTACACAACATATGACTTGCATATTGTATTGGACTTGCATTCTAGAAGAAAAATGGATGATATTTCGAGTCATTCCTTGTGTTTCAAACATGGTCAATGGTTGTACCTCATTTTTTGTCCCTATTTTCAGCTAACACAATAAGGATACTGTGTTTTAAACATGGTAAATAGTTATCCTTAATTGTCATTCATTCCTATATTGTTGAGGATTTGTTGTATGGTGATTCAAAATTTCCACTCCCCACTATTTCAATTGATCCTAATGCCCCTGTCGTTACCACTCTCTTGCACTAGAGCACATTGAGAAAAAAGAAATTCAACTACTCTGAGAACATCATTCTCTAGTCAGGCCTCATTATTTCATAATAGAAATCCAGATTGATTGTTCAGGACTTGGATGAACTAATCATGGTTGTAACTCTCATAAATGTATGAAATAACGATGTGATCATCTCCTATTTCCAACATTGGGCCAAAACCACGTGATATTAGGGATCAGTTGCTGGATATTTTAGGAATGTGACAGAAATGTAGTAATCCAAAACAAATAGATGATCTTATTCACGTAGCCAACATAAAAAATAAAAACATGAAATTACTTTTATGTGTTTACATACATTACATTACCCATTTATTGTCCCTTCCCATGGAAGGGTTGACCACTTTGATAGGGCATTCCAACTACAGAACTTTCTGGCCTGTGGAATCTAGGATCTCCTGTCGCTGATTTTTCTCTCACTCCTCCTCGATGGAAATCAGTTGCAATTCTTCAGCCTCGATCTAGGCCATATCCTCTTCAGTTTAGTTAATGGCCATCTTCTTGGGGTATTTCTTTATTCATTTTTCGGCCTCTTCCAACTGGGCCTTGAGTCATGATAGTACCCCCAATTATAAGTCAAGGAAAGTAGAGAACTCATTTTCATGTTCCCTCAACCAATGTATCTTATTCATGGACTCCTGGAGTCTGTAAATTTTTATAGACATCCTCAACTACCATCCCACACTATGGCCATGATCATTCTCCAGAATCTTCTCCACCATTAAGTCTTGGATGAGCGTATGAGGATGTCAGGCATCCAATTCCCTAGCGCATAGTTTGGGTAGTTGAGAACAAAACCTCCCCTTCAGTTTTATCAAATAGTCTTGTGGATTCATCCCGATAAAGAACTTGATTAGCTTCCTTGACTGATGATGTGAGATCTTTCTATCATCTTCATCAAAAGTTGTCTCATCTCGGTCTGTAGGGTGAGAAGCTTCATTTGTAGGGAACTCCTCTAGAAACTCATTACCATGGTATTCATCTGGTGTCTGATCGGGTATGTTAGGGACAATATCATCTTATTGATCCACTTTATGAGATTCCACCTAGATGACATCTACTTATATCATGATGATAGTCCCACCCTTGATTGAGAATGTTGTGGCTTGGTCAGTATGGGCATCCGCTTCCATGACTACCAGCGTTTCCCAATGAAAGGAAGTGTTAAGATCTCCATTCATCCATTCCTAGTCATCCAACACTATTTTAGGAACAGTGTATACAAAAAGTGCATAGGCATTAGTTATGCTGATCAATGGAGGACACTTACATATTATGTAAAGAATACTTATAGAGATCTAACAGTTGGTATCTCCCTTGAGCTCTTCTGTTAGGAACCTGAGGCATGGTCCTCTGTATATGGTTGGAAAATCTGAAGACTCTAGGAGAAACAACCTGGGTATCGCATCCCTACTAGGAACAAATTATTTCCATTACAGTGGGTGTAGATCCCAAAGTACACATAGTTGCATCTACCATTGTGTGTGTTCGGGTCTTCCGTATAAGGCCCTCCTGCATATATCAAATGGTACTTGAGAAGTAATAAATGATCTTGATAATGCCTATAGGATAGTGGTTTAGGGTTTTACCTCAAGAGCCTCTGCAAAATCTTCCTTCTATGGGTCGGAATTTCCATCCTCACCCTCCATCAGAGGGCTCCCTCTACCGGCCACATCCCCCCTAAGAGGACCCTTATGAATCCCCCGATTGAGGGAATCACTCCCTCAATTTGGTACCCGAAAACTATGGTGGGACCTTTTGTAACACCCCAATATTCCAAGGTACGTTTCTCTTTGAATAGTATAATAGCTTGTGTTGTACACAAAATTGAGTTCTAGCACCCCACGACCAATCAAACTAGTCATTACGGATAGTAATATAGATTTTTTATAATATTATAAATTTAAAATTTTAAAATGGACTTTATTTTTGGATTTGGATTATCAAAATTATCATAGGGTGATTTTTTGGTATTTTTTGGAATACTTTAAATTTTTGATGAATAGTGAAAAACATTGCATTACTGTTTAAAACCAACTTTTTATTTAAATAATTAGTATTTTTTTTTAATTTATTTTAGGTTAAAATAGATACATAATAACTATACATGTTCAATGTAATTAATTTGTGTAATTTTATAATAATATTAGATATATAAATGTTAATTGAACTTTTAACGTCATTTACCCACCTTCTAGTCATAATTCCAAATTTGAATAAAATATAATTTTACTACTTCTATGAATTGAATTTCAAAAATCTAGGAGAAACAATTGACATCATTAATTAAAATGTAGTTTAATTCGATGAATATAATTTTTGGTGAATAGTAACTTTTAAATTTTATTTACCACGGTTAAACGTAAATTGGGTAATTAAAGGTAATAATGATATTATAATTACCCTAACACATGTCCTTATAATATTAGATAAGTGTATTTAGACTAAAATCAACGTTAGGAATAAAATATTATCCTCTTTGTTCCACTTATATTGGATTAGGACATTCATTATAATTTTAATTAATGAAGAGTAAAAAGTGTTAAACTCAAATTTTCATAACTAAATCATTATAAATATAAGGTTATACATAAGATAAATATGACTATAAATATTCATTAGAAATCTAAAAATATTTCCTAGATAATGGTATTTTTTTTAATTTTTAGTCATTAAATAATTAAATTTATTTATGACACAATGATGATGCTGTAATTACCTTATTAATGAATTATTAAAATAATTCATATTATAAATGTCCAAATAAATTTAAATTGAGACTTTTGGTGAATTTAAATAATTTTATAGGTTAATATGAAATGTTAAGGTTGATTGAATAAATTTTATTCGAAGTCATAAAGTTAATATGATATTCACAAAAACAAAATACCAAGTAGTGTAAAAATTGACATAAATGAGTTTTAAAACAAATACTATATTATTAATTGATAAAATATTATTAAAAATATATGTATCTTAAAAATTACATAGATATGGTTATATATATATAATTAATCACTGGGGGTTATCTTTTCTTTTTATATTATTTTTATTAACCATTTATTATAATAATACTAGAATACATGGTAAAAGTTAAAGAATTTAACTAAGAGTTAAATATAATAGATATGGTTAAAATGGTGGCCTACACCTGTCTAAAACCTATTAGTTGAGCGTTTTTCTACCTAGACACACATTTTAATCGAAATAAATCTTTTTGGAGCCATTACACGCCAAATATGATGGTATAATAAATTAATATTTCATGTTTGTTTTTCTAAAGTGACCATCTCCTCCATTATAAAAGGCAACATCCCTTTCTATCAAAATCACATATCCTATGACTTTTGGATTTTCCAAACCCAACTCAAATAAATTTCTTAATAACCTCACATAATCCAATATGCCTTCCTTTTATTATAAAGATGACCTATGAAGCCATTTTTTTCAAATAAAAAAGAAGACCTGAAGAAGATGTAATAATTTCATCACCTATTTCAAAGATCATTTCATTTCCACTGCCTCTTTCATTGTTTTTTAGATACCAAAATAATAAATCATGTACCTTATATATATTTTGATGTTATAATAAATATGGTACAACCATATTCATTATTCAATCAATCATATGAATGACAATGTCACCATACATGCGTACGTACAGCTTTCTATCTCCACATCGTGGTGCAGTTTGTTATTCAACACATAAATATTTGTATGGGGATAATAATGATTATAATTGTTGTAAATAACTACTATGACATTTTAATTATTCTTTATATATTATATACCATCTAATTACATATGATTCCACCATTAATAGAATGGTATTTTCGCTCGTGTGTACATATAGATTACCGTCTCCATGAATGTGATAAGATTAATTCCCCATCTTTACCATTCAAGATTAAATTTCATTTTATGATTAAAATATAATGTTTAAGGACTTAATATAATTATTTATATCAATAAAAAACATCTTATCTTTAAGAAACATGACTTATGTTACAAAACATATAAAGGAAAATGAATCAATTCACACCAAAAACCACGATACTACTGAAATATTATTAAAAAAGAAATATTAGATGATAATATATTATATAATATTAATGTTTGTATTTATTTTATAATTTCATAACATTTATTTCACCATTCTAAATTAGTTTAACCTACCCTCTACAATGTAAATGTACAAGGTAATGGATAATTTAACAATCTCTTTATTTATATGAGGTTGTTTATATGTGATTATCTACGGGGACATCATTATTATCCACATCTATGTTTCTTAATAATGTATTTCAAATTTTTTTAATATTTATAATAATATGGTTTAATTTCATTTATAACCTTGTTTTACTTTAAGTAATATGTTTTGAAAGGAATCATACCATCGTCTTACAAACAATGTGCTTTATGTCCTTTCCGACAAATTAAGGATATAATGTTTTTTAACTTATACGGCGAGTGAGACTATTTAGGCCATTAGAACACTTTTGAAGCATCCCATAAAATATTATAAGAAACCTTTCAAAATGAAGGTTTTCTTTTATAATTAAGTGACTTTTAAATGATTTCAAAATTAGAAAGAGATATTTCTCTAAAATAGTATTGATTTCATCTATGTTAACATAGTTGGATAGATTTTTCACTTTTTTGAAGTTTATTTATTATGATAAAATCTTCAATATTGTATTAAATGTTTTTGGATATATTTTACTATGGATGTGTTGTTTTTATACCATTAATGGTTTGTGGTAGATGTATTTTCATTTAGTATGCAAATTTTATTATGAATGTATATGTTATGTTTCATCCTTTTCATATGAGGAATGCTTTTGACATAGTAAGTGATAGGCAGAGCCCGCAATAGCTCCTCAATTCATCAATAGGTTTAAGGAGACAAAATATTTTCTTGACACAATGCCTTGAAAATATTGTATTTGTATTTGTGGAATGATCCATTGGCAATGTGGTTACGATGTTCGATATTATGCTTTCTATTATTATAAAATTGGAAATTGATATTACATATGATTATTCAACTATTAGAATATCAATGTGAATAAGTATATGGAATTATTTGATTTGTATTTTCTATATTATGTTTACTTTTAAGTAAAATGGGCTTGGTTTCTAGTCTTATACATTGCCTTAATTTTTTATTATTATTTATGATTGTTTTCGCTATATTGTTATCCTTATTGAGCATCTGAGGTCCCATTCTTATGTTTTATTTTTCCCAGGAAGCGAAGTTGTATATTACAATTCACCTACAGGAATAGTCTAATGTATATGAGAGTGTTCAAATGGGACATAATTTTGTTTTTTATTTCATGATGTAATGTAAAACATATGTATGTATCGATTACTTCGAAAGTTTCAAAACATATCGGTCTTTTAGGACATGATTCCTTGTATCATGCCAATCTAATGTAATAATGCACCGAATCTAGGTAACTGTGGTTGGGGTATTATAGTTAGTAACAAAGGTTGTTTAGTACAATCCATGGAAACTATATTATGAAATACCCTTATTAGAGAACATAACCCTAACAATGCCTTAGAGGATTTATATAGAAGAACATCCTAGAATTTTGGTAATGTAGAAATTTTGTGAAGTTTCCAAGAAACAAATCCATGTTTGGATACAAGCTGGTAGATGATGCTCTAACACAGATGTACCTAGTAGTGAATTCTCCAACATGGAGTTTCAGGATGGACCATGGGTTTCCTAGTACATAACAATGTGACATGATGCACTCTCGATTACGTGACTTTCCAGGAATATGAAAAGGAAAATTAAAATTTTCTATAGAAGCCATTATGAAGGATTTATGGGTAACTTCATCCTCAATGAATTTTTTTTGATTATATAATTTTGGCATAAACTATTCAATTTAGGTTAGGTATTTTACTAGTTTCAGATTTGTATTGTGATTCATAAACTAATCTAGTATATGACATTATTTAGAAATGGCTATTAGTTAAAAGAATGGAAACTATATCAATGCACATAATCCATGTAAGAATTTCACACATACTCATTATAATTATAGTGGAGATGATTATTTAACCAGTGCTAAAAAACTTACAACCATACTAGGAAAACTCAATCGGATTATGAATAATTACCCTACCCATATGAAGCACCCTGATCCACAACATGGAGGATCAATATTAGACTACTTCATGAGGAAACAACAACCAAAATTCAGTGGGACTACGAGTCCATTTTTAGATGAGCAATGTATAAGTTCCTTAGAGAAAATATTTCATGCTTTGGGGAGTAGCGGATGGGAAAAAATTTCATGGTAGTTTATTGCCTCCCGATAAATTGAGATCAATGGTGGTCCTTAATTAAAAACCTAAATGATAATAAAGAATTATAAAATATAGAATGGAGGGATTTTAAAGAACATTTCATAGAAAAATACATTCATCATGACCATCGAGCAGATATGGAAGGAAAATTTCCAAGTCGTAGGCAAAAGAAGGATAAGAATATTGTAATGTATGAGGCTAACATTACAATGTTAAAAATGCATGTGGCAGATTTTATATGTAACCCAAGGAGTAAGATTGATCAATTATTTGATGGGTTAAAACCATTTCTATGTCAAGCAATATTCTCACAATCCTTCTCATTGTATTAATATATTTTCAAATTTTTATGAAGACAGAAATAGAATTCTTTATGTCTTATAACTTTAAAATAAAGTAAGAGAATAATAGTTCTGCTAAACACTATAGAAATGGAAATAAGTGGAAGAAGGGAAAATTTTATTTTCCATCCTGCAGTAAATGTGGGAATAAACACCATGGTACATGCCAAAAGGGAATGGAAGTCTGTTACAAGTGTGGTGAAAAAAGCCACCATGATCACGATTTCAAGGGAAAGAAAGAGGTTGTCAATGTTGAATGCTACAATTGTGGAGAAATAGGGCATTATTAAAATGAATGTACTAAGAACAAAGGAAACATACCTCAGAAAAGGACAAGAGAGAAATTCCAATCTTATGCGATCACTACTACTGAGGTTGGAGCTTTGAATGACACAGTGACATGTAATTTAATGGTTTCCTCAAGTTATCACATGCTTTATTTGATTCTTGATCATCACATTGATTCGTATCTTCTGATTTTTCTATGGAAATTATATATTTCCAATTTTATTTAACGAGGAAGTTTTCTATCAAAAATCATATGGAAAGCATCATTGTAGTAATGTTTTGTGAATCAGTTCCCATTAGGGCATATAAACGTGCTTTATCTACTGATATCATCATCATACCCATGATCGAATTTGATATCATCCTCGGTATAGATTGGATTATGGACCATGATGTGAAAATATATTGTATGAGTAAAGAGGGTACAATTTTCGATGCTGAAAAGGGGTACCTTATCTTTAGAGTTAACACTTCATCATTTTATTATTATCTAGATCCACCCCAAGTAGTTCTACTAAAATCAATTATTTCACAGTAAGAGAGTGAAATAACTATGGGTGAGGAAACGAATATTCAAATTGAGGACACACCTATTACGCAAGAATATGCAGATCCGTTTTGAGTGTATTTACCTAGACATACTCTAGAATTAGAAATTGAGATTTCAATTCATTTAATTCCATGTTCATGGCCCCAATTAAATACCCCTTATAGAATGTCCAGCATGGAAATATTGGAACTAAAGAAACATGTAGAGGAATTAAGTAACAAAGGATTTATTCTCCCTAGTGTTTCTTCTTGGGGAGCCCCTTTACTTTTTGATAAGAAGAATGATAGATCTTTGGGGTTGTGTGTGGACTACATAGTGATCAATGCTATAAAAATAAATAACAAGTATCCCCTACCTCACATTGATGATTTATTCGATCCACATCAGTGAGTTCAATATTTTTCGATGATTGTCTTTAGATCTGGATATCATCAGTTTTGTGTGAATAATGAAGACATTTCAAAGACCACATATCATACCAGGTATGGGAATTACGAGTTTACATTAATTCCATTTGGACTAACTAGTGAACCCTCTACCTTCATCGATCTAATGATTAGGGTTTTATAAAAATATCTCGATGAATTTGTAGCGGTATTTATTTATGATATCTTGGTTTGCTCTAAATTCTACGAATATCATGAACATCACATGTGCACTATTCTAAATACTCTTAGAAGAAATTAATTATATGGGAAGTTTAGCCAGTGTGTATTCTGGATTCAAGAGATTTTATTTCATTGTCATATTGTCTCTAAGGATGTAATCTTCATTGATCCTTCTAAGTCAAGTGCAATAAAAGCATGTCCAGCACCGTTTAGTATAACTGAGTTATGTAGTTTTATTGGTTTAACTTGTTAGTATCGAAATTTAATCCAAAATTCTACCGGATTGGATAACCTATTACCCAATCTCACACATAAAGGGGTTAAATTTGTTGGAAAAAAGTTTGAATAATTTTTTTAAGAACAGAAGAGAATATTAGTTGATGCTCCTATCTTCACTCTACCATTGGGGAATGATGGGCTTGTTATTTATAGTGATGATTCAATGAAATGACATGGTTGTGTCTTTATGCATAATGATAGAGTTATTTCCAATGCATCATGTGTGCAAAAAATTCATGATCAAAAATATCCCCCTAAAGATCATGGGTTAGCAGCTGTAATATTTTCTTTAATGATATAGAGAAACTATCTCTTTGGTGGAAATTTTGATATATATAATTATTACAAGAGTGTGAATTATATTTTCTCATAGAAAAAACTAAACATGAGGCAACAATGATTTCTTGAACTACTCATGGATTATGATTTCACTATACACTACTCCCTAGGGAAGGCAGATAAGGTGATAGATGATTTGAGAAAAAAGGACCCTGGTGTTTTCAAGAATAAGAAGGGAGTGGAAAGGGATCATATGTTCAAGGATCTAGAAAATATGGATATGGGAATACTCATGGAAGGTGAAACATCAATAATTTTTCAAAGGGTTTCCAAACTATCATTACTAGGAAGGATAAAAATTTCTCATACTAATGAAGAGGAGTTTCCAATGAAAATAAAGCAGTGAATGATGAGAGATTGATTGAATTCATATATGAAGATGTAATTTAGAAATTTGGCAATAGTCTTTGTGTTCCTTACATAACAGATATAAAAAGGTAATTGTTGGATGGTGATCATAGCTCCAATTTCTCTATACACCAAGGAAGCAGTAATATGTATTGATATTTCAAGGAACATTTTTGGTGAGAAAATATGAATAGGGATATTGCTGATTATGTGTCAAGATGTATGGTTTGTCAACATGTTATGGATGGAAGACAACATACTTGAGGATTCATGCAACCTATTACCATTCCTGAGTGGAAAATGGATAATATTATATTGGACATTGTCATGGGGCATCCAATGACTCTTAGAATGAATGATACAATATGGGACATTTTTTATCATCTTACCAGGTCAGCACATTTTATTTCTATAAGAGAGGATTTACCAAATGAACGTTTAACAGTAATATATATTAATGAAGTTGTAAGTCTTCAGTGAGTACCCCTATTGATAGTTTTTTATCATGATCCCCAACTCACATCTTGATTCTAGAAAATTATTCTGAAAGCCCTGCAAACTGAACTTCATTTGAGCACTGCCTACCACCCTTAAACTAACAGACAATCAGAACAGACTATTCAATCCATATAAGACATGTTGTGATATTCTCACATTACTTTCATGGGATGTATGATCAATATTTACATATGGAATATTTTTCCTATAAAAAATAGCTTCCATTCAAGTAATCAGATGGCACCATATGAAGTGTTATATGGAAAGAGATGTTTTACACCAACATGTCAGGATGATGTTTTTGAAAGAAACTTCGTAGGCCCATAAATTGTTGAGGAAACAATAGAAAATGTGATTATTAACCAAACCCACATCAATGTAGCTCAAATTAGGAAAAAGAGATATACTTATAACCAAATGAAGGATTTGGAATTTCATGTACGAGATCATATTTTCTTGGTGGTACCTCCAAGAAAGGTAAATTAATTCCACTTAACATTGAACATTTTGAAACTCTAGAATGAATTGGATTTATAGATTACTGTTCAGAAAATACTCCAAGTCTCTCCAATGTCCATGATGTATTCCAGGTATAACTGTTGAGATAATACATGCATGACCCAACACATAAACTCACCTATGAGGAAATCAAATTGCAACTCGATTTTTCTTATTGTGAAGAACCTTCCAAGATTCATGAGAGCAGAGAACACGTGTTGATAAAACTGGATGAATCATCTGGTAAAAGTTATATGGAGAAACCATAAGATGGAAGCCACAAAATGGGAACCCAAGGAACGTTTGAGGAAGAACCAGTTGAATCTTTTTTATGCTATAGTATTGTAGAAATTTTTAGGATGAAATTATTTAAAAAAGGAAAAAAATATAATCCCCCAAGCTTCCATGGTACGTTTCTCTTGGAATAATACAATAGCTTGCATTGTACAAAATATCGAGTTCTAGCACACCATGACTAATCAAACTAGCTGTAATGAATAGTAATACCCCCTTTATGAAATTATAAATTTTTTCAAAATGAACTTCATTTTTGAATTTGGAATATCAAAATTAGCTTAGGGTGAATTTTTTGTATTTTTCCGAAAGCATTCAATTTTAGATGAATAGAAAAAAAACATTGAGTTATTGTTTAAAATGAATATTTTATTTAAATAATTAGTTATTTTATTTAAATTTAGTTTACATTAAAATAGATACATAATTTTTATATATTTTTAATGTAATTCGTTGGAGTCATTTTATAATAAGATTAGATATATAAACTTTTATTGAACTTTTAACATCTTTTACCCGCCTTCTACGCACATTAATTTTTTTTCATAAAACATAGTTTTACAACTTTTGTGAATTGAATTAAAAAAAACATGAGGTACACTCATGACATCAGTAAGTAAAATGTGGTTTAATAGTATGAAAATAATTTTTGGTGAACTATAACTTTTGAATTTTATTTACCAAGGTTAAAAGTAAATAGGATAATTAAAGGTGAAAATGATATTATAATTACCCAAACACATGTCATAATATACTAATAGATAATTGTTTTTTATCCAAAATAAACTTTATGAATAAAATATGATCCTATTTGATCTACTTGGATTAGATTAGGACATTTATTATAATTTTATTTAAAGAAGAGTTAAAAGTGTCGAATTCAAATTTTCATAACTAAAACATTTTTAATATAGAGTTACACATATGATATATTAGACTATAAATATTCATTTTAAAGATAAAATATTTTCCTATTTAATATGGTTTTATTTATAATTTTAGACATTAAATGATTAAATTTATTTATGACTCAATGATGATGTAGTATTATCCTTATTAATGAGAGATTAAAAGAATATATATTAATAATATCCAAATAAAGGTAAATTGAGACTTTGGATGAATTAAAATAATTTTATTGGTTAATAATACTTGTTAGGGTTGATAAAATAAATTTTTTACTAATTTATAATGTTGTTATGACTTTCACAAAAACAAAATACCAATTTGTGTCAAAATTATCATAAATGAGTTTTTCAAACAAGTACTATATTATTAATTGATATAATATTCACAAAAATATAAGGTTCATCCAAAGGACATAGATAAAGTTATATATATAAATAATTAACCACTTGGAGTTCTCTTGGATTTTTATAGTATGTTTATTATTCATTTATTATAATAACACAAGAATTCATGGTAAAAGTAAAACTGTTTAACTAAGAGTTAAATCTAAAAGATATGGTTACGATGGAGACCTAAATCTTTCTAAAACCCATTGGTTGACAGGTTTTAGACCCATACCCACCTTATCCTCAAAATAAAACCTTTTGGAGCCATTATAAAGATAATATGAATGTATAATGTATTAATATATAAATATTTTCCAAACTTGACCCTCACATCTCTTATAAAAATGCACTTCAACTTCTATCAAAATCAAACCTCCAATGGAATTTAGCTATGAAAAAACCTGATTAAATATCTTCTAAACTACCTTTACCTTATCCTAGAGGCCTTACTTTGTTCCAAAATTCAACTTATGGAGCCCTTTTTGTCAAATCAAAAGGAAGTACTCGAAGAAGAGGTAATAATTTTATCACCTCTTTAAAATTTCCTTTCTAATTCCACTGCCACATTATTTGTTGTTTCGATAACAAAAATATTAACTCCAGTACCATCTATATAAAGTGATGTTATTATAAATATGGTAAACCCATATTAATTATTATATCCATCCTATGAATTAAAATGTCACCATTAATGCGTACATTTGGCTTACCATGTCCACATCATGGTGTAGTTTGTTATTCAACACTTAATTATTTGTATGTGTATAATAATGAGTATAATTTATGTAAATAATAAATATAACTCTTTAATGATTATTTATATATGATATAAAATCCAATTACGTATGATTCTACCTTCAATAGAATGTTATTGTCGCTCGTGCGTACGTACGGATTACCATCTCCACGAACGCGATTGGATTCATTCCCCATTGTTACCATCCAAGAATAAATTTCATTTTATGACTAAAAAATAATATATAAGAACGTTATATAATTCTTCATATGTATGAAATACATCCTATCAATAACAAACCTGACATACGTAACAAAACATATAATGTAAAACAAATCGGTTAACACCTGAAACGATGATACTACTGAAATATAATTAACAAATAAATATTATACGGTCATATATGATTTCGTATTTATGAATATGGTTCTTTTATAATTTAGTAACAATTATTTTACCATTATTCAAGTGTTTGAGCTACCCTCAACTTAGGAAAATTACAAGGTAAGGGTTATTTTTACAATATCTTTATTTAATTAAGGTTGTTTATACGTGAGTATCTACTTTGTCTTCTTTATCATCCACATATGGGTTTATTACAAATTTATATCAATTTTTTTTACTATTTCTTATAATATGGGTTACATTCATGTATACCCTAGTTTGAATTGTTATAAAATGTTTTCAATGGAATCTTTCCGTTATTTTCCAAACAAGGTACTTAATTACCTTTCGACAAATTAATACAAGAATGTTTTTTCAATTATATGGTGGGTGAAACTATTTCTTATCATTATAACACCTTCGATGATTACCTTGCAAGATTATTAGAATTTTTTTAAAATAAATTTTTCTTTTATAATTCTATGAATTTAGAATGATTTCAAAATTATAAATATATATTTTTATCAAATATTTTTGATTTCATCAATGTCAACATACTTTAATGGATTTTAAACTTGGTTGAAGTTAATTTATTATGATACAATATTTCATATTTTATTGACGGTTATGTGAGATGTTTGACTATGGATGTGTTATTTTTATACCATTCATGGTTTATGGTTAATGTATTAACATTAAATATTCTATTTTTAATATGAATGTTTATGTAATGTTTCAACCTTTTCATATGAGGAATGCATTAGACTTATTAAGCGAGGGTGGGGGCCGCTAAAGATCCATGATGCATTGGTAGGTCTCATTAGACAGACTAGTGTTTTGTAAAAAGGCCTTGAAAACATCTTGATTGTATTCTTTTCATGAGGCCTTGACAAAGCGGTTATGATGTCCGGCATTATGGAATCCATTATTATGAAATTGAATATTGATATTACATGTGATTATTCAACTAGTAGAATATCCATGTGAATAAGTAAAAGGAATTATTAGATTTATCATTTACATATTATAATAAAGTTTAAGTATAAAACGCTTCTTTTTTAGTCTTATACAATCCCTTATATGTTTATTCTTATTTATGATAGTTTCCACAATATATTTATCATTACTAAACATATGATATCACCACTTTCTTATGTTTTATTTTTCACAAGAAGCGAAGAAGTATAGTATTATTAACCTATAATAATATGTTTGTGGATATAATAGTGTCCAAAGGGGACACAATGTTGTTTTTTTATTTCAGGATGTATTGTATAACATTTGTAAGTATCTATTACATCTAAGGATACTAAACTGATCAGTTTTCCAGATATGATTATTTATATAATGCCAATTTTACTTAATAATGCATTGACTTTTGGAAACTAGGGTCGGGGTGTTACACCGTTAGATAAAGCATCACCTTTAATCAATCTGTTATTGGATGCAGAGAAACTTGAGAGTGAACCATGTCCGACATCTCAGTAATGTATGACTCCCCCTATACCTAAGAAACCGCAATGTCAGCCCTGGAAGGACCTATCAACAAAAAATACATCCCAAGATGGTTTAGATAGTGCTTCATTTGGGAAAGGTTGATGAATTTTCAATTGATATCCTCTATGCCCCAATCCTCTAAGAGGACATAATTTTCTGTCATATCTCTATGGCGCAACCCCTTCCACTGAGCCTGAGTGGTCATCTTACAAAATATCCTGGGCGGCCACCACACAAGATGACTCTGTTCATATGAAATTGTCGGTTCCACCTCTCGGTTGGTGCATGTCATGCTGCTTCTGCTGCCCCGCCACCACAGGATGTCCTCACTGCGTTCTGGTCCCTACCTCGAGGTTGAGCAGGGACCCCGTCACTGGCACAGATAGTCGGATGCTTTAGTATCTCCCCTGGGTAGGCTACCTCTCAAATCATAGAGCACTCATTCTCTAGCCCGTAAACATCTGTGGGTAAATTATGTTCATTAAACATATTTACATCCTCCCATGTGAACATTAGACACATCTTCCTCATCACACAAGGGTGACAATCATGGTGCACTCCCAAGTAGACCTATGAATTTATCCTTTGCATGAACGAGAACTAAATTGTGAAATGGTGCAGGTTATACGACTCATAGAGATGCTCGTGGACATCCCAAACCCCCAAGAATCTACCCCAAAATCATATGTTGTAGAATCGAAGCATATCTTTTCCATGGCCATCATTGTTGAACACGCCTGTTGGAAATGGGAATGTTTGGAACATGAACTCATCCTCCTGCCAAACCCGGTTCAACACCAGCTCCCAGATCAGCTTGGGTAGAAAACTCCCCCCCCCCCCCGACGGTAGGAATGTCCAGTCGAATGTCTGACCCTGCAAGAGAAATGGGGTTAAAGTATTCCTAGATGACCCTAATATGTTCCTATATACACCCATACAGAGGATGGAATGGCCTTCATACCCTGTGTGGCTTCATTCTTTCAATGAAATTCCACAACACATTATACAACGTCACAAGCATCAGGATCCCTATTTTGATCTGCTCCCATATCGCCAACGTAGATGCCCTGATGAATTTTCTCGGCCACACACCCATGATTATGTCCTTACAAGCTGAATATATCAACTGAAGAGCCCCAAAATTAATGTAGCCAACCATACCACTTATTGTTGCTCGGTGTTGATACTGAACCCCTAGGTCTTCCACTAGCTATCTTCAAATAGTCTCCAATTGGAGTGATATGTAATGTGTTGACCACCTTGTGGGTAGTTTGGAGACCTCATGAGAAAATCACCATCTATAAGGGAATTCGGGAACCAATAGTACCACTTCTTAAAGTGGACATCCCTCACTAACTTCTTTTCCCACCCATCACCAGGTCCTTCAAATCTCATGCTAGCAGAGACATTTTATATACACCCTCCCAAGTGTTTGCATCGTGGTGGAAGTCATCATACATTTCCCACAGTATCGGTACCCTCGTGATTTGGTGATGGTACCAGAGGCTAAGACCAACCACCCCATGGTGAATATGAAACGTTTTGATCCTTGATGACCACTAGTTAATCAACTCCGACATCAACTACTTCAGATGGTTGATGTGGAATTGGGAATGTCAAGACACCTCATATTGGCCCACTTGCCTCAGATCTGCCCCAAACTCATCAAACAAGGCACATACTCAGTAATCCCACACCTAATAATCTGTGATGTTTCCACACTAGCATAGATACAACTCATCAATTCACCCCTTCTCAGGGTTCCCCTAGGTCGACTTAAGAATGGTGTGTTATAGTTGAAGGATACCTCTAGATGCAATGACTTCCTGTCAACATTTTTCACATGGTTTTATAGGATGTCTACATTGATGGGTGTGTGATCATTCAAAGTACGACCTTCAGAAACCCTGAACCATTGGCGCTGGCACGATGTACTCCAGAACCAGTAGGATGTCTTTCCCCTACCCACTTCCAGAATGAGAAACTCATCCCTTATGCCAAATCTATATAGGGGAAGCCTCTTTCACAAAGGATTTTTATTTTGACCATCTAAAAACATATCCCATAGATATTCATGGTCTGAGTGGCTCTACACATAATCCATAATACTCATAATATCAGTCATCTCTTCCCTCTGGGAAGCATCCCCATGCACCCCCTAGTTGCTTCGTGATGAGCCATTCCGTCTCAATGTTTTTGATTTTTTTTTGTTCTGGATTACGGAGCTCGGTCAAAAAGCTCATTTGAAGAGATCGATCATAAAGACCGGTTGTAAAACCCTTCCACTAACCTCAAAGGCAGAAACCATAGAGTTCCCAATCATAGTGTATAAAGACACATTGTGCACCACATTGCCAAAAGGATGGATTCATAAGGAGCAGCGGAAGATCATGAAGAGATTTTCAAATCGAGAGCCCAAGCATGAGAATGCGAAGATGAGAAAGGAAAAAATGTGGGTTTAGCCTTCCCTATTTATAGAATATGAACCACATTGAATCACAGTTTTCCTAGCCTTGGCCATCTTCATGGAACTTTCTACTCGCATGTTGCCTCTCCGCATCACCACCATGCATCACAATATGGATTTGTGGTTGTCTTAAATCTTATAGCAATTTACCCTCAGACTTGGACACTCATTTTCTCAATGGAATCATGTCTCTTGGGGGGAAATTTTGGCACCAAAATATGCGAGAGGAGGAAATGGTGAAAATGAGGAAACCAATGCCGATTGTGATGCCTCAGGAAGCCCCTCTGCAGATCCCCTCTGCACTGTGGTTGGCGCAAAGCTGATGCCCCAACTATGGATATCGTAGATTAAAATAGGTGAGAGGCTTAACATTTACAACACAATTAAATAAAAGCTTCACATTACAGAGGGAACCAGATCAACTCGGAAAACCCTTGGAACTTGAAGGAAGCCTCTCTGAGCTCTTTTGATGGAATTTTGGAGGGATCTGCATTGGGGAGGGGATGACAGTCAACTCCGCATCTATGAAAAACATTACGGAATCTATGTCCAATCACAAAGCACCATGTCGCTTCGTGACGAGCTATATGAGCTTTTCACTACCTCTTGACTATAAATATTTGTCTCCCCCTAACCCAGAGGAAGGATACCACATCCTTCCACCTTCTCATATCTCAAATCGTGAATCACCTTCTACTCAGCAAAACCTTGAGAAATATGAGATCTTTAAGGTACTTGAACATTGAAATGTTCGTTTCAATAAGCTTAATTGAAACCCCTCTTCAATCATGTATTCCCTTCATGGAGCACATAGGCCCTCATGAAGGAATGAGATCCCTAAGGGGATTCGTGTCCTCGCAAATCACTCATGCTTTGTAAAGTACCTTTCATGCACAAGTGAACCACTTGTTATGGTAGGATCAATGTGATTCACGAAGTACATTGTGTTACAGTTAAATTATTTTCATGATACCCATTCTTTTTGAAGTAATACTCCATGAAATACATTCAACATCTCAATGCACCCTTCATATGTATCTATACACTATGCCTAGGCGAGGCCACTCCAATTCATGAAGAATACCCCTTCACGAAGTTCCACTACTATGTGGAGAACCAAATCATTGCAAGGTCCATTCCTATGAACCCATTTTCTTCACAAACCATTCTTCTGTTTGACCCTCCATGTTTGTATGAAGTGACTTCTAGATCGCTTGGGTGGTGATTCACCTTGCGTTGATTTTCCACATGACACTTTGCATAGGCATGAAAAATGCTATTTCTTATTTGAATAGCCATGCTAACGTGATCCCCTAATTGGATACTCCATAGCACTACTTCACCACAACATTAATAATTTCATCCCTTCCTAAATGGTTGGTGTGTATCAGTTATGTAAGTCCTATAGGTGCAAAGTGATACCAATAGAAGATAAACTACCAAGAACCATCATCCCTTATAAGTGATATTAAATTTTAGCATTTCTCCATTCAATTTACATTGGGTTCCCTTTCATGGAAATTATACATGCTCAATCTTCTCCACAGGAGTGAAATATTCCTCAAATGGAAAGAGATCCTCTTTGCTAGAGTGGCGTCTATCTGCAGGGAAGGAAAACCATCTTGATGTAAGCAAGTAGCATTTCTTGCAGGAGGTAGCATCCCTCCTCCTCCTCTATTATTTCATGTGAAATACTAGAGGAGTTATGGGTACCAGGACTTCTGTTACCCAACCCTCTCCCTTTGAGATTTGTCTCCATCGGGCCTCCAACCTGGAGTACGTCCCAATATCCATATTTATGGGCCTCTAAACAAACGTAATCCCTTGTTTCCTCTTTGGGATGTTAAACACATGTAATCCCCACTCCAATTTTCACGGATTCACCTTTTGGGATGTGATCATCAGGTATTTTCTCTCTATTGTTTCCCATACTGAGCATGACTCACATGGGATTAGAATAATAATTAACCATATAATCTATCTTGGGAAACCCTAGAGCTTAATCCAAATCCCCAATTCTGAACTACGTGGACTAGAATCCATTCCCCTATCTGAGCAAGGTATGTATGAAGCCTCTTTAATGTTCAAGCCAAACAATATTTGTCCCGACCCCTTCACGTCGATTCACCTTCATCCCGCATGATGTTAAATTGTATCCTCCTTATTAAACAATGTGGACTTTGATCCTTACACCTCTACAAGGAAAGTATGTATGAAGCATCCCTGAGGTTCAAGCTCATCACCCATCAAACTTGACAACTATACACCAGTTCACCCTCATCCCGCATGAAGCTAAACTGTATGCCCCCTTTTCATCCCACATGACGCTAAAAATTATTATTTAGAAATATGTGGGTTTTGTTCCATGTATCCTAGGAAGGTCTATAGGAGGCCTCCCTAATGTTCAACCCCATATGAATGTAAGTCATCGTAACCGCCAACCAGCGGTAATCCATTGTATCCCCATCCAACTGTATGACACCATATCCCCAAACCTAGGGTAAAACATTGTATCCACAACCATTGGTAAGCCATTGTAGTCTGCAATAGATTATAAGATGTTATTGTCCCGTTTGTTGGACCCTCATATATTTTCATCCCCTTGGGTGTTAGACCAAACGGGTCCACTAACTACGTGTAATCCCAAATATATCATGAGGCCATTTTCCTATGTGTACATCCTAATTCTTTTCCCCATACTACACTACATATATTTTTATTCTTTTCCATGGGGATATGTAGGAATCCTTCCAAAAGTTTATGCCCATCACCAATGTCACATCTAGGTCTCTCCCGTGAGCCTATATGCTTATGGAAGATCATGACTCAACCTGAAGGTTCTAATTCCTATGGGTCCCATCCATGTGTCAATTTTCACAGGCCACCCCCTCAGGTGTCCCATCACCCAAACGAACAATGTGGACTTTTATTCCCTACCACTGGGATATGTAGGAAGCCTATCGGAGGGTCAAGACCAATAACATCATCGTCCTTACGTTAATTTCATTTTATTCTCCACCCACTTTTCTCAACCATCGATATCCATCCTGATTATTACCCGAGCCTCCACATCACAGTGAGAACATGTCATCAACCTTCTCACTACCCCAAGCAGTACCCAAGAGGCTAACCACGAATAAGACCCAACATCTCTTCAGGTCATTTTCTTTTGTGTACACCACTATTCTATTATTCTTTCTTTGAACTACATGGGTTTGGTTCCCTATCTCCTAGAAGTGGTATTTAAGAAACCTACCTAAGGTTCAATCCAAAATGATGGAAAATGCTCGTGTCCCTTTGAAGGGACCCATGCATTCTCATATCAATCATTATTTGATATTTTTTATGCTTATCTTGTAAACCACTTTATTTCTCCCTCCTGGGGTTGTACCCACATGATCCACTCTTACTATTATTTTAATAAGTCTGTTCAATCTTCACTAGATGTTAAAATCACGTTATACCATGTGTATAGAATGGGAAGCTATGGAAAACCACAGAGACATGCCTATGGAATATAATTCCCCACACTTGATGTGGGATGCCTCAGGCTTCTGCACCCTTGAGAAGCCCGACCATAAGGCAAAGAAACTCGAACACATCAGTGATCCAGCATCCAATCACACAAGTGATTTCCCACGTGACTATTACCACAATTGAAGGTTGATACCCAAACATGACCCCTTTGAATGTCCATATAGAAGCAGTGTAATAAACCGACATCCATGAAAACATGGAACTGGGGAGAGTTTTAGGAAAATGTCATAATCATTAAGGGATACCTGTAACATCCCAGGTAAATAAATAATATTACATTCTAATGTTTATCAATATTTGTGAATAAAATGTTAATACTACATTAAAGGGAATTCTATGCTCGATGGCATACCAAATACGAAACAACGAGTTTCTTTGAAATCTTATGTTGCACAATAATAATATAATAATATTATAATAGTTAATGCCTAGCCGTTTTAATGGTGGGAATGAATTGAAATAACTAAAAAATTATTACATATGTTTGTTAAATATTTTTACATTTATCCAATAAATGTTAGAGGCTTAAAATGAAAATGAATCCAATTTTATGCATAAATCTTCTAACATTCTTTAAAAGGTCGATTAACTGCCTTTTGATGGTGAAACCTTTTTAAATATACTTATGAAAATTTTATATTTTCTATTTTACAAAATAAAATCCTTCTTTAGAATCTGGACATCAAAATTTACTTTGTGTAAATTTTTGTTATTTTTTCGATAAAGATCATTTTTAGTGAAAATGTTGCATTTTAATTCAAAACCTCCTTTTAATCTGATTGATTTATATGGATAGATTATCTTTTTAAATGATATTAAAGTGTATTTAAAATATCTTTTTACCATTTAATCCAATGGTGGTCATTGGAATTAATTTCACATTGAAATTGGACTTAAACTAGTGTCCATCTTTTAATAAATATTATTTCTTAAAAACACGCTATTTGTTTTGACAGCGGGAATGCATAATTAAATTAATTAATTCAACTTATATATTTTGAATTTTGTAAAATAGAAATCATTTTTGAATTTGGAATATAAAATATAGTTTAGGGTGAATTTTTGGTATTTTTTTGAAAAACATCAATTTTTGATGAATAGTGAAACCACTAAGTTGTAGTTAAAGAAACTTATTTTTCGTTTATGTAACGCCCCGACCCCAGCTACCCAGAGTCGGTGCATTACATCGTAACATTGGCATGATCACAAAAGATCAAGTCTCGAAAGTCCGATTAGTTTAGTAGCCTTGGAAACACTAGATACATTCATAAGTCTTTCATAACATCAAAAAGTAAACAAACAACAATAACATGGTCTTCATAGTCCACAATCATATCCCTTTCTGACTACCCCTGCAGGTCATTCATAAAATACTTCTTCACATCCTGTAAAAATATTAAAACATTGAAAGGGGTGAGCTCAGATGCTCAGTAAGGTTAACAATATAGCGGAAGCTTTCATAAATAAACATTAACATTTAAGGCAATGTATAACTAAAACAAAATCCTTTTAAACATGAACTTCAACATAATATGGAAAAATTAAAATGAGATAATGCCATTCACTTCTCCACATTGATATTCTACTAGTTGAATAATCACATGCAATATCAATAACCACTTTCATAATGATGGAATACATAAAGCCAGACTATCATAACCACGTAGCCAAGGCCTCGTTCCAACACCACAAATAAGATTTTGTCAAGGCCTCGTGCCAAGACACTAGTTTGTCTCATGAGACCTGCCGATGCATCGAGGAGCTATAGCGGGCTCCACCCGTCACTTATTAAGTCCAATGCATTCCTCATATGAATAGGTTTAAGCATATCATAAACCATAAAAACATGCATAAAAGAAACATAAAATTTCCACATTTCAATCACAAGATATCAATACAACACATTGATATAATAAAAATGCTTTCAAAACAATTTTCAATTCCAAAATAAAAGAAAGTTAAGACTTTGTATTTATTTTTCATTAAAAAAATGATGTCTTGTAGAGGAAGCCGAAACTCAAATAGTGGTCACGGCGGTGGAGAAGTCAGTGTCGCCGCATACGTACGACAAAAACATTCCCTTTTGTCGTTTAGTAAATGCTTCGTATAAAAAATATTCCTTTTGAATATACGTAAAAGTCAAAGGGGTTTATACACCGAATAAAAGAAATTTGTGTATAAAACCAAATATGCCTCAATGAAAGGAGATTGAGACGAAGTCCTTAAAAAGATCATTTTTAAAATAAAATAGATCTATTATGTGTATTCACTATAGGTACACATAAAGAACATAAAAATAAAAAAAGGACATAATAATATCATGACATAATTTGAAAGTAGGAGATTAACCCAAAGAATGGAAATTGGGTTAAGAAGTTCCTTTACCTCGTGTCTGACTTGACTCAACCGTTCTTTAACCTCCTGAATAATAAACTAGAGTTAATATATACCTTATTAAGAACCATTTTCAATTTCATTATCCTTTTTATATCACTTATTACAATGATATGAACATTATGTAATTATTTAAGTTAATAACGGTCGTTTTGTCGATCTTTGGTACTTGAGTCAACAATAAACTTCTTATAATTACAAGTTGTTTATGTGGTAGAATATCCATTATCTCCAGAGTTATATTCATGATTTAGATGTCATATATATCATATATATCCAGTATATACATTCATTTATAATATTACGTAACATTTAGAGGTAAGAAATGAAATGCACCGTTCATGGAGACGGTAAGCCATACATACGCATGAACGGTACTTTCATTTCTATTTCTTATTTAATGGAATGAAATCATAATGATATAAATTTATAATATAATTACAGTATAATATAGTGTATAATACAATTTAATCCATCCTTTATACATCCCACATATGGCATTAACGATTCAAATCACTTTGAGGGGGCGGTAGTCCGCACTTCCTAAAATGAAATTATCTCATTTTTCCCATAATGGAAATCATAAAGTATGCCATAAATGAGAAATACAGAAGCATAAGTAAAACATAAACATATTTTATATCATATATAAATATAGTGACATCTTAATGGCCACCTTTGAAGGTGTTATATGAGTGTTGAACAATCATCGTTTTGTGAGGCAGAAATTCGCCATCCACAGAAACCGTATGTTCATTAACCATTAGATGTAGGTGTGTGTAAGTGTAGCTAGAATCCTTCTTATAACAACATCCTCGTATATTGAGGATACTGGTTTTGTTACAAAATAAATTAATAAAAAGAGTTATGTGGTTGAAGAAGAAAAATGAAACAAAACAACATTAGAGAAGACATTACCTCAAAATCGGGTAACTCTTTTTGATTTGAGCCAAAGGCTTCCTTGGGAAGAGTTCTGCCCAAAGTGAGGCTTCTAGGAGTAAGAGGGGGAAGTTGGGAGAGTATTGTGGCAGAGGATGGCCGAGCCAAATGGCTTGAAGGTGTGAATAAGGGGGGAGAGGTGGGGGCCTTTTATAAGTGGAGAGGAGGGGCACTCTTGGAAAGTAAAGAAAAGTCACTTTATTATAAAATGAGTTTCGGATTTTAGAGGTCCCACACTTATATAATTCGAGGATAAGATGATAAAGGTTATAAATCTACTCATCCAATAGGTTTTTGACAAGTTTACGCTTTGTATTATACATTATCTTTCCATTTTATTTAAATCATTAAATAATGAGTTCATCACTGCATCATCATGATGTCATAAATAATTTAATTTATTTAATGTCTAAAAATTATAAAAAAATACTATGATGTAGTAAATCTTTTTAGCTTTCTAATGAATATTTATAATCAAACTTTGAACTTGTGTAACCCCACTTAAAAACTATTTTAGTAAAACGACTCATGTTTGTGTCAATTTAATTTTAACATTAAATAAATATATATTAATGTCATTTTCCAACCAAAGTGGCTCCATGGGGTCCCCAAGTTGATCCATGGGTTTTCTTGGTCGGCAATGACTCATCCAATAGGAGTAGGACAAGTGTCAAGCTCATATCATATTATTGAAACATTGTTTTTACCTTAAACTACACTAATTACCTCTAATCGCGATTAAGAACTTAAAAGTTACTATTCACCAAAAAATTATTTTAATCTCATAGAACCACATTTTACTTCTTAATGACAGCCATGTATGTCGGATTTTTGAAAATCAAAACACAGAAGTGGTAATATTTCATTTAAACGAAAAATCAGTTATTTAACTATCACTTAGTAGTTTCATTATTCATCAAAAATTGAAGTTTTTCAGAACAATGCCAAAATTTCACCCTAAGCTATAATTGATATTCCAAATTCAAAAATGATGTCTATTTTACAAAATTCCAAACATATAAGTTGCATTAATTAATTTTATAATTAATTCCCGCTGTCACAACAAATAGCGTGTTTTTAAGAAACAATTTATATCAAAAGATTGACAATTGTTTATGTCCAATTTCAATGTTAAATTAATTCTAATGACCACCATTGGATAAAATGGTAAAAATATATTCTAATTATACTTTAAAACCACTAAATAGTATAATTTATCACAATAAATTATTTTGATTAAAAAAGTTGTTTTAAGTATTTTTCACTATTCATAAAGAAATTGGAAGTTCTCAGAAAGTTACAAAAAATTCATCTTAGGATAATTTCGATATTACGAATACAAAAATGAAGTCCATTTTGAAATATAAAATTTCTATAATTTTAAAAGGTGGTTATTACTATTCATAATGGCTACTTTGATTAGTCGCGGTGTTTTAGAACTCGAAGTTGCGTACAATGCAAGCTATTGCATTATTGAATGAGAAGCGTATCGTGGAAGCTTGGGGTGTTACATTCTCCCCTCCTTCAATAAATTGCATCCTCACAATTTGAAATTTTTCATTGAAACTAAAAGGTTGAAAAGAGAAAATTCCTTTGAGGAAAACCCACATCGGAAATAAGGTTAATAAATATATAACAGTAAAAGAATGAAAGATAAGTACAAAGGTCAACCGATATAGCCCATTATAGGATTCTATGAAAATATGGATATGGAGGAGAAACAAACCATCAAGGTCTGATGGGGAGTTATAGAAAACAGGATTAGGAGAAATTTTAACCACAAGAAAATCACAAACTTTTGATTGGTTAAACGGTCATTGAATCCCCAGTTGGAAAAGTTAACCGACAACATTTTTGTTTTAAGTTACCTTTTATAATGTTGAGGAATTTATATAGGAGATTTACTAAGAATGTAAGGGAATATACATACTTGTTATGTATACTTTCATTCGTTAATAAATTTTTACCACAAACCCAACTTTTACTCCAAATGGTAACGGAACTCAAAAATATTCTATTTATCCTAATTGTATATGGTTCCAAATGTTAACACATACCATTCAAATTAGTAAATCTATTTTGTAATAACCAGGGACTTCCTGTAGGCTAGTGGTAGGAAATAAAGGCTTGTCGCACTATGGTTGTGGGTTCGATTCCTGCAGCTTTGTCCGACGCGACGGGTTATTCCCCACCCTGTAGGTTGTCCTTTTCCTAAAACTATAGTATCATAATATTCCAAAAATAATCTTCATAAATTCTTTATCCTTAAAAAATACTATCCATGGTTCAACTTAATCCATTCCAACCTTAATATTTATCCAAAATACCTCCGTCCAGACTTTCTCTAAAAGGTCTCTAAATTCCAAAATCAATTTATCCGATTCCCCAAAGAAAGTAAAGTTTCTCTTATTGTCACATACTAAAAATATGATTACCTTAATCATATTAAAACCTTACTGAAACAAAAAGTACTGCAGTACAATACTTATATATATATATCACATTATTCTAATAACCAAAATATAATCCATGAGTCCAAAACCACCAATACATTAGTTATTCTGCTTCAACTGTAGTCACAGCATAAGATTGGCCTTGATCCCTTGGCCTTTTCTGAGGTAAGTTTCCTTGACGCTTAGGACATTCATTTGCATAATGCCCCATTTCCCTACAATTGTAGCATTCAACTTTGACAGCCTCTTTCTTTCCCTTGCAATCACGAGCCTGGTGACCCTTTTATCCACATTTATAACAAACTCCCATTCCTTTTAAGCATGTACCAGGGTGATTCTTCCCACAATTATCACATAATTGAAAATCCTTCTTTCCCTTTTTCCCTTTATCTGTCTCTTGTTCCACCGTTCTCTTCTTCTCTTGCTTTACTTTATTGTCATAAGACTTAGAGAATTCCTTTTCTGTCTTGATAGCAGACGAGACAATATCTTCATATGATGAGAAGGATTGTGATACTAAAGCTCGATGGAGAAATGGTTTTAACCCATCAAAGAAACGATCAATCTTACTCCTTGGGTTACGTATATAATCGGCAGCATGCCTCGCTAACCATGTAAAGTTAGCCTCGTACTTTGTGACATTCTCATCCTCCTTCTGCCTCAGACTCAGAAATTGACTTTCCATATCTGCTCGATGGTCACGAGGAAAGTATTTTTCTAAGAAAAGCTCTTTGAACTCCCACCATTCCATATTCGATACATCATCATCTTCCTTTGTGTTTTGAATCAGCGACCACCGCTGATCAGCATCTCCAGTGAGGCGGTAAACTGCCATCACAACCTTCTCCCTTTCACTACTCCCCAAGGCATGGAATATTTTCTCTAAGGAATTTATCCGTTGCTCAGCTACTATAGGTTTTGTACTACAATTGAAGGTTGGTGGTTGTTGCCTCATGAAACGGTCTAACATTGATCCTCCACGTTGCGGATCAGGGTGCTCCATACGAGTGAGGTAATTATTCATAACCTGCATGAGTTGTCCCAGTACGGTGAGAAGCTGATCAGCACCAGTTGTATCACTAGCTCCACCATAATTATCTTGAGCAGGAGGGCAATCCCTACATGGAGTGCATGCATTGATATGGTTTCCATTTCTTCCACTAGGCGCCATTTCTAAACAATTGCATAAACTAGATCAGTTTATGAATCAAAATACATAATCCCATACTTATAAAACACTTAACATAAATTGAACTATTTATGGATAAAACCCATAAAAATGTTTTTTTTGAGGAAGTATATACTCATAACCCTTCATAGTGGTTTGTAAAGAAAATGAGAATTATCCTAAGCATATCCCCCGGGAGTGTCGTAACCAAGAGTGCAGCAAGACCCGTTGTCGTGCACCAGTTCCCGTTCGAGTCTAGCTCAAAGCGGTATTTTTGGGTTTTACCCCTAGGTACATCTATGCCAGAGCCGCCTCTACCTGCTCGTATCCAGACAGGGATGTATTGCTCGGAAAACTCACAAAATCTCTACAAGAACAAAATTCTAGGAAGTTCTTCTATACTAATACTCAAAGTCTATCTTTGGGCTATGTGCTCTAATCAGAGTTTATCTATATCTAGCTTCCAAGGTTTGTACTAAACTTTCTCTGATACCAACTGTAACGCCCCGACCCCAGCTACCCAGAGTCGGTGCATTACTTCGTAACATTGGCATGATCACAAAAGATCAAGTCTCGAAATACCGATTAGTTTAGTAGCCTTGGAAACACTAGATACATTCATAAGTCTTTCATAACATCAAAAATTAAACAAACTACAATAACATGGTCTTCATATTCCACAATCATATCCCTTTCTGACTACCCCTGCAGGTCATTCATAAAATACTTCTTCACATCCTGGAAAAATATTAAAACATTGAAAGGGGTGAGCTCAGATGCTCAGTAAGGTTAACAATATAGCAAAAGCTTTCATAAATAAACATTAACATTTAAGGAACTGTATAACTAAAACAAAAGCCTTTTAAACATGAACTTCAACATAATATGGAAAAAGTAAAATGAGATAATTCCATTCACTTCTCTACATGGATATTCTACTGGTCGAATAATCACATGCAATATCAATAACCACTTTCATAATGATGGAATGCATAATGCCAGACTATCATAACCACGTAGCCAATGCCTCGTGCCAAGACCACAAATAAGATTTTGTCAAGGCCTCGTGCCAAGACACTAGTTTGTCTCATGAGACCTGCCGATGCATCGAGGAGCTATAGCGGGCTCCACCCGTCACTTATTAAGTCCAATGCATTCCTCATATGAATAGGTTTAAGCATATCATAAACCATAAAAACATGCATAAAGGAAACATAAAATTTCCACATTTCAATCACAAGATATCAATACAACAAATTGATATAATAAAAATGCTTTCAAAACCATTTTCAATTCCAAAATAAAAGAAAGTTAAAACTTTGTATTTATTTTTCATTAAAAAAATGATGGCTTGTAGAGGAAGCCGAAACTCAAATAGTGGTCACGGAGGTGGAGAAGTCATTGTCGCCGCATACGTATGACGAAAACATTCCCTTTTGTCGTTTAGTAAATGCTTCATATAAAAAATATTCCTTTTGAATATGCGTAAAAGTCAAAGGGGTTTATACACCGAATAAAAGAAATTTGTGTATAAAACCAAATATGCCTCAATGAAAGGAGATTGAGACGAAGTCCATAAAAAGATCATTTTTAAAATAAAATAGATCTATTATGTGTATTCACTATAGGTACACATAAAGAACGTAAAAATAAAAAAGGACATAATAATATCATGACATAATTTGAAAGTAGGAGATTAACCCAAAGAATGGAAATTGGGTTAAGAAGTTCCCTTACCTCGTGTCTAACTTGACTCAACCATTCTTTAACCTCATGAATAATAAATTAGAGTTAATATATACCTTATTAAGAACCATTTTCAATTTCATTATCTTTTTTATATCACTTATTACAATGATATAAACATTATGTAATTATTTAAGTTAATAACGGTCGTTTTGTCGATCTTTGGTACTTGAGTCAACAATAAACTACTTATAATTACAGGTTGTTTATGTGGTAGAATATCCATTATCTCCAGAATTATATTCATGATTTAGATGTCATATATATCATATATATCCAGTATATACATTCATTTATAATATTACGTAACATTTAGAGGTAAGAAATGAAATTCACCGTTCATGGAGACGGTAAGCCGTACGTACGCATGAACGCTACTTTCATTTCTATTTCGTATTTAATGGAATGAAATCATAATGATATAAATTTATAATATAATTACAGTATAATATAGTGTATAATACCATTTAATCCATCCTTTATTCATCCCACATATGGCATTAACGATTCAAATCACTTTGAGGGGGCGGTTGTCCGCACTTCCTAAAATGAAATTATCGCATTTTACCCATAATGGAAATCATAAAGTATTCCATAAATGAGAAATACAGAAGCATAAGTAAAACATAAACATATTTTATATCATATATAAATATAGTGACATCTTAATGGCCACCTTTGAAGGTGTTATATGAGTGTTGAACAATCATCATTTCGTGAGGCAGAAATTCTCCATCCACAGAAACCGTATGTTATTTAACCATTAGATGTAGGTGTGTGTAAGTGTAGCTTTAATCCTTCTTATAACAACATCCTAGTATATTGATTATACAGGTTTTGTTACAAAAGAAATTAATAAAAAGAGTTTAGGGGGTTTAAGAAGAAAAATAAAACAAAACAACATTAGAGAAGACATTACCTCAAAATCGGGTAACTCTTTATGATTTGAGCCAAAGGATTCCTTGGGAAGCGTTATGCCCAAAGTGTGGCTTCTAGGAGTAATAGGGGGAAGTTGGGAGAGTATTTGGGCATATTTTGGCCGAGCCAAATGGCTTGAAGGTGTGAATAAGGTGGGAGAGGTGGGGGCTTTTTATAAGTGGAGAGGAGGGGCACTCTTGGAAAGTAAATAAAATTCACTTTATTATAAAATGAGTTTCGGATTTTAGAGGTTCCACACTTATATAATTCGAGTATAAGATGATAAGGGTTCGAAATCTACTCATCCAATAGGTTTTTTACAAGTTTACGCTTTGGATTTTACATTATCTTTCCATTTTATTTAAATCGTTAAATAATGAGGTCATCACTGCATCATCATTATGTCATAAATAATTTAATTTATTTAATGTCTAAAAATTATAAAAATATACTATGATGTAGGAAATCTTTTTATCTTTCTAATGAATATTTATAATCAAAATTTGGACTTGTGTAACCCCACTTAAAAATTGTTTTAGTAAAACAACTCATGTTTGTGTCAATTTAATTTTAACATTAAATAAATATATATTAATGTAATTTTACAACCAAAGTGGCTCCATGGGGTCCCCAAGTTGACCCATGGGTTGTCTTGGTCGGACATGACTCATCCAATAGGATTAGGACAAGTGTCATGCTCATATCGTATTATTAAAACATTGTTTTTACCTTAAACTACACTAATTACCTCTAATCGCAATTAAGAACTTAAAAGTTACTATTCACCAAAAAATTATTTTAATCTCATCGAACACCATTTTACTTTTTAATGACAACCATGTATGTCGGATTTTGGAAAATCAAAACACAGAAGTGGTAATATTTCATTTAAAAGAAAAATCAGTTATTTAACTACCACTTAGTGGTTTCAATATTCATCAAAAATTGAAGTTTTTCAGAACAATGCCAAAATTTCACCCTAAGCTATAATTGATATTCGGAATTCAAAAATGATGTCTATTTTACAAAATTCTAAACATATAAGTTGCATTAATTAATTTTATAATTAATTCCCGCCGTCACAACAAATAGCGTGTTTTTAAGAAACAATTTATATCAAAAGATTGGCAATTGTTTATGTCCAATTTCTATGTTAAATTAATTCTAATGACCACCATTGGATAAAATGGTAAAAATATATTCTAATTATACTTTAAAACCACTAAATAGTATAATTTATCACAATAAATTATTTTCATTAAAAAAGTTGTTTTAAGTATTTTTCACTATTCATAAAAAAATTGGAAGTTCTCAGAAAGTTACAAAAAATTCAACATATGATAATTTCGATATTACGAACACAAAAATGAAGTCCATTTTGAAATATAAAATTTCTATAATTTTAAAAAGTGGTTATTATTATTCATAACGGCTACTTTGATTAGTCGTGGTGTTTTAGAACTCGAAGTTGCCTACAATGCATGCTATTGCATTATTGAATGAGAAGCATATCGTGGAAGCTCGGAGTGTTACAGTTTACATGAAATTTTACCACTTATGTGATTTTATTTTCAAAAATCCAAAATACATGGTTGTCATTAAGAAGTAAAATGTGGTTCAATGAGATTAAAATAATTTTTTGGTGAATAGTAACTTTTATGTTTTATTAATCACGATTAGAGGTAATTAGTGTAATTTAAGGTAAAGATAATGTTATTATAACATGAAATGACCTTGACACCTATCCTACGATTATTGGATGAGTCATGGCCGACCAATACAATCCATGGGTATACATGGGGACCCCATGGAGCAACTTTGGTTGGAAAATGACTTTAATAACTTTTTATTTAAAGATAAAATTAAAATTTCACAAACATGTATTATTTTACTAAAAAAAATTTTACATGAGGTTATACAAGCCATATTTTGGACTATAAATATTCATTAAAAATGTAAAAGGATTTCGTACATCATGATATTTTTTTTTGTAATTTTTAGACATGAAATAAATTATTTTATTTATGACACCGTTATGATGCAGTCATTACCTCATAAATGAATGATTTAAATAAAATGAGAAGATAGGGTGAAATATAAGTCTTAAAATTGTCACAAGCCTATTGGATGGGTTGATCTAGAAACCGTATCACCTTATACTCGAAATATATCCTTTTGGGACCTTTAAAATCCGAAAATCATTTTATAATAAAGTAATATTTTATAACTTTCCAAGAGTGCCCCTCCTCTTCTCTTATAAATGGACCCAACCTCTACCACCTTACCCACACCTCTCAAGTATTTGGATCGACCCAAACCTGCCCATTTAATCTCTAAAAATCCCTATCTTCATCATTGAAGCCTCACCTTTGGCATAATTCTCTTCAAAATCCTTTTTGGTTCAAACCAAGAGGAGTTACCCGATTTAAAGGTAATGTCTTCACTTGTGTTCTTTTGTTTTATTTTGCTTCTCCAAACCCCTAAAATATTTTTATTCATTTATTTTGTAAAAAAACCAATATCTTCAATATACTAGTATTTTTTTTATGTGAATTATTCGAGCTACACTTACACACACCTCCGTTTAATGGTTAAAGAACATACTATTTTTGTGGATGGGAAATTACTGCCTCAAGAAACGATGATTGTTCAATATTCTCTTAACACATTTCATGGTGGCCTTTATGATGTCACTGTATTTTATATATGATATATATGGTATTTATATTTTCCATATGCTTCTGTATTTTATATTTAAAACATACCTTTATGCTTTTCATGTTTTGCAAATGCGATAATTTCATACGAGGAAGTGTGGACTACCGCCCCCTCATGTGATGTGACTCATTCATGAAATACATGGAATATATAAACAATGAAATTAATGACCTTATGTGACCTATACAACATATATATTATACTGGAATTATAATATATATATATCTCAGTTATTTTTAATTCCATTAATATATCAAAGAAATGAAAGTAGCGTTCATGCGTACGTACGGCCTACCATCTCCATGAACGGTGCATTTCATTTATTTTTATCTCCAAATGTTATGGAATAGTATAAAAAGAATATTTACTATATATGATATTTAAATCATTAATACTATTCTGGAGATGATTTACTTATAACTGCATGGACAATCATTTTCAAACAAGTTCATTTTTGACTCATGTACCAAACATCAAAAAAAACGTCTGATATGAACTCACATTATTAACCAATTATTATAACATTATATTATGTGGTATGAACTGAATAATAATCTTTAATGGAGGACATTAATAAATTATAAATTGACCAAGGTTTATTATTCAGGATTATAAAGAAATGAACAAGACAAGTCGGACTTGAGGTAAGGGATCTGACCTCTCTCTTTCTTTTCAAGTACACTCTTTTATGTCATTTCATATATGATACATGTTATTATGTTGGAGGATATTATATTATATTAACCATACTGTAATTTGTATTTTCATTTGATTAGATACCCCTTCTTACTCTCATAAATTCATTTTTATAATTTTTAAGTGGCGTCGTTAGGCTGCCGAATTTTCATAAGGGATCCTACCTCTCTCTTTATTTTTAAGTACACTTTTTATGTTACTAAATTTAATCTCCTCTTTATTATGTTGTGGGATGTTATTTTATAGTCTTCCTGCTTTAAATTTTATGTTATTATGATGAGAGACCCTATTTGATCTCATCAATCTATTTTTGGAAGGTTTAGGTGGCGCCGTTAGGCTGCCGAATTTTCATAAGGGAATTTAATCCCACTTTTTATTCTCGTGAGATTCATGCTACATTGGACACTATTTCCTTTTGTGTGGTGTATATACTACCAATTATTTTACTATTTGTATAATATAAACTCATTTATTGGTAGTTACATCTTCATTGTATGAACCTTCTTTCATGGGGTGTACGTTTCGAAAGTTGCCCAAATCGGTAAGGGAACCTTTCACACTCCTCTTTTAAAAAGACATTTTTTGTTATGTATTTTAATTTACATCTTTTTATGTCGGGATATGTTCTTCTATATACTTATTGATGTAAATTTTATGTCCAAGTTATTAGATACCATTTTCCTTCTCATCAACTAATTTTATGAATTTTAAAGTGACGCCGTTAGGCTGTCGACTTTTACCAAGGGAACTTTTTAACCCAATTTCGATTTCTCTGGGTTCAACATGTTGTTATTGAATATGTCATACTTTGAATATGTGTTAATGATATTTTGTTGTTTAAACATAATATCCACTTATATTGGGTGTATTTATATTTTTCACACATAATTTTGAGTTTGATTTATCCTTAATTTAAGGATACCTTCTTTATAAGGGATTTCATCTCATTTAACATTGAGACATCATTGTTGTTTTGAACTAATTCACTCTTATATGGTGTATATAATGTCCTTTGGAATATTATATCATGAATCCATTTATTCTCATGATATTATAATGTTCTGATTAAATTTTATTCCTCACTAATTTTTATTCAAGTGTCTCTCATTTTGTTAAAAATACTTTAACTAAAATATCATTTTAATTGTTTTAATGATTTATTATTATAAATATTTCTCATTAATATCCATGTTTTAAAAATGGTTTTAAGGATTTACTTATATGGATATTAATGGTTTAAAAGGTTAAAAGCATCAAAGTGGTATGGGAAACTTTGATTCAAAAATCTCTTTATTAAATGTTTTAAATGGTTTTGAAAATGGTTTTTAGAATGGATTCATTGTTTCAATATATTAAAATGTTATATTGTTTTTGGATTGTGGGAATGTTATGTTTCCTTTATGATTGTTTTCTGTCATAGGATTATGTTATGGTTCTTGGGCATTGTTTATGAAGACTGGTAGTTCTTTGATAAACTATGGGAGGGTGAGCCCGATATAGCTCTCCAATGCATTGGGTAACGTGAAGGGGTTAAACATTAAAGTTTCTCAGAAGAGATTTAGGGAATATACTATGAATGGTATTCCAAACGTAACCATGAGGGTTACTACTTACGTAAGAATTTTTTAAAGGCCTCAAGTTACCTTTATGTCCTATTATTTCTATGAGTTATTTGTAAATCTTATGATTTCATGAGGTATGTTAAATTTCTTATGTTTTATGAGTAAAGTATGATTTCATTGATTCTTATGTATACATGGACTAATATTTTCTTTCCGTATTGTTATAAACCTTACTGAGCTTTTTATGATCATCCCATGTTTTTTTTGAAATGTTTTTCATAGGACATAAAGTTGAATAGGTTCAAGGATGGGAACAAGGAAATTTCAGGCTGTCTAAAACAAGGAACTAGACATGACTATTTTGTTCAAGAGTTTTAATTTTTGTGAAAAAAATGGAAGCTGAGTAGATGTGTCTACTTTGTAATATTTAAGATGTAATAGTTATGTCCAAATTCTCTAAAACTCTAAACTTGAAAAGATCCTCAATGTGAATTATTCATTTAATTCAATAATAAGTAATGTTTAAGGCCGTGTACTTATAGTTTCTATCAGAGGATGGTTTAGAAAACTTTACAAGCTAGAGTGTTAAGCGACAAGTTGTGAATAACCACAATGTTTATTATATTAGATAGAGTAATTGCAATTTTGAATGTTGTAATGAGTTTGAGATAACATGGATAAGTATATCTTAGTGTTTATCTTACTCTTTAGTACATAATTATTTTGTTGATATACTCACACTGACATTTCTGGTTTTAGTAAATGGATGGATATAGCAGGCACCAAAGTGACAATGGGTTTGAAGGAAACTGTGGTGGTTCTCTGATTAAGAGACTGGATGAAATGGGGGATTCAATGAGAAACCTTGTGGATATTCTAAACCAACTATCAGGAGTCATGATCAACCACTTGAACTTGGTTGAGTTCTCTAATGCATCATGTATGAGAGAACCAACTCAACATGGAAGTTCATGTAATAATTATAAAGGTAACCATTAGGGTATATATAATCCTTACTTTTGATGTAATTATGGGTTATTATAATATAGGATGGAATATGAACGGCATGAGATAAACTTGAGGTTAAATTATGTTATGGATATATTTGAATATTTTATCTTTTTTTGGGGAATGTTTTAAGAATTATATATTTTTGGAAAAAGTACAACACGAAGACCGTGTGACAACCCTTCGCGTTGGACAAAGCTGTGGGAATCGAACCCACAACCAAAGTGTGATTGGTATTTATCACCTACCACAGGACTACGTGAAGTCCCTGGTTAGTTTGACTAATTATTTTTAGTTATATGATTTTAATGAATCAATAGTATGTTTATTTTGGGTTATCTATGGAAATTATTAACCTATCATGAAGGATATGTGATTAGGATAATTACTTTTCAGTGTGAGACTTTAAGAGAAACTGATGTTATTTTGATAATATTGTTAATTTGTACCTTGGGAAAATATGTGATTAAATCCTTCAAATATTTGGGTTTCATTCTTAGTTGGGTTTACTTTGATGAATTTTATGGACAAATTGTTTATTGGATGGTCTTCGTTGAACTTTAGGTCTTGTGTGAAAAATTTTGGAGATTAGGATAAGTTTTTCTTTTTGTATAAAAAATTTCTTTTTTGGGTATTATCTAATCTCGTACTAAACTTTTTGGTTTGGTTTTGGTTGAGATCAAAAGACATGGGAAATATATAGTTCTCTTTTGTGGATTAGGTGATTCTCAAGAAGTTGATCATAATACTCTTAATGCGAACAAGTCGTCCTAAATACTCATCTTTTGGAGAAAATATGAGTTTGATTAAGGAATACTGTAAAAGTTGAAAGTCAACGTGACATGTAAGTATTTTCATTATGAATTAGTAAAACTCAAAAATAAATTCCTCAATGAAGAGTAATTAAAAAAATGTTTTATGTTAACTTTTCCTACTGGGGAATCGAATACCGTTTAACCCATCGCATGTTTGTGTTTTTCTTGTGGTTAACTTTCTGCTCGACATGTTTACTATCACTCTCCATCAGAACATGACCCTTTGTTTTCTCCTCCATATCCATATATTCATACCTATAATCCTAGTATGGGTTAACTCGGGTGACCTTTTTATTTCTCTCCCTTTCTTTTAAAGTGACAGTTTTACTGACTCTTTTTCTAATGTGGGACTTTCAATGAAGTTTCCAAGCCCAATTTTGAAATTGCAAGGACGGAATTTCCAAAAGTGGGGAAGGATGTAACATCCCAGGTAAATAAATAATATTACATTCTAATCTTTATCAATATTTGTGAATAAAATGTTAATACTACTTTAAAGGGAATGCTATGCTCGATGGCGTACCCAATACACAATAATGAGTTTCTTTGAAATCTTACGTTACACAGTAATAATATAATAATATTATAATAGTTAACTCCTAGCCATTGTAATGGCGGGAATGAACAAAAATAACTACAAAATTATTACATTTGTTTGTTAAATATTTTTACATTTATCCAATAAATGTTAGAGGCTTAAAATGAAAATGAATCCAATTTTAAGCATAAATCTTCTAATATTCTTTAAAAGAACGATTAACTGCCTTTTGATGGAGAAAACTTTTTAATTATACTTATGAAAATTTTATATGTTGTATTTGACAAAATAAAATCCTTTTTTAGAATCTGGACATCAAAATTTACTTTGTGTAAATTTTTGTTATTTTTTCGATAAAGATCATTTTTAGTGATAATGTTGAATTTTAATTCAAAACCTCCTTTTAATATGATTTATTTATATGGATATATTATCTTTATAATTGAGATTAAAGTGTATTTAGAATATATTTTTACCATTTAATCCAATGGTGTTCATTGGAATTAATTTCACTTTGAAATTGGACTTAAACTAGTGTCAATCTTTTAATAGATATTGTTTCTTAAAAACACGCTATTTGTTTTTACAGTGGGAATGAATTATTAAATTAATTAATTCAAATTATATATTTTTAATTTTGTAAAATAGACATCATTTTTTAATTTGGAATATCAAATATAGCTTAGGGTGAATTTTTGGTATTTTTCTGAAAAACATCAATTTTTGATGAATAGTGAAACCACTAAGTTGTAGTTAAAGAAACTGATTTTTCATTTAAATGAAACATTAAGACTTCTGTGATATGATTTTAAAAAATCTGACATACATGGTTTTCATTAAGAAGTAAAATTTGGTTCAATGATATTAAAATAATTTTTTTGGTGAATAGTAACTTTTAAGTTTTATTAATCGCGATTAGAGGTAATTAGTGTAATTTAAGGTAAAGATAATGTTATAATAATATGAAATGGCCATGAAACATGTCCTGCCCATATTGGATAAGTCATTACCGACCAATAAAATCCATGGGTCAACTTGGGGACCCCATGGAGCAACTTTGGTTGGAAAATGGGATTAATAACTTTTTATTTAATGTTAAAATTAAAATGTCACAAACATGTATTGTTTTACTAAACCAATTTTCACATGGGGATATACAAGTAATATTTTTGACTATAAATATTAATTAGAAATATAAAAAGATTTCCTACATCATTATATTTTTTTTTACAATTTTTAGACATTATATAAATTACTATATTTATGACACCGCTATGATGTAGTGATTACCTCATTAATGAACGATTTAAATAAAATGAGATGATAGGGTGAAATATAAGTCTTAAACTTGTCATAAACCTATTCTATGGGTGTATTTTAAAACCTTATCACCTTATACTAGAAATATATCCTTTTGGGACCTTTAAAATCCGAAAATAATTTTATAATAAAGTAATATTTTATAACTTTCCAAGAGTGCCCCTCCTCTTCTCTTATAAAAGGCCCCCACCTCTACAACCTTACCCACACCTCTCAAGCCTTTGGCTTGGCCAAACCCTACCCATTTCAACTATCCACATCCCTCTCTTCATCATTGAAGCCTCACCATTGTCAGAATGTTCTTGAAGAAACCCTTTTGATTCAAACTAAGAAGAGTTACCCGATTTAAAGGTAATGTCTTCACTTGTGTTGTTTTGTTTTATTTTGCTTCTCCAAACCACTAAACACTTTTTATTCCCTTATTTTGTAACACCACCAGTATCTTCAATATACTAGTATGTTTTTATGTGAATTATTCTAGCTAAACTTACACACACCTCCGTCTAATGGTTAAAGAACATATTATTTTTGTGGATGGTGAATTACTGCCTCACGAAACGATTATTGTTCAATCTTCTCTTAACACCTTTCATGGTGTCCATTATGATGTAAATATCTTATATATATGATATATTTTGTATTTATGTTTTCCAAATGCTTCTGTATTTTATATTTAAAACACACCTTTATTCTTTGCATGTTGTGCAAATGTGATAATTTCATATGAGGAAATGTGGACTACTACCCCCTCAAGTGATGTGACACGCTCATGCAATACATGGAATATATAAAGAATGAAATTAATGAACTTATGTGACCTATAAATCATATATATTATACTAGAATTATAATATATATATCTCTCAATTATTTTCAATTCCATTAATATGTCAAAGAAATGAAAGTAGCGTTCATGCATACGTACGACCTACCATCTCCATGAATGGTGCATTTCATTTCTTTTTATCTCTAAATGTTATGGAATATTATAAAATTAATATGTACTGGATATATATGATATTTAAATCATTTATACTATTCTGGACATGATTTACTTATAACTGCATGGACAATCATTTTCAAACATGTTCATTTCTGACTAATGTACCAAACATCGACAAAAACATATGATATGAACTCATGTTATTAACCAATTTTTATAACATTATAATATGTGATATTAACTGAATAATAGTCTTTAAATGAGGACCTTAATAAATGATAAATTGACCAAATTTTATTATTCATGAATATAATGAAACGAACAAGACAAGTCAGACTTGAGGTAAGGGATCCGACCTCTATCTTTCTTTTTAAGTACACTCTTTTATGTAATTTCATTTATGCTCCATGTTCTTATGTTGGATGATGTTCTTTTATATTAACCATAATTTAATTTGTATTTTCATATGATTATATACCCCATATTACTCTCATCAATTCATGTTTAGAATTTTTAACTGGCACTGTTAGTCTACCAAATTTTCATAAGGGATCCTACCTCTCTCTTTATTTTTAAGTACTCTTTTTATGTAACATACTTTAATCTCCTATTTATTATGTTGGGGGATGTTATTTTATATTCCACATTCTTTAAATTTTATGTTAATATGATGAGAGACCCTATTTGATATCATCAATCCATTTTTGGAAGTTTTAGGTGGCACCGTTAGGATGACGAATTTTCATAAGGGGATTTTCATCTCACTTTTTATTCCCGTGAGATTCATGCCAAATTGGCCACTATTTTCTTTTTGTGTGGTGTATGTACTGCCCATTATTTTACTATTTGTATAATATAAACTCATTTATTATTAGTTAAATCGTCATTGTATGACCCTTCTTTCACGGGGTGTACGTTTCGAAAGTTTCCAAAATCGGTAAGGGAACCTTTCACACTCCTCTTTTAAAAAGACTTATTTTGTTATGTCTTTTAATTTAAATATTTTTATGTTGGGATATGTTATTATATATACTTATTGTTTTAAATTTTATGTCCATGTGATGATATACCATTTTTTCTCTCATCAAATAATATTATGAATTTTAATGTGACGCCGTTAGGCTGTCGAATTTTACCAAGGGAACTTTTTAACCCAATTTCGACATCTTTGGATTCAACATGTAGTTATTGAATATGTAATCCTTTGAATATGTGTGAATGAAATTTGATGGTTTTAAACTTAATATCCACTTATATTGGGTGTATTTATATTTTTCACACATAATTTTGATATTGATTTATCTTTAATTTAAGTATACCTTCTTTATAAGGGATTTCATCTCATTTTACATTGATACTTCATTGTTGTTAAGCAAAAATTCACTCTTATATGATGTATATACTATCCTTTGGAATATTATATCATGAATCCATTTATTCTCATGATATTATAAAGATCTTATTAAATGTTATTCCTCAATTATTGTATTCAAGTGTCTCTCATTTTGTTAAAAACCCTTTAACTAAAATATCGTTTTAAATGTTTTAATGATTGATTCTTATAAATATTTCTCATTAATATCCATGTTTTCAAAATGGTTTTAAGGATTTACTTATATGGATATTAATGGTTTAAAATGTTAAAAGCATCAAAGCGGTATGGGACACTTTGATTCAAAAATCTCTTTATTAAATGTTTTAAATGGTTTTAAAAATGGTTTTTAGAAAGGATTTATTGTTTCAATATCTTAAAATGTTATTTTATTACTTCAATGTGGGAATGTTATGTTTCCTTTATGCATGTTTTGTGTCATATGATTATGTTATGGTTCTTGTGAATTGTTTATGAAGACAGGTGGTTCCGTGATAAACTAAGGGCAGGTGATCCCTATATAGCTCTCCAATGCATTTGGTAACACAAAGGGGTTAAACGTTAAAGTTTTTCCGAAGATATGTAAGGAATATACTTTGATGGGTATTCCAAATGTAACAATGAGGGTTACTCCATACGTAAGAATGTTATGAAGGCCTCAAGTTACCTTTATGTCTTATGATTTCTATGAGTTATTCATAAATCTTATGATTTCAGGAGGTATGGTAAATTTCACATGTTTTACGAGTAAAGTATGATTTTATTGATTCTTATGTATACATGGACTAATGTTTTCTTTCTGTATTGTTCTAACCCTTACTGAGTTTTTTATGCTCATCCCATGTTTTTTTGAAATGTTTTTCACAGGACAAAAGGTTGAATCGGTTCAAGGATGGGATCAAGGAAATGTCAGGCTGTCTAAAACAAGGAACTAGACATGACTCTTTTGTTCAAGAGTTTTTATTTTTGTGAAAAAAATGGAAGTTGAGTAGATGTGTCTACTTTTTAATCTTTAAGATGTAATTGTTATGTCCTAATTCTTTAAAACTCTAACCATGAAAAGATCCTCAATGTGAATTATTCATTTAATTCAATAATAAGGAATGTTTAAGGCTGGGTCCTTATAGATGGTATCAGAGGACAGTTTAGATAACTTTAGTGGTTGGAGTGTTAAATGACAAGTTGTGTATAACCACAATTGTTATTATATTAGATAGAGTCATTGTTATTTTTGAAGGTTATAATGTGTTTGAGATAACTTGGATAAGTATATCTTAGTGTTTCTCTTCCTCTTTAGTACATAATGATTTTGTTGATATACTGACACTGACATTTCTGGTTTTAGTAAATGGATGGATCTAGCAGGCACCAAAGTGAAAATGGGGTTGAAGGAAAATGTGGTGGTTCTCTGATTAAGAGACTAGATGAAATGGGAGATTCAATGAGAAACCTCGTGGCTATTCTAAACCAACTATCAGGAGTCATGATAAACTACTTGAACCTTGGCGAGTTCTCCAATGAATCATGTATGAGACAACCAACTCGACATGGATGTTCAGGTAATAATTATAAAGGTAACCATTAGGGTTTATATGATACTTACTTTTGAAGTAATTATGGGTTACTATAAGTTATGATGGAATATGAACGACATGAGATAAACTTAAGGTTAAATTATGTTATGGATATTTTTTAAGATTTTATCTCGTTTTTGGGAATGTCTTAAGAATTATATAGTATTATAAAAAGGACAACACGCAGACTGTGTGATAACCCGTCGCGTCGGACAAAGCTGTGGGAATTGAACCCACAACCAAAGTGCGATTGATATTTATCTCCTACCACTGGACTACGTGATGTCCCTGGTTAGTTTGACTAATTATTTTTAGTTAGATGATTTTATGAATCAATAGTATGTTGATTTTGGTTTATCTATGGAAATTATAAACCTATCATGGAGGATATGTGATTATGTTAATTACTTTTCAGTTTGAGACTGTAAGAGCAACTGATGTTATTTGGAGATAAATTTTAATTTCTACCTTGGGAGACTTTGTGATTAAATCCTTCAAATATTTGGGTTTCAATCTTAGATGGGTTTACTTGGATGAATTTTATGGACAAATTGTTTATTGAATATTCTTCGTTGAACTTTAGGTTTTGTTTGACAAATTTTGGAGATTAGGAGTAGTTTTTCATTCTGTAAAAAAATATCCCTTTTGTGTATTATCTGATCTCGTACTAAACTTTTTGGTTTTCTTTTGGTTGAGATTAAAATACATGGGAAATATATAGTTCTCTTTTGTGTATTAGGTGATTCTCAAGAAGTTGATCATAGTACTCTTAATGCGAACAAGTCTTCTTAAATACTCATCTTTTGAAGAAAATATGAGTTTGATTAAGGAATCTAGTAAAAGTTGAAAGTTTGCATGACAAGTAAGTATGTTTCATTATGATTTATTTAAGCTCATAAATAAATTGCTCAATGAAGAGTAACTTAAAGCAAAAATGTTTTCTATTATCTTTTCCTATTGGGGAATCAAATACCGTTTAACCCATCACAATTTTGTGATTTTCTTGTGGTTAACTTTATCCTAGACATGTTTACTATCACTCTCCATCAAGTCATGACCCTTTGTTTTCTCCTCCATATCCATATTTTCATTCTTGGAATCCTAGTATGGGTTAACTCGGGTGACCTTTGTACTTATCTCCCTTTCTTTTAAAGTGATAGTTTTACTGACTCTTGTTCTGATGTGGGACTTTCAATGATGTTTCGAAGCCCAATTTTGAAATTGCGAGGATGCAATTCCAAAACAGGGGGAAGGATGTAACATCCCAGGTAAATAAATAATATTACATTCTAATGTTTATCAATATTTGTGAATAAAATGTTAATACTACTTTAAAGGGGATGCTATGCTCGATGGCGTACCCAATATGCAACAACAAGTTTTTATAAAATCTTACGTTGCACACTAATAATATAATAATATTATAATAGTTAACGCCTAGCCATTGTAATAGCAGGAATGAACAGAAATAACTACAAAATGATTACATATGTTTGTTAAATATTTTACATTTATCCAATAAATGTTAGTGTCTTAAAATGCAAAAGAATCCAATTTTAAGCATAAATCATCTAATATTCTTTAAAAGGTTGATTAACTACCTTTTTATGGAGAACCCTTTTTAAATATACTAATGAAAATTTTATATGTTGTATTTGACAAAATAAAATCCTTCTTTAGAATGCGGACATCAAAATTTACTTGGTGTAAATTTTTGTTATTTTTCCAATAAAGATCATTTTTAGTGAAAATGTTGCATTTAAATTCAAAACCTCCATTTAATCTGATTTATTTATATGAAAATATTATCTTTTTAATTTATATTAAATTGTATTCAGAAAATATTTTTACCATTTAATCCAATGGTGGTCATTGGAATAAATTTCACTTTGAAATTGGACTTAAATTAGTGTCAATCTTTTAATAGATATTGTTTCTTAAAAACAGGCTACTTGTTTTGACAGCGGGAATGAAATATTAAATTAATTAATTCAACTTATATATTTTTAATTTTAAAAGACAGACATCTTCTTTGAATTCAGAATATCAAATATAGCTTAGGGTGAATTTTTGGTATTTTTCTGAAAAACATCAATTTTTTATGAATAGTAAACCCACTAAGTGGTAGTTAAAGATACTGATTTTTCATTTAAATGAAACGTTACCACTTCTGTGATTTGATTTTCTAAAATCCGATATACATGGTTTTAATTAGGAAGTAAGATGTGGTTCAATGAGAATAAAATAATTTTTTGGAGAATAGTAACTTTTAAGTTTTATTAACCGCGATTAGAGGAAATTAGTGTAATTTAAGGTAAAGATAATGTTATAATAATATGAAATGACCTTGACACATGTCCTAACCTTATTGGATGAGTCATGGACAGCCAATACAATCCATGGGTCAACTTGGGGACCCATGGAGCCACTTTGGTTGGAAAATGACATTAATAACTTTTTATTTAAAGTTAAAATTAAAATGTCACAAACATGTATTGTTTTACTAAAACAATTTTTACATGGGGTTATACAAGTAATATTTTTGACTATAAATATTAATTATAAATCTAGAAATATTTTCTACATCATGATATTTTTTTATAATTTTTAGACATTAAATAAATTATTTTATTTATGACACCGTTATGATGCAGTGATTACCTCATAAATGAACGATTTAAATAAAATGAGAAGATAGAGTGAAATCTAAGTCTTACACTTGTCAAAAACCTATTTTATGGGTTTATTTCGAAACCTTAACACCTTAAAATGTAAATATATCCTTTTGGGACCTTTAAAATCCGAAAAATCATTTTATAATAAAGTAATATTTTATAACATTCCATGAGTGCCCCTCCTCTTCTCTTATAAAAGGCCCCCACCTCTACCACCTTACCCAAACCTCTCAAGCCTTTGGCTCGGAAAAAAACTGCTCATTTCATCTCTCCACATCACTCTCTTAATCATTGATGCCTCACCTTTGGATGAATTCTCTTCAGGAAAACCTTTTGGTTCAAACCATGAAGAGTTAACCGATTTAAAGGTAATGTCTTCACTTGTGTTCTTTACTTTTATTTTGTTTCTACAAACCCCTAAAATCTTTTTAATCCTTTCGATTGTAACAAAACCTGTATAATAAATATTCTAGGATGTTGTAATGTGAATGATTCGAGCTACACTTACACACACCTCTGTCTAATGGTTAAAGAACATACTGTTTTTGTGGATGGCGAATTACTGCCTCACGAAACTATGATTGTTCAATATTCTCTTAACACCTTTCATGGTGGCCATTATGATTTCACTGTATTTTATATATGATATATATGGTATTTATGTTTTCCATATGCTTCTGTATTTTATATTTAAAACATACCTTTATGCTTTTCATGTTGTGCAAATGCGATAATTTCATACGAGGAAGTGTGGACTACCGCCCCCTCAAGTGATGTGACTCGTTCATGCAATACATGGAATTTATAAAGAATGAAATTATTGAACTTATGCGACCGATAAAATATATATATTATACTATAATTATAATATATATATCTCTCAATTATTTTTAATTCCATTAATATGTCAATGAAATGAAAGTAACGTTCATGCGTATGTACGGCCTACCGTCTCCATGAACAGTGCGTTTCATTTCTTTTTTTCTACAAATGTTATGGAATAGTATAGAATGAATATGTACTGGATATATATTATATTTAAATCATTATTACTATTCTGGAGATTATTTACTTATAATTTCATGGACAATCATTTTCAAAAAAGTTCATTATTGACTCATGTACCAAACATCGAAAAAAACGTTTGATATGAACTCCCATTATTAACCAATTATTATAACATTATAATATTTGATATGAACTGAATAATAATATTTAAAGGAGGACCTTAAGAAATTATAAATTGACCAATGTTTATTATTCAGGAATATAAAGAAATGAACAAGACAAGTCCGACTTGAGGTAAGGGATATGACCTCTCTCTTTCTTTTCAAGTACAATCTTTTATGTCATTTCATTTATGCTCCATGTTCTTATGCTGGAGGATGTCCTTTTATATGAAACATACTGTAATTTTTATTTTCATTTGATGAGATACCCCATATTACTCTTATCAATTCATTTTTAGAATTTTTAAGTAGCGCTGTTAGGCTGCCAAATTTTCATAAGGGATCCTACCTCTCCCTTTATCATTAAGTACTCTTTTAATGTAACTTACATTAATATCATCTTTATTATGTTTGGGGATGTTATTTTGTGTTACCCTTGCTGTAAAGTTTATGTTAATAAGATGAGAGACCCTATTTGATCTCATCAATCTATTTTTGGATGTTTTAGGTTGCCCTGTTAGGCTGCTGAATTTTCATAAGGGGATTTTCATCTCACTTTTTATTCCCATGAGATTCATGCTACATTGGACACTATTTCCTTTTTTGTGGTGTATGTACTGCCCATTATTTTACTATTTTTATAATATACACTCATTTATGGGTAGTCACATCTTCATTTTATGACCCTTCTTTCGTGGGGTGTACGTTTCGAAGGTTGCCCAAATCGGTAAGGGAACCTTTCACACTCCTCTTTTAAAAAGACTTATTTTGTTTTGTCTTTTAATTTACAACTTTTTATGTTAGGATATGTTCTTATATATCCTTATTTATGTAAATTTAATGTCCAAGTGATGAGATACCATTTTCTATCTCATTAACTAATTTTATGAATTTTAAAGTGATGCCGTTAGGCTGTCGAATTATACCAAGGGAACTTTTTAACCCAATTTCGATTTCTTTGGGTTCAACATGTAGTTATTGAATATGTCATACTTTGAATATGTGTGAATAACATTTTATTATTTTAAACTTAATATCCACTTATATTGGGTGTATATATATTTGTCACACATAATTTTGAGATTGATTTATCCTTAATTTTAGGATACCTTCTTTATAATGGATTTCATCTCATTTTACATTGAGACTTCATTATTGTTATGCACAAATTCACTATTATATGGTTTATATACTGTCCTTTGGAATATTATATCATGAATACATTTATTCTCATGATATTATAAAGTTCTGATTAAATTTTATTCCTCAATTATTGTATTCAAATGTCTCTCATTTTGTTAAAAACCCTTTAACTAAAATATCAATTTAAATGTTTTAATGATTTATTCTTATAAATATTTCTCATTAATATCCATGTTTTCAAAATGGTTTTAAGGATTTATTTATATGGATATTAATGGTTTAAAATTTTAAAAGCATCAAAGTGGTATGGGACACATTGATTTAAAAATCGCTTTATTATATGTTTTAAATGGTTTTGAAAATGGTTTTTAGAATGTATTCATTGTTTCAATAACTTAAAATGTTATATTGTTATTGCAATGTGGGAATGTTATGTTTCCTTGATGCATTTTTTTTGTCATAAGATTAATTTATTGTTCTTGGGAATTGTTTATGATGATGGGTGGTTTTGTGATAAATTAAGGGAGGGTGAGCCCGATATAGCTCTCCAATGCATTGAGTAACGCTAATGGGTTAAACGTTAATGTTTCTCTGAAGAGATTTAGGGAATATACTGTGATGGGTATTCCAAACGTAACCATGAGGGTTACTCCCTACTTAATAATTTTATGAAGGCCTTAAGTTACCTTTATGTATTATGATTTATATGTGTTATTCGTAAATCTTATGATTTCATGGGGTATGTAAAATTGTTTATGTTTTATGAGTAAAGTAGATTTCATTGATTCTTATGTATACATGGACTAATTTTTTCTTTTCGTATTGTTATAAGCCTTACTAAGATTTTTATGCCCATCCCAAGTTTTTTTGAAATGTTTTTTACAGGAGATAAACATTAATAGGTTCAAGGATGGGATCAAGGAAATGTCAGGCTTTCTAAAACAAGGAACTAGACATGACTCTTTTTTTCAACAGTTTTTATTTTTTTGAAAAAAATGGAAGCTGAGTAGATGTGTCTACTTTGTAATCTTTAAGATGTAATAGTTATGTCCTAATTCTATAAAACTATAAGCCAGAAAATATCCTCAATTTGAATTATTCATTTAATTCAATAATAAGTAATATTTAAGGTTGGGTCCTTATAGTTGGTATCAGATGGAGGTTTAGATAACTTTAGAGGTTAGAGTGTTAAGTTACATGTTGTGTATAACCACAATGGTTATTATATTAGATAGAGTCATTGTTATTTTTGAAGGTTGGAATGAGTTTGAGATAACATGGATAAGTATATCTTAGTGTTTATCTTCCTCGTTAGTACATAATGATTTTGTTGATATAATCACACTGACATTTCTGGTTTTAGTAAATGGATAGATCTAGAAAGCACCAAAGTGACAATGGGTTTGAATGAAACTGTGGTGGTTCTCTGATTATGAGACTGGATGAAATGGGGGATTCAATGAGAAACCTTGTGGCTATTCTAAACCAACTATCATGAGTCATGATCAACCACTTGAACCTTGGTGAGTTCTCTAATGCATCATGTACGAGAGAACCAACTCGATATGGAAGTTCAGTTAATAATTATAAAGGTAACTGTTAGGGTTTATATGATCCTTACTTTTGAAGTAATTCTGGGTTACTATAAGTTATGATGGAATATGAACGACATGAGATAAACTTGAGGTTAAATTATGTTATGTATATTTTTGATGATTTTATATCGTTTTGGGGAATGTTTTCAGAATTATATAGTTTTGTAAAAAAGACAACACACAGAACATGTGACAACCCATCGCATCAGACAAATCTGCGGGAATCGAACCCACAACCAAAGTGCAATTGGTATTTATTGCCTACCACTAGACTACTTGAAGTCCCTAGTTATTTTGAATTATTATTTTTAGTTAGATGATTTTATGAATCAAGAGTAAGTTTATTTTGGGTTATCTATGGAAATTATTAACCTATCATGGAGGATATGTGATTAGGATAATTACTTTTCAGTGTGAGACTTTAAGAGAAACTAATGTTATTTGGAGATAAATGTTAATTTGTAACATGGGAGACTATGTGATTAAATCCTTAAAATATTTGGGTTTCAATCTTAGTTGGGTTTTCTTTGATGAATTTTATGGACAAATTTTATATTGAATGGTCTTTGTTTAACTTTAGGTCTTGTTTGACATATTTTGAAGACTAGGAGTAGTTTTTCTTTTTGAAAAAAAAAATCCTTTTGGGTATTATCTGATCTCGTACTAAACTTTTTGGTTTGGTTTTGGTTGAGATAAAAAATCATGGGAAATATATAGTTCTCTTTTGTGGATTAGGTGATTCTCAAGAATTTGATCATAATACTCTTAATGCGAACAAGTCTTCTTAAATACTCATCTTTTGGAGAACATTTAAGTTTGATTAAGGAATCTAGTCAAAGTAGAAAGTCTATGTGAAAAGTAAGTATGTTTCATTAAGATTTAGTTAAGCTCAAAAATAAATTCCTCAATGAATAGTAACTTAAAAAAAAAATTTTGTCTAATAAATTTTCCTACTGGGGAATCGAATACCATTTAACCCATCACAAATTTGTGATTTTCTTGTCGTTAACTTTCTCATATACATGTTTACTATCACTCTCAATCAGAACATGACCATTTGTTTTCCCCTCTGTATCCATATTTTCATACTTGGAATCCTAGTATGGGTTAACTCGAGTGACCTTTGTACTTCTCTCCCTTTCTTTTAAAGTGATAGTTTTACATACTCTTTTTCCGATGTGGGACTTTCAAGGAAGTTTCCAAGTCCAATTTTGAAATTGCGAGGACACAATTCCCAAAAGGGGGGGAAGGATGTAAAATCACAGGTAAATAAATAATTTTAAATTCTAATGTTTATCAATATTTTGGAATAAAATGTTAATACTACTTTAAAGCGAATGTTATGCTCGATGGCGTACCCAATACGCAACAACGAGTTTTTTTGAAATCATACGTTGCCCACTAATAATATAATAATATAATAATAGTTAATTCCTAGCCGTTGTAATAGAGGGAATGAAAGGAAATAACTAAAAAATGATTACATATGTTTGTTAAATATTTTTACATTTATCCAATAAATGATAGAGGCTTAAAATGAAAATTAATCCATTTTTAAGCATAAATCTTCTAATATTCTTTAAAAGGTCGATTAACTGCCTTTTGAGGGAGAAGCCTTTTTAAATATACTTATGAAAATTTTATATATTTTATTTGACAAAATAATATCATTCTTTAGAGTCTGGACATCAAAATTTACTTTGTGTAAATTTTTGTTATTTTTCCGATAAAGAAAATTTTTAGTTAAAATGTTGCATTTTAATTCAAAACCTCCATTTAATCTGATTTATTTATATGGATAGATTATCTTTTTAATTGAGATTAAATTTTATATATAATATATTTTTACCATTTAATCCAATGGTTTTCCTTGAAATTAATTTCACTTTGAAATTGGACTTAAACTAGTGTCAATCTTTTTATAGATATTGTTTCTTAAAAACACGCTATTTTTTTGACAGCTGGAATGAATTATTAAATTAATTAATGAATCTTATATATTTTTAATTTTGTAAAATAGGCATCATTTTTGAATTCGGAATATCAAATATAGCTTAGGGTGAATTTTTGATATTTTTATGAAAAACTACAATTTTTGATGAATTGTGAAACCACTAAGTGGTAGTTAAAGAAATTGATTTTTTGTTTAAATGAAACTTTACAACTTTTGTGATTTTATTTACAAAATTCATACATACATGGTTGTAATTATCAAGTAAAATGTGGTTCAATGAGTTTTAAATAATTTTTTTTAGTGAATAGTAACTTTTAAGTTTTATTAATCGCGATTAGAGGTAATTAGTGTAATTTAAGGTAAAGATAACGTTATAATAATATGAAATGACCTTGAAACATGTCCTAACATTATTTTATGAGTCATGTCCGACCAATAAAATCCATGGGTCAACTTGGGGACCCCATGGATCCACTTTGGTTGGAAAATGACATTAATATCTTTTTATTTAAAGTTAAAATTAAAATGTCACAAACATGTATTGTTTTACTAAAACAATTTTTTCATGGGGTTATACAATGCATATTTTTTACTATAAATATTAATTAGAAATATAAAAATATCTCCTACATCATGATAGTTTTTTTATAATTTTTAGACATTAAATAAATTAATTTATTTATGACACTGTTATGATGTAGTGATTACCACATAAATGAATGATTTAAATAAAATGAGAAGATAGGGTGAAATATAAGTCTTAAACTTTTCAAAAACCTATTTTATGGGTGGATTTAGAAACCTTATCACCTTCTCTTCGTAATATATATTTTGGGACCTTTAAAATCCGAAAAGAATTTTATAATAAAGTAATATTTTATAACTTTCCAAGAGTGCCCCTCCTCTTCTCATATAAAAGGCCCCCACCTCTACCACCTAACCCACACCTCTCACGCCTTTGGCTCATCCAAAACCTGCCCATTTCATCTCTCCACATCCCTCTCTACATCATGTAAGCCTCACCTTTGGTATAATGATTTTCAAGAAACCCTTTTGGTTCAAACCAAGAGGAGTTACCCTATTTAAAGGTAATGTCTTCACTTGTGTTCTTTTGTTTCATTTTGCTTATCCAAACCCCTAAACCCATTTTATTCATTTATTTTGTAACAACACCAACATATTAAATATACTAGGATAATGTTATGTGAATTATTCGAGCTATACTTACACACACCTTCGTCTAATGGTTAAAGAACATACTGTTTTTATGGATGGCGAATTACTGCCTCACGAAATGATGATTGTTCAATATTCTCTTAACACCTTTCATGGTGGCCATTTTGATGTCACTGTATTTTATATATGATATATATGGAATTTATTTTTTCCATTCGATTTTTTTTATATTTAAAACATACATTTATGCTTTGCAAGTTGTCAAAATGAGATAATTTCATACGAGGAAGTGTGGACTACCACCCCCTGAAGTGATGTGACTCGTTCATGCAATACATGGAATGTATAAAGAATGAAACTAATGAACTTATGTGACCTATAAAACATATATATTATTCTTTAATTATAATATATATCACTCTCAATTATTTTTTATTCCATTAATATGTCAATGAAATTAAAGTGGTGTTCATGCGTATGTATGGCCTACCGTCTCCATGAACGGTGCATTTCGTTTTTTTTATCTCCAAATGTTATTGAATAGTATCAAATGAATATGTAATGGATATATATGATATTTAAGTCATTAATACTATTCTGGAGATGATATACTTATAACTGCATGGACAATCATTTTCAAACAATTTCATTTTTGACTCATGTACCAAACATCGACAAAAACTTCTGATATGAACTCACATTATTAACCTATTATTATAAAATTATAATATGTGATATGAATTGAATAATAATCTTTAAAGTATTCCCTTAAGAAATTATAAATTGACCAATGTTTATTATTTAGAAATATAATGAAATGAACAAGGCAAGTCAGACTTGATGTAAGGGATCCGACCTCTCTCTTTCTTTTCATGTACACTCTTTTATGTCATTTCATTTATGCTCCATGTTGTTATGTTAGAGGATGTTCTTTTATATTAAACATACTGTAATTTTTATTTTCATATGATGAGATACCCCATCTTACTCTAATCAATTCATTTTGATAATTTTTATTAGGCGCCATTAGGCTGCCGAATTTTCATAAGGGATCCTACCTGTCTCTTTATTTTTAAGTACTCTTTTTATGTAACATACATTAATCTACAATTTATTAAGTTGGGGGATGTTATATTATATTCCTCTTGATTTAAAGTTTATGTTAATATGATGAGAGACCCTATTTGATCTCATCAATACATTTTTGTATGTTTTAGGTGGCGCCGTTGGGCTGCTGAATTTCCATAAGGGGATTTTCATCTCACTTTTTATTCCCGTGAGATTCATGCTACATTGGCCACTATTTCCTTTTGTGTGGTGTATTTACTGACCATTATTTTACTATTTGTATACTATACACTCATTTATGGGTAGTTACATCTTCATTGTATGACCCTTCTTTCGTGGGGTGTACGTTTCAATGGTTGCCCAAATCGGTAAGGGAACCTTTCACACTCCTATTTTAAAGACTTGTTTTGTTATGTCTTTTAATTTACATATTTTTATGTTGGGATATGTTCTTCTATATCATTATTGATTTAAATTTTATGTCCAAGTGATGAGATACCATTTTCTCTCTCATCAACTAATTTTATGAAATTTAATGTGACGCTGTTAGGCTGTCGAATTTTACCAAGGGATATTTTTAACCCAATTTCGATTTCATTGGGCTCAACATGTAGTTATTGAATATGTAATCCTTTTAATATGTGTGAATGAACTTTGATTTTTTTAAACTTAGTATCCACTTATATTGGGTGTATTTATATTTGTCACACATAATTTTGAGATTGATTTATCCCTAATTTAAGAATACCTTCTTTATAAGGGATTTCGTCTCATTTTACATTGAGACTTAATTGTTGTTATGCACCAATTCACTCTTATATGGTGTATATACTATCCTTTGGAATATTTTATCATGAATCCATTTATTCTCATAATATTATAAAGTTCTAATTAAATGTTATTCCTCAATTATTGAATTCTAGTGTCTCTCATTTTGTTAAACCCCCTTTAACTAAAATATCGTTTTAAATGTTTTAATGATTTATTCTTATAAATATTTCTCATTAATATCCATTTTTTCCAAATGGATTTAAGAATTTATTTATATGGATATTAATGGTATAAAATTTTAAAAGCATCAATGTGGTATGGGACACTTTGATTCAAAAATATCGTTATTAAAAGTTATAAATGTTTTTGAAAATGGTTTTTAGAATGGATTCATTATTTGAATATCCTAAAATGGTATATTGTGATTGAAATTTGGGAATGTTATGATTCCTTATGCATGTTTTGTGTCATAAAATTATGTTATGGTTCTTGGTCATTGTTTATGAAGACGGGTAGTTCCGTGATAAACTATGGGAGGGTGATCCCGATATAGCTCTCCAATGCATTGGGTAACGCGAAAGGGTTAAACGTTAAATTTTCTCCAAATAGATTTAAGGAATATACTGTGATGGGTATTCCAAAGGTAACCATGAGGGTTACTCCCTATGTAAGAATGTTATGAAGGCCTCAAGTTACCTTTATGTCTTATGATTTCTATGAGTTATTTTTAAATCTTATGATTTCATAAGGTATGTTAAATTGCTTATGTTTTAATAGTAAAGTATGATTTCATTTGTTATTATGTATACATGGACTAATGTTTTTTTCCATATTCTTATAACCCTTACTGAGATTTTTATGCTCATCCAATGTTATTTTGAAATGTTTTTCACAGGACATAAAGTTGAATAGGTTCAAAGATGGGATCAAGGAAATGTCAGGCTGTCTAAAACAAGGAACTAGGCATGACACTTTTGTTCAAGAGTTTTTATTTTTGTGAAAAAATGGAAGTTGGGTAGATGTGTCTAATTTGTAATATTTTAGATGTAATAGTTATATCTTAATTTTCTAAAACTCTAAACCTGAAAAGATCCTCAATGTGAATTATTCATTTAATTCAATAATAAGTAATGTTTAATGCCGGTTCCTTATAATACCCAAACTAGATAATGAAATCTGAGGAGTAATCCATTGAATAGAGATGGAAATCCCATCATCCCATATCGATCTAGGAGAATATGTCTACGAATAAGCAAAGGAAACTGCCAGTAGTTGAAAATTGGGGGGTGTAGGGCAACAGACCGGCGCATCCCCCACTGATGGATGCGTGCCCCGGTGAAAGCTTCAGAAATTATTTTTATATTTTAAAAACTGGGTAATATATAAAATTTAATATTTCATTGATGTGAAAATATATTATTTATTAACTTACCTTTTAAATACATCATGATATGGAAGCTCGATCAAATGGTGCATCCCTATTTCATGCCCAATTTCATGTACACTCCATTCTCTATTTTAAGACACAAATATTTCTCTAAAATTACTATATTTATCATGAATATTCCACTAACACCTCTTCTTTTTTTTTCTGTAAACAATTATTCCATTGTCTATTTTGAATTTTTTTATATTTTCCTTGAAACTGCTCTAAAGTGACCAAATTTTAAATATTCATAATAACTATTTTTTAAAAATTTTCACTTTAGAAAGACATCATTTATTCCTATAAAATAATTTAATTGTCTCTAATTTTTATTTTCATGAATATTGATTTTGATAATATGAAATAATGTAAAATATAAATTATTATCTAAATGAACTCTTCTTTCTAAAGTAGGAAATGAAATTTCTATGAATCATTTCTCAATTATTTTATTAGAGTATTTTTTTCTATTTAATAAAAAATAATACAATATTATGATTAATTTTATGTGATCTATTCTGATTCCCTCAACCTTATTTTATGAAACTGTTTTTGAAAATTTTGAAGGATACCAATTGCCATGTTATTCTTGATGGTTTATGATTATGTTTTTATGTGGGAAATGTTATTAAAATTTTATATGATAGTTTAAATATGTATTTATATTTTTCATTTGATTATATAATTTAAAATTATGATTTAATTGTAATTAGTAATTGATGGATGGGTCCTGGTATGACCACTCGTGTATCAGTTGGTCTCACGAGACAAACTAGACATTGTTTATACTCATTTCTGTATGGTGTCTTTGCTGAATTCTTGACAGAATATTAATTATATAAATCATTATGCTTTAACTCAATATAATATTAGTAAATTATAAACCACATTAATATATGACATGTAGAATGTCCATTCTAATTTTTTATTCTTATGTGATCATATATATGAAGTTATTTATTTATATTTTATTATTTCTATATTATTCTCACAATTATATTTCATTGTAAGGTTTTAGTTATCCAACATAAAATATTGTTTATGTTGATTTATGGTATATTATCCTATATTAAATACCCATAATTAACATCTGATATCACCCCTATATTCCATTTTATTTTCCCCCATCATGAAAATATGTATTTTAGAAATGACATACAGGTATAGTCTTGGAGTTAATGGGTGTTTCCAATCGATTTGTTATGTTTTATTACATGTAATGTTGAAATGAAACAATTTTTATTGTATATGTTTCTCCAAATATACAAAAATATTTAATACTTTGGGATGTGAATGATTTTTCATAGTACAATGTAAAAAATAAGGCACTGAATTAGAGCTACTAGGGTCGAGGTCTCTACATGTTGGAGGGCATGTGATGTGTATTGGGTAGAAAGTGGAAAATATTAAATGCTTGTAATGAGTGAGGATAAGAGGTTTTGAGTGGTGTTATTTATAAGGGTGGAGAAGGGTGTTTATTTATTATTTTGTTCAATATTTTATTATTTTGGATCAAGTCAATCAACAGTTTGAACATTATTAGTAAATATATTTAAAAATTAAGGAGAGTTCATGATAATGTGGACTTAAATCATTTATGAATCATTAATTACTAATAAAATCATGTATATACATATAATGTTAAATACCATATATTACCATATTTCACTATCCACAAAAATTCAACTATTATAGAAAGATCCCAAAAATTCATTGAAACAATTTATCGATGATAATGAATTAAAAAATGAACTCATTTTTATGAAAACAATTTTCTAAAAATGTTTTATAAAATTGTTAATTAAATTCATCATTTATTTGAAAAAGACTAATTTTTAAATTATAACTAATTTTATAAAACATTTTAAAAGTATTTTAGGTTTAATAAAATTATCATCTAATCATACGATAATAAAATATTTATGTAGGAATATATTTTATGAAAATAATTTTCTTTTTTAAATAATTATATTAGTTATAAAATTGAGAATAAATATTGGTATTTCAAAAAAAATACATACACAAAATTAATAATGTTTATAAAATTTATATTATGATAAAATTAAATAATATTATCATTTATAAGATTCCTAAATTTTAATTATTCTTTAATAGTTTATTTTACTATTCAAGTGGAAATATTACTGTTCATAATTGTAACAATATCGTTCTAAAGGTAATGTTATTATTCCATCAGTATAGTTTTCTTAATTTCATGATATACCACCTATTTCATTCATTCATATTCTATAATGTTTTTATTTTGTTATTAAGGTTATATTATGTGGTTTATAATATATATCATAATTATAATAATGGGTTTTTTTATTGATATATTTTTTGATCATTGCCAGATTATGTTCATGTGTACATTCAGTTAACTGTTTCCTTGAATAATATATTTAATTTTACATCTTTAGTATTAATGGATTAAAATATTTATATATGTTGAATTTAAATTATACTAATTTAATGCGTAAAATTATTTATATTATAGAACCATGATAAAATTTAGAGGAATAGAAAAAAACAAATTAAAATATACAGGAAAATTATGTAATAATTTCCCAAAATGTGACTTTTAATAGTAATTGTTAATAAATTGGAAACACATGGTCAAATGTAAATAATTTCATCAATGATTATATATGTTTTTATGTATATTTAATTAATTTATAATAAAAGTAAACTTATTATACATTTTTTTATGATGAATGATGTATGTCAATACTAATTTAAGAGATTTTGGTTTTAATTTTTCTTCTTTGAGACACATGCTATGTTACATTAAAATTTTATTTTATTAAGAGAATATATAGTTCATTTTACGTGTTATATAATTAATATGCTTATTTTTATGATATTTGTTGTTTCATGTGACGTTAATTCTTTATGGCCATTATGATTCGATATATTAAAAATTGGTAATGACTTTATGTCACAATCTCGTCAATTATTAAGATAGCATAATATTATCATTCCAACGATAAAATCATTTGATTAAAATACCAGAAAACTCATGAATTTTCTTCTTCATTTTTATGACATTATTATACATTTTATTTCTTCATTTTCCTCTGTTTCTTTGACCCAAATTAAAAAATTGTTTTTTACAAAAAATAAGCTTTATTTTTTTAAAAAGACAAGAATCATTTTTCATAACAAAATAATGATTTCTAAAAATGTTTTAATTTTTTATGATTTTATATTTTATTTAATAAATAAATATATACCACCAATTTTTTAGGTAAATGAATGGAATCTCCATGATGTTTTCCAATACAATTTTTATGGGTATTTTAATGAAACTGTAAAAGGAATAATTATTTCATCATGTACATCGTGAACAGAATTACTAAAAGATATTAAAAATATATTAATTATATAATAATTTATAATTTTTTAATTTTATTTTCAATGAAAAATATTTATAGAATAATTTTTTAATTTCAAATTTTAAAAAAAAATTTCTTAAAATGATGTATATTATCCTCATGAAACTTAGAAAATAACTTTTTATTAAAAACCATTTTCAATTTAAGATGAAATAATTTGATGTTAAAAAAATTTTACTTGTGATATTATATAATGATACCATAGTTATTATTTCTATTCATGTAATATGATTATGATGAAATAATTTTTATGAAACTCATTCCTCTACCAAGGTTGATACCATAATAAAAAGATTATGAAAACAAATTATTTATCCATGGGTACAACAACTAAATTTGGTTCTATAATTGATATACATAGTGGTAATAACATTAAAAAAAGAATATTTTGGTTGAGTCAATCATTACATAGTACATAACAGTCTACCTTACAATGAACCTATTTTGACACTCCCATGAGATATTTTTTTTGTTAAATCTCATAATCTTTAAGGTCCATAATGTAGTTTTTAAATAGATGATGATCATTAATGTACTAGGATAAACCAAATGTGTTATATATTTAACATAAATTATCTTTATTTTGATATCCTAATTTTTTTCATGACTATGTGGTTTTATATTATAATTATTGTTTCTCAAACAAGGAATTTTTAGTCTTATATATGTAAGTAACTTAACCATTCTAGCCATCCATAATATCAAAGGAGGGAAAAAACTTATTGATTCCTTTTTTGAGGTAATGACCACCATATTTTACTGGGTTTTCAAGTCCTATATTTTCAATGAAATAGATTAGTAAAAATAAAAATATATTGTTTATCTTCTAGTTTCTAAATGATAATTTCATTTTTGTTTTCTACCATTTAGAATGATATGTTGATCAAGGTTACACATTATATAATTATAATAAGAATGATTTAATTAAAAATATAAAAATTTATTAAAAATAGGGCATAGATTAATTTTGTATGCCTTAAAATTTACGATCATTATAATTTATTTATGATATAGAAAAAGCTAAAAATATTAAATTGAATTTTAAAAAAAATATAGCAGGCACTAGAGAGATTATACTACCATTATAGATCTAAAATTTAGTCATGTTGTAAAGTGAGACATGTTTGAGAACATATTTTTCAATAAATACATTACAAATTTACATATAAAAGTATGGATAAATAATTCCTTGAGTGAATTAAAAAATATTTATAATATCAAATTTATTAATGATATAGTTGAATTATTCTTAAGGGAAAAAGTTGGATATATATACACAAAAAAATTATGTATATATTAACACAAAAGGAGTTGAAAATATTCAATCAAATATTCTTCTAATTTATTTATGATTATGACTTCAAAACACATTAATACCTTATGAAATTAAACAAGGAGGTTGATGCATGGGTCATCAAAATTTTACAATCTTATTCATGATGAGGATCCCAAAATATCCATTATTTATGTATTTGAAAAGAATATATAAAGAAATTTTGATGGAAATGGAGAAATATTTTACTTCTTATTTTAATGAAAAATAGTCTTTCCAATTGACAATTATTAAGGAGTAGGACAATGTTATAGAGATATAAATGATTGTTACAAATGATCCTATGTGTAAAATTAATCACGATTGAATGATAAGGTTATGTAAGCCATGTTTTGTTCCACCATAACATGAACAAAATTTCCTTTCAAGGAATATCTTCCTTATTCATTATCTATTCTTTCTAAAAGAAAGAACATGTGTATTGTTATGAAATATTACTTCTTATGGGATGGAATGAAGTGAGATATCACAAATTTTGAATCTCAATGATTGGTATGTTAAATTTTAACGCTCAAAGACAAAATTATAATGGGTTGCTACACTCATTACCCACACCAGAATGTAAATGTTAAAACAACAAAATAGAATTTATCATCTGACCCCAAAAAATATATGAAGGGTATAATTCTATATGTATGGTATTTGATCACTATAAAAAGTCATTACACCTAATCAAAATCAGTGATAATTTATATTTGGTATATTTTCCAATTATATATATTAAAGATGTGGATAGTATGATTAGATTAACACTTTTAATTGAATCTAATCCGGACCTAAGGATTACCTCAATGTTCTATGGAATACTTCACAAATCTATTTATATATAGTTTTATTTCATCACTATGTATCATCCCACAATTTATCATTAGTCCTAAATTATAATTCAAACAAATAAGAAAAGATGTGATCTTTTTCTATGGATTTCAAAAAGAAGTCAGGATCAAAACATTCTTCTAGTTGAGTTTTCTTACAGAAATAGATTTCACATGAATACTTAGATGGATCCTTACGAATACCTCTATAAAAATTAGTGCATACATACAATTTTATTAAACTATGATTCCTAAATAAATCTATTGGGTTCAACAAAAGATGAATAACTACAAGAGACATTTAGATCCATTTTAAAAAAATAAGTTTAACTGAATTTAGATATAAAATTTATGCTGAAAATAGTTGATGTGAACTCTAATTTAATGTTTGTAACTAGGTTTCCCAGTGAAATTATATATGAATTATGGTTATAAACTTTAAGAAGAATGGGATACTATGAACAAAGTATATATGTACCTTTAAGTTTTAATGATCATAAAATGATGGTAGCCTATTGGTTAGTTATTCCACTAAACCTCTATCATTTCTATGATGATATCAATGTATCTCTCTTTAGAAAGTGTATACATGGCCCTTAACATGTATTGAACCTAGATGTCATAAAATTAGAGTATGAAATTTCTTATGTTTAATAACTGATTGAGATTTGAGATCCGATATAAATGTTTCTGTGGAACAATACACATTCCTTGTAAATATTTTTTAAAAAATTCACCAATTTGAGGATGCTACATGGGAACCTGAGGATGTAATGAGGAAAAAGTATCCTTATGTTTTGTACCATTATTATGTAATTTTAAGGGAAAATGTTATTTTAATTTCAGTAAAATTTGAAATAATTAGTTTTTATGATTTTTAGGATATTAAATTTCATTTATAGGTTGGGTTACATGAAACAATGAGTTTTAGATAAATTTAAAAACTATTTATATTATTATTTTAATATTAACATTCATTACTAGATATTTTATATGGTGTAATGAATAGAAATAATAAAATTTTAACTATTATGTATAATGGTTTCAAATAATAAAAATTTATTTATAAAAAACTATACTTTTTTAAAGTCAATATATATTTCGAAAATAAGGATTTCATTGAAAAGTGGTTTTTATTTCTTTTTATAAAAAATACTAAAATAATATTTTATACTTTTAAAAATATAATTTTAAAAATTAAATTAATTTTATAATTAAACTTATAAAAATTATATATGATTGATTATTTTATTGTGATGAAATTATTAGTGTTTAGATAAATAATATAAAATAATGGTTTTTACTAAAAACATCCATTTTTAAAGTATTTATAAGGTTATTATTTTATTTAAAATTCATTTAAAATAATTATAAGTTAAATAATATAACAAATAATTTAATTTAGTTCAATTTATTCTTTTTAATATTTAATATTGATACACAACCCTTTAAATCTATGGATCATTTTCATAATAGAAAACAACTTTCTGATCGTTAAAACAAGGTTATTTTAAATTAAATTTCCCTCATATATCCCTATTATTTGTAAAAATATATTCAATATTAGAAATATAATGAATTAATATTATATAATATCGTAAAATTAATTATTTTCCAATAATAAATAGTGAAAACTATTAAACTTATTATGAATTATTATTTTAAAACATTGTTTAATTAGAGATACATTAAAAAAATTATTGTTAAAATGAAATAAACAATCCCAAAAGAAATATAATGGACATATATAGAATTCATATCTTTAATTTTTGATAATGACACATTTTTGTTTCTTTTTGGTTGAAAAACCTTTAGATGCACATATTTTATGTTCAATACTACAAGTGTGTCCCTGACCTCAAATTTAGAAGGTCACCCACTCTCTTTCACCATCACATATCCAAAAACATTTTCCTTATAAAATATATACCCAAATACATTATTTAATTCCATACTCTTATCATATGTTCATTTTTTTTCTTATAAATACATCTTCTGATGGTTTTTTGTATAAAACCAATATGTAACATTTGGAAGTGGTTGCATTCTTCAATTGCATTTTAATTTTATATCATCATCCTTTTCCTTAACTTTTTATAAAAAATTTAATTACCTCATTATCTCAAATATACATATATTTTTTTTATTATGTGAATAATCTACAACTATATCATTTTTTCCAAATGGTGACAATAATATCCCTCATGTGTATGGTAGAATACTTCCTCATTAACCAATGTCACACATTTTCCATCAACACATCCCACAATTGGGCATGATGATAAATATATTTTATAAAAAGATATATTTATCCAAAATAAACATCAGTAAATATATTATAAAATATACCCTTTTACCATTCAATTCTACAGAGAATATAATAATTTTATTTGTGTGTACATTGTACTACCACCTCACAAAGCGGTTTGATCAATTTTTCGCCTAATATTTACATACCAGGTAATAAGGGATATATTTCATGAATATATGTGATATATAAGAGATATATATTATTGTTTAATGTGTATATATTCCTTACCTTTCTTTTAATTCATAAATCAAGTTAATGGGAACAATATTCATGCTAACATACAACAAACAATATCTATAAATGGTGTATTGGATTTTCTATCACTAATGCTTTTGGGTTACTTGAAACACAAACATGCATATATATTATATCTATATAATGTTTAAATTTTGTATGTTATGAATCCATTATTGAAATAGATTGAAAAAATAATAAAAAAACACATACATGGGAAACAAATCAATAACTACATTAAAAAATAATTTCATATGGAATTTAATAGAGAATGTTAGAAAATGATCATATGAAAATCATATATTTTATGATATATATAGTTATGTTAATATAATAGATTTATAATAATATTAAATTTTATATATAGTTGGTTTAATATGTATGATGGAAGTTGATACATATTTTACATGATTTGTTTTATCAATATTCCTTCTTTTTGACATATGTCATGTTATGTACCTCTATTCTATTATGATGTTTATATACATACCAAATAAAATGGTATATAAATTATATCACAATTTTCATTATAGTTAATTTATCATTTGATGTTATTTAATTATTTTACTTACAATTAAAAATATACTAGTCTAGGAATGATTTTATGTCACCGTATCATCAATTATCGAATTTTTTTATTATCATTCCAATGGTAAAATATTGTGATCAATATCTCAATAAAATCATAAATATTATTCTCATAAGGTATGATCATGTTAATAAATTTCATCCTTTCATTTTCTCCCTCAATGCACACGTGAGAGTAAAATACATATTTTAGGAAAAATAGCCTTATTTCTCTCTTAAGAAGAAACCCCATTTTCAATAAAAACTATCATTTTAAAAAATCAATTTGTTGAAATTTTCATAACATGTTATTAAATAAATTTATTCCAATTCTGTTAAATTTACCAACCATTATGAAAGAAATCACAATTTAATTTTCCTAAACAAGGACCTTCGGGGCATTACTAAAAATATAAATGGAATATTTTTTTAACTCGTGTGACATTAATGGAATTTCATAAAATCATCAATTTTATTTTAATTAAATAATAATTTATATTTTATAATTTTTACTTTAAATTAAATTAAATATGTGAAGAAACTTATTTTTTCATTGGGTTATACATTCATGAAATTATAAAATTATTATAAATCATATTTCATTTCCACGTGTAATTTTATGATGAATTTTTATGAAACACAATTTATTTTATGTTTAATGATATAATGAATGATTTATGATGTTTTTGAACACAAATGTTTTATTTTTATTACGTGATGGGTGGGATCTATATCTTCTTTCAATGAATTGGGTAAATATTGATATCAGATTAGATAAATTTCACAAAAATGGGTATTGGACCTTGTTTAGTAAGGTAAAAAAACAAATATTATAAAAATGGGAGTAAACCTTTACTACTATAATTATTTGGGGAGTTAAAAAATTAAACTATGCAATTCATGACACAAATACATTCACTAATAAGAATATGATTTTATGTTCATTTTAGGCTATAATACCATGTATTATTTTATTATTATTCTCTCATATATCATGTTATTTTATTCTATTTTGATTCATGTAATATGACCTAATTTCTGGACCCATTATTATTATCTTTCATAAGAAGGGTATGTTTTTCATGTAGAATTTTAATTTTAAGAAATTTTTCTACTGCCGTTATGTGTAATTATATCCATTTTTCACCCTGACTATTTATTTAATCCCACCATTTCAAATTTTTATTTTCCATAGGTTATGAATAGTTTTATTATATATAATTTCCTAAGAAGGGTTTGAGTTATAAATAATTTTGTGGGATATTATATACATCACCTATGATGTAGTTCATTGCGTTTAAAAGCTTCTAGTGGAACTAACCCTTTTCAATCCTCCTATATATGTCAGTTCAATGATATGAATGATCATTAAATTTTAATTAATATATATTTATTACAATTCTAGTTCATTATACAACATCGGTCTTATTCTAAGATAAATTTATCATAACATTTGAAAACTATAATCAGAATATCATAGGTAATTATATGGAATCATGGGTCAAATCATTGTATTTTATAGTTCATTAATACTAATGGAATAAAATAACACAATCCATAAAAACATAACATTGGCATAATATATAAGTTTTCGGAATACATATATGCGTTGTTAATCATTTCCAAACTCATGGATCACATCTAGGACTAGCATAGGGTATTAGGATTACTCTCCATTTCATTATATCACTAGTGAAGGTCTGCTCTCAAGATTTTCAAATTATAAAATATATGTTATTAAAATAGGTTCACTCCTTCCGTTACTTTTTATCAGATATAATATCCATCATCACCCAATACATTTTAGGGATAGATAATTCTCATCCCATACATCAAGATATAAAAATAATATATTTTTCTGAAATTAAATCATAAAAAATTTATCGTTGAATCAAACATCGAAAGGATATGTTTTATAAAAAATCCTCATTTAATTATATCATAATCCTTAGAAAGGAAATGAGTTTTATAATGGTTTGATCATAACATAATTAACTTTTCATAATGAAATGAGATTCATTGAATAATCCTTAATTCAATATATTATCTTTAAATAATATAATTGGATTGTATTATTAGAAAAAATATGTAGTATGTAATAAGAAACACGATTGAATGTTAGCATATATGAAATTTTTCATTACAATATTATTATATGATTATGTTATAAAATAAACATTAAAATAGAAATCAGTTATTTTAAATACAAATATTTCAAAAATATTCATATTTCCAAAATATTAATAGGAAATTATTGTCGAATATAACCTTAGAATCATGTAAATAAATATTCACACCATTTATCTATAATCATGGTGGGAAGTTATGTTTATATCGTACATATTAAAAGAAAAATTCATTTAAAATTATAGTTAAAAAGGCAGAAGTAACTCAATAAAAAAATCATTTTAATCCATTTATATAATTTAAAAAATGTTAAAAAAGACTTTATACAATCATGATTATTTATTAATAAATTAATATATGTAATTTATTCAAATCATCGATATGCATGAGAATTCAGTTTTAACGGAAAGAAGAAATAATAATGGTTCTATATAAAATTCAACTTTTTGAATTTTGTGTAATTAAATCAATGAAAATGGAAGAAAAAATAAAATCTTTTGAAATTACTATAATATTATAAGATTCATGATATTCTTGATTGGCATGTCAATAAATTTCAATTTTTAAATATTTACCATATAAATACCAATAAATAATGATATCATAATATAAATCTCTTACATAATTTATGAATTTAATAAAAATCACCAAAAAATACTATATGGTCAAATTTAAACATTTTATATATCAATAGTAAATGAATTTTATAATTTATAAGATCAAATGTAAAATACTTATATAATTTCAACACCCATTTATTAATATTTCTTTATTTAAATCATCATATATAGGTGTTAACAATTACTTTTTTGGAGAATATCATTTCAGAATTTCAATATGATGTATGCTTATCATGGTTACATCAAATATAAAATGTAAATCATGATATGAATATCATATAAATTCAATATATATATATATATATATATATATTCATCCATCAAATTTGGATATATAGAAAATAATCATGGCATTCACGGAGATGGTAGGTCTTACGTATGCATGAATGTTGTTTTCACTTTTCAATCGATGGAATGAAGTAATTTTGAAAAATAATTCACATTATAAAATAATTATAATATCACACATATCATAGATTTATTTATTAATTATATCTATAAAATATTTATATAGATATTAGATGGAAAAAATCATAGAGCATCATTGTGGTGGCAGTCCACATGTACACAAAAAATACCTCATCGTTTCCCAAAAGATGAGAATGTAAGAAGGTGGTTATGATATTAAATTTAAGGAATAATAATTATATCATAAATTATTTATAAAAAATAAACCCTATCATAATAATTGTTCATTAATGGTGATGATGGAAAATGAATTGAATCTTTATGTAGATGTGGTTGTCCATAGGTCTTCACTAGTGACACATTCAATTATCATTAGATGTAAAAATAGTGAATAATGGGGGTTCATTAATCCTAATAACATATTAATATGTTTACTATAATGATATAATTATTTAATGAAAAATACCTTGTAATTTATTTTCTTTTTAAAAATAAATAATTTTAAAAACATCGAGTATAATGATTGCATTTACTTCAGTATGCCCCTTTTAGATCATTTTATATGAAAATTGGAAAAAATCATAAGAGATTGTCACTTCTAAATCTTGATTAATGTAGTTTAAAAGATATTTGGTCAGGTTTTAGTGCATATTTATGTCTCAATTTTGTGTAAAAATGATATAATAGGGGTGTACATATATTACTAAGGAGAGGACCCACTTGAAATTTTATAAAATATTAAAATATAAGAAATTGGTAATCAAGAAAATTTATTTCAATTGGATAGATATATGCAATTAGGATATTATTATGTTGAAATATTTTCAATGTTTAATATTTATAAATTATTTATTGTAAAATATACCTTTATCTACTTTTTTGCCCCCATAAGCATTTTTTCACCATTACTGTGGTATAATGTTTGTTATTGTTAGTATTCATTATGTGATAAAATACATTTGAAAATATTATATAATATTACTTATTGTTATTGAAAATATTAAATCATATTTTTCATATTCATTTCATTTTTATATATTTATATTTAAATTTTATCTGGGAAAATGTGATCGAATATAGTTCCCCATAATAGTTTTCCTAATATTTAAAACAATTTAGTACCAAAACCTAACATAATTTTTTAATGATATAATTATTATTATTTATAATTTAAATTATCACAATTATATTTCAAAATAATTTTAAATCAAAATGTAATTTTTTGTATTTTTTATGTGAAATGATTGTTTCAAAAAAATAGAATTTTTCATTATTCAGCCAAAAATAAATCTTTTATGAAAATTTTTAGATATTGAATATAAGGTAATATATAAATTATCATTAAAAACTAATGTTAACTTTTATAAATTTATTTTTAAAAAGGGGAAGATTATATTTTTATTATTTTATAAGATATAAATATATTTTTTTAGGAAAACATATATTTTTATATAATACATTGACTTCAGAAAATATCATTTACATGTATATAAATTAAATTTATTTCATTTAAAATATTTTTACATTTAAAAAAAATATATATTGTTCTTATTCAATCTACAAAATTATCACTTATGTTATAATTATTCACTATATTACGGTTCTTCTCAACTACATTTTGCATCTATGACATGAAATCAAATTGTTAAAATTATTTGAATAGAAATATTTAATAAAATATCATGCTGTTCAATTATACACCCATTTAGATTTATTTCTATATTTAAATTATGTATCTATGATATAAAAAATTAGAATAATTTTTTCCACCACATCATTGAGTTCCCATGCAGATTAATTGAATTTCATATTACATTAAGAAACATTATCTAGGTGAGAAGTATTATTGTCTAGAAATACATCACTAAGTTACATAAATTTTAATGGTTTCATTATAGATGATATCATGATAATTTTGTAAAACCTCATAGTTTGGTACATGTTATTGTTCAAGTATGTATTCTCATAACATAGATAAAAACAATTTTACCTTAAGAGAGGTTCCGTAGAAGCACCAAGAAATAAACAACCATCCATAAATGATCAATATTCATGAATGGAACAATATTCAAATATATTATATTTCAAGTCATTTTAAATATCATAACTATAATACATGGATAAATTTATTGTAATAATTTATAGCCATCTACAAATTTCTAATATCACCTATAATTGTACGACCATACATTTTATCTTCTCAAAGATACCTTGATGTCCAACTGAATGGATCTCACATTCTATTCCATTTTCTATAATAGAATATGTTCCAATTTATTTTTTCCCTAACTTATCCCCATAATGTAATAGATCTATAATTGTTTCTCTAGATTTCTTCATAGGGATTCATATAAAGGATCGAGTGAAAGATATTATTCTTATGATAATTTATATGAGGAATATGGTGGTTCCTTTCTCCTCTAACATCTATAAAAATGATAGAAGAATATAATATATATATTGAATCATTATTTTAGTATGAAAAAATATTAACATATGATAATAAATTGAAAAAAGATACATTGATTCAAGATCATTCTAAATACTTCTCCAGAACATTGATGTAAACCCTAGATCCTAATTAGATACAACAGAATGTGGTATTCTATAAATAAATACTATTTTATTAATATGTAGTCTATAAAGCCACAAAAGAGATAAATATTATCCAATATAAATCATCTGCTATTTATTATTAATTTTAGTTACTGTAGACCAAATATCATTATGGGTATAATATGTATAGGGTTGCGCAATGAAAAAATCAATGCTGATTGAGTCCCATTTCCTGACATGTATGTATTGAAAAATTCCATATAATTATGTATCTCAAAATTTAATTTCTTCCATTTCAATAACCATGATACATAATATAAAATATCTTCATTCATGTAGTATCATCAAAAGAAAACATCCGCATATTTAAATATCTATGCACATCCACGATGAATTAATAATGATTCATTGTCCAAATAATTCACATATCCCTTCTTCGGATATGGTATTGAAGGGAAACATAAAACATGGAACCTTATAACTCTATCATAATTAATATCAAAATAATAAACATTTGTAACCTATTTTTATCCCAATTTTTTCATTTTATTCTTCTTTCATTAGGAATTTTATTGATTGTTGAATACTCATTTGAGAAAGGAAATATTTCTATGAATTAATATTTTTATTCCAATCATTTTATATTGGTAAAATATAAAATATTATGTGATTTTTTTCAATGATATTTTATAATCATCCTTTCTATTCATATCATTTTTTAATCTTGTTCACATTCCCATGGTTATAATGTATTGTATAGTCATAATCTTTAGTCAACTTCAACTAACTTCACTATAACATATTCCCCTATTTATGTGTGAATATATTAATTAATCTTTTCTTATCATTATATATATATAACAAATTTATTTTCAATGATAATTAATTCATATAATTAATTTTAAAAAATATAACATCTAAATAAAATTAATGAATTGCTAAATTTCAATCATGATCCTCTGATTGTTATGAGGCATAAGTTATCACCATAAAATCTACTTGAGGAAAAATCAAAGTCCATTCATTGATGAATCAATTTAATTCAGAAAAGTTTATCATTCGTTAGGGTATTTTTAACATCCTTAATGAAATATTTCTTCTATTCATTTCACATAAAATATACAGTAATTTCATTTATAATTTATACTAGCCACAAATCAAGTTTATGTATAATTTGTCTATTTGTTAAATCCAAGAAGATAACGGGTCGAATAGTTAGTCCAAATGATATTACAATAAATTCATAGTGTTAATACATTATACATAAGGCTATAATGGGAATTTCATCACTTTTGAACAGAAACTAATAGTATGTACATCCACGATCAATGTCATAAATCTATTTAGATCCTCATAATTTACCTAAAAAATAAGCATAATTGGGAAGAGGATACTTAATATTTTATTTTTGGATAAGTCCACCATTACCAATAAAGAGTCACATTGATCCATCATTTCTATAAATTAATTAACACATGTTTAATGACCTATAAATTCCATGGGAAATTATTTTTTCATAAATAATTGGGAATTTTATGAGTACGCAGTTTCTGACAGCGCGCAATTCCGAGGCCCAGAGTGCCCAGAATGATCCATCGATGTTTTTTTAAGCTTAAATTAACACTTGTTTACAGTTCTCCTAAAAAATGGAATATAAAATAAATGGTTAATTGGATAAAAAATACAAGTCCACCGTTCCGCTCAGGAGGGTGGGTTTACCCTAGCCATGACATAAGTTTTGTCGGCCTGGGCCTCCTGTGAGAATACCCGAAAATGACATAACCGTAAATAAAATAATTAAATAAATTTATTTTATTTTTCAAATGCTTATAACTCAAAAACTATAACTCGGATAAAAAATATGATACAACCGTTGAACTCATGATGGTTGGATTTCTTTAAGTATATACTAACTTGGGTCGGTGAGGGCCACCATAGAAGGTTAGTTTTTGGCTAGAAATAAAATAATTAAGTGACAATTATTTTAATGAAAAATTCATAACTTTTAAATGGTAACTTGGATTGGATATCCGAGGTTACCATTGGGTTCATTGGGGTATTTTTCACCTAGGAATAGCCTAGCCTTGACCGTAGTGGGTCGAGGATGGCTGTTAATAATTTTATGAATTTTTTTTCAGGTACGTTCAGTAAACGTGCGGGCGACGTATCATAAATTTTGAAACAGTGCTTGAAAATTAAATATGAGGACACTATTAAACTCTCAGCACCAGTATTCACTTAGGGATACCTTTAACGCAGTTGCGTTTTATCGAGACTGGAAGTCAGTTTTTGGGGGTTTTTAATTAAATTGAATAAAATAAAGAATTGATTTTATTTTATTCCTTGGTTGTTAAAAACTCCAAGAGGAGGTTAGTGTGGGACCGCTCGCACATAAACCTCCCTTTGGAGGATATCAATTGGTGGGTCCCACCCTAAGTTTTAACATATCTTGCAATAAAAAGGGTGTGGGGCCCACACGATCTTCTTAACCCCGCTTAACTTTTGAACTCTCCATTTATATGGATGAAACTCTCTCTCATTAATTGAGAATCCCCACCTTCCCCATTAATTTTGTGACAACACATGAAATTAATTAATTGAAATTCTCTTAATTAATTGGAAACATTTTAATTCTTTTTAATTAATTTCATGAATAAAATAATAGACAAAACTATAATTTTGGTTGGCACGTAATACTTTGGTGGAGACTTGGAGAAATAGAGAGAGCATTCCTTCCACAAAGAACACAAAGAACGTCTCTTCTGCCACCGAAGCATTATGATGCCATATTTTTCCTTCTTAATCATTCTTCAACTAAGGCAAAGAAAGGGATGCGATGCACACAACATCTCCAACGACTTTCACCTACGTCAAAGGAGAAGATGTGGCCCGCAAAGAACGTCGCCAACGACGGCGTCACCTCTAAACACTTGCCCACCAACGAAGAGTACACTTCATCCTTTCCGACGCTTGAGCGTGAGAATTGGGAGTGTGTGAAGAACATGTAAATCGATGAATCGACATCCTACCATGTTCTTAGATCATCAAAAAACGACAAATATGAGATAGGGGTTTGAGTTGTATTCTTTTCTAGTTCTTTGTCATTCAACCTCAGATTAATTTTTGGCCAATTGTTATCACCAAACGCGGAGGGCATGGGCCAAAAAAACATGACCCGAAATCCCTCCATTGGTTCTTGAATGGTTGATGATGGCGGGGGTGCAACGACGGCAATAGAAGAGAGAACCGCGATGGAGCATCGGCGGCCGATGACGGGCCGGCTGTGAGGAAACCGGCAGTGCAAGGCCTCCGAAAAAAGGCGTGGCACAGTCATGATGCACTGAGGAGTCGCGGGCCTCGTCCTAACTAGGCCATGGCATATGAGGCATGGCATCGTCGTGCTACGGAGTGAGTCAGAGGACCGGGGCACCGTTACCCCATAGTGGAGGAGCGGTGGCGGCCGGTCGGGCCGGTCGACGTGGTGCCGGAGGAGCAGGACCAGACGGGTCCCATGCCCCCTACACCGGCGCAGTGCGCCGGTTCTATTCGCTAAACTAGGGAGGGGCGCGACATCCCCCTCCCTAGAGTGGCTGGCCGGGCCACCACGGTCGGGGCCCCTCAGCCGGGCCGCCCAAGGCCGGGCCGCCCCTCAGCCAGGCCGCACGAGGCCGGGGCGCCCTCAGGTAAGGCCGTCTCGTCGGGCGGAGTTGTCCCCTCAGCTCGGGTCGCTTCCTCAGACTATGTTAGACCCCCAGAGTAGGTCAGAACCCTATTTATACCGGTTCGGGAGGGGTCAGTCTGACTGGGTCGGACCGGACCCGGACCCGCTATGGTAGTTTACACCGTTTAGCCCGCATCTAGGGATACGAGTGTCCGATTAATGTACCACTTGCAGAGATGTAATTATTGTAGTGAGAATATTATTTTCGCATACTCCACATGAGGTTTGGATGCATTTGGGGTATGCCCAGGTTGGTTTGAGCCTAAAATCCAACTGGGCCCCTAGAATGGAAATGCCAATAACACTCACACCGGGTGTCCGATTGAAATGCCATCTGTCGCGTTGGGTTCTTTATGATGAGACGTAACTATGAGATACATCAAATCAAGAATTTGTGATAGTTGATGTATCTACAGTTTCTTGTGGAGGGGACCCTCCCAGGATCAAGCATGTTGTGTTCGGGAACCCTAGGACTGGCTATGACTGAGATGACTACTATACCAGAATCCTCTGTGGGTTCGACAGTGATAACTACTATAATAGAATCCTCTGTGGGTTTGACAGTGATGAATACTATACTGGGATCCTCTGGGGTCCGACAGTTCTGACTTCTGTTTCTGTATCCTGTGTGGGTCCAATAGAATAGCTGGTCCTATATCCTAGGTGGGTCCGACAGCTTAGCTGGTCCAGTATCCTATGTGGGTCCGACAGCTCAGATGAATCATAGTTGGTCTTGTATCATGTGTGGGTCTGACAGCTTAGCTGGTCATGTATCATGTGTGGGTCCGATAGCTCAGATGAATCATACCTGGTCCTGTATCCTGTATGGGTCCGACAGCTTAGCTGGTCCTGTATCATGTGTGGGTCTAACGGGTTAGATGAATCAGTGACTACATCTGATCATCTCTATCACTCTACAAAAGATGTATACCTGTGTGAGATGAGTTTTGTCTTTCAACCATAATAATCATGGTGAATGACTTTACATTCTTTGTGGAATGTTTTGTGCTTGTGCTCGAGAGTTGGAGTTGAACTGTGATTGATAACTTAGGTATATGTATAGGCATATACCTAAGTAGGGATGGTTGATATTTCGTGATTGTATATTTATTCTGTGGTTTATCCTTTTCTGATTCTGGGAGACCTTCGGGGGTCTCAGGGTCCACTACTGATTATTGTTACACTCACCCCTGCATAGGTTTTTCCAGCACCATGTCGTGTTCTGTGAAGATGATAGCTATCAGTGATTAAGTCTAAGGGTTACAGACTGGAGGCTTCTCAGAGTTGGACTAGACGGGGCATACTGTAGGGACGAGTTGTTAGAGTTATGTGCCTACCATTCAGGTAGGATTCCCCAGTGGATGATCCAAGAGCTATTTTCCGTTTTTTACTTGTACATGTTCTGATTGTTCAGTTGGGTTTGAATACTGGCCCATTTACATAGTGTTTTTCTTCCAGTTGTGTACTATGATTTAGTGTGATTTCATTTTATAAAGGCAATGACTTCCCAGCATAGGGATTTACGCCATTGGTTCTTGTCGCTAGCCCTTGGCCTATGGAAGGAGGGCTTGGGGTAGTCACGACACAGGTCCCGAGGATGGGTCGTGAAAAATTGGTATCAAAAGAGTCAGTTCTACCGCAGAACATGGGACTATGATATTTCTGTTTTATGAAACAATAGTGTTACGAGTATTGAGTGTGGTTTTTAGATTAGGGAGTCCAGTGTTGGTGCGGCAGCCGACGTATCAAAACACCATGACCCTAACATCGGATTTCTGACTCAGTGCATGAAAACAGTGATTGCGAGAGTTTTTTCAAGAGTATTCTTTGTGAACACTTTCAGTCAGATCACCAGGCATTATTTATTGACCATGGAGAACTACCACCCATAGGGAAGTATATTCCCTTAGCTGCACCGGCAGACGGTGCATGCCGACTGTGCGTTTCTTAAGAGTTCCAGCAGTGGATGCCTCTGAGGTTTCGAGGCGAGACAGATTCCTAGGTAGCAGAGGACTGGATGAAGGCGATTACTGGAGTTTTTATCCTAGTTGACGCACTTGTAGAGAATATATTGATATTAGAAACTAATATTTTTCAGTGAATGACCATGAGGATGGTCTGCATAACGATGAGGTTTCTGTACTTGGACCATTTTCCGAGATGGTACCTTCAGGCAGTGTGCCAACTATATCACTGCCTGTTCGTTAGCAAACTCATCCGGCGGTACTGGTAGAGGACAGTTGAGGGATTAGTGCCTTTCATGGGTTTCCGCACTAGATATACCTCATGTTCTGAGGCGAGCCCAACCCACAGGCGGCTGAGGACTGGCTTGAGGAGGTGGCTGAGAGTTTTCTAGAGCTTATGCAGTTTCAGCATGACGGCATGTCGGTAGTTTAGTATTCATCGAATCGTACCAACCATTCCTGGTACTCGATGAATACAATGCCAGTAGTGATTTAGAGAACGGACTCTAAGTGAGGTGTGTTTAAGGACATCTGAGGCAACACTTTTTCCTATATGCACTCCTACTTATGTTAGGGTGCTAGAGAAAACCTATGTGGTTGAATATTCTTCGGCTGAGCGGATACAACCAGTGAATGTTAACAGTGGGAAGATGCGAACTGGAACCAGTCTCAGAGACTTGGGCATGTGAGATGTTTTAGGAAGAGGATGTGTTAAGGATATGTGAATCTTCAGAGCAGCATACATGGAAGCAAAGCTAGGAGAGCAGCATGAGGTCATGACTATTTTGACATGTTGCAACCAATCGCCTTTGTAGACCCCTCTAGGATCAGGGAGCAGGATGGATGGGGATGATAGTAGCTTCTTGTGGTCAAGGAGGGTGACCCAAGGTCTCTAAGAATGATTTGAGGTACGATCTGTGTCTACTACTAGCTGTCGTATCAACAAACATGGGTACCAATCATTCCTTCCTTCCACGAATCTTGCCCCGACCTAGAGTTTCCGGTTAATCCATTGAATTGAACCTCATGTCTGGAGATACCTTCTAAAGGATACTCTATAATCACACATACGTTGATAGTGTGATATGACCCTTGAGGTGAGAGTTTCGGTTACAACCTCTTGGTGGCAGCGTCGATGCATTATGACATTAGTTTGGGGATGGACTGGGCAACCAATGTTCATAAACAGATTGAATATATTAGGCAAAACTGTTGTGGTTTATCTACAACATTGGTATGGGTTATTCCTTTGTCAGAGAAAAGGAATACCCAGGCAGCACAGGATGAAATCATGCATAAGAGGGTGCAGCCGATCACTCATGAGTCGTCCAGACTTACCTTTGGGCCAAACTTCTCCAGATTTTCAGCACCACTATCAGCAATGATGATGAAGAGGAAACCCTTCGTATGGTTAAAGAGATGCCAACAGAGATTTCAGTAGATGAGGTAGAGGTAGACTAGTGTGCCCATCTTGAGGCTACCGGAGGATAGCGTTGGGTAGGTAGTTTACAACGACGAATCAGGGACCAGACTCAGGTGTGTTCTGATGTAGGAGCAAGCAGTGATCACATATGGTTCTTAGTAGTTGAGATAGCATGAGCAGAACTACACTACCCAAGACCTTGAGTTAGAAGCAATGGTCTTCGCCTTGAAGATATGGGGACACTATCTTATAGGAGAACGTTTTACCATATACTCATATCACAAGAGTCTCAATTATATCTTCTCTCATGAGAACCTGAACCCAAGACAACAACTATGGCTCGAGTTCCTCTAGGACTATGACTTCGAGATAGTCTATACTCCTGGGAAGGGCAACGTTGTGGCAGATTCTATCAGCAAGAGATCAGGCATTCAACTGTTAGTAGAGCTGACAGAGCAGCTGACTGTGTTGTAGATATCCTTTGTGGGTAGAGATGGAGAAGCCTTTTTCCATCTCTTACAGTCACTTCCCCACTTCTTCAGCGATTTTGGGAGGCACAACGTGGGAATGCTGACTGTGAGACATGACATGATCAGATATCCACATGACAGTAACCTGATGGATTTTATGAAGGTGGGAGCTTCTCATCCTATTCAAGGAACGTACTATGGTTCCAATGTCACATCGGGAGGAAGTGTTGAGGGAGTTCCACACATCTCTACCAGTGGTACATCTAGGAGACAGAGACCTATAGAGTTTGAGGATGGCGGCCACATCTTTCTACGGGTCACACCTCGATGAGGTCTACCGAATTTTGGCCGAGGTGGAAGGTTATCATTGAGGTTTATCGAACCTTTTCAGGTCCTCATCCAAGTTTGAAATTGGGCCTACCACTTAGCTCTTCCACCAATGTTTCATCGGGTGCACGACGTCTTCCACATATCTATGATGAGGAGATACTTGCACGACCCTTCCCACATCATCAACCATGGCAAGATGGACGTTGAGTATGGGGCGACATTCACGGGGGTTCCAATGGGTATTGAGGAACGATAGGAGCGTGTCTTATGTGGATGGTCGATACATAGAGTGTGTGTTTTCTAGCAGAGCAGGAACCTCCAGAAGAGCACATGGGGGTGGGAGGCTCAGATGCGAGCATAGTACCCCCATTTGTTCCCTTAGTTCGAGCTGTAGTTTCTGGGGACGTAAATCAATGAGGTGGAGATAATGTAAAGAACTAAAAATTTTGTGGAATTTTTTTCTTAAATAATTGGGAATTTTACAAGTCCTCAGTTTCTGACGGTGCGTGATTCTGAGGAGTGGAGTGCCCAGAATGATCTGTCGATGTTTTGTTAAGCATAGATTAACGCGCCTATGCAGTTTTCTAGAAAAAGTGCAATAACTATTAAACAGTTACTCAGATCAGAAATATGAGGCCTCCGATGTGTTCAATATGTCAAGTTTACCTTAGGTGTGACTTCAGTTTAGTCAGTGCGGGGCTCTTGTGAGAAAACCTGAAAATGGCATAATAGTAAATAAAATAATAATATATTGTTATTTTATTTTTTAAATGCTTATTACTCACAAACGGTAACTCGAATGAAAAATACGAGACCACCGTTGAACTTTTCAGGGTAGGCTATCTTTATTAAGATACTAACTTGGGTCGGCGAGGGCCACTTGAGAAAGTTAGTTTATGGCCGCAAATAAAATAATTAAGTGACAATTATTTTATTTTAAAATTCTTAACTTTTAAACAGTAACTCAGATTATAAATCTGAGGGTACTATTGGGTTCTTTGGGGTGTGTTTCAACTAGGCAAAGCCTAACCTCGACCGAAGTGGGTCGGGGATGGCTGTTAATAATTTTCCGAATTTGTTTTTTGGTTAAGTTCAGTAAACATGCTAGCGATATTTCATAACATTTGAACCAGTGATCAGAATTGAAATCTGAGGACTCTGTTGAACTCGTAGCATTGGTATTCACTATAGGAGACCTTTAACGTAGTTGCATTTTATCGACATTGGATGTTTTTTTTTGGGGGGTTTTAATTAAATTGAATAAAATAAAGTATTAATTTTATTTTATTCCATAGTGGTTATAACCTCCAAGAAGAGGTTAGTGTGGGCCTGCCCACACATAAACCTCCCTTGGGAGGATATTACTTGGGGGGGACCCACCCTATGTTTTACCCTCTCTTACAATCAAAGGGGGTGGGCCCACACAAGCTTCTTAACCCCCCTTAACTCTTGAACTCCCCAATTATGTGGATAAAACACTCTCTCATTAATTGAACCTCTACACCTTCCCCATTAATTTTGTGCCAACACAAGCAATTAATTAATTGGACTTCTCTTAATTAATTGGAACAATTTGAATTTCATTGAATTCATGTCATGAATAAAATAAAAGACAAAGCTATTATTTTGATTGGCACGTAATACTTTGGTGGAGCCTTAGAGAAATAGAGAGAGCATTCTTTCCATGAAGAACACGAAGAACGTCTCTTCCACCACTGAAGCACAACGATGCCATCTTTTTCATTATTCGTCATTCTTGAACCGAGGCATGGAATGGGATGCGATGCTCAAAACTTCTCCAACGTCCTTCATCTGCGTCAAAGGAGAAGACATCTCCCACGATGAACGTTTCCAACGATGAAATCACCTCCGAATGCTCAACCGCCAACGATGAGTACCCTTCTTAATTTTCTGACGCATGAGCATGATAATTGGGAGTGCATGAAAAACACGGAAATCAATGAATCGAAATCCTCCCTTTTTCCAAGATCGTCATTGAATGACAAATAAAAGGTAGGGGTTTGAGTTAAATTCATTTCTTGTTCTTCGTCATTCAACCTCAGTTTTTTTGATGGCCAACTGTTATCAACAAACGTAGAGGGATCAGGCCAAACAAACATGGCCCGAAATCCCTCCGTTGGTTCTTGATTGGTTGACAACGGAGGTGGCACATTTGAGCCTCCAGAATAGAGAACCGCGGTGGAGCATCGGTGGTCGACGATGGGCCGACTTCATGGAAACTGGCAGCGCAAGGCCGCCAGAAAAAGGCGCGGCACCGCTATGACGTGCATAGGAGTCGTGGTCCGTGGCCTAACTGGGCCGCGGAGGAGGAGGCATGGCGCCGTCACGCCTTGCAGTGGAGCCGATGGCCGCAGCCAGGTCAGGCAGCGGCAGTGGAGGCACGACGTCGTCGCGCCGTGCAGAGAGCAGAAGGACCACTGCACTGTCGAGCAACAGTGGAGAAGCGAGGTCGGCCAGCCAGGCCGACCGTCGTCGAGCCAAATGAGAGGGACCAGCTAGGTCCCACGTCCCATAAATAGGCATAGTGCGACGGTTCTATTCGACAAACAGTGGTAGGGCATGACACACCCTCCCTCGCGTGCCAGGCAGGGCCGTCACAAGCCGGTCCGCCCTCGGACGGGCCTACCAAGGCCATGCCTCCCCTCGGCCGGGCCACCCCTGGCCTGGCCGCCCTCGTCCTGGCTGCCCTTCAGGCCGTCCCCTCGGCTCGGGTCACATCCTCAGTCTGGGTCGGAGCCACATACTAGGTCAGACCTCGGTTCATACCAGGTTGGGCTGGGTCAGTTCGACTGGGTCAGACCGGACCCGGACACACTATGGCCGTTTACACCATTTTGCCTGCATCTAGGGCTACGGGTGTCTGATTGACATACCGCATGAGGAAATGGAATTATTGGAGCATGATTATTCTTTTGGAATACTCCACATGAGGTTTGGATGAAATTTGTGTACGTCTGGGATTGTTTGATCTTAAAAAACAACTGGTCCCCTGAACCAGAAATGCCAAAAACACTCAAACCGGACATCTGATTGATGCGTCGTCTGTCACGTTGGGTTCCTTATGATGAGACGGAACTACTAGATACATCAACTCTAGAAATTGTTATAGTTTATCGATTTACACATGGATCGCAGAGTGGACCCTCTTGGAATCAAACATGCTGTGTGTGGGAACCCTAAGGCTGGTTGAGACAGAGATGACTACTATACAGGAATCCTTCGTGGGTTTGACAGCGATGAATATTGTACCGGAATCCTTCGTGGTATCGAAAACAATGAATATTGTACCAGGATCCTCTGTGGGTTCGACAGTTCTGACTTCTGTTGTTGTATCATGTGTGGGACTGACATAATACCTGGTCCTGTATCCTGTGTGGGTATGACAGCTTAGCTGGTGCTGTATCCTGTGTGGGTCCGACAACCCAGATGAATAATAGCTGGTCCTCTATCATGTGTGGGTTCGATAGCTTAGATGGTTATGTATCCTGTGTGGTTCTCACATCTTAGATGAATTATCTCTGGTACTGTATCCTGTGTGGGTCTAACAGCTTAGCTAGTCCTGTATCATGTGTGGGTTCGACAACATAGATGAATCAGTGACTAAATATGATCATCTATTTCACTCCACAAAAGATCTATACTCATGTGAGCTGAGTTATGTCTTTCAACCATTATCATCTTGGTGAATGGCTTTAATTCCTTTGTGTAATGGTTTGTGCTTGGGCTCGAGAGTTAGAGTTGGACTGTGATTAATAACATAGGTATATGTATGGGAATATACCTAAGTGGGGATGGTTGATATTTCATGATTGTATCTTTCTACTGTGTTTTATCCTTTGTGGATTCTGGGAGACCATCTGGGGTCTTGGGGTCCCCTACTATGTATTGTTATACTCAACCCTACACAGGCTTCACCTACACCTTGTTGTGTTCTGTGCAGATAATGGTTAGCATTGATCGAGGCTCAGGGTGATAGACGGTAGGCTTCTCAGAGCTAGACTAGACGAGACGTACCACAAGGAAGATTTGTTCATGTTATTTACCAACCCTTCTGGTAGGATTCCCCAATAGATGATCCATGAGCTGTTTTCCCTTTTTACTTATACTTGTTCTTGTTTTTCAGTTGGGTTTGTATACCAGCCCATTTACTTGCAACACTACATTTGTATTCAGTTTTACTTAGTTTTTTTTCTTCCAGTTGTGTACTATATTTGCGTGTGATTTCTTTTTATAAAGGAAATGCCTTCCCAGCTGAGGGATTTACGCCTTTTGTTCCAGTCGCCAGCCCCTGGCCTATTGAAGGCGGGCTTAGGGTAGTCACGACACGGGTCCCAAGGACGGGTCATGACAACATGCACCCCAAGGATATTAACCTGGACAAATAATCATTTTTTAGGTTTCATATAGTATTTTATATGTAATTCAAATAATTCAATATGTTTATTGTATATGGATCCATTGAAATAGGTGTTTCACTTGGTTGGAGTTCAATTGCAAAATCATGGTCATGATTTACTGGAATACTATTAAAATATTTTATTATGAAATAATTAATCTCCAAAAAATATGCATTTAATTATTAATGGGATTCTCTATATCCATCTAGTAGAACTAGTAATTTTTAATAGAAACCATGACACACATATTGGATGAATTTTCCATTGGATGTTCATATATTTCAATGCATTAACATACGATCATATATTGGTTTATTGTGTCATATGTTATTATCCTTACTCTAGAATTGTAGTTGTTTTATTTATATTAATCCAATACACGACTAATAAAAAATTAAATTCAAAATGATTGAGAATAATAATATTTTTAGAATTCACATTCTCATAAACATCAACCATAAATTAATAATATTGATAAGATGTGCTCATTATACCATTATTGAATTTTACTTATATTTAAATATCCAATAATTAATGTGGTAATATGAAACCCACATCCAATTCATCAATTATAGTAGAGATAGTTATTTTATAATCAAATAATACTATATCATTTTTGATGGGATGATGTGAAAAAATTTAATATCATTATTATCAAACCATGAATTTATAATTTTTTTTCTAGGTATTTCACATTTTTACTAGAATTTATATGTTATTTATGTTTGTCATCATCACCAGCCATCATACACGAGAAACAATTTTCATAATTCACATACCCCATTCAAATGAATCGTTGGTTTGGGTTTTGTATTCCATGGTTCAATTTCTCTGTAATTATATTTTTTTTCTTCTAACAACTCATGAATTTAGTTTCTTGATGACTGTCCATTAAACAATTAAAAAACATTTTTCGTCCCGATAATAAAATGTCTTCCAATTTTCCATCCACACATCAATAATAAACTAACACTAATCTTTATATCCCCATGATATTTTTTATTAAAACAGATTCTGTATATAATGTTAATTTTTCATCAAAGCCATGCTATTGATAGAAAAACCCATCATTGATTCGACCATGATAGCACATATTTTTTTTACTAATAGATATTTATGTACCTTATGGAAAAAAACATTGGAATACATGGATATAAGGCACTAACTAGTTTATAAACATATAATTCTTGAACAATGATTATAAAAAATGAATACATCTCATGTCTTGAAAAATTATTCCCGTATATAGTATTGGATTCACCATCCATTTTTTAAGTTATCGAATCAGATATCTATTATAATATGTGGAATTAAAGGAACATACTTGTTGAATAATAATATAGAAAATGCATACCACTATATGGAGTCAATTAGTTCCCATTTTCCTATGCTATTGATAAGTGTCCCCCATTATTCTTCATTGACTTCACAATGATATGTAGATAAAACCACATTGTTATTTCCAAATCCCTGTAGAAATGAATATATATATATATATATTTATTGATATTGATCCATTTCTCAGATACTATTAAAAAAATAGACCTATAAAAATAGTACAAAGAGGCATCATGATGGACCCAACATGATATTTTTCCCAACAGTCCATGTTTAGAAGATCAGTATGTTCTATAACATGATAATAATACATAATCATTGAAACATGAATTTTTAATAAATCTCCCATAATATTTGGTTTCATATGAGGATATTCATTATATTTTATATTATATGTTAATTAATTTTTTTGATTGATTCATGTAATTTAATAGACCAATAAATAATAGTGTGAGCACGAATAGTCATAGTGAAAAACCAAAAAATGATGAAATATAATTTATATTGTGTATGAATCATGAAACATTGTTTTAAATACATGACACCATATTTTTAACCTAGGTTATGCATTGTCAGTATCTTATTAAAATTCATTCATAATTTTTGTGATGATAATGTGAATTCACCGATGTATATTCCCTGAGAATGTCAAACTAGGTGAACAGTAAGGGAAAACACATCATGATGGATAATAGTGGTTGCTATGTATTCAAATTTTTTTTTTGGGAAATAACCATAATATATAACTTTTTGAAAATGATTCCCACATATAGTGTCCAGATAGTGATGTATTTCATGGAAAATAACATAATCTATGTCTTCAAATATTACTAGGTTCATTTCTTATTAATAGACAAAAACCTTTTTTGTAACTTAATTTCATTAATCCTGATATATAAATATTTAATAAATGTACCTATGGTACATAATATTTCATCATATAATTTTTATACAATGATATTTTAGCATAATAGATAAATATTCATTACAAAATAATATAACACATTCCATAATTGTAATGTTTTTTCCAATATAAACTAGATACCTAATATTATTATTTCATGACTGATAGTAAAAATCTCCCATATAGATATTCCTATGTTGTAATATTATTATTCATAAAAAACATGAATCTATTATTCACAAACAATTTGAAGACAACCTAGGAAAGGGAGATCTTAGACTCTCATAATGGGAAGGCAATGGATATAACAATGATTACATAAGTGTAACATGAGTATAATGGTATGAGAACCTGATAATAACAATAAAAATCATACCATTACAATCATTGAACATAATCTAAAATAATTTTATTAATATTTGAAGTCACAATACATTTATCATAAAGGAATCAATGAACATGGGAGATGATAGAATAATATTTTTATAGGAAGATCATTTTTGGTTTAGAAATAAGAATAAAAAATTATTACCTTTGGTAGTGATCACTTCTAAGACTAGTATAGTAGATTGGGATCACCCATCATTCCTTATAATAATTAGTAATTATTCACAATATATAATATAATAATTTAAAATGACCCTTACTGAATATGATTTACTCCACATTTTGTTTCTTATTATATCATGTGATATCCATCTTTAACTTATGAAATAATAGGACATATAATTTTAGTCCCACCAATCATATAATTAAATTCATATATATGTATTCCATAAAACACTGAAACCTTTATAATATAATAATTCATTTAATGAGAGATGGTTTCATAAATATTTCAACATTTTGTCACACAATATCTTGTGGAAATAAAATTGGTTTCATGAAGCATATATTATAACATAATTTACCTATTCAAGTAAAATGAGTTTCGAAAAATAATAATTAAATTACCCTAATATATGTCTATAATAAATTTGGATGATTTAATTTTATCATATCACCTATAAGACAAATGTATCATCAATGGATGTTATCAGTGTTCAAAAACATCTTCATCGGTTTTCTAGATCAATTTTATAGAAAAATAACTTTTTCCCATGAAATCTCAATTTTAAAGTCTAAAAAATTTCCAAATAGTTTTGATAAATTAATTATTAAAAGGAACCATATAAACAAGTAAATTATATCCCAACCATTTATTAGTCATGATTGTCGGATATTTTGTTCATGTCATGTATATTAAAAAATTATGCCTTTCATATTTTATGGTAATAAAGTAAAAAATAACCTCATTATGAAAATGATAATATTCCATTTAGATTTAATGTTAAAAATTAAATAATTAGTAAATGAGATTGTTAAAAAATTATAAAAGGACATTATAAAAAAATTGAATATATTTTTATAAATTATGTATTTGGGAGAAAAATGATTTTTAATTGAAAATAGAAATTAAATTCTTTTCATTAAAATCATTATTTAATTTTCTTGATTAAATTTAGAGAAATAGATAATATAAATATATTTTTTTAAAAAAAAAACCATATTATAATTAAATTCATGATATTCTATATATGTAGATCAATAATGTTTATCATTGGAAATGTAACTATAAACAATCCCAATAATGAATAATATTTTTTTTAAAATCCCTTACATCGAATTAAATATTTTTAAAGTCTTCTCAAGCATCATATATGATAAATATATATTACATATTATTCTATTAATTAATATTCTACATACTTATAATATCATATAATTTAATCTTATATCATTTAATAAAAATTTATTAATAATTCCTTATTAAAATCATAGTTTTAGGGGGTTAACTGTAACACCCGAGACTTTTATGTTATATAAATCATCAAAGGAATCTTTTTCTACACAACACTTTCTTGGCTTGCTTTACACGCAATCGCGACCTTCCTCGATAGCTTGCGTCGTACGCAATACCGAGTTTCACTAAACAACAATATGCTATTAAAACTAGCCGTTATGAATAGTAATAACAACTTTTTGAAATTTTATAAATTTTATTTTTCAAAATGGACTTCATTTTTGGACTCAGAATATCGAAATTAGCCTAGGGTGAAATTTTGGTATTTTTCTTAAAACTTTCAATTTTTGATGAATAGTGAAACCACTAAGTGGTAGGTTAAAAACTGAATTTTGCATAAAACATAATTTTACCGCTTCTGTGAATGGAATTTCAAAAATCCGAGAGACACGGTTAATATCAAGGACTAAAATGTGGTTCAATGAGATGAAAATAATTTTTTGGTGAATAGTAACTTTTTACTATTTTTACCGCGGTTAATAGTAAATAGGGTAACTAAGGGTAAATATGATATTAATATTACCCTAACACATGTCCTAATTCTATTGGACAAGTGTAATTCCACCAAAAACAAACTTAGGAATAAAATATGACCATTTAGGCCCACTTGGATTAGATTAGGACATTTATTATTAATTTATTTAAAGAAGGGTTAAAATAGTTAAAATCAAAGTTTAATAAGTAAATCATTTTTAATATAGGGTTATACATAAGATAAATTCGATTGTAAATATTCATTAGAAATCTACAAAGATTTCCTACATGATGGTATTTTATTTGTAATTTTTAGACATCAAATAATTTAATTTATTTATGACACAAAGATGATGCAGTAATTATCTTATTAATGAAATATTGACAAAATTGATAATATAAATACCAAAATAAATGTAATTTGAGACTTTTTATGAATTCCACTAATTTTCTAGGTTACTATGATATATTAGTATTGATTTAATCAACTTGGTTTGAAAATATAATTCTGTTATGACTTTGACAAAAATCATATATCAAATAGTGTCAAAATTGACACAAAATAGTTTTTAAATCAATTATTATATTATTAATTGTTATTTTATTCCTAAAAATCTAAGGTTCGGCCAAATGACTTAGATAAGGATATATATATTAATAATAAACAATTTGGGGTTCGTTTGGCATGTTATAGTAAGTGTATTAACCATATAGTGAAAGAAAACAAAAAGACATGTAAAAGTTAAATTATTTAACTTAGAGTTAAATTTAATTGATAAGGTTAAAATAATATCCTAAACTTGTCTAAATTATATTGGTTGATAGGATTTCGACCCATCCCCACTTTATCTTCGAAATAAGACCCTTTGTAACCATTATAAACCGATTTTGACTTTAATATAAAATAATATTTTGAGATATTCCTAAGGTGCCCCTCTCCTCCCTTATAAAAAGGCACCTCCTCCCCCTCCTCCTCACACCAATTTGAGCACTCAAGCTCGGCCAACCCCTGCCATTTTCCCTTCTCCACTTCCCTAGAATAATCCTAGAGGTCCTGGTCTTCTCCAAAGACCAATCTTAGTTCCTTAAGTGGAGGATTCAAAAAGGCGTTCCAAAGAAGAGGTAATATCCATTACCGATCTTTTCAATTTCTTTCTTCTTCAACTTCTTCTTCTTTAGTTGTTTCATGATAAAGTAATAACATCAGTATTACTTACATACTGATATGTTATTATAAATATGAAACAACCCTAATTCACCTTCTATCCATCCTATGGAAAAATGAAATCACCGCGCGTGCGTACGTACGGAATACCGTCTCCACGCCGTGGTGTAATCTATTTTCCACCATCACCTTACAAGGATGGGTATAATGGTGTAATGAGTAACTATATATGATTATTATTAAGTAATATTGATACTGAAATAATATATATATATACTCCAATACAATTCCACGATCATAGGAACGATATCATCACTCGTGCGTACGTACGGAATACCGTCTCCACGATGTGATGCGACTCGTTCTACATGATCTTCATTTCATAATGATTGTATAAATGAATTTAATGAATGAATATGGTATATACTACACTAATACCATTTTGGAAATGAATTATCTATAACCTAAAGATAAGAATAAGAATTTATTCGACAAAACACGCATAAGAACAAAAAGTTATAAAGACCCGAGTAACAAGTAACAATGAAATATTACTAACAAGAAGCTAACAATATGACCATATATGATCTCATATCAATATGTATGATTCTGGAATAAGTCAATAACATTATTTAAACCATTATACAGGAGCTTCAGACACGAACAAAGCAAATCGGACCTAAGGTAAGGGAAATATCACAATCTCATTTTTATCCGAGATTGTTTATTCGTAAGTATTTACTGCGGTGTATTTTATCATCCACATCCATGTTCCCTCAATATGTAATATTGTTTCCATCCACTTGAAATAGTTTAAATCCAATTTTACCCTTAGGTGAGTTTTTAGTAAAGAATATGAAAGGAATCTTTTGTCGTTTTTCCGTACGAGGTACTTTTTGACTTTTCCGACAAAAGTATGAAGAATGTTTTTTTTAACTTATACGGCATGAATGGATTTTTAAAACATTACTTCAAAGAAGCTTCCTTTAAAAGTTTTCAAGTTTATTTTTAATCAACTTCTTTTATTTTAAAGTTGTATGACATGTTATGAAAGGAAAAATGTTTTTGAAGAAGAAAGGATATTTTCCTCAAGAATTCAATTCATGTGTTTTATCAAAATTATTTTCCATCTAAGATAATAAAGGGTTCTGTTTCTATCCATATTTTTACATTGGTTTGACTATGTTGTGATGGAATTATGTTTATGAATTCCTTTATCATATATGAATTGATTTATGATGTCATGATGTTTCAAGAATCCCATTTTTGTTACATGTGTTATGCGATGATGCATGTTTTATGATTATGTGGCACACATAAGAAAGGATTCATTATAAGATGGGTGGGACCTATATCTCCCTCCAATGCATTGGGTAATGATTTTATATCTCATGAGATAGACATGGCTGGAACAGAAGGTTATTTCGGTTCAGTGATACAGGACTGAAACGAGGAGTGAACTCGGTTCAGAAAGGGACTTTGACCACTAAGATAGTCTTGACAATGAGTCATGACTAACAAGAAATGATTTTCCATGATTATGTGTGCATGCCACAAAGATTCAAGTTTTATGTTATGATTATGGGGATCTCATTTTCACTTCTATGATTTGTTCCATGTTAAGATATTATGATCTCTTTTGCAGGTTATGATTTTCAAAAAGATATGATATGATATTTATTTCTTTTGTATACCCTTACTGAGCATTTGAGCTCACCCTTTTATGTTTTCTTTTCCCCAGGATATAAAGAAAGGTTTTAGGTAAAAAAAATGGAAGATCTTTATGGGAGATATTGAAGATCTTTCACCAGGATTAGAAGATTATGTTCCGAGTTTCCAAAGAAACTAAACTATTACGATCCTTGTGTCTGTGTGTTTTTGTTATGTACTAAGTATTCCGCAAATGTAATGTAATTTCCATGTACGTCAGGATACGGGTCTCTACAGTTGGTATCAGAGGAAAGGTATAGTCAACCTTTGGAAACTAGGATGTGAAAGCCTTAGTAAGAACCCTAAGGATAAGTCTAAGCATAGAACACAATCTTAGTGTTTTAGAAATGGCCTTGAATAACCTAGGATAAGACCTTAAGCATGAAAATTTTATTCTTGAATTATGTGGTTTCCTATTATAATTAGTGTTGCTCACACTATTCTTCTTGGTTTTAGTCAATGGCTGGAACCCGAAGGAACCGTGTTAATGCGGAATGCGATGTGCAATGCAATGATTGTCCCCCTGAGCAACCAAACGATATGGGAGCTGGAATGCAAAATCTTGTAGCCATGCTCACACAACTTTCTCAAGATATGAATCATGCAGGATTTCCAAACGAACAAAGAAGGGAGCAACATTCTGTTGAATCCTTCATGAGGCAGCGTCCACCATCTTTCAGCGGGTCTACTGATCCATTAGTTGCTGAACAATGGATTAGTACTACTGAAAAGATATTTTCAGTTCTTCAATGTTCTGAGCATGATAAAGTCATCCTAGCAGTGTATCGTTTGGAAGGAGATGTGGATCAATGGTGGAATCTTGTTAAGAATACGAGGCAAAGGGATGAAATTGAGTCTATGGAATGGGACGAGTTCAAGAACTTATTTTTCAATAAGTACTTCCCTAGTATTCTCCGAACAAAGATGGAGAAAGAGTTCCTTGAACTGAAGCAAAGGGATGATGAATCTGTTAGTACCTATGAAGAAAATTTTACAAGACTTGCAAGGTACGCTTCTGGTATTATTATCCAACCTGAGAGTAAGATCGATCGATTCTTTAGTGGCTTAAAACCAAGTCTTCGAAGGGCGTTAGCCATAAGGGACTTCAATAGCTACGAGGAAATCGTTCGATGTGCTCTCAAAGTCGAGATGGATATTGGAGTAACCCATCAGTCACATGGGTTTGATAAGAAGAGGAAGATGAAATTCAAAGAAAAATCTAAAGAGCACACGGAAAAGAAGATGAACTTTCCCTTATGCTCAAAGTGTGGAAAGAAACATGGAGGGAATTGTCTTAAAGGGACAAGTAAATGTTTTAAATGTGGAAAGGAAGGTCATCGGGCATTTGAATGCCGTGATAATGGGAAGAAGATGTCTAATGATGCAAACAAAGGAAGGGATACACAGAATGAACCTGCTACACTTCAATGTTTCAAGTGCAAGGAGATGGGGCATTATGCCAATCAATGCCCAAATCCAAGGGTTGATGATGATGGTCGACGTCAACAAACTCTTAAGGCTAAAGACAAAGGAAAGTCACATGCAATTTCTATCAGCGATGTGGAGTACGATAACGATGTGGTGAAAGGTACACTTACCATCCACTCTAAAGTAGCAAATGTTTTATTTGATTCTGGATCCACCCACTCTTTTATTTCTGAAAAATTTTCTAAGGGTATCACCGTATTACCTCAACAATAGGATGTTGAGTTAGCTGTGACAACACCTAATGGCACATCAATCGCATCAGAAGTTTATAATTCTTCTCCGATCGAAGTTTGTGGGAAAGTGCTTCCTACAAATCTTGTGATCCTTCCTTTAGTGGAATTTGATGTGATTCTTGGCATGGATTGGCTTTCTCTACATGGAGCTCATATCAATTTCCAATGAAGGAAAGTCACATTTCATATTCCAGATCAACCTACGATCGTCTATCAATGCAAGGATGAACATAACCTTCCAGTGGAAATTTCTTCCATCTTATGGGTATTGATTCCACTAAATGAAGGTTATTTATCTCAAATGGTTGGTGAGAAACTCACGATTAAGAATATGCCCATTGTACGGGAGTTTGATGATGTCTTTCCAGAGGAATTGCCGGGTCTTCCACCAAATCGTGAAGTTGAGTTTTCAATAGAACTCGTACCGGGTGCTTTGCCTATTTCAAAGACACCTTATAGAATGGCCCCAATTGAGTTGCAGGAATTGAAGAAGCAACTCCAAGAGAATCTTGATAAGGGATTCATACGCCCTAGTGCGTCACCTTGGGGAGCACCTGTTCTATTTGTTAAGAAGAAAGATGGATCAATGAGACTCTGCATTGATTATCGAGAACTTAACAAGATCACTATCAAGAACAAATATCCTCTCCCACACATTGATGACTTATTTGACCAACTACGCGGAGCTCAATACTTTTCCAAGATTGATCTTCGTTCAGGGTATCATCAATTAAGGGTCAAAAGGGAGGATATACCAAAGACGGCTTTCCGTACAAGGTATGGACACTATGAATTTATAGTGATGCCATTTGGTCTTACTAATGCCACTGCTATCTTCATGGATCTAATGAATAGAGTCTTTAGAGACTATCTTGATCAATTTGTGGTAGTCTTTATAGACGATATTCTTGTCTATTCAAAGAGCAAGGAAGAGCATGAAGATCACTTGAGAATTATATTGAAGACCCTGAGAAAAGATAAGCTTTATGCCAAATTTACCAAGTGTGAATTTTGGCTTCAAAAAGTTTCATTTTTGGGTCATATATTCTCAAAAGAGGGGATATCTGTGGATCCAGCAAAAACAGAGGTTATCGAAAGATGGTCAAGACCAACAACAGTAATTGAGATCCGAAGTTTTCTTGGTTTGGCTGGATATTATCGACGTTTTGTAAACGATTTTTCACGGTTATCTAATCCAATCACCAAGTTGACTCGGAAAGGAGTTAAGTTTGTCTGGACAGAGGAATGTGAAGAGAATTTCAAGGAGTTGAAAAGAAGGTTATCCAGTGCACCTGTGCTCACACTGCCTTGTAGTGGAGAAAGGTTTGTGATCTACAGTGATGCATCCAAGAAGGGATTGGGGTGTGTTCTTATGCAAAATGATATGGTGATAGCTTATGCCTCACGACAGTTGAAAATCCATGAGCAAAATTACCCAACACATGATTTGGAGTTGGCTGCGGTAATCTTTGCATTAAAGATTTGGAGGCATTACCTTTATGGTGAAAGGTGTGATATTTATACTGATCATAAAAGTTTAAAGTATATTTTCACACAAAAGGAGTTGAATATGCGCCAAAGAAGATGGTTGGAGCTGATTAAGGATTATGACTGCTCAATCCATTACCACCCTGGGAAAGCAAACAAGGTGGCAGATGCATTAAGTCGACAAGACCATGCTAGTTTATCCATGATGAGGATCACAAAAGATCCAATATTTATGGATTTACAAAGGATGGATCTTGGAATTATAATGGAAGGGGAAAAATCTTATCTTTCTCAAATGAATGTTCAACCATCTATACATGTGAAGATTAAAGAGGCACAGAAAGAAGATGTCGAGTTACAAAAGAAGGTGAGAAATGTTCCTGAATTCAACCTTGATTGTGATGGGATAATAAAGTTCAGGAATCGGGTTTGTGTTCCTCCCATCCCCGAATTAAAGAAAGAGCTGCTGGATGAGGCTCATAGTTCTTCATTCTCTATTCATCCTGGAAGCACGAAGATGTATAGGGACCTGAAAGAGTACTTCTGGTGGGATGGCATGAAAAGAGATGTTGCTGAATATGTCTCTCGATGCTTGGTTTGTCAACAAGTTAAAGCTGAGAGACAGAAGTCTAAGGGGATGTTACAACCATTACCCATACCCGAATGGAAATGGGAAAACATCACTATGGACTTTGTCACAGGACTTCCTAAAACATCCAAAGGCAATATTGCTATCTGGGTCATAGTTGATCGTCTTACAAAGTCTGCACACTTCATTGCTATTAGAGAGGATTTCTCTCTAGATCAGCTTGCCAGGATATATGTAAAGGAAGTGGTAAGATTGCATGGAGTACCACTTTCTATTATATCTGATCGGGATCCGAGATTTACCTCGAAGTTCTGGCGAAGTCTTCAGCATACTCTGGATACAGAGTTGAGTTTCAGCACTGCTTATCATCCCCAGACAGACGGTCAGTCTGAGAGAACAATTCAAACCCTAGAAGATATGTTGAGAGCTTGCTCTATGGATTTCAAAGGAGGTTGGGATCAACACCTACCTTTGGTGGAATTTTCTTATAATAATAGCTTTCACTCCAGTATTCAGATGGCTCCTTATGAAGCTCTCTATGGAAAGAAATGCAGGACTCCAACTTGCTGGGATGAAGTTGGGGAAAGAAAGCTATTAGGACCTGATCTCGTTGATGAAATGGAAGAAAAGGTCAGATCTATTCAACAACACATAAGAGCAGCTCAGAGTCGACAGAAAAGTTATGCCGACAACCGAAGAAAAGACCTAGAGTTTGAAGTGGGTGATAAAGTGTTCTTACGAATATCTCCCTGGAAGAGGGTTATGAGATTTGGAAAGAAGGGGAAGTTGAGCCCTAGATATATCGGTCCTTTTGAAATACTGGATCGTGTTGGGAAGGTAGCTTACCGATTGGCGCTTCCACCGAATCTCTCTCAAGTTCACGATGTGTTCCATGTATCTCTCCTGAGAAAGTACATACCAGATCCTTCACATGTACTCAGCTCAGAAGTTGTACCGCTGGAGCAAGATATTTCTTATGAAGAGCAGCCGATAGAGATTCTGGATCGTAGCGAAAAAGTCCTACGAAACAAGACCACTCGCTTGGTGAAAGTTTTATGGAGAAACCACCAACTTGAAGAAGCTACATGGGAGCTTGAGGATATGATGAGGGAGAAGTATCCTCATTTGTTTGTCGCAAAGTGACGAATTTCGAGGGCGAATTTTTTTTTAAGGGGGGTAGAATGTAACACCCGAGACTTTTATGTTATATAAATCATCAAAGGAATATTTTTCTACACAACACTTTCTTGGCTTGCTTTACACGCAATCGCGACCTTCCTCGATAGCTTGCGTCGTACGCAATACCGAGTCTCACTAAACAACAATATGCTATTAAAACTAGCCGTTATGAATAGTAATAACCACTTTTTGAAATTTTATAAATTTTATTTTTCAAAATGGACTTCATTTTTGGACTCAGAATATCGAAATTAGCCTATGGTGAAATTTTGGTATTTTTCTGAAAACTTTCAATTTTTGATGAATAGTGAAACCACTAAGTGGTAGGTTAAAAACTGAATTTTGCATAAAACTTAATTTTACCGCTTCTGTGAATGGAATTTCAAAAATCCGAGAGACACGGTTAATATCAAGGACTAAAATGTGGTTCAATGAGATGAAAATAATTTTTTGGTGAATAGTAACTTTTTACTATTTTTACCGCGGTTAATAGTAAATAGGGTAACTAAGGGTAAATATGATATTAATATTACCCTAACACATGTCCTAATTCTATTGGACAAGTGTAATTCGACCAAAAACAAACTTAGGAATAAAATATGACCATTTAGGCCCACTTGGATTAGATTAGGACATTTATTATTAATTTATTTAAAGAAGGGTTAAAATAGTTAAAATCAAAGTTTAATAAGTAAATCATTTTTAATATAGGGTTATACATAAGATAAATTCGATTGTAAATATTCATTAGAAAGATAAAAAGATTTCCTACATGATGGTATTTTATTTGTAATTTTTAGACATCAAATAATTTAATTTATTTATGACACAAAGATGATGCAGTAATTATCTTATTAATGAAATATTGACAAAATTGATAATATAAATACCAAAATAAATGTAATTTGAGACTTTTTATGAATTCCACTAATTTTCTAGGTTACTATGATATATTTGTATTGATTTAATCAACTTGGGTCGAACATATAATTCTGTTGTGACTTTGAAAAAAATCATATATCAAATAGTGTCAAAATTGACACAAAATAGTTTTTAAATCAATTATTATATTATTAATTGTTATTTTATTCCTAAAAATCTAAGGTTAGGCCAAATGACTTAGATAAGGATATATATATTAATAATAAACAATTTGGGGTTCGTTTGGCATGTTATAGTAAGTTTATTAACCATATAGTGAAAGAAAACAAAAAGACATGGTAAAAGTTAATTTATTTAACTTAGAGTTAAATTTAATTGATAAGGTTAAAATAATATCCTAAACTTGTCTAAATTCTATTGGTTGATAGGATTTCGACCCATCCCCACTTTAGCTTCGAAATAAGACCCTTTGGAACCATTATAAACCGATTTTGACTTTAATATAAAATAATATTTTGAGATATTCCTAAGGTGCCCCTCTCCTCCCTTATAAAAGGGCACCTCCTCCCCCTCCTCCTCACACCACTTTGAGCACTCAAGCTCGGCCAACCCCTGCCATTTTCCCTTCTCCACTTCCCTAGAATAATCCTAGAGGTCCTGGTCTTCTCCAAAGACCAATCTTAGTTCCTTAAGTGGAGGATTCAAAAAGGCGTTCCAAAGAAGAGGTAATATCCATTACCGATCTTTTCAATTTCTTTCTTCTTCAAATTCTTCTTCTTTAGTTGTTTCATGATAAAGTAATAACATCAGTATTACTTACATACTGATATGTTATTATAAATATGAAACAACCCTAATTCACCTTCTATCCATCCTACGGAAAAATGAAATCACCGCGCGTGCGTACGTACGGAATACCGTCTCCACGCCGTGGTGTAATCTATTTTCCACCATCACCTTACAAGGATGGGTATAATGGTGTAATGAGTAACTATATATGATTATTATTATGTAATATTGATACTGAAATAATATATATATATACTCCAATACAATTCCACGATCATAGGAACGATATCATCACTCGTGCGTACGTACGGAATACCGTCTCCACGATGTGATGCGACTCGTTCTACATGATCTTCATTTCATAATGATTGTATAAATGAATTGAATGAATGAATATGGTATATAATACACTAATACCATTCTGGAAATGAATTATCTATAACCTAAAGATAAGAATAAGAATTTATTCGACAAAACACGCATAAGAACAAAAAGTTATAAAGACCCGAGTTACAAGTAACAATGAAATATTACTAACAAGAAGCTAATAATATGACCATATATGATCTCATATCAATATGTATGATTCTGGAATAAGTCAATAACATTATTTAAACCATTATACAGGAGCTTCGGACACGAACAAAGCAAATCGGACCTAAGGTAAGGGAAATATCACAATCTCATTTTTATCCGAGATTGTTTTTTCGTAAGTATTTACTGGGGTGTATTTTATCATCCACATCCATGTTCCCTCAATATGTAATATTGTTTCCATCCACTTGAAATAGTTTAAATCCAATTTTACCCTAAGGTGAGTTTTTAGTAAAGAATATGAAAGGAATCTTTTGTCGTTTTTCCGTACGAGGTACTTTTTTACTTTTCCGACAAAAGTACGAAGAATGTTTTTTTTAACTTATACGGCATGAATGGATTTTTAAAAAATTAATTCAAAGAAGCTTCCTTTACAAGTTTTCAAGTTTATTTTTAATCAACTTCTTTTATTTTAATGTTGTATGACATGTTATGAAAGGAAAAATGTTTTTGAAGAAGAAAGGATATTTTCCTCAAGAATTCAATTCAAGTGTTTTATCAAAATTATTTTCCATCTAAGATAATAAAGGGTTCTGTTTCTATCCATATTTTTACATTGGTTTGACTATGTTGTGATGGAATTATGTTTATGAATTCTTTTATCATATATGAATTGATTTATGATGTCATGATGTTTCAAGAATCCCATTTTTGTTACATGTGTTATGCGATGATGCATGTTTTATGATTATGTGGCACACATAAGAAAGGATTCATTATAAGATGGGTGGGACCTATATCTCCCTCCAATGCATTGGGTAATAATTTTATATCTCATGAGATATACATGGCTGGAACGGAAGGTTATTTCGGTTCAGTGATACAGGACTAAAACGAGGAGTGAACTTGGTTCAGAAAGGGACTTTGTCCACTAAGATAGTCTTGGCAATGAGTCATGACTAACAAGAAATGATTTTCCATGATTATGTGTGCATGCCACAAAGATTCAAGTTTTATGTTATGATTATGGGGATCTCATTTTCACTTCTATGATTTTTTCCATGTTAAGATATTATGATCTCTTTTGCAGGTTATGATTTTCAAAAAGATATGATATGATTTTTATTTCTTTTATATACCCTTACTGAGCATTTGAGATCACCCTTTTATGTTTTCTTTTCCCCCGGATATAAAGAAAGGTTTTAGGTAAAAAAAATGGAAGATCTTTATGGGAGATATTGAAGATCTTTCACCAGGATTAGAAGATTATGTTCCGAGTTTCCAAAGACACTAAACTATTACGATCCTTGTGTGTGTGTGTTTTTGTTATGTACTAAGTATTCCGCAAATGTAATGTAATGTCCATGTACGTCAGGATACGGGTCTCTACATTAACTGTTCCATTTTTCTTGATAAGGTCATATATGTTATTCTTATAAATGTAAATTAATCATGTTTCCTTTTTCTCAAGAAATATAATTTTGATATAAATATAATAGGCATTCCATATACATATTTATATAGTAATTTATAAATGGTAAAGATAAATAAATTGATTTCACGATTTATAGAGACTGTAGATTATACGTATGCAGAAACGATGATTCACTTTTCAACAGATGGAATAAATGAAATATAAATAATGTACACCATTAATAAGTAATTAATTTATCAGATATATCATAAATATTCATTTAATGAATCCTTAGTTCCATAAATATAAATAATAAATGAAAAAAATCAGTTCATGGAGGTGCTGGTACGAATGTACACATGATAGATGTTATCATCTTGAGAATTAAGATAAGGTAATATGGAAATAAGATATTATAATTATATAATATTAATTATATAATAAATATAATATAATAATATTTAATCCATCTAATTTTCATCCCGGAAAAAATGTGATGGGAATTTAATTGTATCTCTACGTGCAGGTGGTAGTCCCCACATACACATGAGTGATAATTTCATTTCATTTATGATAGATAATAGAGTGAATAATACTTATCCCATAATCATAATAAAATTTAAATATATTTATTACATATAATTTTATATTTTATGATCGATACCACATTATTAAAGGAGGGAAATGAAAAAATAAATTTAATGTGGTCAAGTTGGATGATTTCCTCTTATTCAGTTAGAATACATTAGAACATTTATTAATGGAGTTTTTAATGATAATTTATGAATACCATATCCTATAAATCATCAATTTGGATATTTATAAGAATATTTTCCAGTTTTTTTTGAATCTTAGGGGGCCAATTTTTTGAAATGAGGTAAAATGGATGGTTTTAATTTATATGTATGTGAGAGGAGTGAACTAGAATTTATTAAATGATTAAAATATAATAAAATAATTCTAAATAAAAATACTTCCCAATTGATGGATATATGATATTGATATATTTTTCTTTTCTCGAAAAAGTCAGATCCAAGCACGCATGGACCACCAAATCTATTATGTAATTCACATGTGGATATAAAATAAGAGTTATATATGTTTTATTGAAAAACATATGTGTATCTGTCTATTTGATGAATGGTAATCCACTGTTCACCTTATCCATGATAACATATTTTTAATGTTGATAAAATTTATTATAACAAAATCTTGTGTTGAAAATTTTAAAAATTTATGAATTAATTGTTTACTAAATAGTTAATGAATTTTATGAAATTAAATTCAATGAATTCATATAATTTTACGTAATATTCATTCCATAAAATGTGACAAAATGGTGTTTTTATAGAATATTTATCCTATAAATATTAATTGTTCATATAAAAAAATCCAATATAAAACTAATTTAAAATTCCTATATTGAATTACTATTAATATAAGTGAAAAATTATATATTTTATACCAATTATTAATGAAATTTATTATTATAAATGTTTTAAAAAATAGATATTGGTATCAATATGAATTATTAATTTTCACTCTTCAATGAAATAACATTCTAATTAATAAATTCTCAAAAATTTCCTCACATATAATTTTGACATGATGATTTAATATAAGAATTTAATTTTATGTAATTAAATAAATTATATTACAAGATACTATCTATATTATTTACTCAAAAAATGGAAATAGACCCAAGTGTAATGGAAATTTTATTTTTAATCCACGTAATGACATGAATAAAAATTGAGATCTTTTTAGTCGATATATTAATTTCATCTAAAACCATTATATTTAATTTTTAAAATATTTGATATCCATATTCCCTTTAACAAATTCACTAATATATTTAATTTTGAATTATATTGTTGTTTATTTAGAACCATCGTTTCATGAATAAAAAGATATATATGGAAATAAATCTATATGAATATAAATAAATTATAAAATCATGTGTTAATAAACCAGAACTAATAAATATTTCATCACTAGAAAAAGACCACTGATAAAAACCCAAACATATCGAAATCATATACACACCAATAACCATAAACTATACTTTGATCGATAAAAAATAAATTCTATGACTGGAATGAATATAAGGACCAATTTCTCAGATCTCGTATCAAGAATGAATAGTTTTTGGAATATTGTCTTAGATTTACATGTAATGAGATTGAGAAAAATTTTAGGGTGATAATAGTCTATTAATATATTTAGATATCTCTAAATTATTATTACAATAAATCTAATTTGAATGAGAAAATTATATCTACTATAGATTATATACTAACACAAACCACATAGAACATTGGGATATGAGAATAAGAATATATAATTTTTACATGGAATATAAGGAACCACTCATCAATGATATGTATGATGTGTTTCAAAACTCAATTTTTTTAGAGATATCAAGATAATTCTTTCAGTATCACATAAATATCTATGGGATGATTTTAATTTTATGTGGAATGAATCCCACCATTGGACAGATATTAGACTTGAAATGTAGTTGAACATTTTTTAGTTAATGTGTCCAATGTGTTTTTGATTCATATATAAAATGGGAATTTTGGGCATGTACTATGAACCATTGTAATAAGTTCACTTCATTGGGTGTGACGATAATGTTAACCCATATATCAATCATGGAACTAATCTATACTATTTCCTACCCATGAGTATAAGAATGATCCATATTCTAGTACCTGATTTTCAAAATGATGTCAGGAAAACATGTTTTGTAATTGAAGACAGACTAGTGGAGGGTGGCATGTGGGACTAGTATTTCAAGTTTTATCTAATATCGAAAACCTATTATTTCATTTCTATATTTAGAATTATTTATTTAATAACAATGTGTCAGTTCTTGGGTTGATGACAGGGATGCCATCACACATTAATATATATGTTTTCCATGAAGTGGTTTACAATACAAGATATATATTTTGATAGTTCATTCATTTGGAAAATGGAATCATATCAAAATAATTGAAGGATGAAAAGAATTTTATGTTATTTAGTTTTCATTCATATATTTTATTTATAACATATGTCACTCCCCCAATCTATATAATGTTATAAGAAATTATTAGAGACTATAAAGGAATTCTATAAAATATGTTATTAATGATTTTATCTTATGGGGAAAGGTTTATTATGATGTAATTTGTTATCCATTTGTGTAAAATAGATTTTCATTTTAATTATAGTGCAAAAAACATCATATTGTCGATCCATTGAGAAACATCAAGAGATATAATCACCATATAGGGTCATATAATGTATAGTTGGTGTTGGATCATGAGACCTCCAAAGGTGAAATTAGTTTTCCTTACCTACATGATTTAATTAAGATAGTGCATGGATATTTCAATGATTATATGTCGGTATATCTTCATAGGATGTATATGGGTGTAATATCCATGTTCAATACAGATCTATACCAATATAAATGGAATATGGATTCTATGAAATCCCACAAGATGTATAAAACAAGTTATATACTTCAACATAGGGACTAAATTTAACCATAGGTCTCCTAAAAATATGGGTTTATAGAAATATTACTTACTAAGATAAATCAATGTAATTTTATATGAAGAAAGCAAGACATACCATGGATAAGGAATAGAGGCTTGGGATAATGTTTAAGTAGAAGGGGCTCAACTACTATTTGAGACCTCGAAGAGTGTTTTTCAGTTCCTCTTAGTGAAACAGATACAAAAAATCTATCATGTATTTTTTTGTATAAATTATGTTATGATATTTTGGTTATATAAAATTTCTTCTCGAGTAGTTTTAATATTCAATAATTTGGTAGATTTATAGTAACTAAATACCCAATCATTTAGAGTAATCCTACTGAGGTTGGTATGTTTATTATTGAATTATGGTTAATGATATTTTACACTAATAATATAATCTCAATTATAGGATGGTTGAACTATTTGGGTGAATGAGGTAATATTAAACCATTAATTAAATAAAATGTTTACATATATTGGGATAAATTATTTTAACCATGAAGAAATATGAAGAAAAATTTAGAAAAAATTTTCCTCACTTTATAGATGTCAAATTAATTGAAAACCTTAACATTTTTCTATATGATTAAAAATTTACATACTCCCCTGGATACTCCAAAATGAACTATTCGAGGAAAACTAGTTGGTTGTTTCTTAGGGTTAGACACTCTATTTATAGAGTAATATTCTTCTAAATAAAATAATTTTGCATAAATGTTAGTAATTGAAACAATTTTGATCGTCTTAAATTTTAAAAATTTCCCCTAGGAGGTGTAGTTACATTACCCAACACCCCTGATTAGGAATTTTTATGGTATTGATGAACCTTACATGAATATCTTTACAAATGAAACATGTTAGTTTTACACCTCACCGCAGTTTATAATATAAATAATTATCTCGTAACCCAACCGATATAGAACCCTTTTTTACTAAGATGGGTACATATGATCTAATCATATATGGTTTATAGTGGTCCCATCATGATGATTTACATCCCCAAATTTAAGATGTAACTAGACTAATGTCGGAGGGGACATTATTGACTGTTGTTATAATGAATGATATTATTGAATGTGAAATTGACAATGGAATTCCAACTAAGTTATATTAGAACATTGGAATTATAATTTTTACACTACATTTTATAAAAGGAATTATTATACTTATCGAATATAGAATTAAAAAGGATGATCTCATCTATGTAATGGTTGTTCAATCCTATTTCACCTAATAAAAATACATGAATAACTAGTTAGATATAATTAAGTCTTTATTCCTTATTATTTTATATTTATTTATTTGAATGGAATATTTTCATGGATTTATATCTAAAAAATATATGTATATGAAAATTATTTCCATATTTGATCAATAAGTGGGAGTATAGAACAATATTTCATCTTTTGGTAAACAAAATGATGAAATGAGATGATGAAATGATGGACATAATTTCTTACACAATTTGATCCATGAATTCTGAAATAAATGTTCTCCTCATTAGGATATGACATACGTAGTATTATAGAAATGACCATAATTGGTTGCATTCTAGACTGACATCTTGATTTGGCAATGAAGGATGCAATGATGGACATATAGTGACAAAAACATATGATGACATTATCAAATGAAATCCTTACAATATAATTAATGGAATCAAATAATAGAGGGTGAGTCCATATATTTCCTATATAGGGATTTGTTCTTATTGAATAAGTGAATGATTTTGTGATAGTGTATGAATATAAATATCACCAATGTTACACTATAATTCACATTCTATCATATTTAAAATTCTATATAACATTAACCACTATTTTCCCTACCCGATGTATGTTTTTTGGATGTTTCGACCCTAACAAACTTGTACGTAGTGGATAAAAAGTTGAGATTATTTTTACTTTATTTATAATTAGTTGTTGATGAAAAAATTATCCATTTATACGAGTAATTTATAGAATGTATCCCAATTATAAGATATTATTTTGTGATAAATTATGAGTCTACCTATTTTAAAATTTAATAAATAATTCATCCATGTTAATGAATAATATTGTTATTAAATTTTTTATTATTAAAGGTCCCCATGAGAAATGGAATTGGATTTAATATATGTTCCTAATCCCATTAAAAATTATGATTTAATCTGAGACTATCTATGCTCGTGTGAAGGGAATCAAACCTCGTTACATGTAGAAGTGGATGTCCCAAATTTTCATGTATTTGGTGTAATCAAGAAGTGAATTCTATGAATATTTTAGCTGCATCATTTCAATAAAGGCCCCATTACACATATGTTGTGTCAGACAAATAATTATTCATTCCGCAAGGGAAAATTTTAGTAAACCAACATCTCTTTAAATTTTAGTGATATTATAGGATGTATTTTTGACCATCAATGACTACTAGAGGGTCCTATGAGTGGGGTTGTCATTACCTTCTCCAATGTAGAGACACTAATAATTCAAAATGATGCCAAATCATAGGATATACATGGTATATCACTTGAAATAAGTGAATTTACATACTATATCGATGAAATTAGAACCTCAATATAGCATGTTATGTACTATATCACTTCCTGAAGCTTCCTCGTCATTTTTTGAAGGATTTTGACAGAATATATTTAAAAGTTATTATCCTTTTTATATAAGTTTAGAATGAAAAAACATATTTTTACATTATCTATATATATTTATTTACTTCCATGTCACCTCAACTATTAATTTTTACATATATATAAGCCCATACAAATAAATATCACAAAAACTAAATCCACAAAAACCTTTTTATTAGAATTAATCATTCAAAATATTACTCCAAAACACATTTTTTGATGTTGTGTTTGATGAAATAAGATATTAATATAATATATATTATTTGATATAATAGGTGGGCCAAATATTGAATCCCATATTATATAAATATAATCAAGGTTATGTTCATCAGGTAACAAAAAATGGGGTTTCGATTCCTCTTGAACTTGTAAACATAATTAGATATAATTGGAAAGATATAATAATTTATATACCATATGCATAAGATCATGTTAGCTCATTCAAATGGAACACTTGTGGACATATTCTCATAAATGGATATAGGTATGTCGGAAATGGTGCTAAATAAACCATAAAAAATACGATGTTACTATTTTTAGATATGATGGAGTTGAATAGATCTATATTATTATAATAAGTAATGGTAATTTATTAATGATGGTTGAAATGTAAAAAATTATCATATTCCATGAAATAACACTGTTTCTATTTATCAAAAATCATATGATCTAATATGCTTTTAAAAATGGTTTTCGCATATTTTATCATGGTCTGGTGGTCCTAGAGAGAATAAATTTAATATTTCTAGGACATTATGATAGACTCAACAATCATTATGTATTTTTATTTCATCCCAATATTATACTCATTACATGAATGGGGATGTATTATTGAGATGGAAATTGAATTTTATTAAGAAGAGCATTATAGTACTCCAACCTAAAAAGTTTTTTCCCATTGTTTATTAGTGAATATTTAACAATTCATAATAATTTCAATGTCTGGGCATAGAGATAATGGAATAAAAATTTTCAAATGAATTACTTTATGATTTTTCAACCAGACGAGTAATGTGTCTCAATCTTACGGTAGTTTGTTTACATGGAAATCAAATAATTGAGACTGTCATTTACGGTTAGATAACAATGAAAAAGAGATAATTTTTCTACGTTTTAGTAGGGTTATGGTTTGTTTTTGTGAAAGGTGTCCTGAAATCATGTTTAGATGATCTCATGAGAGGGCACACATAATTTATATTAAATATTATTATACCATAGGTGATAGGGTTTAATAGATATATATATATATATATTATGATTTAATAATTCACCAAAAAAATTTGAAAATGTTTTTGTGATGATTTATATGAAATTTTTTTGAATTTTATTCACGATTTAATAAAATGGAAATTGTATTATGAGGATGATTATTGACCATCATTAAAATAATGGATCTATAAAAATGTTTCTAAAAGAATAGAGTTGATAGGGTATCCTACTTGGGACAAAAATATTCCATGAATTATTAGTAATAATATGTTGTAATTATTATCATGCTGGATTGAAATATCTTATGTTTTTAAAACGAAAAACTATATTTGATTGCATACATGATACACCACATTTAGCTGAAATGAAAAACATATCATTATTATTTAATATGAAACTAATCACATAACCATTAGAATAATGGAAATTAAAAGTATTAAATGAATTATGAAAATATGGTATAAAGATGTTTTTATAATGATTTATTTGTTTCCAAATTAATTAAAAAAATAAATAAATAAAATATAACATAAGAGATGTGTTTTCTAGAAAAAAAATATTTAAAAGGAAATTATATTGTTTATTAAATAATAAAATCACACTTGATGGATATTACTAATGAAATATATATAAAATATGAAATGTAATATTTAAAATTAATCTTATATGTTTTCTTTATGTGATATTAAAACTTATTCAATTTTTCGGATAAAAGAAGTACTTTTAATAAAATGCCATTTTCTGCCTTTTTATAGAGATCCCATTTTAAATATAGTTTTTGAAACTTTTCTATGTTTTATATTAATATACAGAATTCTTATTTTGATGTGGAACACTAATATTTAGTTTATATTCATTTTTTTATTTTTGTGATAACATTCATATTTTAATGAATAGTAAAAAAAATATTTTAATCCCGAACTAATTTTTTTGTCAAATTTATTTTTATTTTTAGAATATCCAGTGACAAGGTTTTATGATATAATTATATTATTTTTTTATATATTAATTCGATTCAGTTAATTTTATTATTTTTTAAAATAAAATTTAAAAGAAAAACTATTTGACATTTTGAATGTTTTACATAAAAAACATATTTTCTCAACCCATCAATGAGATTGGTGTTATAACTAATTTAAACACCTATATGAATTGAATTTTAATAAGTGGAAATACATGGTTTTATTCATTGTGAAATTTTTCCAATATGATCAAAATAATTTTGGTGATTAGTAACATTCATATTTTATTTACCTTAGTTAAAGGTAAATAAGTAAATTAAAAGGAAAAATTTATATTATTAAATTATTAAATTACCAAAAAAACATGTCCTAAAAATATTGGATGACTAATTATTGACCCTTTCAATCTTTGGTTAGAAATAATGAAATTTGGATGCCACTTGGGTGTGATAATTACATTTATAACATTTAATTTAATGTAATGAAAAATAGGTCACAAATTTGTCTCTTCTTAGAAATACAATTTTAATTGAAGGTTATATAAGTGATATCATCTACTATTAATATTCCATAAAAAAATACAAATATTACATGCAAAATGGTGATCTATTTATTATTATAAATAAAATAATTATGTTTAATTATGACACAATGAAGATGTAAAAACTGATTTATTAAAGAACGAATTAATAAAATGTTAGTAACAATATAAAAATAAATAAAATTTGAAATATTGGATGCCATGCCAGAATTTTTTGGATGAATTTGAAATTTTAAGATTGGGTTAATGGAAATTTTTTCTTGTAATAATGTTGTTATAATATTTTAGAAAAGTCATGTAAGGAATAGTATAAAAAATGGAAAAATTTATATTTTAAAATATAAAATACATAATTGTAAGATATTAAATTTCTATAAATCTAATATTTAGAAAACAATATTAAATAACAGTAAAAATATCATTAATTACACATTCATTTGACTTTGGTCGAGCTTTTATGATTATTTAAACCCGCTATGTGTAAATTACATTATAAATGGTATGAGTTAAAAGGGTTTAAAACCAAAATATAAATATTAATAATATTAAAACATGCCTAATTTCTATTTTATGATTCTAAATCTACCCATAGTAATAATATATTTTAAATAAATTAGTTTTAATCCATTTGTAATAGAAATTATATTTATACTAATTAAATGTTTTTAATAATTTCAATGGTGCCCCTCCCTTTCCTATAAAAAGAATCCCATTCCTCACTATTACTAACACATAAGATATCATTTTATTCTTCCATTATCTACCAAAAACACTTATAATAATTTATACCAACATTATTTATGACTTATCGTATTCCTAATATCTTACATAGAGGTGTTAAGGTGTTCTTCAAAGGAGATCAACCGAAAAAGATATATCATTTTGTTTAAGTATTTCTATTTTACTTATTCTTCCACTTCCTTCAAATATTCTTATTTTTATATGAAATATTAAAAAATATTATCCTCAATTTACTAATATGTTTCCATGATTATATTATCACCTAAATCAATCTCCACATCCATTAAATTGGATTGGAATGAATCGTTCGTGCACACTTGTGAAGTATCACCACCACAGACAGATCTAATTTGTTTTTCAAAACAGTCTCTCATGACTGGATATAAAAATGTAATTAAGGTTTATATTAGATATTAATGACATATTAATCATTATTTTATAATAATATAAAGGTATATTCCTACTTTCAATACACATAAAAATGTTAATGTCATTCGTGAAAACATTTTTACTATCACCTCTAATAAGTAATGTGACTCTTTTTTATTCATTATATCAAATGTATGATATATATAAGTATAGATAAATGATTACTATGATATTAATGATTTTATTATCCTTATTTAAATATAATATAATATTTAATTTATTTCTATAATGATCAATGAAAAATAGAAATAGTTACTCATTTGTACAAATGGCTTAACCATCACCATGATTATAACGATGCCTATTTTTTATAACCAAATATCATTGTTTGATTTAATGGAATAAATTATTTATTAAAATTTATATAGTGTTCAGAATATTTTTATCGATGTATGGAATTATGACCTCATGGACTATTAGCATCGTTCCATGTTCTTATTCGACTCAAGTACCAAATATCGACAAAACATATGATGTGAACATAAATAATTATGTAATTTTTATAACATAGTAATGGGTGATTTAAAAATAATAATAATAATGAAAAAGTTCTTATAGAATGTATAAATTAATCTAACTGTATTATTCATTAATATAAATATTTCTTGTGAAGAATCACACTTAAAGTAAGGGACTTCATCTCAATATCTATTCATTGAGGTATATTTTGATAATATACACTACATTTGTTTATATAATGTATAATTACACCCTTTTAATTTTATATATAATTTATTATTTTTGAAAGAAATATTTTTTTCTGAAGTGTTTACTAAATGAAAAAAGAATTGTTTATTTTAATGTATGTGGGAAAAAAATTTTCTTTCATCATGACCATTATTTGATATTTTCCTACCACTATAATCCATAAATTTTAAATAAAAATAATTAAAATATTACATTTTCAGGTATTATAGTATTGAAATTGGATTTCAAGAGGGATTAATTATTTTAATATCTGGAAATGATATCTTCTGATTGCAATGTGGAATTTTTTTCATTTATGCTTGTTAATATGGTGGGCTTATGTTATGGTTATAGGGAATTGTATATCAATATGGTTGGTTTTGTGATTAAATGATGTAGGGTGACCCTAGGATATCTCTCCAATGCATTGGGTAATGAGATAAAGTGAAATGATAATGTTTCTCATAAAATATTTATGAAATATACTGTGATGGAAATTCGAAACGAAAACCTGATTATTACTCCCTATGTAGATATGAAAGAAAGAATGTAAGTCTCATATGGATGTCACAAGATACAATTATGATTTATGATTTCCAATATTTTTTCAAGAATCATATGATTTCACGATGTATGTAAATTAACATATGTTTTATGGGTTAAAGGTAATATTTTACGAAAATGTTTTCATGTGTTTAAAATATTCATGGACGAACAGTTTCATACCTTATTTGAATACATTTCTCATATTTTTTGGATCATCCCATGTTTTTTGAAATGTTTTAATATTGTTTAATGAATAAAAGAGTCACGGATTTTATCAAATAAAAGTAATGAATTATAAACATGAAACAAAACCGTGGTTATTTGTAAGAATTTTCCATTTTATAAAAAGATGAATAGCGATTAGAATTTCAAACATTGGAATATTTGAGTTCTTATGTAATATTTTTATCCAAATACTCTAAAACAGTAAATCTAAAAATTTCATTAATGTTATTTGTTGAAAAAATTCATGTTTATGTAATGGTTAAGGTTGGGGTCCTATAATTGGTATCAAAGGATGTTTTATACATGTTTAGAGGTTACTGTGATATTTTTTCATAAGTTACAAGTTTTATATTACCGTAATAGTTATAATAATAGAAAAAATCAATGTTATTTTGATAAATTTAATTATATTGATATTACAAGAATATGTATATAATAGTGGTTATCTTCCATATTAGATTTTATATGATGGTTTTATTGATATACTCACACAAATCATTTTGGATTAAGTAAATTGATAGAGATAACTAGATCAAACATAAAAATGGTTGTGAATGAAAATTTGATAGTTCTATAAAGAATCTACCAAATTAAATAAGATATGCCATGGGAACTCTTGAGGTTATTATGTACCAACTATCAAGGCTAATGGTTAAGCAGTGTAACTGTGGTGAGTTTTCTAATTCCTTATATTTGATAGAATTAAATCCCTATGTATTTTTAGGAAATAATAATACTGGATTGTATATTCAGTGACATTTATGTTGAAGATGTTAAGGGAAAAACATAAGAAATTTTTTTAAGGGTCAAAGAGATGTTATAAATGTGGTAATGAAGGTCATAAAGCAATAACATGAAAATGAAAAAAAAAGAAGCATTCAGTTGACCTTAGGAAAGGGAATAAATCTCATTATGAAATATAAATTGAATGTGTTAAATGTGGGGACTATTTTCATTGTGAAAATAAATGGGATATAGAGAGGGTTCTCAAATTTGACCAAGAGGTCCATACAAATATAACTTTATCAATATCTAACTAAATTCCAATTGAAGTGGTGGAAACTAAAAATGTCCTGTGAAAGGTATAGATTATTTATTGTATCATGTTTTTACATTATTTAATCATAAGAAATGATTCATGTTTTCTTGTAGGAATGAATTATTAAGGAATAATATGTAATAACATAGTAAAATGGTCGTGAAGAACATTGAAAGATTTAAAAGATTTTATACAAATGATTTAAGAGTTATAATAGATGTAGGATTATAAACATTTGAAATGTATTCATTCTCTTTTGATTATGGAATTACATTAGAAGAATTTTTTACATTTTGTGTTACCATGAAGTTTTTTATTTGAAAATGATTTTTTAAAGTGATTTATCTTTTCTTGTGTGGAACTAATTACAATGTTATGGATACAAATTAGGGTTTATATGAGATTTGGTTTTGAGGTTCTTCTGGGTTATTAAATTTTGGGTTTTAAAATGAACGGTATGAGATAAAATATGAGGATAAAACTTTTTATGGTTATTTTTAAGGATTTTATCCACTTTTTGGAATGTAATAAAATTATATAATTTTACAAAAAGGACAACCCACACAAAGAGTGACTACTCGTTGCTTCGGGAAAGTATACGAAAATCAAACCCATAACGAAAGTGTGACTAAGCCTTATTTCCAACCAGTAGCCTTCACGAAATCCATGGATAGTATGTTAATTTATTTTAAATTAAATGATTTGATGGAATAAGAATAATTTTATTTTGGAAAGCTAGGTTTTATCTAATGGATATCCTTGGTATTAAAATTCTTTTTAGAGATTAAGTGATATATGTTATTTTAGAATACATTCAGTATTTTGGGAACCTTATATACCATAATAATATATAATACTTTTGGATTTTATTAGAGTAGTAATGGATAATTTTATCATGGAAGAATATATTTTTTTATTTCAATCTTATGGATATTTGAGATTATTATTGAAATAATTAACCTATCATAGAAAATATGTGATTTTTTAAATTACTTTTTTTGTATGGGACATTACGAGTTGTTGATTTTATGTGGTGTTGCATTTTAGAATCTATCTTTTAATATTAATGGATTAAATCATTTTGGTTTATGTGATTTAATATTATTTATAATATTTCAGGGGAATTTAATGTATATTTATTTATTGAACGGTCTATTTTGGACTTTGGTTGTTACTTTTTAATTTTGGAGATTAAAAATAGTCAATATTATTTTAATGTTTATTATAATTGGGGAATTATATTTTTTTATCCAAGATTTTTGGAATTAGATAACGTTTCAATGCAGGATACATATATATTTAATATTTTATGGATTATATGGTTCTCAATAAGTTCTTTTTTGTGTTTCTATCATGAAAAAAATCCATCTTAACCATTTTTAGAAAAAGTTTATTTTGTGGTGGGAATTGATTAAAGGAGGAATCTACACATTTCGTGTATGTTTATTTCATTCTTATCCTAATCTTGGTTGAAAATTAATTCAACAATAGTATGAAATGGATCTTGAAAAAACATCCATTTACTTTTCCAATTATGAAATAAATGAGAGTTTAACATGTAACAAATTTACAGTTATTTTGTTGTTAAAATTCTTCTAACAATACTTTATATTATTCCCCATCAGAACATGATAGTTATTTTTTTCTGTTATATCCATTTTTTCTTAAATGGAGCCCCAGTGTGTGTTATATCATGTAACCTTCATACTTTCCTTTCATTTAATAATTGAATTTATGTTAATAATTTTTTCAATGTCGAATTGCAGAAAAGGTATTTTTAAAAGGAATACTTTAGTTACCAACCCAAAATTAAAAATTATGATGATTAAATTTTAAATGTGGTGGAGGGAGAATGTGACAACCTGAGTTTTTTTAAAATAAATACATTGTTCGATAACAAATGTGATACGCCAGATTTTTCATAAATGAAAAACATAATATTTTTATTCTATATAATAGTTATCACATAGCCATTAGAAATTTAGCAATGAAAAATATTAACTTAATTATATAAATATGGTTTACACATATTTATATAATTATTCATTGGTTGTCAAATTAATAATCAATTTAAATAATAGCATATTGAATATAAATGATATCAATTTTAGAGAGAAACTAATTAAATTCAAATTAGTGACTTTATAAAATATTAAAACTAATTGTTATGGATATTATTAATGAAATATATATTCATTATATTAAATTTAATGTTTAATATTCAACTTATATTTTTTTCTAATCATGATATATGAACAAATTCAATTTTTCAAATAATCGAATCTTTTTAAAAGAATATAGTTTTTCCACCATTTAATGGGGAAACCATATTAAATAGAGTGTTGTTAACTGTGTTTCATTTGATGTCAATAAGGTTTCAAGGATTGAATGGATGATAAGGATTGTTAATATGTGAATGACAAAGGAAGGGATGGTGATGGTGATATTGTCAATAAGGTGTCAATGATTGAATGGATGATAAGGAGTGTCAATATGTGAATGACAAAGGAAGTAATGGTGATGGTGATGATTGGAGAATGACCATGGTATTAAGAAGCATGTCAGTTAGGAGAATCACTAAGTGTCATAGGAGGTAATGGTTGAAACATTCTCCATACAAATCAGACGATTGTAGTGCTGAGCTTAAGTACAAATAACTTGTATCAAGAAGACACGATGTCACCACAATTTTAGAATTCCATGCATTGTCTTCACAATGCATGAGGAGATATGGAAGTGCCATCCACAATCACTAAGTGGATGAGGAATGAAGATAGGTTCCATCCATAATCACTAAGTGGATGAGGAGAGAAAGAAGAACAATCCACATCACTAAGTAGATGAAGTGAAGAAGTTCCATCCATATATACTAAGTGGATGAGGGATGAAGTGAATGAGATCCATCCATATTACTAAGTGGATGAAGTGAAAATGAACCATCCACAACTACTAAGTTGATCAAGTGCTCTGAAGAAGACCATGCACAATCTCTTATTGTATGAGGATTTGAAGATGATCTAACCTCATCTCTGGTTGGATCATTGAAGAACAATGGATAAAAAATTGATTGCAGGGTAATGGTTGATGGAGAACCTCCAAGAATTATCTCCTAAGTAGATAATAAATGTTGAAGAGTATATAAGGAATTCTAATGAAGAAGAGGAGTTGAATGAGAGGAGAATGGCATTGAAGTAGACATGTTCCTACTTGGTTTAACCAATTATACAAGCTGGAGCTTATGTAAAAAAATATTCCAAATAATTGGTCCCGCCTTAGGGCCTCAAACCAAGGCACATGTGGGATTAAGCCACCACGCCGATGGGGAAACCGTAGGGGCCAGCCCAACAGCGGCCGGGACATGTGTAAGCCCGAGCCACGTGGAGGTCAAGCCCACACAGCGTGGGCCCCTAGGGTGCACCCGAAGGAGCATAGTGGGCGCTAGAGTGCGCCCGTAGGAGAACCGGTGCAGAGTGGCACTAGAGGGGTGGAGGAGTTATCTGAGATGTGTTCGGGCGGAGCTATTTGTTAAACCGCGCAAGAACCGTGTCACGTTTCGATGTGGGACGAGTTTTTAAAACGCGGAGGAAATCATGGTCGTTCATCCGATCACGCATTTGATCGCTGCCGTCCATCTCTTCTGCGGCGCTTCGTTATAATCCCAGCAATCCGCTATCATTAAACGTGGATCCAATGGCTCTGGAGATTGTCTTCAACCTCTTTCCAAGAAGAGGACACCCCACGATACCTCCTGCGAACCAGAAGCACCCGAGCAATGGAGAAGAAGCTCCCAGCCACCTCTGATGAAGATGAGGCCTTCATTGTGTTCATCTCCCCTTCACGAACACATGCACATGTTAAAAGTTTCATGCATGCAACAAGATAAAGAATTCGAACAAGGCCGAAGCCAACAGAGTTGCGAGGCAGTGTATTTGTACATGGACAGAATAGGAAGAATCCATGCATGTGTTCAAAAATGCATGCGTGTGAAGACCATGTGCCATGAAGAAACGCGCGCTGAACAGAGAAAAAAACAAGATTTGAAAAAATCTTAAAATCTCGAAGTTTGCGGGAAATCAAGATTTACTTACGAGCGAGAGATTCGGGCATCATCTGCTTATAAGTGGAGGAGCCGATTCATTAAAGTGAGATACTGATCATTTTTTGAAGTATTCCCACGAAGCTCTTGAGCATCACGAAGCATGAATCTCACACACCACTTACGCGGCAGAACAGCCTGGAGTCACCCGAGGCTCCGAGAGAACCTTTCTTACAACCCCTACACGAAAAAAGTAAGAGAGGGAGGCCACCCCACGCAATCCCCTTGTGCGAGAGGGAAGAGGCCGAGCCATGAACTTGTGCGCCCGCTGGTCACATACTTGCGTGGTAGAAAGTGGCCGCACCCTACGAGCCCTCTGTTCCCACGAACTCATGCTGCAGGAGGAAGCCACCGCGCCACCTGCGCGGTTGGAGGGAGCTTCCGCACTTGCGTGGCTACTGCACACACGCACTTGCGTGGAAGAAGAAGGTGCCACACCACCTGCATGGTAGAAACCAATCCCTCACCCTGCGCTATTGAAGATAGGAGTTGGCCACATCAGTTGCGCACCCTTAGTTGGTGAGGTGTACGGGCTGAAGAGGAAGTGCACACCTACAGGTTTTCTGTGAACGGGTTGGTGAAGGAGTGTGTGCACAAGTGGAGTATGCACACATTGAAGAAGAAGAAATAAAGAATCATTTCTTTCTGTGAAAAAGGATAGGAAGGCCACACCATCATTGAGTGTGTGTGTGTGCAAAGAAACAAGAAGGTCGAAGCCTTAGTGTGTTCACAAGTGAATGAAGCCATACCTCTTGTGTGTGCCCAATTGAAGGAATAATATACATGAATTCATGTATGAATAAGTGAACAAGTGGGTGAACACCATGAGAAGAAAGAGAGAAGGAGAAATTCACACTAAAAAACAACACACAATTTGGTGTGTGTGAGAAAGAATAAAAGAGTGTGACTCCAAGAAGAAGGTGTGTGTGCTAAAAGAGATTACACCTTTTGAGGGTTTATCACTCCAAGAAGAAAAGTGGATATCATGATTTCATGCATGCACATGCACACGTAAACAATGTTTAAATCAGGGGGTGTGCATTTGAGAAGTCCATGAACAAAGGTTCTTGAAGATATTTGAGATTCCATTCAAGTCATACATGAATATTGAGATGCCATGCAAACATTGCATGAAGATTCAAAGATTCCATGCACTCAGTGCATGAAGTTGATTTGAATAGAGACTGAAGCCAGACTAAAGGTAAATACATCATTTATCTGAGTTTTCAGTAGTTGAGAAGACCAGTAAGATTGAGTGGGAATATTTAGTGCAAGAACATATTTCCCCATCAAGATTCTTGAAGACAGAGGCCGGGTCATCCTTAGAATAAGGAGATAAATACTAAGAAATGAAGAGGAGTCCAAGACACCATAAGTGATCAGAAAAAGTGAGAAAGGCCAATAGACCTTACTCAAGGCTGTTGAAGACTCTTGAAGAGCTTAAAGAAGAACAGCTACTCGTGTGACTCGAGGAGCCAGGAGAAGACCCCCTTGTGATACTCAGGGTGGAGAAGTCTTCGGTGGAGGCTGAAGTAGTCCAGTGGGACTCTGGTTAAACTGTGTGATGCAGTATAAAGACCCTCTTGTGGGTCTCAGGAGAGATACATTGTGACTCTGTATCAACCATTGTAATTACTAACCAAATTATAGTGGAGAAACCAAGTTGGGGCATTTATCCAACATGGCAAGGACGTAGGCCTTTGGAGCCAAACCTTGTAAATCATTGTGTCCTGTCCCTTTACATTTACTACATCACTCGAGGAAAGGTTGAGAGATACAAGAAGAGTAGATCAAGGCCTTAATAAGCTATAGAGGTTTAATTGATAAAGAATCAATTAATAAATGTTTAAAAGGATCACTAATTCACCCCCTCCCCCTCTCAGTGATAACACTGATCCGGGCACTTCAATTTGTATCAGAGGGAGGTTTCCTCTAAAAGATCCAAAGGAGTCTTTATGAAGTGCAGATTTGAGGAAATGAGCGAACACCCTTAAATGGAGAAATCTTATAAGACTCAGAAAAATAGAAAGAAGAAATAGGTCAAGAAGATGAAGAAGAAGGTTGCTACTAATATAAAAAAACCTCATATTGAAGGTAATATGAAAGTCACAATAGATGACTATTCCTTTTATCACTCTTCTAATGAAGCCTGCTCTAGCTGTGATGATGATGGAACAATCAATGAACTTCTAAATGCACTCAAATATCTTCAGAAGATAGTCCCCAGGGATGTGGCAATGTGTATTGCTACAAGTATCCATGATCTTCAAGAAGAAAAATTACAGCTAGAAGAAGAATCCAATTCTATGTAAGATCAATTGGCAAGAAGTGTTGGCATAACTAACACTCTCACAAAGCTGGTGAAGGCTAAAGATGAAACCATTTCCCTTTGTAGTGAAAGAATTGATGATGTCACTGAATAACTACAAAGAAGAATTTGTGAGAAAGAATTCATTGAGATAGTGTTCAATGATGTTTTCCATGAACTGGAAAAGTGGAAGAGAGTGTCAATGGTGGTCAAAGATGCTGAACTAGAATACATAGTAAAAAGGGCAAAGGAGTTTGACAATTCATTGCAAGAAATGAAGAAGGTGCATGATGACCAGATGAAACAACTGAAAGAGAACTGGGAAAGTAATCTAAGATTTGTAGAGGATGAGAATACCCCTCTCAACATGAAATTCATTGAACTATAGTTGATATTGAAAAAGTAGCAATCACCCAAAGCTAAATCCTCTCAGTCAGCTAGAAGAATAAATGTTGTCACTCAAGTGTTCATTGAGAAGGATGATTCCAAAAGAAGAACATCCTCTAATGAAAGGGAAACATCTTCTAAGAAGAAGGTACCATCCATCCCATCTTGTACTCATGCTTCTAAATGTGTTTCCACAAAAAGTTCAGGATGGAAGAATAACTGTAAAAAATTATGGAAGAATAAGATGAAGAAAGAGAGCTCTCCTGAAAAAACATAGCAATTCAAGAAAAAGACCCAACAATCAGAATAAGTCAAGAATACAAGATTTGTGGGTCAATGTTGGTGTTGAAATAGGTAAGGGAATTGTGAAATGGATTGTTGGTAAAATACTCTAAATGTAAAATCACAAAGGAAGCCCATGCCAAGGGGAAGCAAGCCAGAGAAGAAGAAGAAACATCCACAAGTTCAGAAACATCTGTTTACTGAAAACAGATTTGGAATATTTGATAACATCTGGGATAAATGCAAAAGTGGTCAAAAGAACGATACATACCAATCTCCACATGTATCCAAAGATGAAAATAATAGAAGATCACAGAACCTAGCTAAGAAAGAATAAGTAACCTTGGGAATCAAACATAAGAAATTTGAAAATGCTCCCAAGAAGATTTTTCAAAAGAAAGAAAATCCCTTGGATTCCAAATCCAAGAAGGGTGATGCATCGAGATAGACTACCAAGAAAAAATGATTCTAATTTGGAAAGAAAGTTCATACCATGGATATTTGTAAATAATCCATGGAACTAAATAGAAGAAAACTGCACTCAAGAGGACAATCAATCCAAAAGAAGAAGAAGGGATTGATTAAAAATAAGCTGCCAAAGAAAGGTAACTTAAAAGAATCAAAAGAACCATGTAGAACATCCAAATATGAAGCCTCACTTCTAAATGAAATATTAATCATCTGGACAAGAAGATTCGGAAAGAATGAGAAAGGAATAAAATCAACATGCCAAAGCTAGTGCAAAAGGAAAACAAAAGATTTCAAATGAAGATGAAGTTATGTGTGTGAGGTGCAATAAAGCTGGTCATGTTAGTAATAAATTCGAGATTCTAGTGCTCAGAAGGCACTTAAAAAGAGAGGAGTCAGATACAAACAAGTGGAAGAGGTGTTGAGATCCACACCAGCACAAACATCATTGAAAATCAAATGTGCAAGTGTGAATAATGGAGAAAGTGAAACATCTCGGTTGAGAGAATATTCTCAACCTTGTTGTTCAAACTGATGAACCAAGGAGGTTACATCTTATTACCTCATCACTAGTATATACATGTTCTTACATTTCAGGTAATTGAAGATGATGATCACTCTCAAATTGAGAATGTTATGGACAGAATGGAATACGCCCCTTGAGGGGGAGCCCATCTGTAGAGGATGATATTTTGAGAATCATATCATCTCGTGAAAAATGAAGGTATTCCAATCACACTTTCATCCGTTGTTTCTTAATTGTATTTAACCTGTCAATTAAGGGGGGGTAATTTATTTAAGAAAAATGGATGAAAGGGGGAGATTTATCTTTGAACCAGAACATTCTATTGAGTTTGGTGAAGTATGTGTAGGATCTAGAAATTCATTGATATATCTGAAAACTTTCAACCCCCTGAAGCCTAAGCATGATCTCACATGTATAGTGAATTGTGTACATCATTGAATTCCTTGATTACAACACTCTTGTTTTCTACACCGGGTTAGCCCAAATAGACTTAGAGATGATTTACTAAAGGATCTTTGCTAAAGTGAACATGTGACATCATCCCTCTCTTAGTGATTTTCAAGAAGATGCTATTCAAAGGGAGGAAGAAATATTTTGAAGATAACCACACCACACCTTTGCATTTGGTTTCCAATAAGGGGGAGAAAATCTTGGCACATATATTTAACCATTCATATGTGCTCTAGTGATATTGACAACAAATCAAAGGGGGAGATTGTTGTGCACTGTGTTGCATTTTTTGTCAATAAGGTGTCACTGATTGAATTGATGAGAAGGAGTGTCAATATTTAAATGACAAAGGAAGTTATGGTGATGGTGATGATTGGAGAATAACCATGGTACTATGAAGCATGTCACTTAGGAGAATCACGAAGTGTCATAGGAGGTAATGGTTGAAACATTCTCCATACAAATCAGATGATTGTAGAGCTGATCTTAAGTTCAAAGAACTTGTATCAAGAAGATACAATGTCACAACATTGTTATAAGTCCATGCATTGTCTTCACAATGCATGAGGAGATAAATAATTACCATCCACAACCACATCGTGGATGAGGATTGAAGAAGGGTTCCATCCACAATCACTAAGTGGATGAGGAGGGAAAAAAGAACCATCCACATCACTAAGTGGATGAAGTGAAGAAGTTCCATCCATATCTACTAAGTGGATGAGGGATTAAGTGAATGAGATCCATCCATATTACTAAGTGGATGATGTGAAAATGAACCATCCATAGCTACTAAGTGGTTGAAGTGGTCTGAAGAAGACTATGCAATATCTCTTTGTGCATAAGGATTGGAAGATGATACAACCTCATCTTTGATTGGATCATTGAAGAATAGTGGAGAAACATTTGATTCAACTGTAATGGTTGATGAAGAACCTTCGATAATTCTCCCGTAAGTAGAAAATAAATGTTGAAGAGGAGATGAGGAATTCTAAAGAAGAAGAGGAGGTGAAGTATAGGAGAATGGAATTGAAGTATACTTGTCCCTACTTGTTTTAACCAATTATCCAAGGTGGATCTTATGTAAAAAAATATGCCAACTAATTGGCCCAGCCTTAGGGCCTCATCCCAAGGAACATGTGGGACTAGTTCACCACACCCATGGGGAAACTGCAGGGGCCAGCCCAATAGAGACCGGGCCGTGTGTAAGCCCGAGCCACGCGGAGGTCAAGCCCACGCAGCGTGGGCCCCATGGGCATGCCCGGAAGAGCATAGTGGGTGCTAGAGTGCGCCTGTAGGAGAACCAATGCGGGGCGGCACCGGAGGGGGGATAGGAGTTATCTGAGCTATATTTGGGAGGATCTGTTTGTTAAACCATGCAAGAAACGCGGAGCGTTTCGATGTGGGACAAGTTTTTAAAACGCGTGGGAAATCATGGCCTCTCATTCGATCACGCGTCTGATCACTACCATCCATCTCATCCGCGGTGCTGTGTTATAATCCAAGACATACACGGTCATTAAATATTGATCCAACGACTCAAATGATTGTCTTCAACCTCTCACCGAGCTGAAGACACCCCATGATGCCTCCTACAAACCAGAAGCAGCCAAGCGATGGAGAAGAAGCTCCCGGCCGCCTTTGATGAAGATAAGGCCTTCATTGTTTTCGTCTCCCCTTCACGAACACATGCATGCATTAAAAGTCACATGCAAGCAACGAGATAAAGAATTCGAATCAGGATGAAGAAAACAGAGTTGTGAGGCATTGTATTCATGCATGGATAGAACAGAAAGAAGCCATCCATGCATTTAGAAATGCATGCACGTGAAGACCATGCGCCATGAAGAAACTCTCACTGAACAGAGAAGAAAAACAAGATTTGATAAAATGATGAAATCCTGATGTTTTTGGGAAATCTGGTTTTACATTCAAGCGTAAGATTCGGGCATCCTCTGACTATAAAAGAAGGAGCTGATTCCTTAAAGGGAGCTGCTGAGCATTTTTTGAAGAAGTCCCACGAAGCTCCTGAGCATCGTGAAGCTTCATGCTCCGTGCACCACATGCGCGGCAGAACATCCTGGAGCCACACGAGGCTCCGAGAGAACCTTTCGTGCAACCCCTGTGTGAAAGAATTAAGAGAGGGAGGCCACCCCGAATGCTTCCCTTGCACGACAGGGAAGAGACCGATCAACGAACTTGCACGCCCGCTGCCTGCATACTTGCGCAATAGCAAGTGGCCCCACCTTGCGCGCCCTCTGTGCCTGCGAACTCATGCGGAAGGAGGAAGCCAGCGTGTCACCTGTGCGGTAGGAGGGAGATGCTGCACTTGTGCAGCTATTTCACTCAAGAACCTGTGCGGTAGAAGAAGGTGTCACACCACCCGCACAGTAGAATCCACTCCGGCACCATGCGCGGTTGAAGATAAGAGTTTGCCGCATCTTTTGTGTGCCCACCGTTGGTGAGGTGTCCGAACTGAAGGGGAAGTGCACACCTACGGGTTGTGTGTGCACGGGTTGAATAAGGGGTGTTTGCGCAAGTGGGGTATGCACAATTTGAAGAAGAAGAAATAAATAATCATTTGTGTGTGTGAAAAAGGAGAGGAAGGCCACACCATCTTTGAGTTTGTGTGCGCAAAGAAACAAGAATCTGATGATTTAGTGTGTTCACAAGTGAAGGAGTCCATACCTATTGTGTGTTCCCAAGTGAAGGAAGAAGATACATGAATGCATGTATGAATAATTGAACAAGTGGGTGAACAACTTGAGAAGAAAGAGAGGAGAAATTCACACTAAAGAACAACACACAATTTGGTGTGTGTGAGAAAGAATAAAAGAGTGTGACACCAAGAAGAAGGTGTGTGTGCTAAAAGATATTACACCTTTTGAGGGTCTATCAAACCAAGAAGAAAAGGGGATAGCATGCTTGCTTGCATGCACATGCACATTTAATCAATGTTTAAATCAGTGTGTGTGCATTTGAGAAGTTCAATAAAAAATGTTTTTAAAGATATTTTAGATTCCATGCATGTCATACATGAAGATTGGGATCCCATGAAAACATTACATGAAGATTCAGAGATTACATGGACTTAGTGCATGAAGTTCATTTGAAGAGAGACTGAAGCCAGACTAATGTTAAAGACATCATTTATCTGAGTTTTCAGTGGTTGAAAAGACCAAGAAGATTAAGTGGGCATATTCAGTGCAAGAACATATTTCCCCATCAAGATTCTTGAAGACAGAGGTCGGGTCATCCATATAAGAAGGAGATAAATCCCGAGAAAAGAAGTGGAGTCTTGGACACCACAAGTGATTAGAAGAAGTGAGCAAGGCCAACAGACCTTACTCAAGGTTGTTGAAGAATCTTGAAGAGCTTAAAGAATAAAAGCTACTCGTGTGACTTGAGGAGCCAGGAGAAGACCCCCTGTGAGACTCAGGGTGGAGAAGTCATCGGTGGAAGCTAAAGCTAGCCAGTGGGACTCTGGTGACATTGTGGGATGCAGTATAAAGACCCTCCTGTGGGACTCAAGAGAGATACAGTGTGACTCTGTATTGACCATTGTAATTACTAACTGAATTATAGTGGAGAAACCATGTTGGGGCGTTTAACCAACATGCCAAGGACGTAGGCCTTCGGAGATGAACCTTGTAAATCATTGTGTCTTGTGCCTTTAAATTTACTACATCACTCAAGGAAAGGCTGAGAGATACAAGAACAGTGGATTGAGGCCTTAACAAGCAATAGAGGGTTAAGTGATAATGAATCAGTTAATAAATGTTTAAAAGGATCACTGATTCACCCCCTCCCCCTCTCAATGATCACACTGATCCAGGCACTTCATATAGTACCAGACACTTATATTTATTCTATTTGAAAAATAATCATCTAATTTGTATGTGGAACCTGAATATTTATTTTGGATAAATTTTGGGTTGTTTTTCTGATAAAATTCATTTTTTTATAAATAGACAAAAATAATGCATTTTAATTCAAAACATCTTTTTCATTAAATTTATTTTCAATGTTAATTATCCTTTTAAAATATTATAATGAAAAATTATATTATTCTTTTAGTAAATAACCCAATTTATTTCATTTGATTCTTTCTCAAATTAAAATTATACATAAAAACTATGTGATCTTCTGAATGTTTTACATTAAAAACTCATTTTTTAATCTTTAAATGGTATTACTATTAAACCTAATTTAACGAAGTCTATGATTGGAATTATAAAAACATGGAAATAAATTGTTGTAATATGTAGAATCAATTTTTCTAATTGGTTTAAATTTTCTTTTGAGAAATAGTAACTTTTTTATATTATTTACCACAGTAAAAGGTAAATAGGGTAATTAAAGGTAAACTTAACATTATAATATTATAAAGTCACAATAACACATGTCCTAATATTATAGGATAAGTTAATATCTCCCATTAACATCCTTTGGTAGATATTGTGAATTTTTAATCAACTTTATTGTGTTTATGATATTTATAAAATTTAATTTAATGTATTTGAAAAATATGTCCTAAATTTGTCTATTCTTACTATAAAAAATGAAATATTGGGTTATTCATGTGATATATTCAACTATTAATAGTATATAGAAAAGATAAAAATAATTAATAACTCATGGAAATTTTTTATAGTTTATATAAAATAAATAATTAAATTTAATTAGGACATATTGATAATGCAGTTAAACATGTATCAAAGAAATAATCAGATAAATTTTAAGAGTTAAAATGTACTAAAACAAAAATAGATCTTTTCAAAAAACTGAAACTTTTCTAATTTTTAATGGATGATTATATTTTACCCATACTCACCTATACGATAAATAAAGTATTTATGACCCATTTTGAATCAAAATTGAATTTATATTAACTTAATAATCTTAAAAATTTCAAGTGTTCCCCTCCCTTATCCAATAAAAGGAACCAATTCATCATTTTTATTAACACCTCCAAAACCTTCTAGTTTGGCCAGGATCTTCCCAAAACTCTTCTTAGAATCCCTAGATGCATTCACACTTCATTGTTGTAGGTATAACACCCTCTATAGTGTTTTTAAGGTTTTAATCAAATGTGATCAATTGAAGAAGATGTATCGTTTGATTTAAGTATATTTATTTTAGTTCTTATTCCACTTCATTATAATATTCTTTATCCTATATGAAATAATAAATCATTTATCAAAAATATACTATAATTTTATCAGGATAATATCAACACCTAAATTCATATCCACTTCCATTAAATGGGAATGTAATTAATCATTCATTCGTATGTGTGAAATATGACTTCCATGATCCGATCTAATTCAATTTTCATAGACATCTCTCAAGACTTGTAATAATAATGGAATTAACATTAATATGTGATATTAATGGAATATTAATCATTATAGGATAATAATATACCAATCATGTATTTCATTTCCATGCAAAAAACATGATAATGTCATTCTGGAGAATATGTGAACTATCACCTCCATAATGACATGTGACACCTTTTTTATTAATTATATCAATTTTGTGATATATATATTTAAATTTGTAATATCATATTAAGTATGTTATTATAATTCCATAAAGATAAAATAATACTTAACTTATTTCCATAATGATCAATGAATCTTGGAATATGGTACTCATGCGTACATATGACTTACCATCTCTATAATTAAAACATTGAACATTTTTCATAACAACACATAATGGTTTTATTTAACGGTATAATTTATGTATGAAAATAATAAAAATACAATAAAATTTATTCTAGATATTAAGGACTTATGGCCACATGGTCTACTGACATCATACCAATTCATTTTGAACTAATGTACCGAATATCAGTAAAATGTCCCATGTGAACTTAAATAATTAAGTTATTTTTGTAACATAGTAATAAGTGATAGAAAAAAATAAACTTGAACAAGGATATAAATAAAGTCGAAATTATCCTAAGTGTAATATTCCAGAATATAAAGATTGTACGTGATGAATCTCACTCATGGTAAGTGACATCCTCTCAATCTTCACTCATTGAGGTGTATTTCAATAATATACAATGCATTATTTTACATGGTGTATATTTAACCCCCTTTTAATTTTATTTCATTTAATTTTTATTAAAATAAATCTTTTCCTACAATGTTTCCTAAAAAAATGATAAAAGGAATTTTTCTTTAATAGACACGGTGACAATAACTTTTCTACCATCGTGACCATTATTTAATATTTGGATTCCTCTATAATTCGTAATATTTTTAAATTTAAAATAAATACCATATTCTATTTTCATATATGTTTGTATTGAAATTTTTTTTAAAGAGATTTGATTATGTCAAAATCGTTAATTGATATCATTTTATTACAATGTGGAAATGTTACTTTTCATTTATCCTTGTTAATGTGTAATGACTATGTTATGGATATTGGGAATTTCTTATGTATATGGTTGGATAAATTATAAAAAGAGTGTGGTTGATCCCATGATAGCTCTCCAATGCTTTAGGAAATGAGATTCAGGTAATTGATAATGTTTCTCTTATGAGATTTAGGGAACACTTTGTGACATGTATTCCAAATTTTACCTTGATGGTTACTCCCATCATAGCTTTGAAATCTTAAATGTATTTATGATATGGATTCCTCAAGTTATCTTTTTGATTAATGATTTATAAAAAGTTTTTTAGTAATATTTTGATTTCTACTGGTTTGTTAAAGAACTAACGTTTTATGGGTAAAATGTATGGGTTTGTTGAAATATTTTCATTAGTTTAAAATATTCACAGACTAAGTGTTTAATTCCTTATTTATATCCCGTACTAATATTTTTGTGCTCATAAAATGTTTTTGAAATATTTCTCTCATGATTTAATGAAAAATAGTGTCAAGGATGAGATCATGGAAATGTTATTAAGTTTGACCATGAAACAAAACCATTTTTCTTTTTAAACATTTTTTGTTTTATAAAAAAATCGATAGTGAGTAGAATTTTCTACTTTTTAATACAAGAGTTTTTGTTCAATAGTTATGGACTACTTAACTAACCCTCTAAACCTGAAAATATCCTATGTGTAAATTCTTGACTTAACTCATGATTATGTAATATTTAAGGTTGGGTCTTTATATACTGTAGTGGAAAAAATATCATTATAATGTAGAGAATACTTTTGGAGTAAAATACACTAGTTTCTAGTATCCATGAATGGGTTATGGTAACATAAAATTTAAATGTATGAATTATAGGACATAAAGGATGAAATTAAATAGCTTAAAACAAATTCCTTCACAATCATATCCACGTTTTGTTAATTATTGAGTGTTCAATAGGGAATGGAAATGAAAAATGATTTCTGATAGGGTATGAGATAAATGGCTATAATTTCAACATTTATATCATAAAAAAAATTATCTAGAATCATGTAATTATTAAAACATAAATTCTATTTTATGATGTAGAATCTATAATAAATGATGTTCCATGGCTGTATTTTCCATAGTGAATTTCTTTATATAACAACCTATTTTTGTATAATATATTTTTCTCTAAATAAATTCAATGTTAAATATCATAAACTATTTAAAAAATCAAATAAAGATAGTCCATGAAATATTATCTGAATTATATTATATAAATTGAGGACTCATAGGTAGAGTTTTTTAAAAAAATTAAATTAAACAATTATTTATTTATGTTGTAAAATTTTTCATATCAAATATTATTTCAAATTTTCAAAACATTGGTTGTAATTATGAACAAAGGTTAAATTGTTTTATAATATATACACCTGTTTATATATTTAATTTTCCTAAAATATTTTCAACATAAAAAGTTTATAAGAGTTTTTTTAATCAAAAATGATTTCATTTTTTATAATAAAATAATTTCAGTAATGTAAATTTATAGAAATGATAATTTTAAACAACACATTATTTTTTACCCTTAAAAAATACATTCCAAAATAATAGGGTTTACAATGATGTAAATTAATATTTATAGAAAAAATTCTACAATATATGAACACTAATTTATAAAATAAGTTTTTTATTTTTTATCACCATTCTTATGTTAGGTAATAATTGAAATTATAGTTTCGGTATAAAAAATCAATTGTAATACTTAAAAATGATTTAGCATTATAAAAGATCCATGTGAGCCTTATCCCTGTTGGTGAGGTATCCTTAAGTGAATCCAAGAGGCCTATGTTCAAAAACAGGTAGAGGCATATTTTACAGGGGCACTGTAGCAGCGATGTAGCAGTTATTGTTGCAGACTTTACTCTGTAGAGGTACTGTAACAGAACTGTACACTGTACGGTACTGTAGCAGGTATGGTACACTATCTTGGTATCATAGCAGTTAGTGTAGCATGTACTTTTCAGTATTTTAGCAGCTAGAACACTTCACCTTGGGCCACCTGTTTGGGCTTAGAGTCCATATGGATTTCGGGCCACCTAGACATCTGGTCAGTAGGGATTTCAGGCCACCTTTAAGGCCTTGGGGCCACATAGAGGCTTTCGGGACACATCCAGTTTCTCCAGACAGACTCTATAAAAAATGAGTATCCCAAAAAGAGGATTCAAAGTAGTTGCAATCCCCAGAGTAGATCCAAATGGATTTTTCAGAATTAGAGGGTATGCCTAATCACATGAATGGGGGTTGTAAAAAATCAATAACAATGACAGCCTTCAGGCCATCTTGGAATTAAAAAAAGTGAAATGAGTAAAAATGGAGTGATATATTTTAACATACCATAAAAAGTTAAAAAATATTTCTCATGTGCGATGATGAGAGGTTTCATGTTCAAGCATCCACCACACCATTTTTATATTATAATATTAGAGACATTCACCCAGGAATCATGGAATAGGACTAATGATATGTAATGTGTACATGAAAATTCATAACGAAACTCCTCCTTTTTTATCCTCCATATTGATGATATCGATTTTTTATCTTTTAGTCCCAATTAGTTATCATTTACATTCCATTTCAAAATTGATTTCTAATTGAAAATCTATGAACTGAATGAAAGTTCTATTTTTCCCGATCATTTTTTCTTGTTTTATTTCCACTCAAAATATATATTACACAATATTATGTGATGAATTATATATTTATTAAATAATTAATGTTGATATATCATAGTGATAACTATTATCATCATATCATATTTTAACATAATAAAATAATTACTTTCCTTCATACAAACAGACTACATCCTCCAAGAAGAAAAAAGTTTTTTTACAAAACTACATTAAATAGATTTTTTTAAACTATATTTTAAATGAAAATATGATCATTATGATACAATAAGGATTTTGGAAAGAAAATTTATATATAATATAAATAATATTGTCAATAAATAGTCATTATAAATTCCACATCATAAAGCGAGCATATTAAGTGGATAATTAGTTTATTCATACTATATAATATTTTCATATCAATTACCCCATCATCCAATTCTCATGAATTATATTATATAATATAAATATAAAATGATATGAAAATTATTATATATTTAATATAATGATATTGAAAATAAATATTTTAATAACCTATAATTAATTTTTGTACGTTAATGTTTTATTTGTTCGAACAACAATGTATAACAATGTTATAAAATAATATCACGGAGAAATAAGGGAATGAATTATTGGAATTATATGATATTACTATATAACTAAATAAATAAAATTTTCTAGAATGGTAATAGTATTTTTAAAATAATTAATTATTATATAACATATGTTCATTTAAAATAACAGAATCATTCCCATCATTGATTTCATTATAAATGATCATAACCTAAATTCCTCTATAATGAAATAATAACCAGAAAAATTATTAAAAAGAATCAATTTAATTTCCTTATGTGGTTACATAATTATGAACTTTTGGTTATGAAAAAATACAATCATCTATATTATGAATGTATTTGAAAACACTCATGAATACATAAATGCAATAAAGAATTGATAATATGTAACTAACGTAGATGTGGAGAAATTTCTTAATAAATCATAAAAAATAAAGTATATATTAAAAATATTTTGAAATAGTTTATAATGATATTAATTTTTATATATAAGATATTCAAACACATTAATGAATTTCATGAATTATCATAAATGGTTCTTTGACTCATGTTTCATTTCATGATACATATACATTATTATCCAATATGATCCAATTTTAATATCATACTTACTTCTTATTAAATATTTTATATAATGGTCCTCTCATTATTATTGTTAATTAAATATTTATTTCAAATTCTATCTATGAATGTGGTTTTATTTAATGTTTAAAATGGCATAATTGTTGTTAATGAAAATTTTACATCACTGCGATATAATTTTTAAGATCCACTAGAATAAGTGGTTTTTTAAATTATATAATGATCACGAATTTATTTTACAATTAATATTAATAAAATATTATGTATTTAATAATAAATATTTTTATTCTTTTTAGGGGTTTTTATTCATGTTTTATGAAATTAATATGGTGTTTCTAAGACCTCAGATATTCCTTCATCGAGTTTTAACGCCACATCATGAACATCTAAATTTAATTCCTAGTTGCTTCCAAAATAATATTTTATGCCATTGCTCATTCTCTTCCTCTATGTGGAGAATGAAATTATAATTAATAATTTTTACCATAAATAATATCTTCCCCAAAAAAGATGTATCATTATTGTGAATAATTCTTATCCTCTTTAACAAATTTTTTCCCATCTTTATCATTACTTTACTAAAAAAAATGTTATCAATAATAAATGTAGACCATTTTTTGTGTAATATCTTAATATATTCAAGTTTACCATCTCTTTTTTGAGACTAATATTTTCTTTATTTCATTATATTGAATGTTTTAAACCGCTATAATTCAAAATATAAAAATGATTTTGATCCTTTAAAACCAAAAGGGTTTATCTTCCACACCCTGTAAATTTTTGATATTTTTCATGTATTTATACGATTTTATTATTAATGACTCTTTCGAAATTTATTTTTTTTTCACAGAATTCCCGTCACTATTCTAGCCATTTTATCTTAGTCTTAAATTCTATATTTATATTTTTTATGCATATAACTATTTCAAAAATTAATTTTCATCTTTCTCACATATGAACTTTTAGAAAATAAATTTCCAAATTTACCCTTATTATTATCACATATGTGAAAGATAAATGAGTTTTATTAAAAACATTTAATTTTATGAAACTAGTTTCCTCTTTATATCTAAATTCATTCTTTCTGTTGTAGTTATATTTCTTGAAAAATGCTTTTAAATGATCGTATGAAATTAAAAAATGTTGGTTTTTATAGATCCAATAACATTATAGAGTATTAATTTTTTTAAACTATATAGAAATTTTAAGAATCATATTTCCCTATTACATGGATTCTTTATTATATGATTAGTGATTAATTTATTGTGTAAATCAGATGTATATATAATGATGAGTGGGATCCTATATCTACCACTGATACATTGGTTATTGTTTTATATTTTAAGAGATTGTATTTCATTATCCATGGGGGAAATGATCAAAACCAAATTGGCCCCCCTTCATAGATATGATCAAAACATAAAATGAAATCCTTCTCGGATGTGTAGACATCATGAAGTGTTAGCTTTCATGGATATAATCACGACATAAACTGTCATCATTATTGGAGTATTTCACCAAAAAATGGTGATCCAACTTGGATTCTCTCAAATGATTTTGATTCCATGTTCTTGTGTTTTATGGTAATTAATAGTTATGATACTGTTACATGACTTGTCATATTTTTGGAACATACCCCTGAATTTTCACCATTATTCATCTACAGTATCTCAAACACTTATTCAATTTTATATAATTTTTCATCTAATATTACATTTCCTTATATCATGTCATAGGAACAACTATTAATATTCCGTATAGATTTTAATAAAATATCTGCCCACTACAAATGATTTCTTGTATGATTATGTCCTAAACCATGATGATTTTTTTTTCACTACATAGTGTTTTACATCCACCCTTTCTTATTTTTTGAATTCCCATTGTTGTGAATATTAGTATAACATATGCTAATTCAAGAAGGGATTCAATTTTTGTTCTATAAATGTTAAATTGGCAGAATATTTGAAATATATATTTTATATGTAATTTTTTCTTAATGATATTAGTCGTTCCATTATTTTTTTGAGAAATATATTAATTATAAAAGTATATGTAATGTAAAAAATCCCATTTAATTATAAAATTTGATTTTACAAACATATATTCACTATAAGAATACTATGTAATTATATAATAAAAAGAAAAATAGTTTTATATGAAGAATTTTTTTTTCATATATAATATGATTTATATAAAATAATTAAATCCAAATTTTAGAATATGAACATGAAAAATGGAAAAAAAATTAAATTAACCACGTTAAAATTATCATTCAACAATTTTTTTCCCAATTTTCTAAAATGGTCTATTTTTTGAATATATAGTCACAAAAAACATTTTATTATTGGAAACTATTTTTTCATATATTTTAAAATACATAATAAATTGAATATTTTATTAAAAAATAAGTTTTCTGTTAAAATTAATCCAATATATTTTATTTGAATTAAAAATATTTTTTAAATTGGTATAAAATATTTTTTTATAACAAAAATTCATTTTTCTAGAAAAGGACTACATTCATCACGATTAACATATATAATTTTAAAATAAACTATGCTAGTTATATGAATTGAATTTTATAAAATGGATTCAATGTTTTTAATGATGATATTTAGTAACAGATTATTACATCAACATAATTTTTGGTCATTATGAAAATTAACCATATAAAATATGATTCACCTCAATAAGGGAAAATCAAGTACAAATTTAAACATAAAAACTAAAATTATCCCTAAAATATTTCATTATATTATTAGATATTTTTTTTCAACCATGTCCATTTTAGTTTTTAATATATGTTAAATTGTTTCAGTATTTCATTGTCAATGGTCATAATATTATTTTTTTATAAAATATTAAATGAAATTGTAACCCTATTTTTTTAATATCATTAAATTTATCTCTTAGGGATAAAAAGATAGTATGATTAATTATAATTGATTATTTGAAGGATAAATGTTTTTTTATTATTGTAATGTTTATTTTCATTTTTTTGTAATATTTACCTTTAATCTCAAGGAACATTGGCATAGTGCTTTTACAAACCATTGGAAGACCATGTAAGTAAATTTAAAAACCAAAATGCTAATATTATCTAGTTGAGATGGTGTTTGAAAAAAGTATATATATATATATAATATTATAAATTATTTTAATTAATATATTTGAATTTCATTCTGATAATGAGGTAATTAATTTTAAATTTAATAAATAGTTACAAAGAATTCAATTAATGATATATTATAATAAAAATTTTATTAATTAATGATTTCAAATGAATTAAAATAAAATCAACCCACAATTAAATGGTTTTTTCTAAATAATATAATCCATAATACACTAATGAGACAGTTTTTCAACTAGAGTACAATCAATAACACTTATAGATTAAAATTATTGATACAATGGTAATCGTAAAAAAGATTATTTGGGGTGGGGTGGTTGACTAAATTGATGAAGATCAAAATATATTGACAATTTTAAAAATAATATTATATGGATACACATATATATATTCCATATATAATATTGTATTCTATAATAATCTAATTTTATTATTTGTTCTGGAATCAAACATTACTATATTTTAATCTTTTCATGGTTTACATTTATTTTTTCGCCCATAATTATAAATAGGAAACACATCTCATATCCTCTCCAAATTGAAGGAGTTATTTCTAAGAAAAGACTTACCCAAAACCATTCAAAAAATTGCATCACATCATTGAGTCCCTAGTTTGATTTGGAATCCAATATAAAAATGATTATGGATACAAAACAAGTAGTTGATCATTGAATAGGTATAGTTATCAACGTTTTTATTTCATTTTAATTATTAATATAATTACTTCAAAAAATACCCAATCGTGAAAAAAATAAATATAGTAGTATATTAAGTATTATTTTCAAAAAATTAAGATTGAATGGAAAGTGATGTGATTAAGAGTCATTAAATCCCAATTCCTTAAATGGTTCTACTATTTCTATTATTAGATGTATTCACATTTAGTTTATTGATCCTTTTTCCCTTATAGATATATGATCTCTTATGTTTTGTTTTAGGGGTTAGTGTATAAATAGACAATCATTTTCATTAGGATAGAAAATTATAAATTTTATATAAATTCATAATGTCTCTAACATCCATAAATCATTACAAAATAGCTTTCCAAAGGTATAGTATCATTTGGGATTCTATTCCCAATGGTGCATAGGAGTTCATATTGGTTGAGAAGATAGGTGTCGAGATCAACACTCACTGTTGGGATGAACTAATTCTAATTTTCATAGACTATTATAAATTAATGGTAAGATTTTTATTATCTTAATATTAATTATCTAGGTCTGGTTACCCTAATTAAATGAACAATCCTTGAATCCTTCAACATGTAATGGGGCCTCTCTTAATTAGGAAAATTTTATATATCTAATGTTCTCCATCTGTTTCAAGTTATTTCTTAAAAATGAGTAGATATTTTTATCTTTAATCCATATAAAAAGTTATTATAGAGCATATTGTTTTTTTTTCATGGATATTGGTGTTTCATGGATGGGACTAAACCAACATGTTGTTTCTTACATACTCTATTAATAACAATAATAATAACCCACTTTGTTAATTTAAATTCATGTAACATAGATTAATGTCAGGAAAAGTTCTAATATATAGTGGTACAAAGGAACCATGTATGGAGATTGATCCTTAACAAGTTGTTCTCGGTATCATTATCATTTAATAATCAGATTCATTTTCCCACCCTCAACTCTTTAATGGGATGTTATAGATAATTAATGAATATGAGGGTTATTTCCCAAGGGCTTACCAACATGAAAATCGCAACAGAACTTATACCAAGGTTGATAAACTTTTATTAGTGGAATCATATAATGTATATAAACATGGATTTCAAAATAAGATTTCCATGACCAGGTGAATCTTATGACATGAGTGATATAATAAGTTAAAATACCCAATCTTAGGTGATCCATGATCAGCGTGATCAATAATGAAAAATATGTGATCATTATCATTGCATGTGGATAGAAGACATATACATAGGTAATACTTAATGGTGTGTTTTATATAATGTTCAAGTCCTTGGATAACATCTTATATATCCTCTTAATATAAAAATTAAGAGTCTTACTAGTTCAAAATGTTCCTAACTCGGTAGTTCATTTTGGTAAATGGGATAATGGTTTAGTCATAGAGAGAAAATTATTTAAACAGATTAACACACATATTGTCCAGTAATGGAATAATAATTCTCATATTACCATATGAAGATACACATTCTATGTTCCAACAAAACGGGAATATATAGGGACATACACAAGGGTAGATCCCCATTGGAGCTATGTCCTTTGGAAAACATCGAACATATCTTGTTTTTATATGATTTAGAGTCTTTATAGTTCAAATAACTTATCAATACATTTATGTACGAGAAATAATGATAACACCAAATGATAATTTGGATCCTATGGGTTCAAGTTCTTATAATATGGATGGATACACAACAAGGTGGTTCCTATTTAGAGCTCATTCCATGAGATGGCATCCCACGTAAACTGTTTCGATAAGAAAATTGACCTCATAAATTAGATAGATGTGTATTTGAGTGTTTCTAATATAAAAGGAAATCATTTTTTATTATGTATTACTTACATGATTTACATTTTGGGGATATTTTCTAGAAATTTCCTAGTGTTCATCATGATATCTCTGATGATTGTGGACATTTATGATGTTTCCATTGCGTGGTCTAGCTGACTTGTTTGAGTTCCACCCCATGAAATAGATGAAATGTACATAGTAATTTTTCAAGATAGATGTATAAATTTATAGGGGTTGAATATAATATGAATGATTATTCAAAAGTATGTACCATAATCCCTAATACATGTCCTAGGGTCTTTAATTAATAAACATAGACACATCTAAGGGTGTCACATTATGTAGATGACATTTCTTATGTTTTTTATATGACACCACTGGCCTCTCTAGAGGACTTCATATGAATGTTTCTTAATTATTAGGGGGATTTAAATTACTTGACTAGTATATTTATAGGAATTTATTTGATTGACACAATCACATGAAAGGGTGTTGTGTGATCATGAGTAACATGCCTGAGGGTTGTAGTGAGTTTTTGAAAATTCAGAAAAAGTGCATGACACCTTTATATGAAAACACTCAAATCCTTGTTTGTGTAAATCTATTGTATTTTTAGATATTATTAAATAATATCCCCAATGTTCATCAATCATTTTACATTTTGTGTTTCATATATCCATGTAGACACATAGAAATTAATTCTTGTAATCTCGATTGAATATTTAAAGTCCACCACATGATAAATAGGGTCATCATGATAAGTGAATATATATAGTTTGAAATCCATTAGGAAAATAACCAATATTTTTATAAGGTATTACCCTTTCTATTGTGTGGTATTTAGCTCAGATAATTCTTTTATTGTTTCATCACTCCTGTGGGTGTTCCTTGAATCTTTTTTCATTGCGTGTATTGTTCCAAGATAAAATAATTCTTAGGCCTCACCATAATAGTGCTACACCTCTATACATAATGCATAAATCTCATGTTTTGGAATGAGTCATTGGAAAGTGTATCACAATGATAACATAGCATGAATCAACAGTTGGTATTCCATGGAATTATCTCGATGTCTCATGGTAAAAGGATAATGTGAGAACACATTACCATCAATTTTTTTAAACCCTCATTTTTTATATGCTCTCTCATGATCCTATAAATATGTTAAAGAGCCTTTATAATATTAATAGGATATGTCTTGGAGTATTCATGAGACTATGATATATGTTAAATATTACTTCTAATGATCTATGAATACTTTTCTTGGCCCTTTTGTGACATAGTGTAGATTTTTCATGGGTAATTCACGAGTTCAATTTGTCTTGTCCAAGGTCATCGGAGATATCATGTTACCTTGTCATGGTCTATTGATGAGATCATGTTAAATATTCAATGTTCCTTAACAATATGAATTGTATGATTACATAATCTCGTTATTTTATTTCTTAAAATAATATATCATAACCTCATATGAGGTTATATAATTTTTCATCCTTTATTATTTATTTTACAAGAATTCAATCATATTTCGTTTAGTTTTCTATTAGCGAATCACATGATCAATAAGAATGTTATTGTGGCATGTGATAATTGTTAGGGAACAATGCTCTATATTTATATAGTTTTTTTTAAGATATTTATGGATCCTACAATGGTGTGTGATGATTTCCAATTTCAGTCTCCCCACATTTCAATGGTGGGTTGTATTATTACTGATGCATATTGTGAAAGAATGTGAACATTGTCATGGAAAATTGACAGACTTTTCTATAGATCTAGATGAGAATAACACAATTGAATGTACATTTACAGGGACCGTATCATAATCCTGATGGCCTATTAGACCACATGTTACATGATCAATGGATCTTTTCTGGAATCATTTTCATGATCATCTTCAAATTTTTGTATTCTTTAACAAAAACATGAGAAATTATTTGGGGATATCAATTACTTTAGTTCATTGAAATGTTTCATAATTTGACTACGATATCCTATAGGGGGATTCACGGGATCATATAATGATCATGAAAAACAAATGATTATTTTGTACTTCCTTCCATGGGTCATGTGATGATATTTCCCCTTGGGGAATATGTGACCCTCATGATCCATTCACATCACCAATATATAGCCATGTTTCTCCTTCTATTTTCTAGTACCAAACATAATAAATGTTATTCCAGTATATATGTTATCTTTAAATTTTTTATGCTCATTTCAAAGGTGTATAAAATTCTACCACTTAGGAAAACGGTTTGATGGGACGATGACATTATTTTGAGGATGTAAAATGGCCACCCGTTTCTAAGTTTTTCTTAGAACGGTTTCTTGAGCAGTGTTTGGTATTCCATGTGATCATTAATATCACACTAGTCATCAAATAAATAATTTATCCAGGAAGAAACTCATAAAACTGATGAATTTATATTTTTAACTTTTTAAATTTCTTATAACATGTATTATTAAATATAAAAATTACATTTAGAGAACTACATCACCAGAGCCAAATCCAATGATCCACTTCGTGGGACTTCATCACAAGAACCATTAATCAATACAACTTAATTGTATTTGATCACATGATATCACTATGTCGTCACCTCACCTATCCACTTTGGCTTAATTCTTTAATCAATGACCTATAACAAAATCAAAGGTAGTTTGGTTGATATAGTATAAACATCATTGATTGTAGGGTAATCTCAGATGATTCCCATGGTCTAATAAATATTTTTCTTGTTATCACCAGACCATTTTTCGAATCTTATAACAATTATATAGTCACATTGTCATGAAGAAAAATATCATTTCTCACGATTGTATGGGGTTACATGGGTCATGTGATTTATGAGATCAGTCATTGTCCACATAAACTGGAACATTTATATGTGTCAAGAATCTAGTGTGATTACTAATGGTTCATGCGATCTTTAATCCATATATGGGTAAAATCATTCATGTGATGCAACTCATGTTACCAATTTTTTTATCATCTAAAATTTAATTATTTTACTTCTTATCTTGATTGAATCATGCTCTTTTGTAGAGGTCATATAACTCACTAAAATCTTATAATACAGCTGGCCAGAGGTTTGTGATTGATGGGAATCTTAATTATGACCCTCAGTATCATGTAATCCTTGAAAATATGGATTTAAAGGGGATTATCACTCTTGAACATCTAAAATTTTTATCTGTCACATCATTATATGGTTTATCTGATATATTATATATTCCACTTAGTTTTCCATATGGTTGTGATATAACCCATAATTAATTTTTTTTAATTTTATTAATGTATATACATCTGCTCTTTGTATGATCTGATGAGTGGATTATGTTCAAAGTGGAACATATGGCCTTGAAGTAAGTTATGTGATGAATGGGAATGGTCAATCATGATCACGAAGATATTCTATAAAATATCAATGTAGTTTTATGATATTAATCTTTATGATGTGTAATGGAATTTTTTGTTTTTCACATATCATCATTGTAAACTAATCATAGGGATAATTAATCTCTTGTGCTCCACACTATTTACATTCTTCTATCTCAAGGATGATTGGGTATTGGTCTTTGGTATATTTACTATTTAGGAAGAAAACCTACTCTCAATGTTATGAAAGATGATTTTCTCATTACTATGGACATTTGGGATGACCCATCATAAAATCACCCATTGGAAATGGAAATTGTCATCATATAAAAAGAGAAGATATATAATAAGATGAACATATTATCTATTTTATCTCTTAAGGGACATGTCAACAACATATTTCACTATATAGGGACCCATCCAACTATTATAAATCCTCATTGATTTCCTTCCTAATAAAATCAAAATAGAGAGGTAAATTATCAAGTCATTCTGGTAGTAAAGGAGGATGCCTCATAGGTATATCATATGATAAAAAAGTAATTCATGAGAATTTAGTTTTTATGGTTCTAGGCATATTTTTTTGTGGATGGGTCTTCCCAGTTAGGGATTAACTCATTGGATTTTGAGTAAGTAACATCATGATTGAATCATTATTGGAATATGTGTGGTCCATTAATATAACTATGATGACTACTTCCCGCAATTACCAAGTCATTGAACATATCCAATATAGAATAATCATTTATTTGATTGGGGTCCCATTAAAATTATTATTTAGATTGACATGAGAAAATTTCATGTGTTATGAATATGATAAAAATACAAATATTGTTCATGCCTCATTCATTCATAATATGTTGAATGATTTCATGGTCTAGTTAATTCCATTAAGTAATAATAAGGTTTTCAATATTTTGGGTCGCAAAACCATACTAGCTTCATTTCATATCCTTCACTAACTATGAATTTTTTTTATAATAGTAGTAGTTCTATTGAGAATATAATTTTTAAAATACCTATCAAGGATAGAGATATTGTATATCATATAGATGATATGATTATATGTTAGATATATAACCCTTATTGATTTTCCTTCTAGTTGATCAATATTCGAGTGTTTTCGCCTCTTCCCATAGCTAATATGGGGGAATAAAAACATCACATGATCATATTCTAATTTTTTTCTCATGATGTTTTAGGAACCTAAAATACTATGATAATTATTCATCCAATTGATTCTCAAATCATATAGTCTTATGACCATAAATAGTTTTTTGTGGATGATTAAACTAGGGGTGTATTGAATTGACCATACATCTACGTGGAAGATTTAAGTTATTCACCTAAACCCTTATATATTATTGTAATGGAGTTTATTCCAGACATGGGGAGCCTCCAGTAATATACTCTCATAACTGAGACAGACTTCCTATTAGTGGGGTTTAATTTTTTAAGTGGTTTTAATTTTGATAATAAAGAAATATGGTGTTGAAATTAAGATGAGAGATCATGAGACTTACCCACTTTCTTATTTTTTGACTCATCTAATACAAGATTTTGTAGATATGGAATCTGAAAACCATCTATTATCCATTCATCCTTCTTACATACCAACTAATATGGTGATAGGGAACCAATTAAAATTATTGATAGTATAGTAATAAATTTTTACCCTGGTCAATATGAATTTTTTAGTGGATTTTTGAGGCCATTAAGAATTCCCTGTCGTTGCCTTTTTAAATTTAGGTGAATGTGTGTTTGATTTTAAATAGTAATTTAGCATCCTACATTATATTTCTCTAACACTAAATCAATGATAATATTGTGAGATGTACTAGAGTACCATTAATGAAATATGTTTATCCGATCAATTAATAATAGAAGCATTGAATATTCCTGAATAGAAACATCAAATTTTCTCTCGTCTATAATCTCACCAAGATGTATAAACATCCTAAATATATGAAAAGTAATCATGGATAACTAGCATGTGTTCCCATTTTAGGATATCATCATATTTATTTGATAATAATAATAATTTAATAGAATAGGTATATTTTTTAATCTAGAATGTTTTTCCATATGAAACTGGTTAAGAAACAAAGTGGATGACACAACAGTTCTCAATCTATAGTTCTCGATGAACTCTGGTTGACCTTGAACATTCAATGGACCAATTTTTATCATGATATATCCATTATAGGATTTAATATTTTTTAAAAACCTAGTATTTACTCAATAATATTGAGAGTCCTATATCATTTACACATTATCAATGGATAATTATTTCGAACTATACATTACTATTTCCATCATTATTATTTTCCATGATGTTCATTACATATTATTAACTAGATATCACGTGGATCATTATAGTTATTAAAAATTTTTATAATACCTTGTAATACCAAAATACAATATTTTAATGCATAAATTAAAATATATTTTTTTCAATGTTTATCATAAATGCATATATACATGATATTTCTATTTTATATAAATATTATAATCATTAAAGACCATCTGATTAAAAGGAATATTTTGTTAAAAAACACTTAATAGAGGAGGAATTCTGTAACGTCGTCCAACTATAGATAACCTAGTGAGAATAGATTGATTTTTTATATGGTAACATAATGATCTATTAAATATTTTAATATTTTTTATATTTACAAAAAAAATTCATAAGATTTATATGGGGGAAATATTATCAGGTGTGGATTTATATTTTCTATAGGATACCCTATTATAAGTTTTCAACCTGACATGGTTTTTTCATTATACATTTTATATGTTCTAAAAATTTTCTCCTATAATATAGATCATTTCCCAAAATACATGGATTGAAATTCACACAGAGTTCCCTTTTATTGTTTTAAACATAGTGTGAACTGTGTATCATTAACTTGGATATTTTTAGGAGTTAAAAACTATAAAATTTTTGAGATATAGTTTATGGAATTAAAATAAATAGAATATAATAGTTTAGAATAATATATTGTAGATTATACCGTTTAAGTTGTTATTATACCATTCAACATGTGTCTTTTTCAGTTTTTTTTTCATCATGAGGTATATATGCATTCCATGTTGTTAATGTCATGGGCTATGGAAATATTCTTTATAGATTAATTCCATTTTATAAAAGAATCTTATATCCAATTTAAAATTATATCATAAGGGGTAAAAATGTATTCATTTTAATTTACTTCTCCATGACATGAAACGCAAAGAAATTTAGATTTTTAATAGGAGGACATAAGGCAGTATGTTATTTTGAGGCTTACTTAAATGAATTGTGACGTTGTGGATTTTAGAGTTGTATTACTAGGAAATGATACATTGTGTATTTTAGAGTCTTTCATCTATGATATGAGATGATATGCAGTTTAGTGTCTTTCATGTAGGACATGAGAGAATGTGTGTAATAGATTATTACTTCTAGGAAATGAGAAACTGTATAGATTATAGTCATGATCCCAAGACTTTAGACATTGTTTAATTTATAGTCCAAATTCTAAGACATGATATACTATCAATTATATGTTCCTGACACCAATAATTGAAAAAATATGTGAATATGGAATAAATTTCAAGGCAAACCCATAACACCATGAGTCGGTGAGTTTTACTGTGTTGTTTTTAGGGCTTCTGAGGATTAGTGTTCCTTTATTGTAAGGAGGAGATTACTATAGTGGTTAGGTCAGAGTAATCTACTCATGTTCCCATAGATCTTACATTCATGATCATGTAAAGGGGATACCAAATAATTTTTTCTAGGATACAAATAAGATTTATAATGATGGTATTAGTGAATGGTAAAATATTTTGGAAACCAGTTCCACATAGGTAAGTGGAATATAGGTTTTCTTAATAATGTGTCCATGAAATTAAATTGGTGAATACAGAATTTCTATGACCTATTGAGGATGATGTAAAACAACCTATGGTGATGAGTTTCTATGTGGTGGTGTTGTAAAAATGACGATTAGTATCTAATTCATGAATTTAGTATATTTTTGTACATTTCATATTAGAGGCCCATAATCATGGGATTATATGAAATAAATTCTTGTTCAATTAATAGTAATCCTTATTTTTTCCAAGGGAAATTAAATATATTTTAAGAATAAACTCTCCAGATGATTATGTTGGGAATATATGATAGTTATATTTAGTAAATTATTTATTATGATATATATTTTTTACAGTTGGTTTGGAAACATAGGCCCCACGCTAATGTGGTATTGATTCTTGGGGTGTGAGGAATAAACACTTTCTTAAATTGAATTTCACATTCAAAATTTTATTAAATGTACAATAAAGAGTAATGGTACCACGAAGATATTGAATCTTCATAGTATTATTGTAATAAGGACTATTAATATAGTGCATGAATATCTATGTTAACTATATATTGATACCATTGTATAAATTTCAACCATCTGTAATGGAGGAATTCTATATTAAACATATAATTTGAAATAAATCCTGGATTAAAGGGGGAATCATTTTGGGACCAATCCTCTTTTTCCAAGCTTATTGGATGGGTATCAATTTTACAAAGAGTAATATAAAGAATTTTTTTGGATTATCCATACCCTTTTAAATGTTTTTTGTAGGGATGAACTAGTAGATTGTGATCCCATTAGAAATAGGTTTCCATGAGATGGTTTCAAACTCGAGGAACTTCTTATGTTAACTTAGACATCATAGACATGAAGGTGGTTTATTTAATATGTAAAATTCAAGATGTGGTCATATAATGATCTATACTTCTCATTCAAAAATATTACATATATTTAGATTAATAGTAAATACCTTAAAAAAACACGTTCATGAGGAATATAGTAATTTTGTTTAATTAGAGACTATGCACACAATGAACTTATTTAGTGATTGATCTTCCAAATCTCACATAAATAATCTCCACTTTTAGTACTCTTCATAAACATACCCTATATAAAACATATAATTATAACATTGGTAAATGAAACATAATAAAGTGTGGTCATATATTATTACTAAGGTTTAAAAATGTATATATATAATAATTTTATGAACATAAAAGTATAAGAAAAATAGAATAATATTTGTAACAATTTTCTCTATATCAAATATCATAATATTGATTAATAGTACTAATATTATATATTTATATGATAATATTCATATGTAAATAAAATTACATGAGTCATGACATCATAACATTTGAATAAAAAAAATGTTGCACATATATTATGACATCAATTCTCATGACATGTATAACCACTAAGACATTCATTTTATTTTAGGATTGGGATAAACACCCACGTACCTACTTCAGGATTCATATGATCTTCCATATACTCTCTTTTGGGTTTAGGTTATCATATCATGTAACATCATCTAATGTGTGAATATCTTATCATGTATCTTTTGAAACATGTAAATATAATATTTACTCAATTCATTGAACATATATATAAGCCCAACCCATAACATAATTATAACAGTACAAATGTGTTCCCATAGATAATATACCATCCATCATATAAAATCCGATAAAAATAAATGGGTTTCACTACTATTTCATCATCTCATCACCAACAAAAATTGATACCTAATCATTTAACCATTTCATAAAACAAAACCCCATGGAAAATGAACAAGTTCTCATAGAATTGTATCATGGTATATCCAGTGGAATAGAAATTACTTCCATAAACATATTCTTATTATAAATAGAATCCATATAGAGAATTAATTATGGTATTATTTTATCATATCCCCAGTAAACTAAATTTAATGTCAATCGATATCTTATTTGATAGTCCTTGATTTTAAATAATCACATATAAAATTTCTTACGGAAAATAAACATTAATGTTTTTATGAAACACTATATAAAATATGTAAATAAATTTCATTGAAAATAAATTTTGAGAATATATAAAGAACACTTTAAAATTCATTGAAAACATTTAATTAGGAAAATATCATTTTAAATTTTATATAATATGTCTAAAAACATAATACTTTTTCCTAATTATATAGTTGAATATAACCATTTATAATTATGAAGGAAAATCAACTAAAATTATGTTCATGATGGTGGGAAATTCTATTCTTATTGTACATGTTAAAAAAATAACTCTTTAAATTTTTTTAACATCCAATTTAGAATAGTTTTTAATTAACCATGATTATTAATTTATGAAATATTTTTTCAATTAAAAAAATATTTAACAATTTATTTTAGAATTCATACTGTAATATTAAATAATTTTTAAAAACGTTTTTATAAATCATGGTTTTATGAGAAAAAGAATTTTAGAATAAGGAGAGAAATAAATTAGTATTTTATTAAATAAAATTAAAAATTAATTTAAGTAACAAATAGTGTGGAATTGTAATATTACAAGAAAATATCATTAATTAGAAGATTAAAATATAAATATATTGGATTAATGAGAGGTATTTCTAAATATTTTATCATTTGGTACTTAATCATAAATAATCTCGATAAAAAATAATATTATAACATAAAACCAATACCAATTTTTTCCATTTAAAACCTAATCACCATTAATTAATTATCATAAAATTGATATGTATTTCAAATGATTTTTAAGATAATTATTATAAATTAAAACCATGTGTATTTTAAATAACACCTAAAATAATCTTTTAGTTGACATATCATGTGTCTCGTAGTAGTTACAAATAAGAATGAAAACCCATTATCGATTTGGTGAATGTTTAAAAAATAAGAAACAATTAAGAATGAAATAATATGAAACATTAAATATAATTATATTAATTATATTCATGATATAAAATTTGAATTAGTAAGTATATATACCAAAAAAATAAACATGTTTTGAAATTTCATTTGTCTCTTAGAAATAAATGTGAGACTTGAAATCTCTTATTTTAAGTCTCGAAAAAAATCTTACACATTAAATACTATAGTATAATAAATATAATCTTGTAGTAAATATATTACCAAAATGTATTTATGTATATAATACCATTTATGTTTTTATGATCTTTAACTAATAATTTCTTATTAAAATAATGTTTTGCATGATTAACCAATTTGTTTTTCATATATGTTTTGATTTGATATTTTTCATCCACTTAAATTGATCATGGAAAAATTATCTCATGAATATAAATCATTTCATAATTTTCATAATAAAAATATTTTAATTTTTTTGGACCAATCATGAATGATTTTCTAGTGAAATGTAGTATGTTTTGACTATTGGTATGGTTGGTTGTACATACGAATGGGTAATGTTCCCTTTTATCTACAATCATTATGGAAATGAGTTAGGTATTATTTTATAATTTCAGATTTATATTAATATCATTAATAAATTATTATTTCTCTAAATATACTTATTAAAATCATTTGTGTTTTGTGGCAATGATAAGAGTGTCACATCGCTTTGTCATGGTAGTAGTCTAAACATTAAATAACGACATTTTAATTATTCATTGAGTAAAAAAGTATGAAATAAAGTGATATATTATAATTTTATAAAAAAAACTATATCATTAATATATTAATTATAACATTCATATAACATATATTTTTTATATTTATCCTATTTGTTTCCATGTGAAGCATTATTGAAAACGAATCACATCGCTTCTTGAGGTGGTAGTCCACCAAACAAAACGTCGATGTTATTATATCCTCTATAGAAAGGTATGTAAAAAATATATATATGATATAATGAACCCATAAATTTAATTATTTTATAATTATAATTTATATAATTTATATCCATCATCATATCCAATCATGATATGTTGTGATGGGAGAATGAAGGAAATCTATTTGTTTTGTGGTATTCTGTCACAGACAAGAATGATGATTTCATAACCCATTTGGTTTAAGTGGAGATGGTTTTATGAAATTAACCAAAAAATATCATTTTATTTATGATTAATAGGTAATTATATAATATATTGTTAATAATAATTGTAGTAGAATGGGTAATAAATAATATAAACATTTATGTTAATGAAAACTACATCTTCTTCGGGTAACATTCTTAGGATTACACCAAAATCCGTCAAAGAATGACATTAATCCCAAATACAGTAATTATAGGATGAGTATTTTGAATTTGAGATGTTATTTGGGTAGTTTAGTTTAAACTAAAAGTGTTTGAGTGTATAAATAATATAGGATTATTGGTGGCCTTTTATAAACCAACTGATTGGTACACTTGTAATTTTTTTATAAATGAAATGGTGTAACCAAATTTTTTTCATTCTAAATGATTCCAAAATTGATTATTATCTAGAATAATATAGTATATGATCTAAATATGTTCATATAAATAAGTTTTAAATTTATTTTTAGGAAATTTTAACCCATATATTTTTAGTTCTACCCAAATGTGGACCCATTTTTCCTTAAACACTATAATTAATATTAACTATTTTCACTATTATATTTTAAAAAATAATTTATATTTAAATAATTTATAAAAAAATTAAAACTCATTTAAAATATTGAAAAAAAAAATTATAAATAAAATCTATAGATATGGAAATGTGTAATTCAAAAAATATCTTAGAGACAAGATTAGAATGTAGGTTTTCAAAGAGAAATGGTCAAAAGTTTACAATGTATTTTTACCAATTTTTTTATGAAATTGATAATTATGAATATAATTATATTAATAGATATATTTTTCAAATAATATTTATTTTAATGACAATTTTAAATCAATCCATCTTTAAATATAATTCAAATGAAAAAGAAGTTTTAAATTAAAAATTTTCATTTTTCACTATTCGAAAAAACATTACGCATTTTAGAAAATTATCCAATATTCATAATAATAATATCTTAATACTTTGAATTTAAAATATTTGTATAATATTTCAAAAAAAATTCTAAAATTATAAAAAATTGATTTTAAATAACTGCAGTGGCGATTAAAATTGGTTTTCTAGAAGAGAGTCTTTCAATCGAAATATCAATTTATATTGACCACATGTTTAATATTTATAATAATTTTATTAATATAAATTACAATTTATTAATACGTCTTATATAAAATTAATTAAATAAATTTAAAATTATTTTTTTATTTTAGTTAATTTAAATGTACTATCATTATGTAAACTAAATAAATTTTACAGAAAAAAACCATTATAAACCTAAAAATTGACTGATACTAAAATCCATTATAAATTTGAAAGAAATTTATTTATTTTGAATTAATATAATAAAATAAAAATAATGATACATTACAATAGTATAACAATTCAAATTATTTAATTGATTGAAATGAAAAGATATTATTAAAAAAATTATATTTTTAACTATTCTGTGAAAAAATTATGAATTCTGAAAAAATAAAAAATGTAACCAGTTTTTAATTTAGATATTATTAACTCAAAAAGTCATTTTATAAAATATATATCATAAAATATGTTTAAATTAATTACAAAATGTTACAATTAAAAATAAGAAAAAAAAAATTCCATGAAAACTTATATTTGAGAATATGATAACTTTACAAAAAAATGAATAATTATTTACTATGAATTTATAAATAAGATTATATAGAGGAGAAAGTAGTGTGAATATTTTTTAATTTAGTTAATAATATTTATACCACCTAATTTTTATTCATGTATTTAAAAACCATATATAAAATAATATTTTTTTCTTTTTAAAAAATCTATGGGTCGTATATCAGGAAAACATTCAAAGAAACTCATTGTTTGGTGTAATTAATGGAATAATTATTGTTTTATATAATATAAACTATCTAAAAATTTAAATAAATTTAAAATATATATATATTTTATAAAATCTCTAGTAGTTACATTCATAACCCTTTTAAATTATATTTATCCATCTAATTTTGTCTCGTCCATCATAGGTTTAATATTAAAATATATCTCCATAGAGGCCCACATCAGAAAACTGAATACTAACAAATCCCTTAAAAGGGAAATTTGGGAACATAATTTTTACCTAAAGAAACTAATGACTAGTTTCAACATAGTAAACATAGGTGTTAAGGGAAAACATAGAAAAATAAGTGAAAATGTACTACCACATTATGATGGATTGTGATAATGAACATTGTCAGGACAGAGATAACGATCACAAATCCATAAACAAAAGTTTAAGGAAAAAGTTAATTCGAAAAATAAAAAAGGATCTTAATATGGTATTTTTTTAAAATACATTTCCTATATTCCAAAATATTTTTCAAATTATGTAATTACATGCTTTAAATATATTTCATAATAATACTATCAACCATTGGTTATTCTTTGATCAAATTCACATCATCTATTACTCCACAAAATAAAAATTAATTTTTAAGAGTGATTCACTACTAGATCATAAGATCCATTTATATAATGATAATTAATTCCTTTTGTCCTTACTTATCATCTTAAAAAAACTTATCTCATATTATCCAATATTCATAAATATTCATATGTTGATGTAATTCATTAATGTATAAAGCTTCATGCAATGTTCAACATTAAAATTTTTATAAATATTTATTCTTATGATGCTTACAAAATATTTAAATACAATAAATTATGATTATGTTCAATAAATTTTAAATGTTATCATATTATTAATCCCAAAAACAAGATGGAGCCCTTAATTTTCACATCCCATAAATGACACTATATTCAATATGTTTTCTTTTGAAACCTTCATTACCATAATATTTTTTAAAAAATAAATTAATACCCATTCCTTATATAAAACTAATATTATTTTATATTTTCATTAATTACAAAAAAAACTATAGAATCAATCAATAATATCTTAATACAAACTATTAATAAAACTTTAATTGGTTATAAGAATATCAATACATTTAAATTTATATTATCATACTCAATCATCTTTTTATCCCAACATAATTATCAAATCATATGGAAAATATCATGGGATATTCTTCCATTATCATAATATCACATTTCATTATATTACTTTAGATTATATCAACATTGTTAAATATATTCTATTAAATCCTTAAATAAAAATTTATTAAATAAATAGTTATATATTTCATGTTTTTTAAAACATAATCCAGGAATTTCAATACATTAATAATTCATTCATCCCACATACATCTCATAACATTAACTAGGCTTCGTCATCTTATTCATTTATATATATTTTCTTTGGTATGTCACTTGTAATTTCTTCACCAACAAAAATATAACCATTACTCATACAACCATTATTATTTACATCATGAGGACCCCCCCTAGGACAATAATTTTGATAATTTCAAAATGATTCAGATTTAAAATATTCATCCACTAGTAACAATTTAGGGATACCAATATAACCATCTGTTGGGTTACATGAACCTTTCCATTTTTCTATGGTATTTACTTTATTTTTGTATTTATCATCAACACTCAAATAAAATTCTTATTCCTGAAAGACATTCACATGTGTGTATCATCCCAAATTCTTAACATATATGAAACATAATATTCTTTCCTACCTGATCATTATTACCCAAACACTCAGTGAACTATATCAATGTATTCTTCGACGATTCATAGAGTTTTTATGGTTACTTTTGTTAATAATGTTCAATAGCAACTAATTAAAAATAATGAAAAAGTTCCCAAATCATCATCGCATTTAAAAGGTCATCAACAAATTTTCAACAATATTCATTATTGACCTAGTACCTTCTAGTTTATTAAATTGAGAAAAACTAAAAATAATATTGTTAGAAAGGATTTCCATTTTAGGAGACCATATAATCATGAAAACTACATACATGATGTCTAAATCATGATAATTTATTTTCAATCTATGACACCATATGTGTATCCCTAGTTGTTCATAGTCATACTCTTTTTAAAAACACCATGATGGTTCATAATGACATTGTGTGTATCGAATGAATATTCTCTTGGAGTGTCAATCTAAGTCTACAACATCGGACATTTCCATGAAGTAGGTTACAATAATGTAGTTATCAATGAATTATTTTAAGATTTATTTCTCCATGGTACATCTATTCTAGAGCCATGTAAACTTTTAGTTTCCATACCTGGATATAGTTACGTGGAATCAATATTATTTTTTAATTAGAAAAATTACAGGATATTTTACTATAAATTGACTCATTCTTGTAATTATCCTTAGATATATTACTATGAATATACTAAAAAATATACTAATTGATCTCACTAATTTATTCTCATACTATATTCTAAATGCTAACTAATATTTTCTACTAATTCCTACTTTAGTGACTTAGGTTATGTAGCTTCCGAGTGAAGCGGAATCTTGTGGGTTGATGTGCCCTCTTGAATTTATTTTCATTAGAAATGATCAACCCGGGATCAATATGATGATAAATGTTAGACTCTAAGGATTAAATCACTGAAAGAGACAAAGAAAAATAGTCCTGTAACCACAAAAGAGGACCATCATATGTTGGTTATAATTAATTTAATTAATTTACAAGAATTACCTTGATGGAATTCATTCTTCATTAATGTCTCCGGTCATGATCTGATGTGATCTGTTGTTGCATCATAGAATCTATGAAGGGTTTCTCTAGAGTTTATCCACACGTGCTCCACATATCTCTAGAGGGTTCCAAACTAATCTACGGGTGCTAGGGTGGAGAATCCTTTGCTTGCGTTGTTTGTCTTAGATCGCCTTGGTCCGATGGAGGGGGATCTCTCTCTATCACGAGAGTGTTCTTGGAGGAAAGAGTTCATTAGGCCTTGAGATAATTCTCCATAATTGTTTTTTCACAACTATTGGTGAATTTTATTTGGGTTTTGAGGATAATTATAATCGTGTTTCAGTTTATAGGGTTATGACAATAAATAAACACTTTACATATTTTATTTATTTCATTAACTCCTATTGAAAACACCCATGTAGAATCATTAAATCCTTGACATGTTCGCATATTGATTATAATAAATATCATTTAACAAAATGATATTATTTCCTCAAAATCCTGACTGGAAAAACAACATGGAATTTAATCATTAACACATGTTGTGTACTCATTTTTCATTTCCTTTCTAAAATGAAAACTACACGGTTTGTACATTTAATGTACACGGCGTGTATATCTTGTATTCATTTTCTTTCCAAAATGAAAACTACAGGGTGTGTACATTCAATGTACATGTCGTGTATATCTTGTTTTTCATTTTATTATTCTTCCAACATTAAAACAATTTAGGATTCCTTGAATAATTATTAAACCACATAAGGTAATAATCCTTATTCTACTTGAGAAGCATGGATACACTTAGTGTGTGACCCTCTATGACTCTTTCTCGTTTGAATTGGGCGAGCCTGCCTAATTTCCTAGATTAAAATTTTGAAATTAGTAAAGGAATCCAAGCGAAAGAAGTTGATGCCACATTGACATGTCACCTCATACGAACACTTACTGTGTAATTTAATCCCTCTGTATATATATCTCGAATTAAGTGGGTTGAATGCTAGTGCCATCAACCAATGTGCTCGATTATTTTTTCTTTGAATTTTTTGGAATTGAACTTGCCCATTCCTCAAAATGGCCATGGATTTATTTAGGCAATATCAATTCCATCAATGGTCCATAGATATCTACTTCCCTTACGAAATAGAATGGAAAAATCCTTTCTTGCATTATTTATTAATGTAGTATCACTCGTGACGAACCCAACATATCCTACATCGCTGGGATCAGTGTGTCATCACAGTTTTGACAATACATATAAGTGTGTGAGTTATAATACCAATTAATAATAAACATAATGTCTAAGGACCCATAGACACGTCCACATATATGAAAATCCAATGACACTATGAAATGTGGATTTTATAGTAGCGGGTCTTATTATCATAATATTCTCCTGGATATTACCAAAGGCCCACACAATGAGAAGGAGCCTCAATGTTTTATTAGTCCTCACCCCTAGTGACCTATATAATTTCTGTCCCTCAAATAACATCAACCGGCCATAGAACATATATTCAAGATCAGTGTTATGGCACTTCCAGGTTCTTATCATAGCAGGAATCTACTATGACCCTTTAAAGAAACAGCTATCCTTAGGACATTATCACATGCATTGTCATGTAGAAGAACAATCAATATGTGATAAAGAATTCATTAATGAATAAAGTACACTGTTGTTGGTTCTAGGCCACCAACTCCTACAAGGACTAGATCCAATAGATAACAACCTTTAACCGGCTAGCACTCACATGATATTCATGCTTCTGCTGAGATAGGACTTTAGTAATGGGGTCCACCACATTCTCTTCCATGGACACTTTGCTCACTTCAACTTCACCCCTTTGATAGAAATCCCTCAAGAGGTGATACTTTAGGAGTATATGTTTTGTCTGTTGATGTGACCTTGGTTCTTTTGCATGATCCACCGCTACAGTATTATCACAATACAATGTGATATGATCTTTACTGCTAGGTGACAAATCAAGTTCCTAGACAATGTTCCGAATCTAGACGGATTCCTTGGATGCATCAGAGGCCGCTATATATTTATACTCCAATTTAGAATCAGCGACAACTGGATACTATGAACTCTTCCAACTCACAGCCCCTCCATTGAGATAGAAAACATATCCAGATTGGAAATTCAGATCATTCTGATCTGTCAAAAATCCAGAATTAGCATACCCTTTGATGAAGAGCTCCTAATCTTCTCCATACACTAGGAACATATCTTTAGTTCTTCTCAGATACATAAGGATATTCTAAATAGCAGTCCAATATTGTTCTCTTGGATCTTCTTGATATCATCCTACATTTCTTAGTGCATAAGAAACACCATGCATGGTACATAACATGGAATACATGATGGATCCTATAGCCGAATAAAATGGGATCTTATTTATTCTATATATCTCTTGTGGTTTCTGGGGACACATATTCTTAGACAGATGTAGGGAATGTTACACTGGAACCAATCCTCTCTTGGATTGTTCCATACTATAACTCATTAGTATCTGTTCAATGTATGTACCCTGACATAGTCCAAGCAGCCTGTTGGATCAATCATGAATAATTTTGATCCCTATAATGTAAGCTGCTCCACCCAAGTCCTTCATGAAGAAACACTTATTCAACTAGTCCTTAACTGACTTTAATAAAGGTATATCATTTCCAATAAGCAATATGTCATCAACATATATTAATAGGATAATGAATACATTCCCATTATACTTCTTATAAACACATGGCTCACATTCATTCTTAATGAAATCACATTCCTTTATGGTTTCATCAAATTATATGTTCCACAACCTGGATGCTTTCTTTAATCCATAATTTGATTTCTGCAACTTCAAAACCCGTTTGTCTACACCTGGAGTCACAAATCATTCTGGTTGTGTCATATATACATCTTTCTAATGGTTCCTCTTAATGAATTCCCTTTTGAAATCCATTTTCCATATATCATAGTCATGGTAAGCTGTTATGGAAAGTATGATTCTTATGGATTTAAAAATTGCAACTGCCAAGAAAGATTCATCATAGTCAATTCCAAGATGCTGTATGAATCTTATAGCTACTACCCTTACTTTATTGGTGCTAACATGACCATACAAGTCTAGTTTTCTCTTGAATTCCCATTTGCATCAAATAGGCTTTACATAAACTGGCTCATCAACCATAAACCAGACATGGTTCTGTTACCTGGAATCCATCTCAGAATTAATTTCTTCTAGCCATCATGTATATTCTATGCTTTCTGCTGCTTCCTTATCAGAGAGAGGTTTATAATTGTCGAACAATAATGATTCACCATCCTCGGTGACTAGGAATCCAAATCTCGCTGGTTCCCTTACCACTCTTAATCTCCTATATAGTATTATTTTTTCTGGAACCTCTTCCACAGGGACCTATGGAACTTGTTCATGTACCAACTCCTCTATATCTTGATCATTAACTTCATCAAAGTCAATCATGCTCCCACTATCCTTTTTAAGGATATGCTCCTTCTCAAGAAAGACGTCATGTCTTGCGACAATCACATTCATGCCTGATAGTTTATATAGGTAATATCCTTTCATTTCCTTATGATATCCTATAATGATACACCTTGTGCCTCGGGGTGCTTGATTGTTTCCTGAGAAGGCCTTAAAAAATGTCTCACATCCACATACATGCGTGTGCGACAAAATGGTGTTTTTCTACATTCCATTACACAGAGGGAATCCCATTTTCCACCATAGTTGGCACTCTGTTTAATGTTTATGCTGTAGTTTATAATGCATATCCCAAATGGATAATGGTAGATCTACATGACTCGTCATCGACCATACCATGTCCAACAAGGTGTGGTTCCTCCTTTCACTAACACCATTCCGCTATTGTGTATAAGGAGGACAAAGATGAGATAGAATCCCAGACTCCCATAGAATATCGATGAAATATCAGTTCAGATATTCTCCACCTAGATCCGATCGAATTGTCTCTATGTTCTTACCAAGATGATTCTCTAATTCATTATTAAATTCATTAAATTTCTCTAAGGCTTATGACTTATACCTCATTAAGTATACATAGTCGTATCTACTGAAATCATCAGTAAAAGTTATGGAGAAATAATATCCACCTCTAACTTCTACCAGAAATGGTCCACACAAATTAGTGTGTACCAATCCTAGAAGTTATGTGGCCCTTTCATCTTCTCCACTGAATGTCGTCGTGGTTATTTTTCCTTCTAAACAATCATGACATCTATCAAGTATTTTTATCTCAGTAGAGTCTAAATAGCCATCTTCGTAGATATTTTTCAAGAGCTTCTCGTTTACATGGCCTAGATGGTAAAGCCACAACTGGGTGATGTATGAGTCAGGTTAGTTTGTTTTGTTATCGATTCCCAACATATGGTTTTTTGTAATCTAATAAATAAAAACCATTATTTAAATTTGTCATACCATAACATATGTTGTTCTTATAAAAGATTCAACCCTTATTTCCAATATTGAAAATAAATCCATCCATATCCAGACAAGATACAAAAATTATGTACATGGTAACACTAGGCACATAATAACAGTCATGTAAAACCAAAATCTTTCTAGTTGGCAATGAGAGGTGGTAATTGCCAATGGCTAATGCAACGAGCCTCGTGCCATTGGCATCTCGAAGATCCACCTCTCGTATTGAAATCATTCTAAATCTACTTGGTTCTATCATTGGAATACATATGTGAGCCCAAAAAGCTATATCAAATACCCAATGTGTAGAAATGGAATGATTACACTAGATAACGAAATCACCGTTAGTGTCCCCAAGATTCTAGGTGTAGTTGCTCTTCCAATGGCCTTGCTTGCCACATGAAATACATACCGCCTCCCATTCCATGACCTCACTACTACAAATATGGATTATATCAGTGCATGAAAAATGAATTCACAATGCAGAATCAAGCACTGCTAATTGAGGCGAAGATAGGGGCTTTTATCAGCGCTCTGAAAAGCGTAGATAAAGGGGTATTTTCTCAGCGCTTTTATAAATCACTGATAAAAGATAAAAATATAAAAAAAAATAAAAACTAATATTATAATTAGGGGGTAGATTTTAATAGCGCTTGACCCCCTATCAGTGCTAGGTAGACCACTCCCATGCACTACCATTGCCTGCGCGTCCAACACATGCCCCCGCGCGCACCATAATGTTTCCACCAGAACTGAAACCTGCGACCTCCCCCTTGGGCACTCACACCTTTACCACTAAGACATTTCATTTTTTTCTGTTTAATGATATATCTATTTATTTATATATATATAGTTATATTTATTCATATATTAATATAGATTCACATTAATATAAATATATTTAGTGATATTTATACATATATATTTATTCATATATTAATATAAACTTATATTTATTTATATATATATACTTATATTTATTCATATATTAATATAGATTGATATTAATATAAATATATTTAGTTATATTAATACATATATATATTCATTCATATATTAGTATATATATATTTATTCGTATATTAATTTATATTTATATTTATTTATTTATATATATTTAGTTATAAATTTTTATCCATATATTTATTTCTATAGCAATATAAATTTATAAGATTAGTTTTAAATACATTTATAAAATATGTTTTTTATGTCTGTTTATAAATAAATAAATAAATAAATACATACATATATACAACAGGCACACAGACACACACCGACACACACCCACACACATATATATTTACAAATAAATACATATATATGTATTTGAAAAGCTATATGATGTTAAAAGGACCATAACATCAAAACTAGAAGCCTTTTTCAACTCCATAACCAGTCAAATCAATGAAAATGAAACAATATTCGAAATAAAATGTGGTACATGCTTAAAGGACATCCGTATCAGAATTTATACCTATTTGAATGTTAACAAATCGGGGTATACCGACTAAAAAATCAGTTTTGGATGCCTTATGGGCCTTTTTTAGCCTTGAAAATTGTGATATAAGATTTTCTTACCACACAAGTGCGTAGAGCTCGTCGCATGCTTCAATTTGATATACTGTAGATCTCAAACGAACACACTGATCAAAAGTTATGGTTGTTTGATGTTTGAGTTTCATTTTCAACTTATTTTATATATTTTATTAATTTTTTTATTTTTTGTGTCCTCAAATTATTATTACATGATTTTTAATTGATGGTAATTAGAAAATTATTAATTAATTATATTTTTTAAAATAATTGAAATCTATTTTACCAAAATATCTTATATATTATATGTAATAGTTTATTTATACTTATCTAGAACATATTTAAAAAATATATATTATATTTATATCAATATAAATATACTTATATAACAATATATTGATTTTCATGAAAAATTATTTTTTTGAAACCTAAAATTTATCAACGGTAGGAAAAGGCGCTGATAAATCCCCCCATTATCAGCGCTACTAAAAGAAGGGCTGATAAAGGGGTCCCCTTTAAAAGTGATAAAAAAGCACTGATAAAGGGGTGGGCCTTTATCAGCGTAAAACAAGCACTGATAAAGGGTCACTTATAAAAGCTCTTTTTTTAGCACTGTTAAAAGTTTCCCTTTATCGAGGATTTTTTAGTACTGATAAAGGCCCCCTTTTTTCAATGCTTTTTGTAGCACCAATAAAAGGGTAGCACTTCTGTTGCCCATTTTTGTAGTAGCGTCTGCCTTTGGATCTTCCCCTTATTTGAGGCATGACACTCGAGGGCTATATACCATTTATAAGTAATTTCCTCCATTACCTTGTACTTCCTTTTCTTATTAACCATAAGGACTGCGGGTTTCTCATACTCCATGTCCTTATCTTCCTGGAGAATTAAGGTTAGAAGTTTTAATAGACTCTTCTCATGGTTTCTCATGATGTAGTTGACAATAAAGCTAGAGAAGGTCATGGGAAGTGATAATAGGATGAGATCTATACACAACTCATCCGGGAACATAATCTCTAAGATGTACAAGCATTCAATTTAGCCAATAAGCTTGACTACATGAGGCCCATCGAGGGTAGACTCTCCTAGTTTATTTTTTAAAAAAGGGTTGGAGATCCCATATTTGTTCTGTCACACCGTCTCTTGGTAGATATCCTTAAGGGGAGACATCATGCTATACACATCCATTTTTTCTTGTTGATTCAAGAGCTCATTAGATAAGGCCGATAGAATGAAACAATGGACATATGTATCATCATGTAAGTGTTTCATATAGAGGGATAATTCCTTATCACTGGCCTCTTTCGTAGACGCAACTGGAACATGCTCTTCCACGCATATAAGTTCCTCTGGTGGAAAATGATTACGCGTAAACGCCTCTTCCACTCTTGAAAATTGGGGTTAGTGAGAAGGTTTTCCTTCTCAAGTATGGTTTAAAATTATATGTTTGAATTAATTTTCTTGTTGTTTCTACGAATTAAGATGATCAGAGGTTAAGTACATTATTATGATAAAACTGAGATAAATAAATAAATAAAAACTTATTAGTCTCCCACTATTTTATCAAAATCCAAAATCCCTCACCATTGACTAAGAATATTCTGTTTCCCTAATATTTTAGTGGAAAGGATCCATGATGACCTTTGAATTTCCCCACCTAGGGTTAGACATGCAACTTGAAGGGTTTTAATTAGGCATTGCAAATTCCAACTGTATTAACTCGCGTCTCCTTGATCCGTTGAGGGGACTCCCCAATCCTAAAATGTTTCTATTTTAGATTTCCTCAACCTTTTCCTCTTGGTCAAAGCATGCCCTGCTATGTCAGTTAACCCTAGATGCGAACCAAGTCATGTCAACCAAAACCTTGAATTATAATTCCCCAATAATTGAAAGCTCCCCAACTAGGGTTGGACAAGAACTTTGAACTTTGGTTCGATTCTAACTAAGAATATTGATGTCTATACCGAATTAATTTTTATTTGAGGGTTTTTTCCTGATACGTAAATTTCCATTTTATTATATTTGATTACATGCTTGTTAATATTATGTGGGATATACTTGAGTGATTAACCGTGTCTATGATTTTATTTTATGCATAAGAAGGATTTATTTTAGTTCCATCTTGCATGTTTGTTTAATTCATTAATTGTGTGATTGTGACAACAAATCCTCAATAAATAAACCATGAAACTGATAGAGATAAAATAAATGGTATGTTCATGAGCTTGTTCTATTGATTAGTTTATCTAGTGGTTGATAAACAAACCCAAGACCTAGGGGAGAAACACCTTGAACCTTTCATTTTTGTGTTTACATCTTTCCACCTATCCACCTTTGAATCTCCTTGGTTTTTTTTCACCTTGGAACCTAACTTGAGCCACCTACCCGAGTTTAGGACCTCCATCCATTATATTTGAATTTATCTCACACGTAGGTGAGGGGTAAAAAGGGGTTTTTACATAAAAGAAAAATTGGGCTCACAGGCTCGACAGATTAATGAGGAGAAGGTTGGGAGGACAACAAATTTAGTTTAAATAAATTAAATAAAAGAAATCATTCACATACAAAGGTCTAGGTATTGCTCATGATCTTCCATAAATGCAACAATATTTATGCATAAATAAAACTAACATTCAATTCTTTAATATTTTTTGTTTAAGGTAAATCATGATAAAATAAATTAATTATCTTTAATTAAACAATAATTTTATATTATATTGTTTTTTTGGATTTCCTTGAGCTTCTCATCATTAAAAATTTTAAACAAATAAATTCATTTAAAATTGTCTTTTTACGTAACTTTTACCTTAGAGGTAACCCGGTGAATTCAAACATACGTAGATATTAAATTAAACACAAATATATAAAACATGTATCATGTGTTGTGCCTCAGCATTATTCCTCCACTATGGTATACGTCTTAAGGTTTTTAATAATATAATAATAAATTTTTATAAATATTTTTAATTTGGATGAGTACATGGCATGTTGTTCTAACTACACGGCGTGTACTTTTTTTTTTCACGGCATGTTCTGAGTACACAGTGTGTAATCTAGTGTTGTATGGACAGGAACGTTTGGCACCTCCGGATGAGATCCTCTATTTTATTTTAATCACACTTAAAAGAAAAAAAAATTATGTAAGGTGACTTGAAATGAGAGAGGAGAAATAGATCTCAAGATTCATATTTAAAGAATGATTAACTTTAATTGAAACAACTAAATTATTATATGCTTAAATCACCAACGAAAAATTAAATAATTATTATCAACGATATGACTCCCTCTGATAATACTTGTAGGTTTTGGTCACAGCTGATGCTCATGGGTGGATGTTCTCACATGGAATTTTTTCATTAGCAATGATCAATCCAGGATCAATACGATGATAAACACCAGACACCATGGATTTAACCACATAAATAGACATAGAAAAATAAACGTGGAACCAAAAAGAAGGATTATCACATATTGGTTATAATTAATTTAATTAATTGAAAAAAATTACCTTGATGAAATTATTTCTCCGTTGATGTCTCTGGTGATGATTCGATGTGATCCATCATTGCATCGTAGAATCCATGTGTAGGATTCCTATTGAGGTGACTCACACTCACTCCACATATCTATGGACATCACCAAAGGAATATTCAGGTGCTAGCATGGAAAAGTCATTGATTGCGTTGTCCACCTTAGATCGGCTTGATCCGATGGTGGAGGATCTCTCTCGGTCATGAGATCATTCTAGGAGGAAGGAGTTCTTTCGACCTTGAGATAATTCTATATAATTTTTGTGCACAACGATTAGGGAAACGTTTTCATGTTGTGAGGATATTAATAATCGGGGATGAGCTTATAGGGTTATGAAAATAAAAAAAAGTGTTACACATTTTATTAATTTCATTAACTCTTACTGAAAACACCCATGTCGAATTATTAATCCTTTTACATGTGACCATGCTTATTATAATAAATATCATTTAATAAAATTATATTATTTCCTCAATATCCCTGCAGAAAAAACTAAATGGCGTGTAATAATTAATACACAACTTGTACTCATTTTTCATTTCCTTTCCAAAATGAAAACTACAGGGCGTGTACATTTAATGTACACAGTGTGTATAACATGTTTTCATTTTCATTCCTAAATGAAAACTACACAGCATGTACATTCAATGTACATGGCGTGTAAATCATGTTTTTCATTTTATTCTTCTTTCAACATTAAAACTATTTAGTCTTCCTTGAATAATTATTAAACCACAATGGGAATAATCATGATTCTACTTGAGATACTTGGATACACTTAGTGTGTGACCCTCTAGGCCTCTTTGTCGTTGGCATTAGGTGGGTTTTCCTAAAGTCCAAGATTACTCTCTAGAAATGGGTCATGGTGCCCATGATAAAGAAGTTGATGCTGCATTGACGTATCACCTCATATGAACACTTACTGTGTAATTGAATCCCTTTGCTTCAATATCTCGTATCAAGCGGGTTTCATGCTAGTGAAATCAACCCATATGGTCGATTATTCATTCTTTGACTTTCCAAAATTGAACATTCCCATTACTCACCATGGCCATGGATTTATTTAGGCTATATCAATTCCATGATAGGGCCTAATATATCTTCTTCTGTTATGGAACATAATGGAAAATCCATTCTCGCATTATTTATTAATGTAGTATCACTCGTGACGCACCCAACATATCCTACCTTGCCACGAACAGTGTGTCATCACAGTTTTTGTCAATACATCTAAGTGCGTGAGTTGTTATATCCATTAATAATTATCTTAAATTCTATGGACCAATACCCACTTTTGCAGATAGGAACATCCAACGACACTATGAAATGGGAATTTCCAACTAACAGGTCTCGTTATCATAATATCCTACATGATATTACCAAGGGAACAGACCATGAGAAGGTTCCTCAATGTTTTATGAGTCCCCACCCCAATTGGCTTGTATTATTTGTGTCCCTCAAATAACATCATCCAGCTAAAGAACATATATTCAAGAATAGTGTTATGGAACTTCCAGGTTCTCGTCATAGGAGAGATCCGCTGTGACCCATTAATGCAAAAACTATCCATAGGACATTATCACATACATTTTCATGCAAAAGAACAATCATGATGTAATAAAGTATTCATTAATGAATAATGTACAATGTAGTTGGTTCTTGGCCACCAACTCCAACAGGTTACTCATACATAGATATTACATCTTTTCAGAATATTATTCAATGAATTAAACAAACACATTCCCAAAGACCCTAATATTTCATATTAAATTGATATTATGGAAATAATCATCTAATTTTTTTAATGATACTCAATATATCCCACAAACATCATTCCATTTAGTAGATTTCCCAAAAACACCGTATATAAAACCATTCTTTATAACATAGGGAAAGGAAGTATAAGAATGGGTGAACTCATATTCTCACTAAGGGTAAAAAATGGAGATACCAAAGAATAACATGAAGATAAGGAAATTACATAATCATAATAATATTCAAAAATAATTCACTACAAATCAATTATCATAATAAAGATTGCTGGAACAATGATTGGAATTTAAAAATAAATGGATCAAAAGTGAATCATAAAACATGATCCATGATATTATAACATTGATATTATACATATAATTATTTCATAAACGTAATCTCATAAAATATTATTCCATATCTACAAACCAAGATATTATTTTCATGTTAGTATTCAGTGACCAAATGTTTACCTTCATAGATCATGGGATGAAATCCAATACACCATTTATTGGGATTCAGACAACCACCCATGTCCACTATTTTGCTCCTGGGATATACTCTAGCGTTCCCATTGAGCATATATGATAATAAACATTTCCCAACGTATTGGAGGTAGAAATAGGTACCACCCATCACATAATGAAAATAATATATAATTGTCCCGCTAGATCATAAATGATTCATCATATCGTAATACATGACAAGTAATTGGTTTCATAAATATTTAAAGCTAATATAACCCGATGAAAAAGTAGGTTTTGTAATCATTTAATCATTTTATCAATGTATAAACCAAGTAAATATGATAGTATCATAAGTATTTTATCATGGTATAATCTATGGATGAGAAATATTATTTTGGAAAATCTATTCACCATAAACATAAACAATATATAAAATGATCAAGATAGTTATTCTTGTGTCATATCCCCTACAAAGTATAAGTAATATCAATGGATGTCATCGTAGATTGAATTTTTTATTAAAAGGTCAAATGATAAATTTTATAAGAAAAATGAAATTTCATTAACCGAAAATTTATAAAACAAAACATTAAAAAATATTTTTCAAATCCCTTTCATTGATAAAAATATTTAAAAACATATAAATTATTTTTTATGAATATTTTAAAATGTTTTATGGAGAAATAATCTATTTGAATTTAAAAGAAATAACAAAATATAACATTTTCAAGAAATGTTTTTTTCGAAATTAACAATAAAAAACTAAAATATAATCATGACCTAAAAAATGGTTTTGGTAGTGGATAATTCTATTTATGACATAGAAATTAAAATAATGATTATATATACTTTTTCGATAAAGGTCAAATTGTCATAATTTGTAATGTTAAATGAATAATACTTTTACAAAAACATTTAAAAAATAAAAAATGTTTAAAATTGTCTTTTAATACTCATTGAAAAATATTTAACCATTTCATAATTTTTTTTTCAAAACATCGTTTGGGAATAAAATATATTTTTGAACAAATAGAGACATAATGGCATATTTTTTTGAAACATTTTCCCAATTATTAAATGAATCAATCAATGGGAAAATATTATTATTAAATGAAAATATAATTAAATACTATTATTTTATAGAAATCATGATAATTATTAATAGGTATAACATATGATTTCATCATTATATATATAATCATGAACAATATCGAAAAATGATAACATTTTAACATTAACCCCATAACAAATTTTTAGCATTTAAAACAAAATCCCCATAAAATTAAGAACCTAAAATGAAACATTATTCACCATAATTATATGTATATGAATCCAAAAATATATTCATGGGTAGTATATTCACGACAGAAAATAATGATGTTGTGAATATGGCTTGTGTCTCACAAAAGTAAAATGTGAGACTGCAATTTCGTACCACATTATGAAAATTCTGAATCATAAGCCCCAATTATTCATGAAAATAAAATGAAATATTAAATTTAAAGAAAATAATTAGGTTATACATAAAACATTTCAAAGGGGTAGTATATACAAAACACATAAAAACTGAGTGGTGGATTTAATATGTCTCCCAACAATAAAATAGAGACTAGAAATAGCATACAATAATTCTTGACATACTTTTTGAATATTCTAACAAACTATATAATAAAAATTATTTTATTATATAAAAGGTAATGAAACATAATTATATACATAATACCATACAATATTTTATTTATGAATTTTTATTATATCTTTAATATTTTTTTAATTTGACATTTTGGGTAATAACCACATTATTATATATATTAATATTCATTTTTTATTTTCATTCATATTAATTTTTATCATGGTTATGGTTTATATAATATAATAATCATTAAAATTTTATTATATTCATCCATCCATAATATTTTTATGACTAATAATAAAATATGGTTTTGTGAAATGAGGTATATTTTGATCATTGAGATGGTGGGTTGTTCTTATGCACGAGTAATGTTTACTTTTTTCATGGATCACTATAGAAAATGGGTAAGTATTATATAAAAATTAATTAATTAAATAACTATCATATATACCATATTATTTATTAAAATATAATTATACTAATCATCTATTTTTTTCCATTTTTAAATAGATTAACATTACTTCATGAATGTGGTAGTCCACACATACACGAACAGTGTTATCATCATTCAATGAGTGAAATGGTAATAATGAAAATGATATATTATACATTTAGAATTATAAATATGTTATAAATATCATTATTATGTCATTTATATAATATATTATTATTAAAGATATCATTATTTTCTTCCATGTATAGAGATAGTGAATACCACTAACATTTCTTCGTGAGGTGGTAGTCTGCCATACATACGACCGATGTTTTCTTATCACCAAAAAAATGGAATATAAAAATTTTATATGGGATAACGCCTCAACCAATATTGTTAGGTTATAAATATCACATATATACTTTATATATTTCATCATACACAACCATGAAACTTTGTAATCGGAAAACAAATGGCATTAGTTCATAAGGTGGTAGTCCATCGTAAATATGAATAATGATTTCGTAACACATTTAATGGAATTAGAGATTGTTATAGGTGACAAAATTAAAATGAAAGAATAAAATTATATCCAATATATTTATGATATTATATAACAATGGTTTAAAAATAATTGTACAATGATGTTGAAGAAATTAAATAAAAACCTTTTTTGAAGAATGTTACGTCTTCTACGGGTAAACTCCTTATGTTTGCAAAAATAATCCATCATAGGATAAATTTATACCAATAATAAGGATAATTGGATGATATTAGGTATCTTTTTATATGATTTGTGAATGTATAGGGTGACCTAGAAGGTTTTTTCTTCATTAAATAATTGAGAAGAGTCATTGGCCTTTTATAGGTGAAGTGAGTGGCACACTTATTATGTTTTTTTAAAAGGAAAAGGTTTACCCTCATTTTTATCATGACACAAGGATAAAAAATGGGTTATTATCTAGAATTATATAATATTGGAACAAAATATTTCAACAAAATAGATTTCAGACCAGTTTTTATGTAATTTAAACCAGTATACTTCTAGATTAACACCTGATAAACATTATTTTACCATGAATGTGTTAAATAATTTTTAGAATTTTCACAATTCATTAATGTCAATAATTAATTTTTAATTTTGAAATAATATAAATTTAAATTATTCTAAATATAGTGTCTTATATTCCAAATTAAACTCATTTTTATTAATATATTAATTTAAAACATATCCCACACATCTGATGAGATATATGATTTTCAATGAAGAAATGATTAAATTGATAAAAATATTCAATATCCAATTTCAATATAAAATTAATTTATATGTAGTAAATTATTTTTATAGATATATAATCTTCCTAAAATTAAAATTAGATAATTTTAAAATATAATTTTAAATTTTAAATAATTTAATCCAAAATTCAATTAAAATTTTACAATTTTTACTATTTATGAAAAAATATTCTTTTTGAACGAATAAAATAATTAAATCTAAAAAAATTTAAAAATTATGAAATAAAAAATGTTGATAATTGTTTTCCAAAATGTAATTATAAAAGTTGAAAAAATAAAATTTTTATATAAAACATCACATATGCGATGAAAAGGATGTTTTTGATAAGTGTATATTTTTTCACGAAAAATATAATTTTAGATTAGAACTATCTAAAAAATAATCACTATATTAATATAATTTTAATTTTATTAATATATAATCAATAGTTTTTATTTAAAACATTCTAGATGATTGATTATTTTAAATTATTTAACCATAAAAACATTATAAATATTAAATTTCGTTTAAAACGCCATTTTATCCCAAAAAACATATAAAAAAATAAAACATAATGATCAATCAAAAGTAAGTGGAGAGAATATAACTAAATAAAACTTAATAGACAATTTAAAATAATGGTGAATCTAAATTAAAAATCAATTTAAATGAATTGATTCTTTTACTAAATAATAATATTATTTATTATATAATGGAAATTCCATATTCTTTGAGAAATCAATACATGTGACCATACCAGAATTCTTATCCATAGACAATATCTCTGACCATTTATTAAAATAATGGAAAAGTTCAGCAAACAAACATCACAGGCCAAGGGAAACAACTAAATTTCATAAAACCATACCTGTCATTATTTCCATAATCATGTGCATAAACCGCAGTGGCCGACTTCCATTATGAGCTATCATATTGCTTCATCATCTTAACATACATCCTCCTAAGATTTACCTTTTCCAGATTTAAAAACTCCTCATTAGATTGAGTACCTTTTCCTTTGATGAACCTATTGGGCAGTGGCTTTGGCATAGAGGAGTAATATTTCATTTTCCTTCTTCTTCTTGGATTGGTCATAACGTCTTCCTTCCCCGACATAGTCTTCTCTCCACCTTGAACTACATCACTATAAGATGTCCTGACCCTCCTGCCCGCATTCCCCTTTTCACTTTTAGATATATCTCTCCAGTTGACACAGATACTGACCCATGGTAACCATCATTAACTCCTTGTTCTTGCCCGATGGGACTGTTAGCATCATCCACTGCTAAGAATTGTGGATGTTCCATAATTTCCCGATCACCACACACCTCCTTCTACAAAATATCTTCTTCACATACACCATTCGGGGGATGAAAATATGACTGTATTATGTCACCACCAATCCTTTCTGTTTCCTTGTCTACATGAGAATGCCTCTAGTGCTTACATTCTTTTCCCAGACTCTGAGTCCCACTGCCATAAAGATCATCAAAAAATTCAACCGGTGTCTGGCCCGGAGGCAGAAAAGATGCAGCTTGCTCCACCATAGCCTAATCCTGAATCTCTTCGAAAACATCATTCATCAAACCCAAAAGGAAATTACCAAGTGAAAGGCAGGTCATATGCTTTCCCATGTATGACTTTATCCCAGCTAAAACCTTCACCCATCCTCTATTCGCATCCAAAGTCCCACCTGCCAGTGTACCCATAGAAGGAAATCCCCTCACTGCATCCTTATTCCCATCAGGGTATGTTATGATCACAACATCCACCATATCTATTATTTTTCATCCTCAAGCACTTCTCCAATGGTCCCTAGTGGTTAAGAGACACCTCCACCGACTTCATATGTCTTTCATGTAATTGATGAAACCCATTGTTTGTTTTAATGCTTTGTAAACTAATGTTAGTATTAATTAGAAGATATATAATAAATTATTCAGTTTGAAAAAAGATTTCATTGCGTTAGGATGTTATAGTTTGATCACCCAAAAAAATGTGTCTCCACCTAGTAAACACATTATCACAGTGAGGATATGTGAAAAAGCATTAAGCTAATTTTTTACACGGACCAGAGGAGTCCAATGAGCATGTCGTGTCTTTTTCAAGGTCCATGCAATGGTCTCTATTTGCAATAGTAGTTTATTTTTAGTGCTTTATCATTTTAGAAAATATTTATGTTGATTATTTTATTGAGAGAAAAAAATTACTTTATGTTAGGACACCATTTGGGTTTTTTCATCCTCAATTATTTTGTGTCTCCTTCAATAACTATTTCATGTATCAGAATATTGGAAAATCAAATGAAAACATTTATGACCGTACTTCTATGAAAAATTTGAATGAATTTTATGGTCTCAATGCATTTGGACTTAGTTTATGGGGAATGTTACATGAATTCCAAATATGAATAGCCAAGGTCAAGAGTTCTCCAATTTTCATTTGAGAAGGAGATGAAAATATTGTAAATCCTAGATCATGTTTCTATGGTCATGTGTAATGATATTTGAAAACCATGTCTAATGTGATTTAGAATCAATATATGTTGTAGAGATCAACTATAATTACTTTAGGGATCAGAAGGTTCAGAAATCAATTCATGTAGTGCCCTGAATCCATTGGTTGGTGGATAAAAGTGCATTTAAAAACCCTCTTTTAGCATAGTAAAAAAATATTAATCTTTTATCCTTTCCAGAGGTAATGAATAGTTTTATATAAAATGAGCCACTCAATTCTGGAAGTGTTATTTATTGTTTTAGGAGACTAAAATATGACTGAATAACTCCACGATCTAATTTTATAGTTTCAGGAACATGTGTTCCATTGATAAAGAATGATGATGGGTGTTGATATGAATATTACAACATCATATCAGGGAAATGAATCTATCATGCAGTTTATCATATTATGATAAATGTATTTTCATTGTAGTTTAGCATCAGTCTATACGTATTTTAGAACTGATGTGAAATTCTAAATGGGATTATTTTGAAATTTTTTACATGTTGGAGAAATTTAAATGTAATTCACACCTTTTATCTAAGAAGAGTCTTATTAACTGGTAACCTTATACTGAATCCCATGTTTTATATAATTAACATATATGCAAGAAGAACATATATAGGACAAACATGTGCATAAGCGGAGTGATTATGTATAAATTGTTTCACTTTAAACATTAGTATATTCAATTCTTTTGAAGGGATTCAATGTTTTTTTAATGGATATTTTAAGGGTATGAATTATTCCAAAATCATCCCCTTTATGGAGACCCATGTTTGTAGATCTGAATCTTCTGAAGGGTATATGATTGGGAGTGATGGAAACCTATAATTGGGATTGAAATGGGGAATCCATGTATCATTATGTATCATTTTATGGAATGAATATATCTATATATTGTTCTCTAATTGTTACCCACATATGTGCAACCCATACTCATGGGAAACATTTTTATCATTTCGTATGTTTTATATGGACTCTAGAATGGATATATGAGCATCATTGTACATCCTATAGTAATAGAAATAAATCCACACATTTTTATTATATGAATTTTCCCTACACATGTTTGGCCTATATATAGTGAGGAGTAATGTTTTAAATTATAGATAGACACATGATTTTGGGCCTCTATGCCACTAGGAATCATTTTATGAAATGAATAAATCAATACATTGTTCTATACTGGATATATCCCCATGAAGGTCTACAGTGTTTGAGGAGGGGGTATTTTTTCTACAGATAATTATGGATGTACTGAGGACATGATATCTTGGTGTCACAAAGCATCGTAGATAAAATAAATCGAAGAACATTTATCTGTTGAATAAAAAACTCTCCATGATATATTGACCCATGTAAAATTGGGGGGTGTTTTTCTCATTGATTATTTTTAATGGACAAAGGATTTGTGAAAAATATGTCACAATTTAAATTGGTAGGGTAGGAATCAGGCTACATGTAGCTCTTGAATATTGAAATCTCAATATAGGTCGACCCATAAGTATATGTGTCAATTTTTCATTTTAAATACTATGAAAGGATTTTGGATTAGAGATTCGAGTTTCACTATGTACCATATGATGGAATGAATCAATACACATGTATTTAGAGAATGGAAATATCATCACATATGTTTTACCCATATGTAGAGGAAGACATTTTCTCATTGATCTTTTTGGTTTGTCCAAGGACTAGATATATGGGAATCACTATGATAATTTGATGGAAATAATCATGAATGACATCTTTATTTCATGTATGTTTGGTGGAAGGAAAACACCAATAGAATTAGTCCTTCAGTGATATTTCCATAGTAATGAACAATTTTACAAAATGCAATAGATTTTAACAGTGTTTCTCAATGCAATGTTGTAATGTTTTTCATGTGTTAATTTTTATGTCATTCATCTTAAAACATGAAAACACTTAAATGAATAGATATATTCAAATTATATGGGGAATAATTTACCAAAATTACTAATCCCACAAGAGTTACGCCCTTTGTGAGAAACAGTGAATGTCAATGAATTATTTCACAACAAAGAGGTTATTAAAAAAATAAACATTGTAATTTTTATCATGTCGTGTATGATCCACAATATAATATCAAATGTTCTATAAATATATCAATTGAATTAAAAATTATCTATATGTTTTTTTGGGGGAATTTTAATATCAAATGAGGTGGAATTCATCCATGTAGTATAATTTCATGCATTAAGTGTGAATTTTACACAATGTGAAAAAGAAGGAAAGATGTTCCATAAATGTTTTATTATATTTTATTAAAAATATTATAATAAGAAACTAGTTTTGGTGACCATATGATTCCAAATATGTTTTCCCAAGCCATGTTATGCACGGTACGCCAGGTAATAGTTCATGTTAACGTCATGAGATAGGTACATTATCATATAGTGTAATGTCTTCTAAACAAGACAATATGGGTCATTCTATTCAGGTTTATGTCACAAGATATCTCTATACAGTTTTTCATCATAAATTAAAGTTGAATGGTGTATTTGTTTTGTTCATATGATTAGGACAATGAATTTTTGGATGTTTAAATACTTACACCCAAAAAATCTTACATGAAATTTTACATTATGTGATAAGGGAGTATTATTTAGTTTAACATCATTTTACAAGGAAATATTTTTAATTTAACATCATCACACTATGATTATATGGTTCATGTGTTTTATGGACATATGATAATGACATATTTAAGATGTATTGTGTCATGCATTACATGTAAATTATATACAATAGATTTAGGTCATATGACTAGGACCAATCATTTAGTTTTACATCATGAAACTAAAATGATTTGTGAGGTATTGAATAATGTTATAATTAGTATTTATGATTTATGAAAAAATAAAAATATCATCTAGAGTAACCATTACAAGGTGCCTTGTGTAAAATATTCCACATCCATTTTTTCCAATGATTATGCTCCATTGGAATACAATTTACATATGAGTAAAGGACCTTCCTATTTGGGTTCCAGATTACAAAGGTTCATTCTGTGTATCATTGGGGTTATGATAACCAATACTATTTTGTCATGAAAATTTATTGTAAGGAAAACCTTTTCATTGAAGGCACATGTGATCTGAATCTATAGAACATCATGGTTTTACCATGATCATAGTCATTTCTCATCATTCCATTCTTTGTCATCCATCCACATTTTCTATTTATTGACACCTAATATTTTTCCCAAGATTTCTATTCTTATTAATGGGAAATAAGATTTTATATGAATCTTTAAAATTGATACATATAGTAATGAAAATGTTAATTCTAAGGCATAACTTTCTGAGGTGGTATGGTACCCTCAAAAATTATGAGATATCTTCTCTGTAGAAGTAGGATTTCCCATATCCACTATGAACATCAATATATTTGATAGGGTCATATTAAAGGTCTCTATTTTCTTAATTTCTATTCCATGATAGTGGGATCAATTGTTGGATTTGATGGTGTCCTCCTTGAATAATTTTATCAACTCAGAATAATTGATGTCTGTTCCATTAACCCTGAATATCATTTGAGGTAATCCAAATATCATGATGAAATTTATCTTTATGAATTTAATTATGTTTTTCTTCTTGAATTACATTAAGGGTATTTTTTAGCCCATTTAGAAAATATTTTTTTACTATTAGTTATGTACTTTAACTAGTTAGTTGTGATTATGAGATATATCCCTTACAATATCCATTCCCAATAAAAAATATTGGGATAAATATTTAGCTATATGTTGACACATTTTGAGATTATGGATGAAGTTTTCATATATATTTCATGAATTACATATCGATGTGAATTTCACATAATAATATATCATTGTTTTGTATTATTATCCAATCCATCTAAATTAGTGGGGAGTTTGGTCTGACATTAATGATAGATATAGGAGCTCGCATGGACATCGTCCAAGATGGAATGAATCTCTCCTCATATTATTTATATGAGGAAGATCATATCAGTTACAAATTTGTATGTGTAATTTTTCTCATTTGGACCTTACTAATGTGTACTATTTTTTTAACACTAGGTCAATTCCAATTTAATTCAATCTTATAAGAGGGTCCCTTTTGGAGATAATCGACTGTGGATTCCATCAATCCATGGTTGTATACTAGTTCATCATGCTATGGTTCCATTTTGACTTAATTTAATTCATCCTTCCCATAAATGATGATTACATAGATCATCCATTGGTCCATGATTCAGAAAAACTATAGCATCACTGGAAAATAAAGAATATAACATTTTCATATTTTTGAATATTTTTGAATTAAAAATTAATTTTACTTTAAATGGAACTCTATATTTGATATCATATACAACACACAACTTTGGGTTTCTTTGAAATCGTATCTTTCACACAACTTTGAGTTACACTGAATAATAATATAATATTATTTTTAATTCAAATGGTAGTTAACACATAGAAATTGTATTAGTGAGAATTAACATAACTAACTAAAATATTATTATAAACATTTTTTAAATGTATTTATATTTATCCAATAAATTTTAGAGGCTTAACATAAAAAAATAATCTAATTTTAAAAATTAAATACTCTAATATTCATTAAAAGATCATTTTACTGCCTTTGGATAATGAATCCTTTTTAAATGTAGTATTTTTCTCTTTTATATGTACTATATGACAAAATGGAATTATTATTTATAGTCAGGAAATAAAAATTTACTTTGGATGAAATTTTTGTATTTTTCTGATAATGTTCATTTTCAATGAATATTGAAAAATACTATATTTTAATTCAAAATGATTTTTAATCTAATTTCATTGTATGGTTATATTATGTATTTAATTGGTTTTTAAGTGTTATTATATTGTATTTTCAACATTTAATATATTGTTGGTTATTATAAGTAAATTCACTTTGAAATTAGATATAAACAAAGGTCAATAATTTGGTAGGTATTATTTCATTAAATCATGTTTTTTGGTTTTGAAAATGGAAATTAATTTTAAAATAATATCATCAAATTCTGTGATTTGTTTTTTGAAAAATTGATTCCATATTTTGTATTTGGTTGTCCAAATTTTATAAATATGAAACTTTTATTTTTAGAAATTATGAATATTTATTTCTGTAAATATTTTATTTACCATGGTTAAAAGGTAAATCTAGTAAATAAGGGATAAAAATAATTTTATAATAATTTTAAATTACCCATACACTTGTACAAACCCTATTGGATGAAGTTTTTTTGACCAAGGGAATCCTTGGGCCTATTTTGGGACCCCATATAACCACTTTGGAGTGATAATGACACTTTATATTAATTAATTTAAAGTAATGTCAAAAGTAACATAAAAATATAAATTTTATTAAAACTATTTTTATATGGGGTTGTATAAGTAATACCATCGATTATAAATATTAGTTTTAAATTTAAAACGATTTCTTAGATTATTGTATTTTATTTATAATTTTAATACATTAAATAAATAAATTTAATAATGACACAATGGTGATGCAGTAATTTCATCATTAATAAAGGATTCAGATAAATAATATTATAATTATTAAAAATCATTTATTTTGAAACTTTTTATGCCATAAATTATTGTTAGAGATAATAATGACTTGTTATCTTGGAATTAATGATGTTTTTTTTGAAATAATAAATTTTTTTCGATTTTGTAAAATTGATGATATGGATAGTTTAAAAATTTATATAAATTTGGTTTTAAAACAATTAATATTTTATTAAATGAAAAAATAATCCTAAAAATATAATATTTTGAAAAAGTATATATATGATGTAAAAATTGTCATTATTGATCCATTGTGGGTCTCTTGACATTTTATATTAAATACATTCACCTTATAGTATAAATGTGGTAAAAGTTAAATATGTTAACAAAAGGATAAATAAAAATGATAAGGATTAATAAAATATCCAAAACATGTCTAATTATTAATGGATGATTTTATTTCATCTTATATTATCCTTAAATTATAATTAAATATGTTTTGGACCTTTTAAAATAAAAAATCATTTTATAATAAAATAATACATTCAAATATTCCTAAAGGGCCCCTCCTCCACCATTAAAAAATCCATCACCTCTAACCTTTACTCACATCTATCAATCCCCCTTGTCATGTCAAAACTGTTCCCATATAAGCTCCCAACATCCCTCTCTTCCATATATCTGCCATAAATTAAATAGAAGGCACAAAAAGAAAGCCTTTTGTTTCATACCAAATGGTGTAACCGAATTTTATGGTTATGTCTTCTCTACAGTTCTATTCTTTTATTTTCCATCTACAACCACATAAACTCCCTTTATTCCATTATTTTATAAAAACACTAGTATATTCAATATAATATGTGTTTTTTATGAGAATAATTCGAACTATACTTACCCACACCTCCGTCAAATGGATACAAAGATAATGTTTCTATGGAGGAAGAACTACTTCCTCACGAAATGATGACTTTTCATTATTCTTATACCACCTATCATAGAAGACATTATGATGGATCAGTAATTATATATTATGTATATATTATTTTATTTTATCTATATAATTCTATAATTCTATTTTATAACATACCATTATGAATATCATGTTGTATAAATACAATAATATCATTTGAAGAAGTGTGGACTACCACCCCTCAAAGTCATATGACTCGTTCTTACCATACATTGAACATATAAATGATGCTATTAATTAAAAAATGTAATGTATATAAACTATTATTTTACACTGTAATTATAATATACCAATGTATCATTACGTTTTCATTTCATTAAAAATAAAAAAAGAAATGAAAGTAGTGTTCATTCGTATGCACAAATTACCATCTCCATGAAGGGTGAATTTCATTTCTTAGGTCCAAATGTTACGGAATATTATAAAAACATATATACTGAATATATATGATATTTAAATCATCAATATCATTCTGGAGATAAAGTAATTTTGACCACATGGGAAAATTGTAATTATAAGATGTTCATTTTTTACTCTAATTCCAAACATCGACAAAATGTCCTATATAAACTCAATAATAATAAAATTATTATTTCAAGGTAATAATTGAACTAAAAGGAATAATAATATTTTAAAAGGTACTTATGTTAGTAGAAATTAAATTATGCTTATTATTTAACAAGATCATGGAACAAATGATTCTTTTAGGACACGTGGTAAGGGAACTTCTTCACCCAATTTCCAATCATGGGGTTTAACTTCAAAATCATGATTATGTAATTCTATAAATATGTGTTAATGACTTATAATTGTTTGAAACATAATATCCACTTATATTGGGTGTATTCATATCTTTTAAACATAATTATTTCATTGAGTTATCCTTAAATTAATGATATGATCTTCGTAAAGGAGCCATTCACCCTCCTCTTTTAGTCAAAGAATTATTTTTTATATGTATTTTTATTTTCTTTTTATTATGTATATATAAGTTCATATATATCCTTATTGATATGAATTTTATCTCTATTCTATGAGATATCATTTTCTATCTCATCAACTCATTTGTTTTAATTTTAATGTGATGTCACTAGGCTGCCAAATTTTTTTGAGGGACTATGTCTAAATCTAATTTCATTTGAGGAATATATTTATCTTGTGCACCATTATTATTATGTAGAGTGTATATTCGTACATTTTACATATTATATCATGAATTTACCTATTCTCATGATATTATATCTATTGTTTAATGTTATTTTTTACCTATTTTTATTCAAGTATTTTCTAAAGTTGTAAGGGAACATCTTCACCCAATTTACTTTCTTTGGGTTGAAATTGTACATCTACATAATGCCATGATTTAAATATTTTTAAATTACCTTTTATATTCATACAATTAATATCCCTTATATTGGGTGTATTGAATTTTTTCACACATAATAATTTCATTGATTTATCATAAATTTCATGATGCGATCTTTGTAAGGGAACCTATCGCCGACCTATTTTAGTCAAAGACTCATTTTTTTATATGTCTATTAATTTCAATTTTCATATGTTGTGATAAGTTCTTATATATCTTTATTTATGTAAATTTTATTTCCATGCGATTCAAGATAATTTTCTATCTCATAAACTTATTTTTTTAATTTTAAAGTAATGTCATTAGGATGCCGAATTTCCGTAAGGGACTATGTCTCAATCTCGATTCATTTGAGGAATATATTGATCTTGAGAACCTTTATTATCCTAGAGAGATTATATACAGCCCTTTGACATATTATATCATGAATATTCATCTTATAATGATATTATATATTTTTATAGTTATTCTTAAACTATTTTTATTCAATTATTTTCTCAAGTGGTATGGGGCTTCATCTCAAACTCCTTTCATTGAGGAATATTTTTATTTATACCTGACTAACTTTTATACAGTATATAAACCCCTATTACATTTTATTTAATATAAAAGAAATATTTTTCTACGTAGTGTTATACTAAATGACAATGGGAATGCATCATTTTAATGTACGCAGCTACAATCACCATTCTTCTACCGTGATCATTATTGGATTTTTTCCTTCCATAACAATAATTAATGTTTTAAAAAAGAAAATATATACCATATACACTTGTCCTTATTTTGGTATTTAAGATGGTTTTGAAAATTTTTTGATTCTACCAATTTATTTAAATGATATATTGTGATTGCAATGGGAAAATATTACCTTTACTTTATGTTGGTTTTATGTGTTGTGAATATGTTATGGATAATGGGCATTGTTTACGTATATGTGTGGTTCCAGGATAAATCTGAGGTGGCTAAGCCCATGATAAGACTCATATTCGCTGGGTAACGTGATAGAGGTAAATGTTAATGTTTCTCCTAAGAGATTTAGGAAATATTTTTTGGTGGGTATTATAAATGAAACTCTCGAAAAAGGTGTGAGAGCTATAATGTAAGTATGTTTTGTATGCTTTATGTAACCTTTATAATTTATGACTTCTGTGTATTATTCATAAATCATATGTTTTCTTGAGGAATGTTATGACTGAAAAAGTATGGTTTTATTGATTTGTATTTATTTATAGGTTAATTTATCCTTTACTTACATTATAAACCTTATTGAGATTTTTTAGCTCAACCCATGTTTTGAAATATTTTTCACAGGACATAAAGATAAATTGGGTCAAGGATGGGATCAAGAAAAATTCACGCTGTCTAAAACATAGAACTAGATATGTTTCTTTTTTAATTGATTTTTTTATGAAAAAAAATAGTAACTGTGTTGAATTTTATAATGGGTAATTTTTGAGATTTAATGTCTTAATTATAGCATAATTCTCTAAAACACTAAACATTTAATGATCCTCAATGATAATTCTTCACACAACTCAGGATTATGTAATGTTTATGGAAGGTTCCTTATAGTTGGTATCCGAGGATGGTTTAAAAAACTTTAGTGATTAGGTGATTTCATTAAACACAAGGTTAATCCCTATGACTATTATTTCAATTAAGTCACTATTTTATAACATTTTCAGATGTAGGAATGTCAGTTACTAACGGAAGGGGGAGGATCTCAAACAACATTCTTATCTTTTATAAATGTCAGCTTTGAAATAATAAATGAAAAGTCTTGTTCGGGTGATTGTGAAACATTTTATAACATAAAACTCATTTGGAAGCATTTTTTGAGATATCAAACACCTCCCCTATACCTTGATATAATCATGCATCATGGGTTGTTTTTAATCAGATCCTATTTTCACAATATTATGATATATTCACAAAAGGTAAATATCATCAAATAATTTTCAAATATTTGACCTTATCATAAGATTTTAAAGTATATTGTTATTTCCAAAAAGGTGCTGAAGAAAGAGACCCTTACCCAACCTATTTATATTTCCTTTAACAATATATTCTATTACAAAATACTTATGGTATTTTAAAAGAACTATTTATGGAACGTTTCAACTCTATCTCAGTCTAACTATTTTGTAAAAATAATTTTTTTTCAAATGTTTTGAAATTATATGTCATACATTATTATTTTCCAAAACTATTTTTCTAAAAACACCCATTTGACCAAAGTTGTACAAGGTGTATTTGGATGAATTAAGAAAATAATTTTGATGGATCTCTTAAATCATTTTTACAATGAAAGAACCTTCTACCTACGTGAACAAGATGATGATAAAACCATATGGACACCATGATCATGGTATGATGTTCATTATATTGGGAATATTTTTATTTTATTATATGGAGGTGAAAAAATGACAATATATAAGATGGTGAGGCCTTAATTTATAGGGTTTAAAATGAAAGGTATAATAAAACCATTGAAGTTAAACCTTATTAGGGTTATATTTGTGTCTTAGAAAAAGGACCGTACACAAACATTGTGGAATCCCGTCTCGTCAGACAAAGCTACGGGAATCAAACTCACAACCAATGTGCTATTGGGATTTATGACATAAGCCTTGAAAAACTGAAGTCCCTGGTTAGTAGGACTTATTTTATTACGTAAATAATTTTACTGGTCATGAATAAGTTAATTTGGGATAATATGTTTTATCAAATGGATGTCTTTAGTCTAGGAAACCGATTTGGAGATTAAGTGATTAATGTTCTTTTGGAAGACTATCTCTCTTCTGGTAACACTCTATTCTTAAGGAAAATAGAATACTATGGGATCTCATAAGTGGTATAATGGTTGAAAGTAAATTTTGGATGAATCTATATATTTATTATGTACATATGTTTATTTATGTTATTTCTGGAAATGAATATCCAATCATAAAGAGCATGTGATTTGGTTAATTACACTTCAGTATGAGAATTTAAGAGTAGTCGATTTATTGGGGATAAATATTAAGATTTACTATATAAGACTATGTTGTTAAATCATTATCATGTTTGGGATTCAGTCTTACATGGGATTATTTCAAATATTTTTAACTGAAATTTACTATTGAATGTTATTTCTTGAACTTTTTGTACATTTTGTTCAATTTTGGAGATAAGGATTATTATTTATTTTTATAAAGGATTATCCTTTTTGTGGATGATTTGATTTCATACTAACTATTTTTGGTTTTGGTTAATGTTTAGAGACATTGGAAACATATAGTTCTTCTTTTTTGGATTTTGTGAAACTCAAGATGATGATTATAGCACTTCAATTTTGACCAAGTCATCTTGATTACTCATCATTTGAGGAAAATATGGGATTTTTGTTGAAACATATTAAATGATGAAACTCTACTTGAAAGGTAAGTATATTTCCTTATGTTCTTAGTCAATCTCATAAATAAATTTCTCAACTTTATGAAAGGTAACTGAAAACAAAAACATTTCCTATTAACTTTTTGTACTAAGGAATCAAGGACCATTTAACCCATCACAAGTGTATGGTTTTCAGATTTTTAACTTTGTCCCGATCATGTTTTCTATCATTCTCCATCAAAACATGATGTTTAGTTTCAATTCCATATTAATTTGTTGTTATATAAAATACTAATATGTGTAATCTTGGGTGACCTTTTTTTCTTCTCAATCATTCTTTTAAATTAATAGTTTTATATTCCCTTTTCAGATGTGGGACAATTATTGAAGTTACTCAGCGCAATTTTAAAATTGAATGGATGTAATTTCCAAATGGGGGAAGGATTTAAAATCTCAGGTAAATAATGAATATGAAACATTCTTATTTAGTAATTCATATGAATTAAATATTAATTTTAATTTAAAGTGGATTCTATTACTGATAGCATACACAAAACGCTACAATGAGTTTCTTTAAAATCTTATATTCTACACAACATTGAGTTATACCAAAGTATAATATAATAATATTTTTATTTTAAATGGTAGTAAACACATCACCGTTGTATTGGCTGGAATGAATATAACTAACTAAAATATTATCATACATATTTGTTAAATATATTTACATTTATCTAATAAATTTTAAAGGCTTAAAATAAAAATGAATATGAATTTAAGAATAAAATAATCTAATATTCTTTAAAAGGATGTTTTACCACCTTTTGATGGCGAACCATTTTTAAATATAGTTTTTTCACTTATATATGTTCTATTTGACAAAATATAATTTTTCATTAGAATTAGGACATCAAAATTTACTTTGGATGAAATTGTGGTTTTTTTGATAAAGTTCATTTTTAATGAATAATGCAAAATACAGCATATTAATTCAAAACGTCATTTTAATATAATTTAATTATATAGATATATTATCAATTTAATTTTTTTTAAAATGTAGTTAGATTATATATTTACCACTAAATTCAATGTTTTTCATTAGCAGTAACTTCACATCGAAATTGGTCAAAACAAGGGTTAATCTTTTGATAGTTATTATTTCTTAAAAACAAGTTTTTTGGTTTTGGAAACTGAAATTAATTTTAAATTAATTTTTGCCACTTCTATGAATTTAATTTGGAAAAATAGATTACATATTTTTAATTAGGAGGTCCAAATTGTGTAAATAGAATAATTTTTATACAATATGATTATTTACTTTAGTAAAAATTTTATTTACCATGGCTAGAGGGTAAAATTGGTAAATAAGAGTGAAAATAATATAATAATAATATTAAATTACTCTCAAAACTTTCTCTAATCATATTGGATGAGGTATTTCCAACCATGGAAAACCATGGGTCGGTTTTGGGACCCAATAGAGCCACAAGGGAGTGATATTGACACTTTATATTAATTAATTTAAAGTAAAGATAGAACTAACCTAAACATATATATTTTATTAAAACTATTTTTATAAGGGGTTATACAAGTAATAACATCATCAATAAATATTATTTTAATATATATATATATTTCTTACATCATTGTATTTTATTTATAATTTTTATACATTATATAAATAATTTTAATTGTGACAAAATGGTGATGTTGTAATTGCTTCACTAATAAAGGCTTCGAACAAATGATATTATAATTATTTAAATAAATTTATTTTAAAACCTTTTATGCCATATATGATTTTTAGAGACAATAATGACATTTTATATTATTAATAATGATGTTTTTGAGAAATAATCATGTTTTTATATATTTTTTTAAAAGTCATGATATGAATAGTTTATAAATTGACATAAATGAGTTTTAAAACAATTAATATTTTATTAAAGGTTAAATAGTCCTAAAAATATATGAATTGTTCAAATGACATATATGATGTTAAAAATTTCATTAATGATCCATTTTTGATCGATTGGGTGTTTATAGTAAATATATTTACCATATAGTATTAATATAGTAATATATAAATAAGTTAATAAAAGGTTAAATAAAAATGATATGGATTAAAAAAATATCCATAACCTCTCCAATTCTTATGGGATTAATTTATTCCAACTTATATGCGCCTTAATTTTGAATTAAATATGATTTGTACATTTTTAATGAAAAATTAATTTATAATAAAATAATATAATCATACATTCCTAAAGAGAACAACCTCTCCCTTGTAAAACTCTATCACCTCTAACACTTACTAACACCTCTCACCCCCTTGGCTCGTCAAAACTCTGTACACATAATCTCCCAACACCCCTCTATTCAACCTAGATGTCTTAAATTAAGTATAAGGCACTTCAAGATAGCCTTTCGGTTTAAACCAATGAGAGTTACCCAAATTAAATGTAATATCTTTTCTCAAGTTCTTTTCTATTATATTCCTTCTCCCCCACTAAAACCTATGTATTCCATTATTTTAAAACAAAAATAATATCTTAAATATACTATGTTACTTTTATTTGAATAATTATAATTACACTCAAACACACATCCATATAATGGATATGAACATACTATTTCTGTGAACGACGAAATACTGCCTCACAAAAAGATGATGGTTCAATATTCTTATACCACCTCTCATAGTGGCCATTATGATAGAATTATAATTATATATGATATATTTTATGTTATATTTTATATAAATTCTTCTGTAAATATCTTTTAGAACATACCTTTTAGCTTTTCATGTTTTATGAATATGATAATTTCATTTGAGGAAGTGTCGACTACTTCCCCCTCAAAGTGATATGACTCGTTCATACTATACATAGAATGTATAAATGTTGGGGTTAATGAATGTGTTTATAATATATAAAATACCATATTATAATGTAATTATATTATATAAATTTATATTTAAGTATTCATTTCAATAAATATGAAAAAAATTAATTGAATGTAGCGTTCATGCGTATGTATAGCTTACCGTCTCATTGAATAGTGCATTTCATTTCTTATGTCCAAATTTTATGGAATATTATAAATACATATATAATTAATATATATTATATATATGTGATATATAAATCATTTATATAATTCCAGAAAAACTGTACTTTTGACCACATTGACAAATTGTAATTATAAAAAGTTAATTTTAAATTCAAATTACAAACATCGAAAAAATGACTGATATGAACTCAAATACATTAAATATTTTTATTAAAAGGTAATAAGTAATATAAAAGGATTAATAATGTGATAATTTTCGGAATAAAGTTTAAATTAACATAATTTTATTATTCATGAAGAACAAGGAACAAACGAGTCATATCTGACACGAGGTTAGGGAACTTCTTCACCCAATTTCCATTCATTGGGATGAACTTCTTTCTCTTGATTATGTAATTATATAAATATGTGTGAAATACATATTATTGTATTAAAATTAATATCCACTTATATTTGGTGTATTTTTATTTTTCACACAATATTATTTCATTGATTTATCTTTAATTTAATGATATGATATTTGTAAGGGAACCTTTCACCCTCCTCTTTTATTCAAAGACTTCTTGTTTGATATGTCTTTTAATTTACTTTTTATTATGATGGGATATGTTCTTATATATCCTTAATGCTAATTTTTTTTTCCACATGATGAGAGATCATTTTCTATCTCATAAACTCCTTTTTTAATTATAATGTGACGCTGTTAAGCTGCCGAATTTCAGTAAGGGACTATGTATATATAACCATTCATTTGAGGAATATATTGATCCTTTTTACCTTTATAATCCCATAGAGAGTATATAATTCCCTTGGAAATATAATATCATGAATCTAAATATTATCACGATATTATAAGTTTTGTTAAATGTTATTCTTTAACTAGTTTTTTTCAAGTATTTTCTCACGTGGTAAGGGAACTTCTGCACCCATTTTCCACTCTTTGGGTTGGACTTCTACTTATTGATTTTGTCATGATATAAATATGTGTAAATAACCTATGATTTTATTACAAATAATATCCTATTATATTGGGTGAATTTATATTTTTCACACATAATTATTCCATTGATTTATCCTTAATTTAATGATACAATCATTGTAAGGATTCCTTTCACCGTCCTCTTTTAGTATAAGACTTCTGTTATGAAATTTATTTTAATTTTTTTTTTATTATGTTGGGATATGTTATTATATTTCTTTATTGATTCAAATTTTATGTAAAATTTATTGTGGATCCTTTTCTATCTCATCATATCTTTTTTAAATTTTAATTTGACGTCGTTAGGCGGCTGAATTTTCGTAAGGGACTATGTCTCAATATCCATTCATTTGAGGCATATCATGAACTTGTCCACATTTATTATACTATAGAGTGTTTATACTAACCTTTGAAATATTATATCACAAATAAACATATTCTCAGGATGTTATATGTTTTGTTTAATGCTATTATTTTATAATTTTTATTCATGTATTTTCAAAGGTGGTAAGGGAACTTCATCACCAAATTTACATTCTTTGGGTTGAACTTGTACTTCTTGATTATGTCATTATATAAATATGTTTCAATGACCTCTGATTTTTTTACACATAATATACACTTATATTGAATTTATTTATATTTTTCACACATAATTATTTAATTTATATATCCTTAATTTAATGATACGATCTTTGTAAGGGAACCATTCACCCTCCTCTTTTAGTCAAAGACATCTTTTTTTGTATGTATTTTAATTTATTTTTTATTATGATGTGATATGTTCATATATATCCTTAATGATGTACATTTTATATCCATGTTAATTAGATATCCTTTTATATCTCATCAAATCATTTTTTAAATTTAAGTGACACCATCAGGATGTCGAATATTCATATGGGACGATGTCTCAATATACTTTCATTAGAGTCACATCTTGGTCTTGTGAAAATTTATTATCCTATAGTGTGTGTACTTCCCTTTAACATATTAAATCATGAATCTACATATTTTCATTATATTATATGTTTTGTTTTATGTTATTCCTTAACTATATTTATTCAAGTAATTTCTTATGTGGTAAGGGAGATCGTCTCAATCTCCATTCATTCAGGCTTATTTTGAATTATACACGACTTTATTTTATAGATTATATAAACCCCTTAGAATTTTCATTTCTTTCAATTTGAATCTTTTTAAACGTAGAGTTATACTAAACAAAAATGGGAACTGTTATTTTTAATGTATGTGGTGACAATGACATTTCCACCACCGCGAGCATTATTGGATTATTGTCTTCCTCAATAAGCCATAATGTTTTTAGAGGAAAATAGATACCATATACACTTTTACATATTTTTTATTGAATTGTTTTGATAATGGATTGATTGCGCCAATATATTTTAATAATATATTGTGATTGCAATGTTGAAATGTTATCTTCCCTTTATGTTTGTTTTATATTTTTTCAATATGTTATGGTTCTTGGGATTGTTTCACCTATATGGGTGGTTCCGGGATTAACCTAGGGAAGGTGAGCCCGAGATTTCTCTATAATGCTTTAAATAATGTGACATTGGAAAATGTTAATGCCTCTCCTAAGATATTTTAGGAATATAGTGTGATGGGTATTTCAAATGTAACTTCCTACATAGCTGTGATTACTAAAAAAACTTATGTTATGTATTCCATAAGATAACATTATGATTTAGGATTTCTGTGTTTTATTCACAAATCATATGATTTCATGAAGTTAGGTTATGATTGAAAGGTATGGTTTCATTGATTTGTATTTATTGATGGGTAAATGTTTTCCTTCTATATTTTATAACCCTTATTGAGATTTTAATTCTAAACGAACGTTTTGAAATGTTTTTCAATGGACTTAATAATGAAGGGGGTATACTAAGGGATCATGTAAAAGTCGGGGTATCTAAAACATGAAACTAGACATGTTTCTATTATATAAGAGTTTTTATTTTAGGGAAAAATTGAAACTGAGTACAAGTGTCTACTTTGAAATTTTTTATATGTAATGTAATAGTTAGGGCCTAATTCTATAAAACTCTAATCCTGAAAATATCCTTAATGAGAATTCTTTACTTAAAAAACGATTATGTAATGTTTAAGGGTATGTACTTGTAAAAAGAGACATTCATGATTGTGGTCAACTACAAATAGGGATTCATTGGCCAGTGCATCCACATGACAATTTTTTTATCGATTGACATGGTTAAAAGTTGTTTCAAATGATAAATCATCCATAAACCCTCCTAAATAACCCTCGATATGGTAAAATTATTCCATCATGATTTTTTAATATCCCTTAATTTGTTTGATCACTATATCTAAATAAAAATTTATGCCCATGTCGGGTATCTACATCTCTAATAACAATTTTTAGTTTTTAATGCGTTCTTGGTATTCATTAAAATTAGTTAGGTATCCTTAAAATAGTGATAAGGATTATGGAAAATTTTCTTTTTTCATTGAAAATTTATAATATCCCCAAACCAACTAGATTATAGTTTTGGTTATCCCGCCTTTAATGAATAGGACATTAGGAGGAAGTTTCAGAATACATATACCATATTGGGGGGATGCCATAGTAATAGAAAATCACTTTTTCGTGATGTTCGATGTCTATTATTGTGATTTATAGGGTGTGGAGTTCTATGATGAAATTAACCATTGCCATCAATTTTAACAACTTCTATGATTTGAATATTATTTTATATTTTTTATAATATAATTCCATTAGTAATAATTCCAAGTCACCACAGGGAGTCCATGAAACTGCATGACTGAGTCAATAGGAGATTCAACATTTACTTCATGATGCTTCCTAAAATGTATCATCTTTTTGACACTAATGATGACTATGAATATGTTAATCTCGATATCAAAATAAAAGGACTTGTTTCCTAGCATTATTTGGTTGAGTAATTGGATTCAATTATTTTATACTCACCATTTTTATTTGTGAGGAGAACAATAAATGATTAATCCATTGTAGAATCATATAATATATGTGTATTTAATTGTTTATGTTTCATCATAATGGGTGGGTGGAGTATGTACATAAGATAGTAATTTTGTTATTTCTGGTCATCATCCCATTAGTATGTGAATCCAATATTTATTAACATGGTGAGGTGGAGGTATTTTAATGTCTAAATATCAATGAAACACTTAATTTTACATAGGTTCCCACATATCCCTCTTAATCCGTTGAGATTCAAAAGAGGATAAATTTCATGTATGACACTAATATTATTTGGGATGACCATGATTCCATGGATTCACACAAAAATATGATGAAATTGACATGACATTACACTAATATCTTACTTTAGTTGATTAATAATGAAATTATGTTGCAGCACCTAGTTGATGATTTTGACAAGATTAGTGAGGTGATCAAATCAGTGTCTTGATTTTACTTCCCATCCACCGACATAGAATTTATCAATTTTTTCCATATGTTCATAATGATATGAATAATGTAATTTTTGTATGTAGCACTATAGTTCATTAATATAAGGGGCATGGATGGATATGAAAAAAAATCCCATGAGGTTGTGTGAATGTACTCTCTTTGTCATCTTTAGAGGCTATCATTAACTAATTATACTCTGAATACACATAAATAGTGTAAAGATAAAGGATTTATCAAGTTGCAATAATCAGAATTACTATTTCCAACAATTGGGAATCATCTTTCAAAAAGTTTTAATCAATGTATTTGAAATTGATGAAAACACTAATATGTCCATACTTTTTCATCACATGAAATATATTTGTGATCCATTTAGACTAATACACATAATGGGAAAAATTATCTATGATCAAATTTTAAACATCCATTTCTATATTAGTAACATAAGAGGGTTGTATTAGTCTATATTCCAACTTTTATCATTGGTTATCATTTGGTATGACTTGGTGATGTTTACTGACATAGGGGTTCATCGAAGTAATTTTAATACAATTCCATGAAAACATGTATTGATACTTTTTCATAAATTAAATATATATATTATTCTCTTATAGAGTTATGGTGGAAATATCTATTATAGGTATTGGGTGTTTTTTTTCCAGAGCTCATCGGTTCTAGAAGAGTTCGCATCCTAAATTGTGGGTGGGGAGTTCCTGAGGTCATCCTTTAAATCTTCTATTACTAAATCTATGGAGAAATATTCATACATGGTGGGTAATATAAGGAAATATCTTTCACTTTCTAGGTAATATAATTACTAGTAAGAAATATTGACATCCTAAGATAAAAAATTCAGTAAAGAAAGATTTTGGTGTTTCTTGTGTTCTTTTATGAAGTGGGTAGGAGGACCATGATATATGGGACTATGTAAGCTAAGTCTATCATGTTAATGAGTATCAAATCATCACTATCGAAGATAATCCAAGGATCTATAGGGTTAGTCCCAAATCCAACAGGGTCATGAACCTTTATATCATCATCCATCATTTTTTTCATTGTTTAGGAAGAACAATTCCTTATAGTTTATAGATTCACAAGAATCAATAGGGGTGACATCACCATATAATATATTGACCATACCATCTAAGGATTATTTTAGACACTAATAAATTCATGAATGTTCCAATATGTGGATATAAAGTCATGCTATTCAAATAAGAACATTATATTTTATATATTTCTAAATAAATATAAACATACCATTAAATGTAAGACACCCAAACCATTTCTTGAACAATGATCTTACCAGAAGGGCTTTGGTAATGCTTATCAAATCCGATAATGGATTGATTTTTAGGTAAAAATACCCACTACCTATGGCTTAGGAATCAAAGGGTCGGGATAAGTATAATGCCCCGACTGTTGTTACCCAGAGTCGGTGAATTATTACGTAGCATTTGAATGATCACAAAAGATCAAGTCTTAAAAGACTGATTAGATTAGTAGCCTTAGAAGTACTAGATACATTCATAATGTTTACATTACATCATAATATGGAAAACTACAACCAAATTATTTCAATAGACAACACTGAGATACCATAGACTATCCCTGCAGGACAATCATAATATACTTCTTTGAATCTTGGAAGAAATAAAACATAGAAAGGGGTGAGCTTAGATGCTGAGTAAGGATAACAATACAGCGGAACCTTTCATAAATAAGCATTTACATTCAAAGTAATGTATAAAACTAAAATAAAATACTTTTCAACATAAAAATCATCATAATAAGGAAAATATAAATCAAAATAATTCCATTTACATACTCACATGGATATTCTACTTGTTGAATAATCACCTGGAATATCAATAGCCACTTTCATAATGATAGACTGCATAATTCCGGACTTTCATAACCACATATTCAATGACTTGTTCCAAGAATACAAATAAGATTTTGTTAATACCTTGTGACAAGATATTAGTTTGTCTCTTGAGACCTTCAGACGCATTGAGGAGCTATACCAGGCTCCACCCGTCACATACTATGTCCAATGCATTTCTCATATAAAAAGGTTTAAACATAACATAAAAATTCATATTAAAAATGGAATATGAAATGTTAATACATTATCCGTAAACAATGAATGGTATGAAATAACACATCCACAGTTAAACAAATCACAAAACCGTCAATATAATATGGAAGTTTTGTATCATAATAAATCTACTTCAAACAAACTTAAAATCCATCATAGGATGTTGACATTGATGAAATCAAAACCTTTTTAGAGAAATATATCTTTCTATTTTGAAATAATTTAAAAGTCACATAATTATAAAAGAAAACACTTACATTTTAAAATATTATTATAATCGTCTAAGGGAAGCTTCGACGATGTTATAATGGCGTAAAATAGTTGCACCCGCTGTATAAATAAAAAAACATTCTAACCTTAATTTTGACGAAAATGTCATAAAGTACCTTTCTTGGAAAATGATAAAAAGATTACCTTCAAACCATTTTATAAAAATTCAATTAAGGGTATAAATTAATTTAACGCATATTTTAGAAAATTTTAAAAATGTTTTGAAATACATTTTTAAAAAACATTGTTCTGGATGATAAATATGTCCCAGTAGATACTTACATAAAAACAACCTCATATATTAAAGAGATTTGGAAATTAACCCCTACCTTGTACTTTTCTTTTTTCAAGGGTAGGATAAACGTTTTAATAGTGGTGAAATAATTGTTATTAAATTATACAATAATCATATACATTAATATGATATCATATATGATCTTTTAACATTGCTTTGTTAATAATATCTTAGTATTATCGTCGATTCGTGTGTTAACAGATTCATTTTCAATTATATTATTTGTTATGTGAGTCATATGTTTTTTTGGATGGGATGTTTCTTATTCATATCCAGAATTATATCAAGACTTTTAAAATTATTTTTAATTATAAAATGAAAATTAGTCATGAATGGATACGATGTGGTATGAATCTCATAGCATTTGTGGAGACGGTAATCTGTACGTACGCACGAGCGACAATATAATTTTTTGATATTATAATAATATATAATTAGATGGAATATAATATATATAGAATCATTATAATGTTATATTTATTATTTACATAAATTACCCATCATTATTATACCCATCAATATAATAATGTATTGAATAACAATTACACAACGACGTGGAGACGGTAAGCCGTACGTACGCTCGTATGGTGACATGTCATTGAAAGGATAGATAAACTAATGAATTTGGTTATACCATTTGTATAATAACATCACAGTTTATAGAATATACTGAAGTTATTATTTTATAATGAAAACAACCATTAAAGAGGAAGTGGAAGAAGAAAGGAACTTCAAAGAGGTGATGAAATATTTACCTCTTCTTCAGATTGATCCATTAGATTTGATCAGAAGGGTTCCATAGGGTGGATTACTGACTAATAGAAAGCCTCTAGGATGAAGGTATCATAGTTGATAGGGTATTTGGGTAGGAGTTGGCCGAGCCAAATGGCCTAAAATGTGTGAATTAAAGAGAAGGGGGAGTTCCCTTTGATAAGATGGGTGAGGGCACCATAGGAAAAACGAAAAATATTATTTTATAATAAAATCCATTTCAGTTTCTAATGGCTCCAAAATGAATTAATTAAAGGATAAGGTGGGGATGGGTCTAAAACCACTCATCCAAAAGGTTGTAGATAGGTTTGGGTCACAATATTAACATTATTTTTTAGATTTAACTCTTAGTTAAGTAGTTTGACATTTACCATGTCTCGTTGTATTTTTATACTGTATGGTTAATAAACATAAAATATACATCCAATAGAACCCCAAGTTATTCATTAATGATACACATATCATTATATAAGTTGTTTTTCTGAACCATAGTTTTTTAGGAATATAATATAAATTAATAATATAATATTTGTTTTGAAAACTATTTTATGTCAATTTTGACACTATATGGAATTTTGTTTTTTTTAATTCATAACAGCATTATTTTTTCGAAAACAATTCATCTAAAAACCCTAATATGTCATATTAAACTATAAAAGTATTTTAATTCATAAAAGTCTCAAATTACATTTATTTGGATATTTATAATAACAATTATTTTAATATTTATTTAATTAGGTAATTACTACATCATCATTGTGTTATAAATAAATTAACTTTTTTAATGTCAAAAAAATATAAATAAAATAAAATTATGTAGGAAATATTTTTATCTTTATAATGAATATTTATAGTAGAATTTATATTTTTGGGAACCTAATATTAAAATTTTTTAGTTATTAAACATTCATTTTAATACTTTTAACTTTTCTTTGAATTAAATAATAATAAAAGTCCTAATCTAATAAAAGATGACCAAAAAGGTTTATATTTTATTTCTACGTTATTTTTTGGTCGAATTATACCTATCCAATATATTTAGGACATGTTGTAGGGTATTAATAATATCATTTTTACCCTTAATTACCCTATTTACTTTTAACCGTTGTAAATAAATGTAAAAAGGAACAATACAAAAAAAATTATTTTAATCTTATTGAACCACATTTTACTTAATAATATCAACCATGTCTCTTGTATTTTTGAAATTCAACTGACTGAAGCAGAAAATTTATGTTTTATCTAAATTTGTAAATTCTCCTAGGAGGTGGGTAAAAGATGGTAAAAAGTTCAATAAAATTTTTATATATCTAAAATTATTATAAACGGACTCCAATGAATTACATTGAACTTATATAGGTATTATGTATCTATTTTTACCTTAAATAAATTTAACTAATAAAAATAATTATTAAAATAAAATTTTTATTTAAACAATAACTTAGTGTTCTTCAATATTCTTCAAAATTAGAAATTTTTAGAAAAATACCAAAAATTAACCCTAAGCTAATTTCAATATTACGAATCCAAAAATGAAGTTCATTTTGAAAGATAAAATTTATAAAATTTCAAAAATTTGGTATTACTATTCATAATGGCTAGTTTGATTGGTTGTGGTGTGTTAGAAGTCGAAGTTGCATACAACACACACTATTGTATTATTCAAAGAGAAGCGTACTAGTGAATCATGGGGTGTTACATTATCCCCTCCTTCAAATAATATCGTCCTCAAAATTTCTGTAATATTACAACATAACAAGACTTGGGCTGTTCTTCATCATATGTTCCTCGAGTTCCCACGTTGCATCTTCCATCTTATGGTTTCTCCATAGAACTTGTACCAGAAGAGTCATTTGGTTTCTCAACAGTTGTCCTCTTGTATCAAGAACCTTGATAGGATCTTCACAATAAGACAGATCGGGTTCTAGTTCTAATTCCATATAGGTGAGTACATGCATTAGTGCAGGAATGTATTTTCTCAACAGTGATATGTGGAATACACTGTGAACTTAGGAGATACTTGGAGGCATTGCCAAACGGTAAGCTACATCCCCAATACGTTCTAGAATTTTGAAATGTCCGATATACCTAGGACTCAATTTACCCTTCTTACTGAATCATATAACACCCTTCAATGGAAATACCTTCAAGGAAACATGATCTCTTACCTGAAATTCCATATCCTTCCATCGATTATCAGTATATCTCTTCTACTTACTGTGATCTTCTTTGATGTGGTTTTGGATTACCTTCACCTTTTCCAACACATCCTCCACCAGTTCAGGGCCTATGAGTTTTCTTTCACCAACATCATCCCAACAAGTTGGTCTGTGACATCTCTTTCCGTATAACGCTTCATATTGTGCCATCTAAATACTTGAATTGAAGTAATTATTATAGGAAATATCTACCAGAGGTAAATATAGATCCCACCTACCTTTAATGTCAAGTGATCATGATATCAACATGTCTTCTAAGGTTTGAATAGTTTGTTCTGATTGTCCATCAGTTTGAGGGTGGTAGGCAGTGTTCAAACGAAGTTCAGTATCCAGGGATTTCTAAAGACTTTTTCAGAATCTTGATGTAAAATGGAGATCATGATCAGAAACAATCAATAGTGGTACTCCATGATGTATTACAACTTCATTAATATATATTCTTAAAAAGTGTTCAAGTGGTAAATCTTTTCTTATAGCAAGAAAATGTGCTGACATGGTCAGACGATCAATAATGACCCATATTACATCATTACTTCTTTGAGTGTTTGGTAGTACCAAGGAAATTCCCATCATAATGTTATCCCATTTATAGTTAGGTCTGGGAAGAGGATGCAAGACTTCTCCAGGCTGTATACTTCCAACATTCATAGTTGACAAACCACACATCTTGAAACAAAATATGCAATCTCCCACTTGATATTGTCCCAACAAAAATGTTCATTCAAATATATATATATTTTTGTGCTACCAGGTTGTATAGATAAATTGGAACTATGGGCACCATCCAACAATTCACTTTTTAGATCAGGTATATTAGGAACACAAAACCCTCATCCCAAATTTCAAAATTCTATCTTCATACACTAAGTCACTCAATCTCCCATCATTCAGATAATTAGTCTTTTTTTAAAACTCTTTAGCATCGGTCTTAGAACTCTTTATCCTTTCTAGTAAATATTATTTGGAAACCATTTGAAAAATTATTGACGTTTCACCCTCCATGGTTATCCCCATGTCCAACTTTACTAGATCTCTAAAAATAAGATCTCTTTCAACTCTCATCTTGTTCAAAACTCCATGATCCTTTCTTCTCAAATCATATTCCACCTTATTTGCGTCCCTGGGTGGTAGTGTATATTTCAATCATTATACATGATTAGTTCAAGCCATCTACATTGCCTCATGTTGAATTCTTTCTGAGAGAAAATATACCTCAATCTGTTATGATTAGTATAAATCTCACATTTTTTACCATAAAGATAGTGTCTCCAAATCATAAAAGAAAAGATTACTACTGCTAACTCAAGATCATGAGTAGTATAGTTTTTCTCATGAATTTTCAAATTTCATGATACATAGGCAATAACTCTGTCATTTTACATAAGTATGCAACCAAGTCCTTTTTTTGAAGCATCACTATAAATAACAAACCCATTATTCCCTAATGGTAGAGTCAAGATAATAGCATTGATTAATATTCACTTCATTTCTACAAAAAATTATTCAAACTATTTTTTCCAAACAAATTTAACCCCTTTACATGTGATCCTGGTTAATGGGTTAGAAAATCGGGCTAAATTCTGGACAAAACGCGGATAATAACCTGCTAAACCAATAAAACTTCATACCATAGTTATACTAGTTGGTGTTGTCCATTCATGGATTTCCTTGGTCATAGAAGGGTCAATCGAGATTCCATCCTTAGAGACAATATGGCCATGAAAATAAATCTCTTGTATCCAGAATTCACACTTTCTAATCTTCTCATATAATTCATGTCTTCTAAGAGTCTTTAGGATAATGTGCAAGTGATTTTCATGATCTTCAAAGATTTTGGAGTATACCAAGATATCATCAAAAAATACCACTACAAAGTCACTAATATATTACTTGAAAACCCTATTCATTAGATCCATGAAGTTAGAGGGTGAATTAGTCAATCCAAAAGTCATTATTGTACACTCATAATGCCTGTACCTGGTTCGAAATGTTGTTTTTAGAATGTCTTCCTTCTTCACACACAACTGATGATATCCAGAATGATGTTCAATCTTTGAAAACTATTGACCTCATTGATTTTGGTCAAATAAATCATCAATGCGAGGTAGGGGATACTTGTTCATTATTGTTATAGCATTGATATCCCTATAGTCAATGCACAACCTCATAGATCCATCTTTCTTATTAAGAAAAATGATAGGGTATCCCCATGTAAAAACACTAGGGATAATAGTTCCCTTATTACTCAATTCCTCTAGTTATTTATTTAGTTCCACTAATTCAACTGTGGACATTCTATAAGGGGTCTTCAATATGGGCCATGAACCAAGAATTAAATCAATGGAAAACTCAATTTCTCATTTTGGAGGATGTCCAGGTAAATATTCTGGAAACACATCATCATATTCTTGCACAATAGGTACATCGTATATTTTAACATTCCTTTCCTCACCCACAGTTATTCCTTTCTCTTCCTCCCCAATAATTTAATTTAGTTGAGCAACTGGGGGTGGATCTAGTTAAGAATCAGGTGGTGACTTTTCCGCTCTAAAGATAAGGTACTCCATATCATCATCAAAATATTTATCCTCCTTATTCTTACAATAATGTTTTGCATCATGGTATGAAATTCAATCCATAACATGGATTATATCTAATTCAATCATGGGTATGATGATGAGATTAGAAGATAAAGAACATTTATATGACCTAATGGGGATTGATTCACAAAACATTGTTGCAATGATACTTCCCATTAGAGTTTTTACTGGAAAATACCCTATTAAATCAAATTGGAAATATCTAATTTTCTTAGAAAATTGGGAAGATATTATACAATGAGATGATTCGGAATAAAATAATGCATTTTGTAAACTTGATTAAAACATTAAATTACCCGCCACTTCGTATTTCGGAGCTTCAACCTCAGTAGTAGTGATAGAATAAGATTGGATATGATACCTTGGCCTTTTCTGAGGTAATTTCCCTTATCACTAAGGACATTAATTTTCATAATGCCTATTTCTCTAAAATTGTAGCATTCAATAGTGACAACCTATTTCCCCCACTAGCAATCATGATCTTGGTGGACATTTTCACCACACTTGTAACAGACTCCCATTCCCTTCAGACAAGTACCTGGATATTTCTTCCCACATTTATAGAAGGATGGATATTCACCATTTCCCTTCTTCCACTTATTTTCATTTCCAGAGTGTTAATCAGATCTCTTCTTCTCTTTCCTTTCCATAAATTCGTATGACTTAGTGAAATATTTTTATTTCTTGATATCACATGAAACAACATCCTCATACGACGAGAAGGATTGTGAGACTAATGATCAACAGAGAAATGGTTTTAACCCATCAATGAAACTATGAATCTTACTTCATGGGTTACATATATAATCTACAGCATACCTCACTAACCATGTAAAGTTAGACTCATACTTTGTGACATTTTCATCCTCCTTTTCCCTCAAACTCAAAAATTGACTTTCCATATCTGCTTGACTGTCACGAGGAACGTATTTTTCTTAGAAAAGCTCTTTAAACTCCCTCTATTATATATTTGATACTTTATCATCTTACATTATGTTTTTAATCAATGAACAGCATTGATCAGCATCTTTAGTGAGGCGGTAAAATGCCATGACAATGTTTTCACTTTCACTATGCCCCAAGGAATAAAATATTTTCTCTAAGGAATTTATCCATTTCACAACCACTAATGGATTTGTAATCCCATTGAATGTTTGTAGTTGTTGCCTCATGAAGTGGTATAACATTTATCCTCCACGTTGTGGATTAGGGTTCTCCATACGGGTAATTTTATTATTCATAAGATGAGTGAGTTTTCCTAGAATAGTGATAAAATGATCAAAACCAGTTGTATCATGAGCTCCACTATAATTATCTTGAGCATGAGGGAAATCCCAACATGGAGTGCATGTATTGATATAGTTTCAATTCCTTCCACTAGGCACCGTTTCTAAAAAATGGCTTAACTAGATTAGTTTATGAAACTAAATACATAATTCCAAACATTTAATACATTTAACATAATTTGAACAGTTTATGGATATAATCCAAAATCATAAAAAATGCTTTCATTAATGAATTATATACTCATAAACCCTATATAATGTATTGTAAAGTAAATAAGAATTATACTAAGAATATCCCCTAGGAGTGTCGTAACCAAGTGTGAAGCAAGGCATGTTGTCGTGCACCAGTTCCCATTTGAGTCTATCTCAAAGCAGTGTTTTCAAATTTTACCCCAAGGCACGTCTCTACCAGAGCCGCCTCAACCTTCTCGTATCCAGACAGGGGTGTATTTCTTTTAAAACTCAAAAAATCTATACAATTCCAAAATTCTAGGATGTTATTATATACTAATCTTCAAAGTCTATCTTGGGGTAATGTCCTCTAATATGATTTTATCTAAATCTTGATTCCAAGGATTATACTAAACATCCACTGATACCAATTGTAACGACTCGAACCTTGTTACCTATAGTCGGTGCATTATTACGTATCATTGGAATGATCAAAAAAGATCATGTCTCAAAATACCGATTAGTTCCGTAGCCTTGGATGTACTAGATACATTCATAATGATTACATTACATCATAAAATAGAAAACTACAACAACACTGTTCCCATAGACAACACTGAGAACCCATAAACTATCCCTGTAGGTCAATCATAATATACTTCTTCATATCCTGGAAAAAATAAAACATAGAATTGGGAGAGCTCAGATGTTCAGTAAGGATAACAATATAGGGGAATCTTTGATAAATTAGCATAAACATTTAAGGCAATGTATAAAACTAAAACAAAATCCCTTTCAACATAAACTTCATCATAATATGGAAAATATAAATCAAATTAATGTGATTTACTTACTCACATGGATATTCTACTAGTCGAATAATCAAATGCAATATCTCTAGCCACATTCATAATGATGGAATGCATAATGCCAGACTTTCATAACCACATAGTCAAGGCCTTGTGCCAAGACTACAAATAATATTTTGTCAAGGCCTGGTGAACAGAAAGTAGTTTGTCTCATGTGTCCTACCGGTGCATCGAGGAGCTATAGCGGGCTCCACCTCTCATTTTCTAAGTCCAATGCATTCCCCATATTAAAAGGTTTAAACATAACATAAATATTCATATTAAAACTGGCATATGAAATGTCAATATATTTTCCATAAACAATGAATGGTGTGAAATAACACATCCACAGTAAAAGATATCACAAAAACTTAAATACAATATGGATGTTTTGTATCATAATAAATCAACTTCAAGCAAACTTAAAATCAATCAATGTATGTTGAAATATATGAAATCAAAACATTTTCAGAAAAATAATTTTTTCTATTTTGAAATCATTTAAAATTCATGTATTTATAAAATAAAACATTTATATTTTAAAACATTCTTATAAGCTTGTAAGGGAAGCTTCAAAGATGTTATAATAGCGAAAAATATCCGCACCTTCCGTATAAGTGAAAAAAACATTCTTAACTTAGTTTTGTCGATAAGGTTATGAAGTAAATTGTTTGGAAAACGACGAAATGATTTGTTTCAAAACATTTTTAAAAAAGTCAAATTAGGTTATAAATTAATTTAACCCATGGTCTAGTAAATAGTAAAAATGTTTTGAAATACATTATTAAGAAATATTTATGTGGATGATAAGTATTCCCCAGTAGATACTTACGTAAAAACAACCTCGGATAATAAAGAGATTGTAAAATTAACCATTACCATGTAATTTTCCTTGGTTGAGGTTAGGTTAACCTCCTGTATAATGGTGATGTAATTGTCATTATTTTATACAAGAATCATATACATTAATATGATATCATATATGATCTTTTAACATTTCTTTGTTAATAATTTCTTAGTATTATCGTCATTTCGTGTGTTAACGGATTCGTTTTCCTTTATATTATTTGTTATGTGAGTCATATTGTTTATGGATGGGTTGTATCTTATTCATATCCATAATTATATCAAGTATTTCAATATTAATTTTAATCATAAAATTAAAATTAGTCTTGAATGGATATGATGGGGAATGAAACTCATCGCGTTTGTGGAGATGGTAATCCTTACGTACACATGAGCTAAAATATAATTATTTTGATATATAAATAATATTTAATTGGATTTTATATCATATATAAAGAATAATTATCATGTTATATTTATTATTTACATAAATTACACATCATCATTATACCCGTACATATAATAATGTATTGAATAACAATTACACCATGACGTGAAGACAGTAAGCCGTAAGTACGCACGTATGGTGACATATCATTAAAAGGATGGATAGAATAATGAATATGGTTGTAACATATTTATAATAAAATTGAATTACATAGAAGATATTGTTGTTATTATTTTAGAATAGAAACCACAAATAAATAGTAAGTGGAAGAAGAAAATAACTTGAAAGAGGTTATGATATATTTACCTCTTCTTCGGATTCTTCCTTTTGATTTGATGAATGGGGCTCCTTAGGTTGGATTTTTGACTAAAGTAAAGCATTGAGGATGAAGGTAGGATAGTTTATAGGGTATTTTCACTAGGTTTGTCCAAGACAAATGGCTTTTGTGGTTTTAATTAAAGTGAAGGGGGGTGCCCTTTTATAAGAGGGGTGAGGTGCCCCTTAGGAGAAGCTAGAAATATTATTTTATAATAAAATAATTTTATGTTTCTAATGGATCCAAAATAAATTATTTTAAGGATAATGTAGGTATGGGTCAAAAAACACTCAACCAATAAGTTTTAGATAGGTTTGGGTCACTATATTACCTATATCTTTTAGATTTAACTCTTAGTTGAATAGTTTGACATTTTCCATGTCTCTTTGTATTTTTCTATTATATGGTTAATAAACATACTTTATACTTCCAAGAGAACCCCAAGTGGTTCATTAATGATACACATATCATTATATAAGCCTATTTTCCGATCCTTATATTTTTATGAATACAATATCAATTAATAATAGAATATTTGTTTTAAAAACTCTTTTATGTCAATTTTGACACTCTTTGGTATTTGTTTTTTCTAAATTCATAACAGCATTATTATTTCAAAAAAAATCATCTAACTAACCCTAATATGTAATATTAACCTTGAAAATTATTGGAATTCATAAGAAGTATCAAATTTCATTTATTTGAATATTTATAATATCAAATATTTTAATATTTCATTTATTAGGTAATTTCTGCATCATCATTGTGTCAAAAATAAAATAAATTATATAATGTCTAAAAAATATAAATTAAATACCATTATGTTGAAAATATTTTTATCTTTCTGATTAATATATATAGTATAATTTATCTTATGTGAAACCTTACATTAAAAATGTTTTAGTTATTAAACATTGATTTTAACTCTTTTAACACTTCTTTATAATATATAATAATAAAAGCCCTAATCTAATCCATGTGGACCAAAGAGGTTCATAGTTTATTACTAGGGATATTTTTGTTCGAATTATACATATCCAATAGAATTAAGACATGTTTTAAGGTAATAATAATATCATTTTTACCCTTAATTACCCTATTTACTTTTATCCGTGGTAAATAAAAGTAAAAACATAATATTCACCTAAAATTATATTCATCTTATTGAACCACATTTTACGTACTGATATCAATCGTGTCTCTAAAATTTTTTAAATTCAACTCATAGAAGTTGTAAAATTATGGTTTATGTAAATTTGCAAATGCTCCAAAGAGGTGGGTTAACGGTGGTAAACAGATCAATAAAATTTTTCTATATCTAATATTATTATAAACTGACTCCAATGAATTAAATTGAACATATATAGGTATTATGTATCTATTTTTACCAAAAAAAATTTAAATAAAATAAATAATTATTTAAATATAAAGTCAGTTTTAAACAATAACTCGGTGTTTTTAACTATTCATCAAAATTTGAAAGTTTGTAGAAAAATACCAAAGATTCACCCTAATCTAATTTTGATATTCTGAATCCAAAAATGAAGTCCATTTAGAAATATAATATTTATAAAATTTCAAAAACTCGGTATTACTATTCATAACAGCTAGTTTGATTGGTTTTGGTGTGTAAGAACTTGAAGTTGCATTCAACACAAGCTGTTGTATTATTCAAAAAGAAGCATACCATGGAAGTTTGGGGTATTACAATAAGGATAAGGTTGACCCCATAAATATTATCAACAAAATATGATCATACTTCATTATTATAATGTTTTTCAGAAACTTATATGGGTATGATATGTCCTTATAAAACTTCTTGTTCATCATGTTCTAAAAATGGTATGGTGGCACAAAATTATATGGAATAGTCTCCAATTGATAATAAAATATATTTAAATACATTTACATGAAACTCCTTTGTTCTTTTTATTGATTTTATGACTGAATCTATCCATTATATTGATATATTGTGAGAAACCATGATTTACAGTTTGGATGGGACAATGCCTAATTATTTCAAATGTCATACATTTTTACTCGAGGTATATTATTTCCTAGTTATGGTTTCTACCTATTACATGGAATATATGATAACATGTAAGTTTTGGATAGGATTGGTACCTGAGTATAGGTTAAGTGGCCATTTGATTCCAATGTAATGGGGAACACATGCATTTCCCTTTGTTTGGGATAATCATACAATCGCACAACTTCCTGACAGCCGTGTAAGATGACTGGTCCTGAACAACCACTTGCGGTATATAAGTATATCTATGTTCTATTAAGATTTTTTTAGTTCTCTTCTATTGTTACTAGAAGAATATTTATCTTACCATGGGATATAACGAAAATATTTACTTCAACGTTGACCACACCATCCTCTATTTCCTCATCTTATGCATCCTCTACCTCTATCGCCCTAGATAGATATAGGGAACTCATACTCAGAGAAGTATTCATCATTATTAAATGGATATTTTTTGTGAACTACATTAATAGAAAAAATAATGAGCTCCACAGTCAATGAATGTTCCCTTGTGTTGGGCGGATCCCATTCTCCGTATACTGAAGTAATAAAATATGAAAGAGTTGGATATTGTGTTGGGGCTAGATAAAATTAATCATATTTTGAATTTTCATGTGGCTACTTCTTACGTACACCTCAACGAGTCTTATTCAATGTCACATCTCAATGTTAAGGTTTCATTGAAGTTTTTTTTAAAATTATCTCTTTGGGTGCCATGATCATGGTCAACTATCGTTTGAGTCATCCAGTTATCAAACTTCTGTTCAATCATAGCCAAAAAAATCCCAGATATCCCGTTATTCATCTATTGTTATGGTTACAAAATTAACCCGTTCCTTGTAATTTTAAATAATCACCTATCTCTATTCAACCTTACATTTGATGACCACATTTAAGAAAAAATACCAAGATAGTGGGACCCAATATCATATAGAATGGTATGTATCTAGGTTGATTACTGATATTTTCATTACTGAGTTTCATTGACATTGGTAGGTAGAATAGGATATTTCCATTCTCTAAATGGAAATAAAATTTGTCCAAGTCATTTTATATGGGTTATTATTTATTCATCCCTTGGTCAAAAATTTGGTGACCCCAGTAACATTTACCCTTTAAAGGAGGCAGATGTTACTACTATAACTTCATTACGAGAGGAACCATATGTTATGGGGCCTACCAAGGTATTTGAATGGGATCGTCTACTATATTGATGGTAATAAATGGAGTCTCTACCTTATTATGCATTTTCCATATGATGAGACAATGAGATGATATTTGGATCAGGTCCACCATATGTCATTGTCTATGTGTTTTTTACATTTATATAAATTCGTGAAATCGTCATGGATAATTCATTATGATAATATGGGTTTTTTGATCTTATCGAAGACATTCAAAATTGGGTAGTGTAATTTCTCTTATATGAGAGGATTGTTGATTCAATTTGATATACCTTTACATCTAGCGATGACAGCAGAAACAGAACTTTTTCATGTTTTTTACAATTTATAAGGGCTTCAATTATCATTTTCCTTATTTTAGAGAATCTATATTAAATGAATTAGTAAAAAATGACTTCCTATCCAACAATTGATCCCATAATAAGACTGTTGTACCAATAGATGTATGGACCTACCATAGTCCATAAAATACATCTTACCTTGATCACCTCTTACTAATCTTGTGGTACCATCATTAGGATGCATATTTTAATGAAGTGTTTGGGATATTGTTATAGATCTCACACATCAATAAAAAATTAAGAATATAGGATTGTAAAAAATTATTGACTTAAAAGTTTCATCCAACCATTCTATATATGGTTTCTTTATAGTATGAACTAATGTGTTTCTCCCATTAATGGGTTACATTTTAAAATTGATGGATTCAATGGTATTGAGTATTTATAGAGGTATCATTATCCGGACACTTTCCTATCTACATGGAGCGAGTGGGGATTAATGGGGTGTCATCATTTTTATATTTTTATAATTCTCAATATTTGATATCATTGGATGATTTCCTTGATTGGTATGTAGATATTTCCATAATGGTGGGCACTCAAGATCATTAGTAAATTCACTATAAGTATAGACATTTTTCTTAGATCCATATTTGGAATAACACATAGATGATACCTTTTAGCTAGATGGGATATATAGTTATGTGTATGAAAAGTGAGGTTCATCTCTATTTACAGATGCTTCCCAGTATGAATGATTTCACTAAGTATATCATCATTTATATATTTTACATTATGTATCTCATTCTAATATTGTTCTAGCCATTCATACATGGATATAAATATAGATCTTTAGGATGGGGAGGGGGATATAGAAACACTTTTACATTAATCATTGGTAGGGTCTCATCATAGAGGTGGAAGTCAACTTTTTGGAGGTACTAGGTTATGTTTCTTTATCTAATTCTGCATTTCTACAACATCTTTTTGTGCATCCATATCACGATAATACCATGTATGTTTTTCAATATTAGATTCCTCTATGTTTTACCCTTGATACACAACTTATATTACATTGATAGTAATGATATTCAGTAGGGTGTATTAGTAAACAATACTTATCCGATTATTTTCTATATAATACTGTGACATTAGGCCAATTACTCATTCTTTTAGCTTTTTATCATGGTATTTTCTCAATCCCCTCTCCAAATTAGTTGATTTTTTCATATAATAATTATTGTGTTTGATTCTCTTCCCCATATGATCTTCTAGTCTCAATATATGTATAGTAAACGGAAGGGAGTTTTTGGTTGTGTTTGAAAAATGGGATGATACAGTAATGGTGAGTCTCCTAGTGAATGGAATAGATAGGATTTTATCAGTCTATATTTACCTAATAAACCAAGAGAATTCATATTCTATTCTGGGTGACGATAACGAAGAAAATTAAAACATCCATTTAGGATGGGAATTATTTCGTCCACTATTGGAACATACTGATCCGTTTTGGATTATTTTATTATTATAGTGAAGGATCTTGTATCTAGGGAGATATAAATTGGCATATAAATTCCACCATACAGGCAGTCTATAGTTGATCAGTAACATCCATATATTTCTCTATGAACCTCTTTGGGTGTGATGAAAATGGTGGTGGAGATTGAGATAAAAAAATCCCAAAGCATTATGTGATAGGATCAGATTTTGGCAACCACTACTATATCATATTTATTATCTGGATTCGGTGACCAGAGTAGGGGAGTCAGTGCTAAAAATTTCTTGCATCCCTTTGGGATGGGTTCTTTCTTGGTAAGATTCTATTGAAGATATAATTGTGAACTATTTGGTTTTACAATATTGTTTTCTTGAATGAGTTGGGTTCAATGGATTCATATAATGGGGGTTGTTTTTTATATGAATTTCTTAAGTGGTGTTAAAAAATTTCATTTTCATCTAAAATAAATTCAAATTTTTTCATCATCATATCTTGGGAATCATTTTTGAAACACTCTCCCTCTATTGGTAATGTATTTATTCCTTTGAAGTAGGTGTCTTTCAATATATTCACAATACGCCTCATGGATTACATGGTCCCATAGATTCACCTAAAACAATTAGATTATGATATACCATATCTTGAGGATTCTTCTATTATAAGGGGGTGGGGAAAAGAGACACTACATACATTCCATGTATTTTGATAAAGAAATATATTTTGGTTTCTGTTATTAGTTTCTAGAGATTCATGTTGCAATAGTGGAAAGCATGATATAAATTTTCAATGTGATTTTTTTGTCAATGGACCCATCCTATAGGGATGTAATGTAGATGATTTTGAAAATTGAAAATTTATGTGGTCTAATTATAACACACATATCATGGGTAGTTGAGGTTTGTAGCCATTAAAAACTAATGAGTTGACCATATATTTTTGTGTAGGTAATCAATTCACTCCTTGCATACCTCATATGGGATCTCATAGTAAGAATAGGGCATGGATATAACCTTGTTATGATGTAGTATAAATACAGTTATCTCCATATACCCAGGTTACCCACTTCATTATAATTTTTACATGTCACTATCTACATAGAGAATAATTATTTATTCACTCAGTCTCTTGCTGGTAGTAGTGATGGGAAAATTATATTTTACGTGGAAAAATATATGGTTATCCCAGTTGTTTCTAGAAACTATCTATTTGATAGTGTGTGTTTTTTTGTGAACCAACCTATAACGAAGTGTCTATGAAAGGGGTGAATTTTTTTGAGAGATATATCAACATTTTTGGTTCAAAATATTTGATTTAAAGATAATTTACATTGTGATCTATCTACACACCACTCTAAGGACAATAATCAAGTTAATAATCACCTTATTATTTGGGTAAATATTAAATAGTCACATGACGTGTCAAATATCAGTTTCATACAACCACAAGGACACATTCATTGATCATCCCAGGGGTATGAGACTCACTTATTTTTGTGGTCTGGATATGGAAACAAGACATTGGGGTTGAGTAAGGATATGAGCCTACTGCATGATTAAATCAGGAATATTTATTAAAATTATTGTGGTGGAGGAAGATGACCTAATTAATTGAACAATTCTAGAGTATTTCAGTTAGATTGTTTTTGATCAACTGGAATATAATCCTTATTGTAGGTTCTTTTTCAGATCAGCAAGCCAATGCTGGATTAATAGGGGAAATGATATCAGTTTAAATATAAATTCCCCATACAAATATATAGATAAAAATCCATTATGAGAAATGATATATGATCCTCCATATGTATATCCACTAAATGAAGCTGAAAAACTATTCATTGGAAGATGTATGGACATGATCATGGATTTGATGAGCTATTGGAAAATGTCCAATGTCATCAATAGAAATGAAATTTTACTTCTCTGATTAAGTGATTCATATTGTATAGGGTCTATGAGCTTTGAATTATGCCTCTTCCTTCGATAGAGTATACAAATATTCATCCTCAATAAGGTCCTTAATTTTTACATCCTATAGAGAAACAACATGTTTTTACTAAACCAATTGATGTGATAATAGGGATATCTTGGATATTAAAATTTTTTAATCCCTTTATTCGTACTAGTTTCATTATATTTTAGAAGTGTTCTTCATCAGTTACTAGAATTTATTGAAACATTAGTAAATATTATGAATAAATGTTGGGATGCACATTTTCAATATATAATATATACAAGAAAATGTATTCATTTATTAGGGATATAATTCCACTTCTTCACACATTTTACTATTATAATATTATGATGGTATTCATGTGTGGGTGAAGGGATATATGCCTCCCCCATGAATAATGATAAAATATGCATGAATACTTCATCTGACAGAACAAGGATATTAGAATTCCAACTAGTTATAGTATGAATATACCAACGATATTTTTCAGAAGATGTAAGGACAAGATCTCACATTCATTTGTCCATATAAATTCATTATTTATAATACCTTCTTTATACTCCTGATTGAATTATATGGTGATAATTTTTTAGTTAGTTCCCTCAGTAACCACTAAGGGACCTCGATGAGATGACAATGATGATAGTAGTTGATAAGATCCATCATTTGTAGATGCAAAACCTTGAAGGGGTTGTATTTGAGTCCATTATGCACCATCCAAATATATATTATGTGGTTATTTATATACTCAAGGGATAATCTTATGAATTAAGTGGATGTCTCGGTTGGTTCCACTAGTTTCATTATAGCTTTCACTGAATGAAACAGAATTTTTGGCTTCAACATCAAGATTCATTTCCATATATCCCTGAGGTTTGGGATCATTCCATGTTACTAGTTTTCTATGTCCATTGTGTTATCTATTCGAATATAATGGAATTGGGTGGGTTAATTTATTATTTTACCCACATAGGTTATATATAAAGAAGATGATCTAGAGAATTAACTTATCAAAGACCCGAAATTAGGATTATATGTCTATGAAACCAGTTTTTTAAATGAAAATGAAAATAGGGAACAAGTTCTTCTATCATTTCACTATCTAAAGTGTGAAACACATATAATCATAAATTCATAGGTGATACAATTGTCCTTTATTTTTATTTGTTCTCCCATTTTTCTAACATGTAATTATTATGGTGAGAATCAACATATAACATTGGAACCCTAGTTTTGATAGATTTCAGATCAGGTGTACAAATTTTTGTAAGGGATTTCATACAAAATATAAAGACGCATGAAAAATCAATCATTTCTAGTATATGAGATACTAAACTTTTGTTAAACTTGTTATATATTATAAAATATAATGTAGTGGTTATTCTTGGGGTTTTAGAGGCACAAATTTCCAATTCCAATAATGATTCCATTAATATTTCATTAAATGATTTAATGATATTTTCACTATTCATGTATCATTATATGATATATAATCTATGATGATTGATTTTTGGGAGTTTCATGTTTTTTCACAATCATTCACATCGGCTTTGAAAGTTTCATGATTTAATGAAACTCTTATTAACTCCCACATCCATAACTATGTAATGATCTGATTTTCCAATATATAAACTCACCTAGGGTTTTAGGATGAAAGGAAATTAGGAACATACAATGTTAAAGATGATGGGAGGTCCATCTCATCATACCATTTTAGTGAGAACTATTTCATATTATAGGAATCTCAGAAGGATTTATGCTACATTTTTATATTTCCTCCAAATCCCATGAGAGGACTAGTTACCCAATTAAAATAATAATGTGTTGAACAAATCTGTGTATAAAGGGGGGTTCGACTAATTAGACCGTATTTCTATATTAGTGGTTCTCAATCATATTTGGGTTACATATTATCAATGGGTATTTACATATATTTTTAAACTATATACATAGTTACTCATGAGTTAAATGAAATCATGGAAGGGTGTTACTATTTTTAGGATTGGATTAATATTTAATGAGGAATCCTAGGTATTGTTTTTAGAAATGGAATCAAACCCCAAGTAGGATTTTTATGTTTGATCAGTGTATACTGAAATCTTATTGAAAGGATATATATGGGGTAACATATGCCCCATGTATAGATGATACACATTAGTATATAATCCTATGTATCATTCACATTATAAGAATAAGATACATCATAGTTAGATCCACCCGCATCCATTTGATGGGAGGTGACATGTCTCATGATTAAAGGAACTATTCTAGTAGCGTTTTAATAATCATTAACACTTTCTTAGATTCATTTTATATAATTGGTTGGATTTTAAGATGATATTTTTATTAATTGAGGGACCCACGGAATGGGATGCATGGGATCATTTGGCCCTATATTAGGGATTTCCCAAGATAATCCATATATCATGTGATGTGTATTATTATCTTTTTGGTCCTTTGTAGGGTATTGAAATCACACAATCACCTTGGGAAGAATCAATTTTTTTTGTGATCCTTATGCATGAATATTTTGTGTCTATGTGGATACGTCCATTTCCATGCGAAAAAATAATACCTATGATTTAGGTTGTTCTCTTATCCTAAATTTTTTATGCTTATATGGTGGGTTTCATCAAACATAAATATATTTTAGAATTCTAATTTAATGTCCTATATCAGTCCCATATTCAATCAATTTAAAAATTAATCCATCATCTATGTGTATGGAAGAGTACTACATAACGAACTGATATAATTAGTTTTTCATCCCAACCTCTCAATATTGGTATCAATTATTGAAATAATTTATTTATATGGTATACATGGTATAATGATAATTATATAAAAATAATTATACAAAAATTATTTTATGTTTCCGTCTACAAAAAAATTTATTATGTCATTCATGCATATGTTTGGATTACCACTTCCATGAATAGATGTCATTTTTTTTCATCACCGTATATATTGGATGATATATATAACATTATTTAAAAAAAAATGTGGTATTTATAATAAAATATTATTCCTATAAAAATTAAATTATTATTATCTTCTTTCCTCTATAATTATTTACAAATTTAATCATTACAGATGTGTTTGTATAACCTAACAACTCCATTATTTTAGGGTAGTTTATTTCTCATAACCATCATTTATTTTTATTTTTAAAATATAATAATTTATAAAAATAATATTATTTTTGGATTTTTATTTTATAAATTTTGGAAAAATTATATATTTGATGGAATTAATGTATGTGTAAAGGGAAATGTGCACCCCCCAAGCTTCTTGGAGAAATACATCTGATGACATGATTCAAGTGGGTAGATATATACATTTTCCAACATGTTAAAACCATAATATACTAATGGTATTTGTCAGTAGATGTGAGGATAAGATCTCATTATCTTTTATCCATATAATTTCATTCTAGATAATACCTCTTTTGGACTCATGTATGATTTTCTGGGATGAAAATTTATCCTTTGGTTCCCTCAGTAGGTAGTAAGGGACATCATTGAGATGACCCTGGTGATGATAGTTGATAGGATCAATTATATACAGATGTAGAAAATAAATGGAGATGTAGTTGATTCCATGATTTACCATAATAAATATGTTGAATGTGTTGATTTATATTCTCTAGGGATATTCTTATGATGTGATTGGAGGTGGTGGAAAGTACCATTTGTTTCATTGCATCATTCCCTGAATTAGATAGACATATAAACTTCATCATCTAGATTCATTTAAATATATCCATGTGGTTTGGGATCGTTCCATGTTAGGGGTATTCCATGTCCATTGTGTCCTCCATTGAAATATGAAGGCATTGGGTGCGTGGAATTATTTTACAACCAATAGAGATTTTAGCTATCGCTGATATATCCTATCATTCAATTTATGAAGACATCATATCATGTCATTATGTGTTTGACAATAGTTTATTAATTAAATTGAAAACAAGGAACAACGTTCTTAATCATTGCACCATCTCAAATGTTAAACACGTATAATCATCAATTAATAGGTGATACAATTGAGCTTTATTTTTATCAGATCTCCAATTTTTCTAACATGTATTTATCATGGTGATAATGAACGTACTACATTGGAACCCTAGTTTTGAGGGATTTCTCATTACATGTCCCATTTGATTCATAAGGGACTTCAAATAAAATATATGGATGCATGTATAATCTATATTTTCTAATATATGTGATAATAACATTAGGATGAACTTATTTTTTCTTTTAGAATATAACATAGTGGATATTCTTGGGGTTCAAGAGGCACGATTTTCTAATTCAAATAATGATTCCATTAATATTTCATTTATTTTTTTAACTATAGGTTCATAATTCATGACTCCTTTGAAAATATATTACCTAAAATGATTGATTGTTTGAAGTTTCATGTAACTTCATAATCATTCACATATGCTTTTCTATTTTAATTATTAATGAATCTCTCACTGAATCCCTCATCCATAAATATTTAATGATCTTATTTCCAAAGATATGAAGTCGTTTGTGGTTTCGGACCTATGTGAAATTAGGAACATACAATGGTCGAGAGGATTAGAGGTCGGTATCATCATACCCTTTTAAGAGGAACTATTGTATATTATTTTAATCACTTATAGATTTAAGATAATTTTTTAAATATCTTCTAAATCCAGATAGAGGAATGGTTACCCTATGTAGATTATCATGTGTTGAACCACTCAATGATTAAAGTGGAGTTAAATTAATGACACCATATATATATATATATATCAGTGGTTCTACATCTCATTCCTTTTACTTTTCATAAATGTGCAAGTAATTATATTTTCATACTATATAACTAGTAAAACACATTTTTGATGAAACATTGGAAGTTAATTATTATTATTTGGATATGATTAATCATTTCTGAGGAATTCTAGGTATTGGTTTTATAAATGTAATCAAAGGATAATTACTTTTATAAGATCAATACATGTAGATTTACATCTTACAGAATGGATATTTATGATGTCACTTAGTCACCATGTATAGAGGATATGCTTTAGTAAGACATCATATGTAGTGGACTCATTGTACGAATAAGATCCATCGTAGTTCGATTTAACATTCTATCATTTATTAGAGGTGTCATGTATCATGATTGGACAAACTCATCTAGTAGCCTTTGAAAGATCATCAACAAGTTAATGGATGTATTTTTTAGAATACATTGGATTTTTTTAAGGAATATTTATGATTAGAGGGACCCTGTGAAGGAGATTCGTGTTATTATTAGGTCCTATATGTGGGGTTTCCCATGATGAACATTAGATCTTGTGATGTCAATTATTTTTTAGAGTGTCCTTCGTAGTGTCATAAGATCACTCATTCTCCTAGGTAAGACACGGTTATGGTGATCTATAAGATTTAACTAGTTGTATCCATGAGGATACTTCCTTTTCCATGCGGAAAAAAATAGTATATATGATTCTGGAAGTTATTCAATCCAAAAATTTTGATTCTAATTTGTTGGGATTCATCACATATAAATATATTTTAGACAGAAAATTTAATGATTTCTATATATCTCATGTCTTATCCATTCATAAACTTATACACCATTCATGTGTATGGAATAGTACTGCCTCAAAAGCTAATATAATCAGTTTTTCATCATCACCATCGTTATTGGATTTAATTATGGTGTAAATTTATTTTTATGATTTTCGTGGTATAATTATAATATTATAAATATAATTAATCATCCTTTTTCTTATTTTTCTTTCATCAAAAAATGAGCATGTCCTTGGTGCATATGATTGGATTACCTCCTCCAAGAAGAGATATGATTCATTTTTCATCACCATATCTATTGGATGATATATAAAAGTTTATTTAAAGATAAAATAAGATATCTATCATATAACTTTAAAATTAGGAAGAAAAATTAACTTGGAAATTCTTTCCTTCATTATCATTGAAAATATGAAAAAATTACTCATTAATATATACAGCCTACCATCTCCAAGAGTGTAAGGTAGTGTATTTCTCCTAAACATAATTTATGGAAATTTTTAAAATATATAAATTTATAATAATTATATTATTTCATGATTTTATTTCTAGAGATTAAGGAATAATTCCCTCCATGAACATAGTAAAATATCCAAGTCATTTTGGACATATTAGTCTAATATTTTTAAAACTTATTATGTGAAACATATTTGATTAATGAATTGAATGATATATTGTAATAAATAAAATAAAATTAATAACACACATAAAATATTATGTTCTGAATGTAAAGAATTAACCTATATATATTAATGTGAAATATAAAAAATGTACCTAATGAGTTGGACTCAAGGTATGGTACACAATACCTTTAATGACTCTATTTAAATGATTTAATGATATATATAATAATTTATTTCTTCCATTTACATATACCTAAAAATAATTATGGATGATTTATACGTATATAAATTAATTATATATGTCATTTATGTCAATTATTTCTTTCTTTCAGAATTATTAATAAATATTTTTACATATTCTATATGGAATTTTATGACAAAAAGGAAGATGAATTAATTATTTTTTCATGTATGATTTTAGTGATTTTTTACATTTCCTTTATTTTTATTTAGTATACGATGTCCATTACTCAATTTCCAAGTTCAATTACATCACCATCCACCCATTTATTCTTGACATTTTTAGAATTCCATATAAATATAAAAGATATTTCTATATACTAATGGGTTTTTAACTGTATATCAAATATTTTTATGAGTACTAATATAGAAATAAATGAATTATTTTTATGAAATTATGTTCAAAATATTCGATTTTTTATGATGGGTGATCTAGATATAGCTCATGTTTTTTTTCATTATATCAATATATCACCTTAATGCATTGGGTAGAGGGATGGAGATAACCAGTTATTGGTGTCTCCTACGAAATTATTGTAATTTACCTAGACTGTTATTTTATTTGTATGTGCGATTTTAATATTGATTTGTAAATGATATCAAATGTGACCTTCATGTTTATCATTTCTGTATATTATTTTCTAAATAAATATAATGATTTCATATTGATATCTAATGAGAGTATGTTTAAATTGATTATTATACCACATGTTACGTTTGAAATGAATATCTTTTTCAAAATTAATTCTTTAATCCATTTGATATATTATTTGATGACATATTTTTTTTGTTTTTAAATATATGGAAATGATTTTTTAAAATATATAAGAAGATAAGTTTACTATTTATATAAGAAAATGTTCATTTTTAGCTGAAAATTTATTTCAAAATAGATAACTTTTTATGACCATTCATCGGTTAATCAATTTATTTGATTCATTTTTCATACCCTACTAATTTTTTTTCTAATCACACATTTTCAAATTCTTTTCTTCTTTTTATAAGGATATGTATGTACGATGATACGATCAAGATGAAAAATTTTATATTGTATCATGAGAAGAAAACTTTTCATATCATAATATTTTTTAATTGTGAGAAAAATGGACGCTAAGTGTATGTTTCCAACTTGATATGTAATATTTATCTATGTTTGGGTAATCTGAAAATCACTAAGAAATCTACACCTAAAATACCATAAGTAATGAATGAAAATTTAATGATGTATACTAATAGAATTTATATCTATTTTATGGTCTGGTCCATGTAGTTCGAATTACAGGACTTTTTTTAAAAAAATTATATGTTTGGATAATGTTTGTAAATATCATTAAAAGATTTTAAATTTTTGGTAATGATGATGATCAATTTGAATAATTAATTGTTTTTTTATTTGTAAATTTACAATTTAGAATCATTTTTGGGTGAGATAACATGTAAGATGAATTTTGAATACACAAAGGGAACAATATCCAACAAAATATGTTACACGGAATGGATAGATTTGGAGTTGTTTTGTTTTTAAATTGGGTGGATCATTTGATATAAGCAATATGATGTGTCTGTGTCCATTAAAGTGAGTAGCTTTAGAAAATAAAGAGAATAATTATTATAGTGGTTCATTTTATACAATATAATGATGTATAATTTGGTGGAACTTCTAACTGAATAGTGCTTGAAGGATTTATTAATTCCCTAAATATGATATTTAAATTCGATGTTGGTTGAAGAACCAAAAGTTAAACTTTTTATTAACTGTTTGGAAGAAGTATTCAATCAGTCATGGAAAAAAGTATAGAATATTAGAGAAATTGAAGTGAATGACGTTGTGGAAGGGGATTCATTTATGTACTTTTTTCCTTGATATATGTATTTCTATCATTTTTTGACACATGTTATAAAATTATTTGATGGATTTAGGTATGAAGGAATAAGATTCAATGTCTATGTAGGACAAAAACATACCTATATTATAATAGTATGCAATGAATCTCACAATTTTATACATTTTATACCACAAATAAATTTTTATAATCTCCCCATAGTTTTATTTTATGGGCAATTATCACGTTTTTAGGTTTTAGTGTCATTTTGAGCTCAAAAGAAAAAAATTGTTAAATCTAGAAATTTCATAGATTTTAATGACAGATATATTTTGGTCAGAAAATTTACATTTTTTTTCAAAATTGTGTGATTTTTTTGTTGAAATATCTTTTTTATTTCCTACTATTTTTTATTCAGTATTAAATGACGATTCCAGCATTTATAGGCCTAAAAAATTCAATTAATTTAGAAAATTTCCCAGGAGGACAATGGGGACACCTCATAAGTAATAGACAAATAAATATGTCTAAAAAACTCTAAATGATATTTTTATAGATGTAGGTGATAGATGAGTAAATGGGTCATGTCCATATTGAATTTAAAGTCAAAATACCCTCATTAAGGCATTATTTGATTGCCCCAAACATCTTAATGATGAAACATCTCACCAGGATGAAACTGTTCAATCAAATAATTAATTAAGAACATCGATACCATGAATCCAAAATGGCTCATATTTTATCAGGGACAAGAAATTATGCTTTTAAATTTTCTTTAGGGATGGAAGAAGTGAATCGGTATGTTTCAAATTCAAAATAGACATGGAAGTTTAAGAATATAAATTTGGATAGTGGAATGGTAAAATAAAATGTCTTGGATTTAATCATCCATAACTCCTACATACAATGGAAAATAAAGCTAAAATATAGTGGGTGAATGTAGGAGACATTATGGAACATCTTTTATTAATCATTCATTCACCAATTTTTCCATTTAATAGGACATTGATGTGGAATTTTTTGGATGATGATTTTGGAGAGAATTCTTTCACCTCCTCTACCAATAAATATGTATCCTCAACCCATCTCAAATCATTGACAATTATATGTGGAAATTTTCATTATATTTTGTAGTTTCTTTCCACTGTAATAGTATTATGAATTTTTAAGATTCTTTTATATTATAATTTATCTCACGGTCATATTTTTTCCACCCCAATATTCTCCACTTCGATCACTTATACTCGTGATCATGAGTAACTTACCAGAGAAGTTCCCGTGGGATAAATCTATTTTTTATCCCAAGTAATTTAATATCCATGTTTATAATTTCTTATTTTGTTATTGTTAGGTAAAGAGGGATATTTTTTGGTAAGGAACATTTGGGTCTCTGCAACACAGCAGAGGCTTAGCTTTCTCTTCCATAATATTTTCCCTCAATCGTGGAGGAAGATGTGAGGTCTCTCAGTTATCGTTGATAGAACTATATATTCCCAAAAAAATATAAAAGTATATATTAAAAAATGATATAGTGTGATAATTAGTTAAATTTGATACTAATAATGAGATGATGAAGGTTGAATATGAGTAATTCATTTGGGAATATCTCATTTTTTGTAACATCATTTTGTCTGAATTCATTCAAGCTGCATTATGCATTACATGTTTTCTTTCGTTTATCTTGAATTTTCCTTTCTCAAACCAAAAATTTATTTTGTTTTGTCTTATAAAAAAAAACTATAGAAAAAAAGTGTATTAGAAGTAGTGTTGGATTAATCGTAGAATCACATAAAGGGAACGACCAAGGTCATCGCATATGGTGCTCTTATTTATAAATATTTTTGAGAGCGCGCAGGAGAATTCTTCATCAAATTTTCACAATTGCTAGGAATCCAAGTGTTCTTCACTAATTATTTATATTCACATTTTTTAAATTATTATTATTATTTTCATTTTAAAAAACACAAAAAATTATAAATTAAAAATAATATGAAAATCATTTTATCAATGATGCATTAAAATTATGATAATTATTCAATGAATGATGAATCTCAAGTGAAATAATCAATTAAATAATCTCAAATCCAAGAACGTAGGGAAAAGATACAAGGGTTTCAGAGCCAAATAATGTTGATAAATGAATATGAACATGCTTTTCAAGAGATCCTCTAGCTGGAACACAAACCATAACTAATAGTGGAATAGATTTCACCAAAACAAATTTATGTTAATGAACCAGAGGCAGGTGATAAGAAGATTATAAAGTAAATAACAAAATCATCCTAAACCCATAAGTTTCTTGAGGAGGTACATTATGAAAACATTAATGATGAATAACTTTTGGGAGATCAAATTTTTTTTATAAAATTCCTCGACTATATTTATTGACGATTACTTAAATGTTGATATTCCCATCCTGGTTAATGAACAATAATCACCAATATAGCTCCCTCATGCTTTTGATGATGATGAATAAGATTCACATTCTATGATCGATTTTACAATGTTCATGTGTGAATATATAAATTACCCAGATGACTTACTTGAATGAGAATATTTCATTATTAACTCCTCGTGTTTTAATCTTATTCAAGATAAATTGATTTCTATAATCTATTTTTCTGAAATTTTTTACATTTCATAATTGGATAAGACCATGAAGGTTAAAGAAAAGACCACTCAAGGGGTGGTGATTGATGAAGAAGAGATAAAGAAGATGGTGGTGTGAGAACCTCAAAATTTTTTTTACCTTATAGAGATGGACATAACATTATTTTACATGGATCACCCTTAGATTCTAATACCTCCCACTCTAGAACCTAATTTATCTATTTATTCATTCATAGTGGTTATTAATTTTTTAGGTTCCTTGAAGTGAATTACATTCAGTGTTTTCTCATGGACATTTGTAAAAGTCACATGAGGTGGTTAATATTAATGAAACTATACCCACCTTCTGATTGGTGAGTATCCATTGAAACTGCATTACTAGGGGCATTAAAAAACCTATCACCCACATGGGTGATCTAATCCAAGAATTATCTATTATCTATTTTTTCTATTTTTATTTATGTATTTTTCTTATCTATATGCATTTCATTTTTATTGTCTTAATGTGGATTCTTATAGTATCATAAATCAACGAATCCACTTCAAAAATAATTTCAGGTTGTATCATTCCATCGATTTTTTTTATGCCTTATATTTATTTTTCAGCTGAAATGATGGGTAGTAATATTTCAGTGTACGAGAGTGTCAACCAATTAGTTGTGTTGTGTTTTTTTTAGGATTTTTGACCACTTTTGAATAATATTATTACTTTCTACAAATCAATTGACTTTTAAATAGTCAAAATGATTTTTGAAATAATGCATTTTAAATGATTGTTGACGTGAATTATTTTTCCTTGAAATGAATTTTCAATAATTTTTTATGAGTTTTACATATTTTTTAAATTGATTCCCATGAAACAGATAGTCGATATATTTTTAAAATATTTTGAATTATTATAATATATTTTGACATATTCTTCCTAATACACATACATTTTAGAGGGAAACATGGATTTTGTGTGAGAACCAGAATTTGGGACGTTTCTCTTTCAAAGAATTTGATTTCATGAATTTTTTTTTATGATTGAGGAATATCATTGGATATCCACTTATTAACCAGATACCAACACTTACATATATCATTAGTTATCCCCAATAATCCATTTATTTCCTAGGAGGTATAAAAAACATTACAAGCTGATTTTTCCTTATCTACATGATCCCTTAGTATTGTTGCAAAGATATTTCATGATTCTATTTGGGTGAAGGGAATTTAGTCTATGTTCATTTGTTTATGTTTCATTTTTGGGTGTTTTGAATTATTTGTCTTCATTTTGGACTATGTATAATTAGAATATTGGTCCCTATTGATCATTTGATTTGGATTAATTTCTTTCAACTAGTTCTCCTTAGATTTTTTAATGAAAAAAATGGACATGATCTTGAATTTCCAATTGTACATAATTTTATGACTAATTAGACACTCTAAAATAAAGGTAATTAATTTTAATTCATTAAATGTATTCAATTATATTCTCATCCTTTATGAAAAAAAATCAAATAAAGAAAAAAACAAAAATAATGGTGTGCTATTCTGGATCATTACAAAAATGGAGAACATATATAATGGCATTCATTCTAATAAATGATTGGATTATGTTCCATGCCATAAATAAATTGGTTGGTATTTTGTTTTACATTCTCAAGGGGATTTTAGTGAGGTTCATCCGATGATTTCACTTGATTATTAATGCATTGTACATAAGACTCTAATCTCCACTTTTAAACATTATGTTATTTCAATCATTTTTCTACCAAACCAAAACCACAGAATCATTTGAACCATTAATTAAATACATAAGGATTGAATTAATTTTCATTATTCTAACATTGTAGAAATTATAATTTTTAGAAGCCTATGTTGTTACATGTGATTTCCAAGTATGAGAATAACTCTAGATTCAATTTCTCTTGAGTTGAGAATAACATAAAATTTAGAGTGAGGTAGGTTGTTATTGGTACTTGTATTGATTTACGAGGCATTATAAATTTTAATTAATTAAATGAAAATGATATATAATTGGTTTTTATAGATGATAAATAATGGAATTCCATTTTTTATAAGATTTTTGATATTTTTTCATTTTTGATTATTGTGTGTATTTTTAATTGAATGTAAGATGATTACGAAGGAGTGTAATTCTTATGTGTGGGGGAGTGATAAAGCTCAAAATTTATTACATTTTATAAAATATCTATTTCTTTAAAATCCTACCATATTTTTATTATATGGGAAATTGTCACGTATTGAGGTTTTTTGGTATTTTTAGCTCAAATGAAAAAATAGTTAAATCTGGAAATTTGATAGATTTTTATGGTTGGGGTATTTTCTTCATACAATTTTCATTACTCTTCCAAATTTTGTGATTAATTCATTTTTGAAATCCATAATTTATTTCCTGCAACATTTTCTTCAGGAGGAAAGGCTTCGTCGAACATTCAGAGGCCCAAAAATACATATAATTTGAGAAATTTTAAGGGAAAACATTGGGGACCCCACCTCTGTAACAAAAACATGTATAGGTAAAAACACCTCCAAATGATAAGGATGTAGATGTAGATGACAAAGGATTTGATGATAATATTCAATCATCAATTTTAAGTCAAAATACCCACATTAAGGGATTATTTGAATGCTCCAAACATTTAAAAGAGAAAACGTCTCACTTGGAAGAAATGGTTCCATTGGGTAATTAATTAATAACAATGTGATCATTCATCATATATGTCTTATATATTGTGGAGGTATGTGAAATCATGTTTGTAACATCATTTATTAAGGATGTAAGTAGATAATCGATCGTTTTCAATGTCATAATGGCCATGGTTGTTTGAGAATTTCAATTTTCCTAGTAAAATTGACAAATGAAATGTCTCTTATTAAATCGGCCATAACTCATACATAAAATGGCCAATAAAAATAACATGTTTAGGGTGAACAGAGGTGAAATTATGGAACAACCTTTATGAAGCAACTGGTCTCCAATTGAGCCATTTAATGGGATATCAACCCGGATACATATGGAGGATGATTTTGAATAGAATTATATCCCCTATTATCCCTATAAATTTGTATTCTCACCCATTCTCATAGAATTGACACTTGAGTATGACCCTTTTCCATTTCATATGTAGTTTAATTCTATTGTAATAATATTATGAATTTTTAATATTCTTTTCTCTTCTTTTTTAACTCATTGTTATATTTTATTATCTTTTTTTTTCCACCTCATTCTTATCCACACTGATCTCTTATACTCGTGATAATGAGTAACTAACCCAAGAAAGTTCCATGAAGATCAATCTAGAGTGAAACCCATGTCATTTCACAAGTATGTTTATTATTTCCTATTTTATTAGACTTAGTTCATGGGGGGTCTTAGTTGTAAGGCGTCTTTGTTTCTCCACTTTCCACCGAAGGATTAACTTTATCTTCAATAATATTTTCCCTCAATCGAGGAGGTGGATGTGAGGTCTCTTGGTGATCGTTGAGAGAACTGTATATTCAAAACAATATATAAATTAGGATATTAACACGTACAATGTTGAGTATTTATTAATTAAATTTCATTATAATAATGCGATGTGGAAGATTCAATCTGGGCGATTCTCTCGTGAATATCTTTTTTCTATCTAAAATAATTTTGTCCTCATTCATCCTGTCTGCATTATGCATTGGATGTTTACTTTCCTCTATCTTTCATTATCATTCCTTAAACCATAATTTCTTTTAGTGTTGTCTTATGAATAATAAAAATATAAAAAAATTATAATTAGAAGTATTGTTTTATTGACCACCTAATCTCTTCAAGATAATGACCTAGGTCAGCCTTTATGTTGCACTTATTTATAAATATTTTTGCGAGAGCATACGACAAAACTTCATCAAATTAGAACCATTCATAGAGACCCTAGAGGTCTTCACAAATTATTTATATTTATATTCTTTAATTTATTTTTCATCCTTTCATTTAAAAAAAACACAACAAAAAATCACACAGACTAAAAAATGTTTTTATCCCTGATGTATTCACATTGTGATTATTAGGCATGGAATGATGAATCACAAGTGTGTGAAGAAATTATAAAATCTCAAATTACTAAACTTATAGAAGAGATAAACGGGTTGGTGATAAAAAAAATGTTTATAACTAAATATGTACATGCTTTTTAAGATAACCCTGACACAAAAGCTCAACCAGAACAAATGGAGTAAGGGATTTAACCAACAATTATTATGTTAAATAACTTGACGTAGGTGAGAAGGATATACTAAATGAGAAAATAACATCATACCCATCTCATCCATTGCTTGAGGAGGCCCCTGATGTACACATGCAAGATGATGCACTTATGGGAGATCATCAATTTTTGGAAAAATCCAGGAATAACTTTATTGAAGATAACTTGAAAGTTGATCTTCCCATCCTTTTTATTGTATAATTAGAAACATTATACCTCTATTTTTCTTTGTAATATTTTGAATAAGATGAACCTGCTGAGATTGAATTTTCAATGGTGCTTCCTGAAGAGATAAATTACCAAGCTGACATACATTAAAAGGAATATTTCTTTATTTATTACTCACTTTTTAATCATTTTCAGGTTGACTTGTAATCTAAATATTCTTTCATTGAATTATTTTTCACAACACAATTGGAGAAGAACTTGGATGTTAATGAAGATACTACTCTTGTGTTGTTGATTGAAGAAGAAGATGTGGAGAAGATAGTGGTGTGACAACATCCTCAACAAAAATTTTAATACCATATGGAGGAGGAAACATCAAAATTTAACAGGGAGCACATTAATCTTATACTTCCTCCCACTCTAAACATTAATTTCTCTCTTTATTCTTTCTTAGAGGTTATGAATTTTCTTATCTTCTTTGGGGTTCTTTACTTTTAGTGTTTACCCATGGAAAATGGTAAAAGTCACATGTGGTGGTTCTTCTCAATGAAACCTCACCCATCTTTTAATTGAGGACAATCCATTGAAACTTCCTGACTTTGGGCAGTAAAAACCTAGAACCCTCTTGGTGGCTAAACCAAGAATTATATCTTATCAATTTACATGGTATTTATTTTTATTTAATTTTATTATGTATTTTTATTTCCTTATTACAGTATTAATGTGGTAGATGCAATGATCTTATCTCAAGGAATAAACATCAAAAGTAATGTCAGGTGGTATCTTTCCATCCCTTTATTTTTTCTGCCTTATATTTATTTTTTTAGCTGAAATGGATGGTAGTAATATTTAAGTGTGGAGGGGGGGGGGTCAACCTGTTAGTTTTTTTGTGTCTTTTTTTTATTATATTTGTTAGTTTTTATGATTTTTCAACTTTAGTGAATAATCATATCACAATTCAAACTTCATATTATTTTCAAAGATCTAAAATGATTTATAAAATAATGTTTTTAAATGATTATTCATGTGAAATCAATTTCCTTGAATTGGATTTTCAATTATTTTTTATGAGTTTGAATGAGTTTTCAAATCCATTACCATAAAAAAATGACTCAAAATATTTATCCAATCCTCTGAGTTATTCTAATCTACATTGATATATTCTTCCTAATACCCACACATTCTTGAGAGAATCCTAGATTTTGTGTGAGAACTAGAATTTGTGAGTTTTCTTTCTCAAAGATATTTATTTCATGGAATTTTTTTGATATTATTGAGGGATCTCTTTTCCTATGTACATATTAACATTATACATACCCTTAAATATATATTTAATTATCCTTTAGAATCTATGAATTTACTTATTGGTTTAAGCCACATTACATGCTCATTTTTCCATATCTATCACGACTATTATAATGTTTTCAAGGATATTTTATGTTTGAGTGTGGGGGAAGGGTATTTCATGTGCTTTCATTATGACTTGTTAAATTTGTGGGTTTCATGCGGTATGTGTCTTCATTTTGGACTGTGGATAATTATAAAATTTGGATTGAGTAAACATTTCATTGGGCTTTATTCCTTTCATCTAGTTCTCCTTGAAAAGGAATCAAAAAATGGTGATGGGCTTGAATTTTTAATTGTACATCCCTTTATTACTCATTACCCTAACTAAAATTAGTCAATGAATTTTTATTCATTCATTTTATTCAAATTTATGCTCATCCTCAATGGAAAAAGGAAAAAATTAAATTAAAGTTATGTATTTATAGGGCATTATAATAAGGGGAGAACGTTGATGTCATCATTCATTATAATCACTGTTTGGATCATGTTCCGTATCATAAATAAATTTTGTGGTGTTGTGTTTTACCTTATCATGGTGATTTGAGTGAGGTTAAACCTTTATTTTCTTTTTATTATTAATGGGTTGTACTTAAGAGTCCTACCTCTTCATTTCAACATTAAATTATTTTCAATCATCTCTTCACCAACCTAATGCCACAGAATCATTTGAGCCTTTAATTAAAGCAGTAATTATATAATTCATTTTCTTATTTCATGGTATAGAGAAATTATAATTTTCACAATCCTATGGTGATACATGCGATTTACATTTATGATAATAACTCTAGATTCAATTTCACATTGGTAAATATTAACATAAAATTCAATGTGGGGTAGGTTGTGATTGGGAAATAGATTTATTTATAATGTTGACTAAATTTGAATTATTGAAATGAAAATTATATAGAATTATTTTTTATATATTATATATGATATAATTCTATTTTTGATAAGGTCATTGATATTTTCTCATTTTTTATTGTTGTGTGGATTTTAGTTTTAATGTATGGTGATTTCCCAGGAGTGTAATATTTAAGTGTGGGGTAGTGAGGAAGCTCATGTTTCATAAATTTTATAATGTAAATAATTTTTCATAATCCCACCATAGTGTTATTATAGGAAAAAATTTCACATTTTTAGGTTTTAGTGTTATTTTTATCTCAAGTGGAAAAAATTGATAAATATGGAAATCTGAGAGATTTTTATGATAGGGTTATTTTGGTCAAAAATTTACAATATTATTCCAAATTGTGTTATTTGTTTTTTAATCATTGATTTAATTCCTAGAATATTTTCATCTAGAAGAATGTCTTCTTATATAATTTAGATGCCCAAAAAAATCATTTAAATTGGGAAATATTTCAGGAAGGCAGTGTGGACCCCACCTCTGTAACATACACACTAATCCATATAAACACCTCCAAATGAGATGGTTTCACTTATAGAAGAATATTATATAATGTTCTGTTTCCACTATGAATTTTATGTCATACTTCTCTCAAGAAGGCATTATTTGGATCCTCCAAACATGTGGACGATGAAACGTCTCACCAAGAAGAAATGTTTCCATTGATTAATTAATTCCTATCATCATGATCGTGCATCCAAAATGGATCGTATATTGTGGAGGGACGCAAAATTAACTGTGGAACAACATTGAGAAATGATTGAATTAGTTAATTGAATTATTTAAAAGTCATAATTGCCAGGGAAGTTGATGAATTGGAATTTGGTTAGTTAAATTGATAGATAAAATGATTCCCATTAAATGAGGCATAAATTTTTCATCTTATGGACAATGAAGCTAAAATTATGAGGGTAAAAGTAGTAGACATTATGAAACATATTTCATGAAGAAAACTCTTACCAATTTGTCAATTTAATATGATATACATGCAAAAAAATTTGGAAGATGATTTTTGAAGATATTTCATTCACGTCATCTCCCTATAAATATGTTTCCTCAACCCTTCTCAAAACATAGGAACTTCTATGATTCCATTTTACATTTGTTTTATATATTCATTCCATTTTAATTGTATTGTAAATTTTTATTATTATTTTATCTTATTGTTAATATAATGATCATATTTTTATTTATCTTTTTTTACCACATTTTTATCCAATGTGACCTCTTATATTCATGATCATGAGTAGCTAACCCGAGATAGTTCCCAAGGGATTAATCTAGTGAAAAATACATTTCATTTAACATTCATGTTTATTATTTATTATTTCATTAGAGTTAGGTCAAGGGTTATATTAGTGGGTAAGGAACCTTTGTGTCTCCACTTTCCACCCTGGGCTAAAATTTCTCTTCATTAATTGTTTTCCATGATTGAGAATGTGGATGTGTTGTCTCTCGGCGATCATTGGGAGCACTGTATATTCAAAAATACATATAAAAGAGAATATTATAACATCTTATGGAATGTTTTTATTAATTTAATTTGAAACTAATAAATAGACTATTATAGTTCAATCTATGTAATTCCCTTGAGAAGAACTCTTTTTTGTCTATCATCATCTTGTCGGCCTTCATTCTCTCTCAATTATGCATTGCATGTTTACATTCATTTATCTTGAATTCTCATATTTCAAACAACAATTCAATTTTATCTTGTCTTAAATAATAATAAAAATATTAGAAAAAGTGTATTAGATGTAGTGTTTGATTTACCACAAAATATCTTCAACAGAATGACCTATGTCAGCCCCTGTGTTTCACTTAGTTATAAATATATTTGAGAGAACACACGACAAATATTCATCAGTTTGGAACCATTTTATAAGATTCAAGAGGTCTTAACCCATTATTTATATTCACATTTTGTAAATTATTTTTTTTCTTTTCAATTAAAAATAAAAAATAATAATTTACAAAGAATAAACAAAATATTTTTATCCATGATGTATTCAAATTATGACTACTATGCATGGACTAATGAATTTCAAGTGAAATAAGAAACTAAAAAAATCTCAATTTCAATAAAATAGAGAAGAGATAGATGGGTTGGAGAGCCAAATAATGTTGATCACTAAATATTTTCATGTTTTCCAAGGGAACCCCGAGTTAGAATTCGAACCAGAATAAATAATGGGAGATATTTTTCCAATAATTGTTTTTGTTAAAGAACCTGAGGAATGAGGGAAAGAGATTCTAAAGGAAATTATATCATCATCATAAACTCACCCATTTCTTGAGGAGGTTAATGAATTAAACATTTAATATGATGCACTTATGGGAGATGAACATTTTTTGGAAAAATCCTGTAATAGATTTATTGAAGGTAACTTGAAAGATGGTCTTCCCATTACGGTTAATGAATAATCAACAAGAATATACCTCTATAATGCTTTGTATTATGATGAATAAAATTCAACTGCTAATATTGATTTGGTAATATTCATGACTGAAGAGATAAATTACTAAGTTTACTTTTTTGAAAGGGAATATTTATTTTTTAATTCCTCATGTTTTAATCTTATTCAACCTAAATTGTTTTATGAATTCTTTTCCTATGAGCATTTGGACACTAGAAAATTGGATAAGACATGGGATGTTAATGAAGAGAAAACTCAAGTGGTAGTGATTGAAAAGGAAGAGTTGGAGATGATGGTGGTATTATTACCTCCTCAACAATTATTTTTCATACCATAAAGAGGTGGACACCACATAAGTTAATATGGGGATCATTTATTTCTTATTCCCTCTAACTCTGGACCTTATTTTCACTCCTTATTCATTTTTAGGGGTTATGAATTTTTTTTATTCTTTGGGGTTCTTTACTTTCATTGTTTACACATGAACATTAGTAAAATTCACATGTCGCAGTTCATCTCAATGAAACCACAACCACCTTCTAATTGGATATAATCCACTAAAACAGCCTAACTAAGGGTAGTAAAAATCAAGAACCTTATTAGAGGTCTAAACCAATAATTTTCTCATTTATATTCTATTTCTCTTTATTTTAATTTATTTGACTTATGTATATTCATTTCATTTTTATAGTCTTAATGTAGAAGCTACTCAGAGAATAACTCAAGGAATCCACATAAAAAATGATGCCAGTATGTATCTTTCATTCCCTTTGTTTTTTAGTCCTCATATTTATTTATTTTAGCTGAAATGAGGGGTAAGAAAATTTATGAGTGGTTAAACAGACAACATTTTAGTTATACATGTGTTTTTATGTTTTTCGTTTTTAGTTGTTTTGAATTTTTGAGCTTTATTGAATATTCTTATAAATATTCACACATTATTGGATTTTGAAATATTTGAAATGTGTTTTTTAAATATTAGATATTAAATGATTTTTGATGTGAATTATTTTTCTTTGTAGTGGATTTTCAGACATTTTTTTGAGTTTGAAATATTTTTGACATCCTATCCCATGAAACAAAAACAAAAAATATTTTTCCAATCATATAATGTATTATAACCAATTTTTATATATTCTTTTTAAAACCAACACATTATTAAGAGAAACTTAGAGTTTTTGTGAGGACAAGAATTTGTGACTTTTCTCATTCGAAGCATTGGATTTCAAAAAATGTTTTAAAACTTATTTAGGATTCCATTTGGATATCCACATATTAACCTGATACCTACCCTTACATATATCCTTTATTATCCCTTAAAATCCATGAATTTCCTAATAGATTTGAGTCAAATTACATGATGATTTATAATTATATTCCCGCACTCATTGAATTTTTTCATGGACATTTCTAGTTTGAGTGTGTGGGAAGGGATTTTTGTGTGCTTTAATTGGGATGTTTTTAATTTTTGGGTTATTTTGGTATGTTTATTCATTTTGTACTATGTATAATTAGAAAAATGTTCTTGATTCATCACTTTATTGTTCTTTATTTCATTCATCGGGTTCTCCTTGAATTTCCTTTTGATAAAAATGTAGTTGAACTTAAATTTCTCATTGTACATACTTTTATGATTTTTTACCCTATATATATTAAATTAAATGCATTGTAATTATTTCATTGTATTCAACTATAATATCATCCTCTATGATAAAAAAATGATAAGAACAAAAGATAAAAAAGAAAAAATAATGATGCACATTTATGGAGCGTTCTAAAAAGGGAGAAATTAGATAATTTCATTAATTATAATAACTAATAATATCTTGTTTCATGTCATAAATAAATTATATACTGTTTTGGTTTATATTCTCAAGTGTATTTGAGTGAGATTCATCCTGTGTTATCACTTTATTATTAATCCTTTGTAACTAAGAGTCCATCCTCCTCTTTTAAACATGAAATATTTCAATTATTTTACCACAAACCATAAGACACCAAATCATTTGAACCATTAATTAAATCCCTAATGATTGATTTAATTTTCACATTTCCCGCTATAGAGAAAAGAGTATTTTCACAAGAATATGGTGATACATGTAATTTCCAAGTTTAAGAATAATTCTAGATAATTTCTCTTGAGTGAAGAGTAACCTAAAATTAAATGTGATGTAGGTTCTGATGGGGCCATGGATTGATTTGAGATGTTGAAAAAAATTTAATGATTTAAATTAAAATGAGAGAGAATTTATTTTCATTTATCATAAATGATGAAATTTTATTTTCGATAAGATTCTTGAATTTTATCATTTTTGATTATTGTGTGGATTTTGATTTTAATGTCAAATGATTGCCTTGGAGTGCAATTTTTATGTGTGGGGGAGTGATGAATCCATCATTTGAATAAATTTTATATAGTAAATCACAACTTATAATCCCCTCATAGAGTTATTTTTTAAACAATTATCACGTTGTTTAGTGGTATTTTGAGCTCAAATGAAAAAATGGTTAAATCTAATAATTTGACAAAATTTTATAGTATGGGTATTTTGGTCATAAAATTTACATTATTATTCCAAATTTTATGATTCATTTTTGAAATCCCAAATATATTTCCTAGAACGTTTCTCTGGGAGGAAAGTTTTCTTCTAGCATTTAGAGGCCCAAAAATAAATTAATTTGAGAAATTGTTTGGGCAGACATCGGGGACACCAACTCCATAACAATCACATTAATTGGTATAAACACCTCCAAATCAGATGGTTCAAGATGTATATTATAGCTTAATAAATGAGAAGTTTCCATTGTGAATTTAAAGTTAAAATACCCTCATTAAGGTATTATTTTAACATTATAAACATTTGGAAGATGAAATGTTTCAATAGGATGAAACAGTTCCGCTGTGTAATTAATTCATATAATCCCGACCATATATCCGAAATGGATCATATTTTGTGGAGAGATGCTAAATTACAGGTGGAAAACATTTATTAAATATGGAATGAGTGAAGCGACATGTTTTAATGTCATAATGCAAGGGACGTAGAAGAGATGGAATTTGGATTCTCATATGGACATATTACATATCTCAGGTTAAATCGGCCATCACTTCTACATTTGATAGAAAATAAAGCACAAATGTTTAGTGTGAAAGTATGAGATATTATTAAATATTTTTTTATGAGAAAAACTATAACCAATTCTTCCATTTAATGGTATATCAATGTGCACACAATTGGAGGAAAATTTTGGAGATAATTCTTTCATCTCATCTCCATATAAATAGGTATCCTCACCCCTTCTCAAAGCACGACGACTTCTTTGTGGCGATTTTTTCAGTTTTTTATAGTTTCATTCGATTCTAATAGTATTATGAATTTTTTATATTCTTTTATTTTCTTATTTATCTCATTAATATATTTTTTTATCTTTTTCACTTTATTCTTCTCCTATATAATCTCTTATACTCGTGATCAGGAGTAACTAACTTTGGAAAGTTCCCAAGGGATCAATCCAGTGTTTAAACCAAGTCATTGCACATTAATGTTTATTATTTAATATTTTATTAGAGTTAGGTCAAGGGGGATCCTATTGAATTAGTAAACGTTGTGTCTCCACTTTCCACCTGGGGGTTAACTTTCCCTTTTATAATTTTGTACCTCAATTGTGTCGGTGGATGTGTGGTCTCTCGGTGATCATTGAGAGCACTGTATATTAACAACCACATACAAAAGGAGATATTCACACAAACGATGGAATGTGTTTATTAATTAAATTTGAAACTAATAATGAGATGATGAAGGTTTGACCAGGGTGATTATCCCAGGAATATCTCTTTTTTATCTAAAATCATTTTGATAGAATTCATTCTTTCTGCATAATTATTTCCATGTTTACATTCCTTTATCCTATATTATAAATTCTCAGAGCACAATATCATTTAGTTTTGTATTATAAATAATAAAAATATTAAAAAATAAAATTAGAAGTACTGATTGATTGACCTGAAAATTTCTTCAAGAGAACTACCTAGGTCATCCCCTTTGTTTCACTTAGTTATATATATTTTTGAGACTGGACATGACAACACTTCATCAAATTGGTGTCATATCCGGTTAGCCAAGCAGTATTCAATCATTTAATGTGAGGTAGGATTTGATTGGGCCATGGATTGATTTATGATGATGAAAAAATTTTAGTGATTTAAATGAAAATAATAGAGAATATTTTTTCATAGATGATACATGATGGAATTACATTTTTTCTAAGATCATTGATATTTTATAATTTTTTTATTGTTTTATAGATTTTGATTTGGAATGTTAGATGATTTCCCAAGAGTGAAATGTTTTAGTGTGGTTTAGTGATGAAGATCACATATTCATACATTTTATAGTGTAAATCATTGTTTATAATTACACTATAGAATTCTTGTATGAGGAATTGTCATGTTTTTAGGTTTTATGGGTATTTTGAGATCAAATGAAAAAAATTATTAAATCTTGATATTTGAAAGATTTATATGATAGGGGTATTTTTGTTATAAAATTTACATTATTATTCCAAATTCTTTTATTATGTTTTTTAAGCCTTGATTTATTTCTAGAAAATTTTGCTTCATGAAGAATGGCCTCGTTGTAAAGCCCAACCCTAATTACCTAGAGTTGGTGCATTATTACACAACAATAAAACAATACAAGGAATCACGTCTCGAAAGAGTGATTAGTTTAATAGACATGGAAGTACTATATGTATACATAAGTTTTACATTACATCATGCAATAAAGAAAAAAACCATTGTGCCCCCATTAAAAACACTCATATCCTTGGCCTATCGCTACAGGTTAATCATAATTTTCTTGGTCACATCCAGGGAAACATAAATCATTGAATGTGGTGAGTAGAGATGCTTAGTATGGATAACAATATAGCGGAAACATTCATAAATATAAATTAACATTTAAGGAAATGTATAAAACTACAAACAAAAGCCTTTGAAAAATAAAATTCATCATAATATGGAAATGATAAATCATATAATGTCATTTACTTATTCACATGGATATTATACTATTCGAATAATCATTTATAATATAACTAGTCATAATAATGGAATCCATAATTTCGGACAGCATAACCACATAGTCAAGGCCTCATTCCATGACTACAAATTAGATTTTGTATAGGTCTTTTTCCAAGACACTAGTTTGCCTCATGAGACCTACCGATGAATCATGGATCTATAATAGCCTCCACCAATCACTTACCAAATCCAATGAATTCCTCATAAGAAGAGGTTGATACAGAACATAAATATTCATATTAAAACTTGCATACGAAATGTTAATATTTTAACCGTAAACCATGAATGGTATAAAAATAACAAATCCACATTCAAACATAAAAAACCCACCATTACAACAGGGAAGATTTGTATTGTAATAAATCAACTTCAAACATGTATAAAATGCATTAAAGGATGATGTCATAGATGAAATCAAAAATATTTTATAGGAATTTCTCTTTTTAATTTCAAATCATTTAAATGTCATGTAATTATGTAAGAAAAAATTTATTTTGAAAATATTCATATAAGCTAGTAAGGGAATATTAAAAGTGTTTATAATAGCGGGGAATAACTGCACCCACCGTATAAGTTAAAAAACATTCTTACCTTAATTTTTCAAAATGGTCATAATGTACCTTGTTTGAAAACGACAGAACGATTCCTTTCAAAACATTTTATAAAATGACAAACAAGGGTATAAATGGATTTAACCCATAGTATTTTAAATAGTAAAAATATTTTGAAAGACATTTTTATGAAACATGGATAAATATGATAAAGAGGTCCCAGTAGATACTAACCTAAAAACAAACTCAGATAATAATGTGATTGTGAACTTGACCCGTACCTTGAACTTTTCCTTAGACAAGGGTATGCTAACCTCCTCTGTAATAGATATATCGTTGTTGTAAAGTTTAAAAAGAACTAAATAAATAAATATGATACCATATATGATATTCTAATATTTTTTTGTTAATAATATTTTAGTAGTATCATTGTTTCGGGTGTTAATGGATTCATTTTACTTTATTTTTTTTCTTACAAAAGTCTTATTTGTTAGTGATATTAGGTATTTTATTCATATCCAGAATGAAATTATGTTCCTAAATGTTATTTTTTATAATCAATTGAAAATTATTTTTGAATGGTTAATATGGGGAATTAATCTCATCGTGTTTATAAAGAAGATAATCCATACGTACGCACGAACACTACGTCCATTTCATTTTTTATTTTAAATGTAATGAAAAAAATATACATAGTAATATTATTATTTTGGTATAATATAATATTCTATATATTTTATGTAAATTCACTAGCACCATCCTTTATACGTTCCATGTGTGGTATGAACGGGTCATATCACTTTGTGGGGGCGGTAGTTTGCACTTCCTCAAATGAAATTATCCTATATATACAACATGAAAAGAATAAAGTTATGCTAAAAAATATAATTATAGATGATTTCAGATAAAATAAATATCATTAATATAATATATAATTACAGTGCCTTCAAAATGGACACTATAATAATTGGTAGTAGATCATTGAACAATCGTCATTTCGTGAGGCATTATTTGGTCGTCCATAGAAACAATATGTTCTATACCTATTAGGTGGAGGTGTGTGTATGTATAGTTAAAATACATCTCACAACAACAACCTAGTGTATTTATGATACTATTTTTGTTATAAAATAATGGAATAAAGGGAGTTGATGGGGTTGGAGAATTAAAATTAAAAAAATAACATAAGGGGGGATGTTACCTTTAAATTGGGTTACTTCCTTTCATTTAAAAAAGTCTTTCTTGAAGTTCCTTATGACTAAGATACATCTTCTAGGAGGAATAGAGGGATGTAGGCATATTAATTGGGAAGATTTTATATTCTTCATGGGGATGTAGATGTGTGAGAAATGGGTTAGAGGTGATGACTTTTTATAAGGGGGAGGAGGGGATCTTTATTAATGTTTGAAAATATTAATTTATAATATATTGATTTTCAGTGCATGAAGGACAAAATATCATTAATGTAGATGATAATATGATGCATGTTGTAAATAAAATTATACAATAAGAATTGGATAGGTTTATATATTGTTTATATTTTTATAATCTCACTTATTTAAATGATTCTTTAATGTGGTAAACACTGCATCATTATTGTGTCATAAATAATTTTACCTATTTAATTTCAAAAAATTACAACACAATTTCAGGATGTAGGAAATATTTTTATATTTCAAATGTATATTTATAGTCGAAATGATAACTTATATAACCCCTTGTAATATTTATTTTACTAATAGATATATGTTTATGTCTTTTTGTCTTTACTTTAAATTATGTAATATAAAGTGTCCTTATCATTCTCATGTGGCTCCATGGGGTCCCAAAATCGACCCAAGGATGCCCATGGTCGTACATTTATCAACCAATAGGAATAGAAAACATTTTAGGGTTATTTAATATTATTAAAATATTATTTTTTACCCTTCTTTACCGGATTTACCCTTTAACCATGGTAAATAAATTATTTACCAAAATAATTATTCATATGGTTTAAAAAAAAGTAAAATATTTACACAATTTTGGACCTCCAGATTCCAAATATGGAAACCATTTTTCAAAATTCAAAACATATTTTTGGTAGAAGTTAATTTAAAATTTATTCTCTTTGTCAAGACAAAAAGCGTGTTTTTGAGAAATAATAACTATCAAAAGATTGACAATTGTTTATGCCCAGTTTAAATGTGAAATTAAATCCAATGAACTAAATTATATTAAATGACAAAAAATAATTATAACTATAATTAAAAATCTTTGAAATGTATTATTAAACAATATAAATAATTTCAATTAAAAAAGTTGTTTTTAATTAAAATTTAGTATATTTTCACTATTCATCATAAATTGAATGTTATCAGAAAAGTTCCAAAAGTGTACCCTAAGATAATTTTGATATTAAAAATTAAAAAATAAAGTCCATTTTGAAAATAGAATTTATAAAATTTCAAATAAGTGGGTATTACTATTCATAATGGCTGGTTTGATTCGTCATGGGGTGTTAGAATCTCGATGTTACAAATAGTGTGAGCAATTTCATTTTTCAAAGGGAAACACATCGTATAATCTTTGGGTGTTACATTATTCAATCCTTAAAATAATTTCAGCCTTGAAATTTCAACAATTTTAATGCATAAAAATATATTAATGGTTTTTCATCATATGTTCCTCAGGTTCCCACGTCGCCTCTTCCATATTATGGATTCTCCATAGAACATTCACTAGACGAGCTGTTCGGTTTCCCAACCCTTGTTCTTTGGTATCATGAATTCTGATAGGATCTTCACAAAAAGATAGATCAGGTTCCATTTCTATTTCATCATAGGTGAGTACATGTGTGGGGTCAGGCATGTATTTTCTCATAAGTGATACGTGGAACACATCATGAACTTTGGAGAGACTTGGTTGTATTTCAAAACAATAAGCTATGACTCCAATTCGTTCTTGAATTTTGAAAGTTATGATATACCTAGGACTTAATTTTATGTTCTTATAGAATTTTATAACTCCCTTCCATGGAGATATCATCACGAAAAAATTATCTCTTACTTGAAATTCCAAATAATTCTTTCAGTTATTGGAATAGCTCTTTTTCCTACTTTGAGCTACTTTGATGTGGGTTTGGATAACATTCACCTTTTCCATTGCTCTTGAAAAAAGTTCTAGGATTTCATGTTTTCTTTCACCATCATCATCCCAACAAGTTTGTGGGCGATATCTCTTTCAATATAAAGCTTCATATGGTTCCATCTGAATACTTGAATGGAAAATATTGTTATAAGAAAATCATACGAGAGGTAAATATTGATCCCACATTCCTTGAAAGTTGTGTGAGAAATATCTCAACATGTCTTCCAATGTTGGAATAGTCTGCTATGATTGTCCATCTATTTGAGGGTTGTAGGTAGTGCTCAAACTGAGTTCAGTATCCAGGTCTTTAAGAAGACTTTTCTAGAATCATGATATAAAATGGGGAAAAAGGTCTGAAACATTCGATAGGGGTACTCTATGAAGTTGATCAAATATGTCATAAATTCGAGGTAGGGGATAAATTTCTTTATTGTTATAGCATTTATCTCCCAGTAGTCAATGCAAAACCTTATAGATCCATATTTATTTTTAACAAAAAGAACAGTTCCCATGGAGAAACACTATGGTGAATATATTCTTTATTACTAAACTCCTCTGGTTTTTTCTTTTGCTCTACTAATTCCACATTGTCCATTCTATAAGGGGTCTTCGATATAAGCCATGAACCAGGAATTAAATAAACGGAAAACTCAATTTCTTATTCTAGAGGATGTCTAAGTAAATACTATAGAAATACATTAACATATTCTTGTACAATTGGTACATCCATTATTGGAGCATTCCTTTCCTCACCCATATTTATTTCACTATCTTCCTCCCCAATAATTGAATTTGTTAGATCTATTGGTGTTGGTTCTAGATAAGAATTAGATGGTGATGTTTCTGCTCTAATGACAAGGTCTACCTTATCATCATAACAAATTGTAACATCTTTCTTCTTATAATAAATTTTCACATCATGACCAAAATCCAATACATACAGAGGATTATATCAAATTCAATCATGAGTATGACTATGAGATCAGTGGATAAAGAACATATATATTCCCTAATGGGGATATATTTACAAAACATTATTTCAATGATACCTCACTTAGGATTTTTTATTGATAAATACCTTGTTACATTAAATTGGAAATATCTAATTTTCATAGCTAAATGGGAAGATATGAAACATTGTGATGACACCGAATGAAATAAATCATTATCTAAACATGAGGAGAATATTATATTACCTTCCACCATGCCTTTCATAGAATCAACCTCAGCAATAGTGATCACATAACCTTGGACTTGTTCTCTTGGAATTTTCTATGGTTAGTTTCCCTGAATCTTAGGACATTCATTTGGATAATTCCCTATTTCATTACAACTGTAGAAATCAACATCGACAACCTATTTCTTTCCATTGCAATCAAAATCATGGTAGCCTTTTCCACAACACTTGTAACAGAATCCAATTCCCTTCAGGTAAGTATCAGGGTCTTTCTTCCAACCTTTATTATAGGATTGATATTCAACATTTCACTTATTTCCCATATTTCAATTTTCAGAGTGTTCAGTAGATCTTTTATTCTCTTTCTTTTCATTAATTTCAGAAGAAGTATAGAATTCCTTTTCTGTCTTGATAGCACATAAACAATATGATCGTATGATGAGAAGGAATGTGAGAATATTTCTTGATGGAGGCATGGTTTTAAACCATCAATGAATCAATCAATCTTACTCATTGGTATACACATATAATCTCGTGCATTCCTGGATAACCTTGTAATGTTATCCTCATACTATGTGTGTAACACCCCGAGCTTCCACGATATGCTTCTCATTCAATAATGCAATAACTTGCATTGTACGCAACTTCGAGTTCTAACACACCGCGACTAATCAAAGTAGCCGTTATGAATAGTAATACCCACATTTTCAAATTATAGAAATTTTATATGGACTTTATTTTTGTATTCGTAATATCGAAATTATCCTAAGTTGAATTTTTTGTAATTTTCTGAGAACTTCGATTTTTTTTATGAATAGTGAAAAATACTTAAAACAACTTTATTGATAAAAATAATTTATAGTGATAAATTATACCATTGAGTGGTTTAAAGTAAAATTAGAATATATTTTTACCATTTTATACAATGGTGTTCATTAGAATTAATTTCACTTTGAAATTGGACATAAACAATTGTCAATCTTTTGATATATATTGTTTCTTAAAAACACGCTATTTGTTCTGACAGTGGGAATTAATTATGAAATTAATTAATGAAAATTATATGTTTGGAATTTTTTAAAATAGGCATCATTTTTGAATCCGGAATATCAATTATAGCTTAGGGTGAAATTTTGGCATTGTTCTGAAAAACATCAATTTTTGATGAATAGTGAAACCACTAAGTGGTAGTTAAAAAACTGATTTTTCATTTAAATGAAACATTACCACATCTGTGATTTGATTTCCAAAAATCTAACATACATGGTTGTCATTAGGAAGTAAAATGTGGTTCAATAGGATTAGAGTAATTTTTTTGGTGAATAGTAACTTTTATGTTTAATTAATCGTGATTAAAGGTAATTAGTGATATTTAAGGTAAAAATGATATTATAAAAATATGAAAATACCTTTACACTTTTCCTAACCCTATTTTATGTGTCATGGAAGACCATTAAAATCCATGGGTCAACTTGGGGACCCCATGAAGTCAATTTATTAGGAAAATGACATAAATAAGTTTTATTTAAAGTTAAAATACAAATGTCACAAACATAAGTTGTTTTACTAAAACAATTTTTAAATGGGGTTATACAAGACATATTTTTGACAATAAATATTCATTAGAAAGCTAAAAAGCTTTCCTACATCATGATATTTTTTTAATAATTTTTAGACATTAAATAAATTAAATTATTTATGACACCATGATGATGCAGCGATTACCTCATTAATGACCGATTTTAATAAAATGGAAGGATAATGTAAAATCTAAGCATTACAGCTGTCCAAATCCTATTGGATGAGAATATTTCGAACCATTATCACCATATCCTTTAATTATATAAGTTTGGGACCTATAGAATCCGAAAAGCATTGTATAATAAAGTAACATTTCATTACTTTCCAAGAGTGCCCCTCCTCTCCTCTTATAAAAGGCCCCCACCTCTACCACATTATTCACACCATAAAAGCCTTTTGGCTCGGACAAACTCTGCCCAAATACTCCCCTATCTTCCCTCCCTTACTCCTAGAAGCCTCACATTTAGCATAATTCTTCCCAAGGAAGCCTTCGGCTCAAATCAAAATAGTTACCCGATTTTAGGGTAATGTCTTCTCTTATGTTATTTTGTTTTATTTTTCTTCTCCAACCCCATAAACTCATTTTATTCATTTCATTGTAACAACAACAGTATCCTAAATATACTAGGTTGTTGTTATAAGAATTATTTGAGCTACACTTACACACACCTACATCTAATATTTAAAGAACATACTGTTTCTGTGGATGACAAATTTCTGCCTCACGAAACGATGATTGTTCAACACTCATATAACACCTTCAAAGGTGTCAATTTAGATGTCACTATATTTATATATATGATATATAATATTTTTATGTTTTACTTAAGGTTCTGTATTTTTCATTTATGGCATACCTTTATTGTTTCCATTATGGGTAAACGCGATATTTTCATTTTAGGAAGTGCGGACTACCACACCCTTAAAGTGATTTGAATCATTAATGTCATAGGTGGGATGTATAAAGGATGGAGTAAATGATATTATATATGATATTATACTGGAATTATAATATACCTTTATATCATTATGATTTCATTCCATTAAATATGAAATATAAATGAAAGTAGCGTTCATGCGTACGTACGACTTACCATCTCCATGAACGGTGCATTTCATTTCTTACCTCTAAATGTCATGTAATATTATGAATGAATGTATATAATGGATATATATGAGATATATGATATCTATATCACGAATATAATTCTGGATATAACAGATATTTCACCACATGAACAACTTGTAATTATAAGAAGTCTATTTTTGACTCAAGTACCAAAGATCGACAAAACGACCATTATTAACTTAAATAATTACATAATGTTCATAACATGGTAATAAGTGATATAAAAGGAATAATGAACTTTAAAAAGGTTATTAAGAAGGTAGAGATTAACTCTAGTTTATTATTCAGGAGATCAAAGAACAGTTGAGTGAATTCAGACACGAGGTAGTGGAATTTCTTAACCCAATTTCCATTCTTTGGGTTAATATCCTACTTTCAAATTATGTCATGATATTATTATGTCCTATCTTGTATTTTTAATTTATTTATCTGTAATTTTAGTGAATACACATAATAGATCTATTTTATTTTAAAAAAATGATCTTTGTGAGGGACTTTGTCTCAATCTCCTTTCATTGAGGCATATTTGGTTTTATACACAACATTCCTTTATACGGTGTATAAACCCCTTTGACATTTACGTTTATTCAAAAGGAATTTTTTTATATGAAGTGTTTTACTAAACGACAAAAAGGAATGTTTTTCTTGTCATACGTATGCGGCAACAGTGACTTCTCCGCCGCCATGGTCATTATTTGGGTTTCGAGTTCCTCTACAAGCCATAACTTTTTTAAAATGAAAAATAATTTCCATGTTTTAATTTTCTTTTATTTTGGTATTGAAAATGGTTTTGAAAGTGTTTTTATTATATCAATGTTTTGTATTGATATCTTGTGATTGAAATGTCGAAATGTTATGTTTCCTTTATGTGTATTTTATGTGATATGATTATGTTATGGTTTATGATATGGTTAAACCTGTTCATATGAGGAATGCATTGGACTTAATAAGTGACGGGTGGAGCCCGCTATAGCTCCTCGATGCATCAGTAGGTCTCATGAGACAAACTAGTGTCTTGTCACGAGGCCTTGGCAAAATCTTATTTGTGGTCTTGGCACGAGGCCATGGCTATGTGGTTATGATATTCTGGAATTATGCATTCCATCATTATGAAAGTGGTTATTGATATTTCATGTGATTATTCGACCAGTAGAATATCTATGTGAATAAGTAAATGGACTTATCTCATTTTACTTTTTCCATATTATGTTGAAGATCATGTTTAAAAGACTTTTGTTTTAGTTATACATTCCCTTAAATGTTTATGTTTATTTATGAAATCTTTTGCTATATTGTTATCCTTACTGAGCATCTGAGCTCACCCCTTTCAATGTTTTAATATTTTCCAGGATGTGAAGAAGTATTTTATGAATGACCTGTATGGATAGTCAGAAGAGGATATGAGTGTGGACTATGGATACTATTTAATTGTATTTTTTCACTTTATTATGTAATGTAACATTTATGAATGTATCTAGTGTTTCCAAGGCTACTAAACTAATCGGGCTTTCGAGACTTGATCTTTTGTGATCATGCCAATGCTACGCAATAATGCGCCGACTCTGGGTAGCTGGGGTCGGGGCGTTACAGTTGGTATCATAGGCAGTTTAGTACTAACCTTGGAAGCTAGATTTAGATAAACTCTGATTAGAGCACACAGCCCAAAGATAGACTTTGAGGATTAGTATAGAAGAACTTCCTAGAATTTTGGTATTATAGATATTTTGTGAGTTTTCTGAGCAATACATCCCTATCTGGATACGAGCAGGTAGAGGTGGCTCTGGAACATATGTACCTAGGGGTAAAACCTGAAAACACCGCTTTGAGCTAGACTAGAACGTGAACTGGTGCACGACAACGGGCCTTGCTGCACTATTGGTTACGACACTCCCGGGGGATATGCTTAGGATAATTCTCATTTTCTTTACAAACCACTATGAAGGGTTATGAGTATATACTTTCTCAAAGATTTTTTTTATGATTATGAATTATATCCATAAATAGTTCAATTAGTGTTAAGTGTTTTACAATATGAAATTATGTATTTTGATTCATAAACTAATCTTGTTTAAGCCATTGTTTAGAAATGGCGCCTAGTGGAAGGGTTGGAAACCGTGTCAATGCACGCACTCCGTGTAGGGATTGCCCTCCTGCTCAAGATACTTATTGTGGAGCTGGGGATACAACTGGTTCTGATCAACTTATTACCATACTGGGACAGCTCACTCATGTTATGAATAATAACCTTACTCATATGGAGCACCCTGATTTGCAATGTGGAGGATCAATGTTAGACCGCTTCATGAGGCAACAACCGCTAACATTTAATTGGGGTACAAATCCATTAGTAGTTGAGCAATGGATAAACCCCTTAGAAAAAATATTCTACACCTTGGGGTGTAGCGAAAGGGAGAAGGTTATCATGGCAGTTTACCACCTCACTAGAGATGCCGATCAATGGTGGTCATTGATTCAAAATACAAAGGAAAATGAAGATGTATCAAGTATGGAATGGAGAGAGTTCAATGATATTTTCTTAGAAAAATACTTTCCACATGACCATCGAGCAGATATGGAAAGGAAATTTCTAAGTTTGAGGGAGAAGGAGGATGAGAATGTCGCAAAGTATGAGGCTAACTTTACAAGGTTAGCGAGGCATGCTGCAGATTATATACGTAACCCAAGAAGTAAGATTGATCGTTTCTTTGATGGGTTAAAACCATTTCTCCGTCGAGCATTAGTCTCACAAACCTTCTCGTCATACGAAGATATTGTCCCGTGTGCTATAAACACGGAAAAGGAATTCTATAAGTCTTATAACAACAAAGTAAAGCAAGAGAAGAAGAGAATGGTGGAAAAAGAGACAGATAAAGGGAAAAGGGAAAGAATTATTTTCCATTATGTGATAATTGTGGGAAGAATCACCCTGATACTTGCCTAAAAGGAATGGGAGTTTGTTACAAATGTGGAGAAAAAGGTCACCAGGCTCGTGATTATAAGGGAAAGAAAGAGGCTATCAATGTTGAATGCTACAATTGTAGGGAAATGGGTCATTATGCAAATGAATGTCCTAAGAGTCAGGGAAACTTATCTCAGAAAAGGCCAAGGGATCAAGGACAATCTTTTGCTGTTACTACAGTTGAAGCAGAACAATTAATGTATTAGTGCTTTTGGACTCATGGATTATATTTTGGTTATTAGAATAATGTGATATATATATAAGTATTGTACTATAGTACTTGTTGATTTCCTTAAGGTTTTAATATGATTAAGGTAATCATATTTTTGTATGTGACAATAAGAGAATCTTTACCTTGTTTGAGGAATCTGATGATACAATTGATTTTGGAATTTAGAGACCTTTTAGAGAAAGTCTGGACGAAGGTATTTTGGATAACTATAATGGTTATAATGGATTAAGATGAACTTTGGATAATATTGTTTAAGGTTAAAACATTTATGAAGATTATTTTTGGAATATAATAATACTATAGTTTTAGGAAAAGGACAACCTGCAGGGTGGGGCATAAACCGTCATGTCAGACAAAGCTGCAGGAATCGAACCCACAACCATAGTGCAATAGGCCTTTATTACCTACCACTAGCCTACAGGAAGTCCATGGTTATTACAAAATAGTTTTACTAATCTAAATGGTATGTGTTAATATTTGGAACCTTATACAATTAGGATAAATAGAATATTTTTGAGTTCTGTTACCTTTTAGAGTGAAAGATGGGTTTGTGGTAAAAATTTATTAAAGAATGAAAGTCTACATGACAAGTATGTATATTCCCTTAAGTTCTTATTAAATATCCTAAATACATTCCTCAACTTTATAAAAGGTAACTTAAAACAAAAACATTTCCGGTTAACTTTTCCAATTGCGGATTCAATGACTGTTTAGCCAATCACAAGTTTATGATTTTATTATGGTTAACATTCTCCTAATCCTGATTTCTACAACTCTCCATCAGACCTTGATGGTTTGTTTCTCCTCTATATCAATATTTTCATGTAATCCTAGTATGGGCTATCTCGAGTGACCTTTGTACTTCACTTTCCTTCTTTTAATGTTATATTTTTATTAACCTTATTTCCGATGTGGGTTTTCCACAAAGGTATTTTCTATTTTCAACCTTTTATTTTCAAAGAAAAATTTCAAATTGAGAGGATGCAATTTATTGAAGGAGAGGAGAATGTAACTCCCCGAGCTTCCACGATATGCTTCTCATTCAATAATGCAATAGCTTGCATAGTACGCAACTTCGAGTTCTAACACACCATGACTAATCAAAGTAGCCATTATGAATAGTAATACCCACTTTTTAAAATTATAGAAATTTTATATGGACTTCCTTTTTGTATTCGTAAAATCGAAATTATCCTAAGGTGAATTTTTTGTAATTTTCTGAGAACCTCCATTTTTTTATGAATAGTGAAAAATACTTAAAAAAACATTTTTGATCAAAATAATTAATAGTGATAAATTATACTATTGAGTGGTTTAAAAGTATAATTATAATATATTTTTAACATTTTATCCAATGGTGTTCTTTAGAAATAATTTCACTTTGAAATTGGACATAAACAATTGTCAATCTTTTGATATATATTGTTTCTTAAAAACACGCTATTTGTTGTGACAGCGGGAATTAATTATGAAATTAATTAATGCAACTTAAATGTTTTGAATTTTGTAAAATAGACATCATTTTTTAATTCGGAATATCAATTATAGCTTAGGGTGAAATTTTGGAATTGTTCTGAAAAACTTCAATTTTTGATGAATAGTGAAACCACTAAGTGGTAGTTAAAAAACTGATTTTTCATTTAAATGAAACATTAACACTTATATGATTTGATTTTCAAAAATCCGACATACATGGTTGTCATTAGGATGTAAAATTTGGTTCAATGGGATTAAAATAATTTTTTGGTGAATAGTAACTTTTAAGTTTAATTAATCGTGATTAAAGGTAATTAGTGATATTTAAGGTAAAAATGATATTAAAAAAATATGAAAATACCTTTACACTTGTCCTACCCATATTGGATGTGTCATGGCCGACCATGAAAATCCATGGGTCAACTTGGGGACCCCATGGAGCCACATTGGTAGGAAAATGACATAAATAACTTTTATTTAAAGTTAAAATAAAAATGTCACAAACATAAGTTGTTTTACTAAAAAAAATTTAAATGGGGTTATACAAGTCATATTTTTGACTATAAGTATTAATTAGAAATCTAAAATGATTTTCTACATCATGATAGTTTTTTAATAATTTTTAGACATTAAATAAATCAAATTATTTGTGACACCATGATGATGTAGCAATTACCTCATTAATTAACGATTTTAATAAAATGGAAGGATAATGTAAAATCTAAGCATTACACTTGTCAAAAGACTATTTTATGAGAATATTTAGAACCCTTATCACCATAGCCTCGAATTATATAAGTGTGGGTCCTTTAGAATCCGAATAGCATTTTATAATAAAGTAACATTTCATTACATTCCAAGAGTGCCCCTCCTCTCCTCTTATAAAAGGCCCCCACCTCTACCACATTATTCACACCTTCAAAGCCTTTTGGCTCGGCCAAACTCTGCCCAAATACTCCCCCAACTTTCCTCCCTTACTCCTAGAAGCCTCACTTTGGGAATAATTCTTCCCAAGGAAGCCTTTGGCTCAAATCAAAATAGTTACCCGATTTTAAGGTAATGTCTTCTCTTATGTTATTTTGTTTTATTTTTCTTCTACAACCCCCTAAACTCTTTTTATTCATTTCATTTGTAACAACACCAGTATCATAAATATACTAGGATGTTTTTATAAGAAGTATTAGAGCTACACTTACACACACCTATATCTAATGGTTAAAGAACATACTGTTTCTGTGGATGGTGAATTTCTGCCTCACGAAACGATGATTGTTCAACACTAATATAACACCTTCAAAGTTGGCCATTAAGATGTCACTATATTTATATATATGATATATAATATATTTATGTTTTACTTATGGTTCTTTATTTTTCATTTATGGCATACGTTTATTGTTTCCATTATGGGTAAACGCGATATTTTCATTTTAGAAAGTGCGGACTATCGCCCCCTTAAAGTGATTTGAATCATTAATGCCATATGTGGGATGTATAAAGGATGGAGTAAATGATATTATATATAATATTATACTAGAATTATAATATACCTTTATACCATTATGATTTCATTCCATTAAATATGAAATATAAATGAAAGTAGCGTTTATGCGTACGTACGGCTTACCGTCTCCATGAACGGTGCATTTCAATTCTTACCTCTAAATGTCATTTTATATTATGAATGAATGTATATAATGGATATATATGAGATATATGATATATATATCATGAATATAATTCGGGATATAATGGATATTTCACCACATGAACAACATGTAATTATAAGAAGTCGATTTTTACTCAAGTACCAAAGATCGACAAAATGACCGTTATTAACTTATATAATTACATAATGTTCATAACATGGTAATGAGTGATATAAAAGGAATAATGAACATGAAAAAGCTTCTTAAGAAGGTAGAGATTAACTATAGTTTATTATTCAGGAGATCAAAGAACGGTCGATTGAATTCGGACACGAGGTAAGGGAACTTCTTAACCCAATTTCCATTCTTTGGGTTAATATCCTACTTTCAAATTATGTCATGATATTATTATGTCCTATCTTGTATTTGTAATTTCTTTATGTGTAATTATAGTTAATACACATAATAGATCTATTTTATTTTAAAAAAAATGATCTTTGTGAGGGTCTTTGTCTCAATCTCCTTTCATTGAGGCATATTTGGTTTTATACACAACTTTCATTTATACGGTGTATAAACCCTTTTGACTTTTACGTTTATTCAAAAGGAATATTTTTATACGAAGCATTTTACTAAACGACAAAAAGGAATGTTTTTCTTGTCGTACGTATGCGGCGACAGCGACTTCTCCGCCGCCATGGTCATTATTTGGGTTTAGGTTTCCTCTACAATCCATAACTTTTTTAAAATGAAAAATAAATTCCATGTTTTAATTTTTTTTATTTTGGTATTGAAAATGGTTTTGAAATTTTTTTTCTTATATCAATGTGTTGTATTGATATCTTGTGAATGAAATGTAGAAATGTTATGTTTCCTTTATGCATATTTTATGTGATATGATTATGTTATGGTTTATGATATGTTTAAACCTATTCATATGAGAAATGCATTGGACTTAATAAGTGACGGGTGGAGCCCGCTATAGCTCCTCGATGCATCGGTAGGTCTCATGAGACAAACCAGCATCTTGGCACGAGGCCTTGACAAAATCTTATTTGTGGTCTTCGCACGAGGCCTTGGCTACGTGGTTATGATAGTCTGGAATTATGAATTCCATCATTATGAAAGTGGTTATTGATATTGCATGTGATTATTCGACCAGTATAATATCCATGAAAATAATTAAATGGAATTATCTCATTTTACTTTTTCCATATTATGTTGAAGATCATGTTTAAAAGGCTTCTGTTTTACTTATACATTGCCTTAAATGTTTATTTTTGTTTATGAAAGCTTCTGCTATATTGTTATCCTTACTGAGCATCTGAGCTCACCCCTTTCAATGTTTTAATATTTTCCAGGATGTGAAGAAGTATTTTATGAATGACCTGCAGGGATAGTCAGAAGAGGATATGAGTGTGGACTATGGATACTATTTTACTGTAGTTTTTCACTTTATTATGTAATTTAACATTTATGAATGTATCTAGTGTTTCCAAGGATACTAAACTAATCGGTCCTTCGAGACTTGATCTTTTGTGATCAGGCCAATGCTACGCAATAATGCGCCGACTCTGGGTAGCTGGGGTCAGGGCGTTACAATGTGACATTCTCATCATCTTTTTTCCTCAGACTCAGAAATTGCCTTTCCGAATCCACTTGAAAATCACGATGAATATATTTTTGATGAAAATATCTTTATTCTCCATCCATTCCATATTTGATACTTCTTTATCTTCCTTTGTGTTTTGAATTAATTACCACTATTGACCTGCATCTCCCGTGAGGCGATAAACTACCATGAAAACATTTTCTCTTTATATTCTCCCCAAAGCATGAAATATTTTCTCTAAGAATCTTATCCATTTCTCTACTAAAAATGTATTTTTAGTCCCATTGAATGTTGGTGGTTGTTTCCTCGCGAATCATTATAACATTGATCATCTGTGTTGTGGATCAGGGTGCTCTGTACGGGTAAGGTTAAAATTCATAACCAGAGTGAGTAGTCCTAGTATGGTGGTAAGATGATCAGCACCAGTTGAATCACCACTTCCACTATAATTATCTTCAGTAGGAGGTCCATCCATGCATGGATTGTGTGCATTGATATGGTTTCTATTCCTTCCAATCAGCACCATTTCTAAACAATGGCATACACTAGATGAATTGAATTACATAATTCCAAACATGTAAAACCCTTACCATAAATTGAACAGATTATGGATATAATCCATAATACTAAAAATGTTTTATTTGAGGAGGTAAATACTCATAAGTCATTCATAATGGTTTTTAAATAAAATGTGAAATATCTTAAGAATATCCCCAGGGAGTTTCGTAACCAAGAGTGCAGTAAGATACGTTGTCATGTCCTAGTATACCCCGGGTCAAGCCCCAAACACCTTGTTAGTGTTTTAACTCCAATGTTCATCTATGCTAGAGCCTCCTCTACTAGCTTGCATCCAGACAGAGATATATTACTTGTTAAATATACAAAATCTATACATTACCAAATTCTATGTAATTATTATATACTAATCATTTAATTCTATCTTATGTTAATGTGATCTAATCAGAGATTGACTAAATCTAGATTCCCATGTTTGTACTATCCTTTGATACCAAATGTAACGCCCCATCCCTAGTTACCCAGATTTGATGCATTATTACATAATATTGGCATGATACGATGAATGATATATCGAAATACCGATTATATTAGTAGCATTAGAAGTACTAGATATATACATAATTTTCACATTACATCCTGAAAAAAAAACATTGTGGCCCCCTTGAACACATTCATATCATTAGAATATCCATGTAGTTTAATCATAATTTTCTTATTCACATCATGGGGAAATGAAAATATAGAAAGGGGTGAACTCATATTCTCAGAAAGGACAACAATATAGCGAAAACATTCATAAATAAGCATAAACATTTAAGCCAAAGTACAAGACTAAAACAAAACCCATTTAAAATTAAAATTACACATAATATGGAAAATATAAATCAAATAATTCCATTTACATATTCACATGGATATTTTACAAGTAAAATAATCACATTTAATATCAATAAAAATTTTCATTATGATGGAATGCACAATGTCGGACATCATAACCACATAGTCAAGGCCTCAGGCCAAGACTACAAATAAGATTTAATCAAGGCCTTGTGCCAAGACACTTGTTTGTCTCATTAGACCTACTAATGCATTGGTGAGCTATAAAGGGGCTTCAGCTATCACTTACTATGTCCAATGCATTACTCATATGAAATTCTTGAAACATTACATTAACATTTGTATTAAAATTAGTATACGAAATGTTAATACATTAACCATAGTCCACGAATGGAATAAAAATAACACATCCACAGAAAAAAAATATCAAAAAATGTTCAATACAATATGAAATACTTGTATCATAATAAATCAACTTCAAACAATTATAAAATCCATTAAATGATGATGACATAGATTAAATCAAAATTATTTGAGAGGAATATATCATTCTTTTTTTGAAATCATTTAAAAGTCATGTAAATATAAAAGAAAAATATTATTGTGAAAATATTATTTTAAGCTTGTAAAGGAAGATTAAAAGGTTTTATTATGGAAAAAAATAATTTCATCCTCCATATAAGTTAAAAAAACATTCTTACATTAATTTTTCGAAAATGACATAATGTTCCAGGTTTGGAATACGACAGAAGGATTCCATTCAAACAATTTTATAAAAAGACTGACAAGGGTATAAATTACACTATCCCATATTCTAGTATATAGTAAACTTGTTTTGAAATAAATTTTTATGAAACACTGATGTAGATGATAATGTGGTCCTAGTAGATACATACGTAAAAACAATCTCGGATAATAAAGAAATTGTGAAATTAACCCTTAAATTAAACTATTCCTTGGTCAAGAGTAACTTAACCTCCTATATAATAGTTAAATAATTGTTACTAAATTATACATGAGCTAAATACATAAATATTATATCATATATGATCTTATAATATTGATTTTTTAATAATATTTTAGTAGTATCATTGTTTCAGGAGTTAACTGATTCGTTTTCCATTATATGTTTTGTAATGTAAGTCATGTTTGTTATATATAGGATGTATTTGATTAATATAAATAAAGATATTATGTTAAATTATATTATTTATAATAATAAAATGAAAATTATTCTTGAATGGTTACTATGGAGATTGAATCTCATCACGTTAGTGGAAACGGTAATTCGTATGTATGCACGAACGCCACTTCCATTTCATTTTTAAATTTTATAAGGAATGAAAACCAAATGATACATTGGTATATTATTATTAAAATATAATATAATATTTTATAAATGTTACATATGTCTATTAATACCATTATGTATACATTCCATGTATGTTATGAATGAGTCATTTCACTTTGAGGGGGCGGTTGTCCGCACTTCCTCAAATTAAATTATCTTATATATAAAACATGACAACAATAAAGGTATGATATAAAATATAATTGTATAATCATAAAGATAAAATAAATATTGTAAATATCATATATATTTACAGTTCCATCATAATGGTCACCTTAAAAGGTGGTAGTAGAATACTGAACCATCATTGGTTCATGATGTAGTAGTTTTTCGTCAATAGAACCATTATGTTCTTTTCCAATTAGATGGAGGTGTGTGTATGTGAAGTTAAAATCCATCTCAAAACAAAAAAAAAATATTTTATTTAGGATAATGGTTATGTAATAAAATATTGAAATAAAAAGAGTTTATGGGGTTGGATAAGTAAAATAAAAGAAAAGAACTTAAGGGGGCATGTTCCTTTTAAATCGGGAAACTCCCTTTGGTTTGAACCAAAAGGCTTCATAGAAGTGCCTTCTACCTAAGGTAAATATTATAACAGAAAGAGAGGAATGTAGAGAGCATAATTTGATATAGGATTGATGAGCCAAACTGCTTGACAGGTGTGAGAAATGAGTTAGAGTTGAGGGATTTTTATAAGGGAGAGGATGGGATATTTAGGAATGTTTGAAAATATTAATTTATTAAAAAATGATTTTCAGTTTCTAAAGTTCAATTTTTTTGGTCAAATATAGGATGAATCATGTTCTATATAAAATCATAAAATAAGAATTGGAGAAGTTTTGGATATTTTTTAAAATTTGATAATATCATTTATTTAAATCATTTATTAATTAGGAAAACATTGCATCATTATTGTGTCATAAATAATTTTATTTATTTGATTTCTAACAATAATAAAACTAATACCATGATGCAGTAATTTTTTTACTTTTAAATTATTATTTATAGTTGAAAAAATAACTCACATAACCCTTTGTAAAAATAAATTTTCTAACAGATATATGTTTTTGTAATTTTTACTTTACATTAAATTAATTTATATAAAGTCTCATTATCAATCTCAAGTGGCTCCATGGGGTCCCAAAACCGACCCAAGGATACCCATGGTCAAACATGTATCATCAAATTAGAACATGACACTTGTCAATGTAATTTAGAATTATTATAATATTATATTTTTACCCTTATTTACCGGATTTAAGCATTAATCATGGAAAATAAAATATTTACCGAATTAATTATTCATAATGTCTAAAAATATAAAGGAACTATTCAAAAAATTTGGACATCCTGATTCAAAATATGGAATCCATTTTTCCACATTCAAAACACAAAAGTGGAAGAAATTATTTTAAAAATAAGTCAGGTTGTCAAAACAAAAAGCGTGTTTTTAATAAATTATAACTATCAAAAGTTTGACACCTTTTTATGTCTAGTTTAAAGTTTAAATTACATACAATGACCTAAATAATATTAAATGATAAAAATATAATCTAATGTTACTTGAAAATCATTCAACATAATATTTTAACACTATAAATTATTTCGATTGAAATAGATGTTTTTAAATAAAATTTATTATTTTTTACTATTCATAAAAAATTTATTATTTTCTGAAAACAACCAAAAATTCACTCTAATCTAATTTTGATAATCATATTCAAAAAATGATGTCCATTTTGAAAACTAAAATTTACTAATTTTCAAAAAGTGGGTATTACTATTCATAACCGCTAGTTTGATTGGTCGTGGTGTGTTAGAATTACGAAATTGCATACAACGCAAGCTGTTGCATTTTTCAAAGGGAAACGTAACAAGGAATCCATGGTTGTTACATTCGTCGAGCATTTACAGGCCCGAAATAATCATCTAATTTGACAAGTTTTCTATGAAGACATCGTGGAACACACCTTCATACCATAATCATTTATTGGTCTAAACACCTCCAAATGAGATTGATCTATATGTAGATGAAATAAGATTCAATGTGATGCATCCATAACAAATTTGAAGAAAAAATACCACCATTATGGCATTCTTTGCACGCTCCAAACATGTGAATGATGAAATGTCTCCCAAGGAAGAAACAATTTCATTGTGTAATTAATTCATAACTTCATGACCCAACATCCAAAATAGATCATATGCTGAGTAGTTTTGTGAAAATACATTTTTAAATACATTTATTAAGGATTGAAGATGTTAATTTATAGGGTTCAAAGTCACAATGGCCAGGGAAGTTTGAGAATAGTAATTTTCCAAGTCAAATGTACAGATTAAATGCCTCAGATTATGTCGGCCCTACCTCATACATCCAATGGAAAATAAAGCTCACATTTTGACAGTGAATGGAGGAGACATTATAGAAAATCATATATAAAGAAACTAGTCACTAATATGGCCATTTAATGGGAAATACAAGTGGAAATATTTGGATGTAGATTTTAGAAATAATATTTTCACCTATTCTCCATATAAATATGTATTCTCAGACTATCTCAAAGCATTGACACTTTTATGTTTCAATTTTTAATTTGTCTTATAGTTTCATTATATTTTAACAGTATTATAATATTTTAATAAACTTTTCTCATCTTTTTTATATCATTATCACAGTTTTTATCTTTTTTTTCACCACATTCATCTTTCCATTGATCTCTTGTACTCGAGATCATGATTAACTATCCCGAGGATGTTCCCAAGGGATCAATCTTGTTTTGAACCCAAGTCATTGACCATTCATGTTTATTATTTATTATTTTTTTAGAGTTAGGTCAAGGGGGGTCTTAGTGGGTAAGGTTCCTTTGTGTATCCACTTGCCACCCGAGACTTTACTTTATCTTCTATAATATTCTCCCTCGATCGGGGTGGTAGATGTGCGGTCTCTCGATGATTGCTGGGAGCACTATATATCCACAATCCCATATAAAAGAGGATATTCACACATACAATAGAGCGTGTTTATTAATTAATTTTTAAACTAATAATGAGATGATGAAGATTCAAACTAGGTGACTCACACTCGAATATCTTCTTTATTTCTAACATCATTTTTTCAACATTCATTCTGTCTTCATTATCCATTGAATATTTACATTCCTTTATATTGATTTATAATTTCACTAACCATATTTTCATTTATTTTCGTGTTATGAATAATAAAATATTAAAAAAATTGAACTAGAAGTTGTGTTTTATTTACCACAAATGCAACTCAAGAGAACAACCTAGGTTAGCCCATGTGTTTCAATTATTTATAAATATTTTTGAGAGCGTGTAGGAAAACACTTCAACAAATTTGCATTGTATTCTGGGATCCAACATGATTTTAATAATTATTTTTATTCACATTATATAAAATATTTTTCATCCATTCTTTTAAAAAACACAAAAAATCTTAAATTAAAAAGACAAAAAAATCTTATTATCCATGTTGTATTGAAATTGTGATTATTATTCAATGAATGTTAAATATAAAGTGCAAGAAGAAATTCAAAAATATCAAAATGAAGAACATAGAGAAGAGTTACCAGGGTTAGAAGTATAAATAAAGTTATAACTGAATATGTACATTCTTTTCAAGAGAACCCCAAGCCAGAACCAAAACCTAAACAAATTGTTTAAGAGATTTCACCAATAATTTATTATGATAATGAACCTGAGGCCAGTGAGAAAGAGATACTAATGGAAATAATAAAATCATCTCGAACACGTACATGAAGATGAACTAATGGGAGATAAAAAATTATTGGAAAAAACCCAGAATAGATTTGTTGATGATAACATGATTTTTGATCTTCTCATCATTGTTAATGAACAATAATAACCAGTAAAACTCTCTCACTCTTTGGAAGATAATGAAGAAGATGCAGCTACTGAGATTGAGTTTCTAATGGTCTTTCCTGAAGAGGTAAATTACTAAGACTAATTACATAAAAGGGATGATTTTTTTATTAATTCCGCATGTTTTAAACATATTAAAGTGAAATTGATTTTTGAATTCTCTTTCTGAAAAATGTATTTCACATCACAATTGGAGTAGACCTTGGATGTTAAAAAAGAGACCACTATGTGGTGTTTATTGAAGAATAAAAGTTTAGAGAAGATATTGGTGTGACTACCTACACAATAAAAATTTTCATTCCATATGTCAGAGGACAACACAGAAGATAACAAGGAGAATAGTTTTCTTCTATTTCCTCCACCTCTGGACCATAATTTCTATCTTTATTATTTAGTAGGAATTATGAATTTTCGTAACTTATTTTTGTTTCTTTACCTTCAATGATTAATCTTGTAAATTGGTAAAAGTAACACATGTTGGTTCATCTAAAAGAAACCAACCCCACCTTCTAGTTGTGGATAATCGACTGAAATTTCCTAAAAGGGGAAGTAAAATCATAGAACCCTTTTAGTGGTCTAAACTAAGAATTATCTATTTTCTATTCCACATGTATTTGATTTTTTTTATTATGAACATTAATTTATTTCCTGTAGTCCTAATGTGGTAGATTATTGGAGATTAAATTAAATAATACACTTCCAAAATAATATCAGGTGGTATATTTCATTCCTTTAATTTGTTTATGCACTAAAAATAATTTTTTGGAGCTGAAATGAGGAGAGTAAAATTTATGTGTGAGGGAGTGTCAACAAGTTATTTTTTCTTATGTTTTTCGATTTTTCCATTTCTATTTCTCTGATTTCTGTGATTTAGTAAATATTCATATCACATTCCAGGCATCAATAGATTTTGAGAGAGTTGAAATGATTTTTTAAATAATGGATCTTAAATTAAGGTTGATGTGAATTCTTTTTCCTTGAAATGGATTTTGATGTACTTTTTATGAGTTTGACTGATTTTTGAAATTTGTTCCCATAAAATACGGACTCAATTTATTTTCCAAATCCACTGAGGTATTTTAAACTACTTTTACATATTATTCCTCATACCCACACATTATTGGGAGAAACAAGGATTTTGTGTGAGAACCAGAATTTGTGACTTTTCTCATTCAAATCTATTTATTTCAGGAATTATTTTTGATACGTTTGAGGAATATATATTCCTACCCAAATATTAACTTGATACATACCTTACATCATTCCTTCATTACCCCTTAATATTTCTGAATTACCTTATAGGTTTATGCCACATTACAAAAAGATTTTTTCTTTATCTACCCCCACTATAAGTATTTTTTCATGGATATTTCAAGTTTGAGTGTGGGGGAAGGGTGATTCATTTGAGTTCTTTGGTATGTGTTTTATTTGTGTGTGTCGTGAGGTATGTGTCTTCATTTTTTACAATATATAATTACAAAATTGAGCTTGATTCATCATTCCATTAGGGTTTTTTTCATTCATCTGGTTCTCCACAAAAAAATGCAAATAAATAGAGATGAGTTTGAATTTCTCATTTTATTTCCATTTATGACTCATTAATCTCTCTTAAATAAGGAAATCAATTTACATTCATTCATTTTATTCAATAGTAAGCTCATCCCTTATGAAAAAAATCAAAAAAATAGAAAAAATATAAAATAATGACGAGCCTTTCAAAAGAATATAAAAAAGGGAGAACTTAGATGATATCATTAATTATAATAAATAATTGGATCATGTTTAATGACATAAATAAATTGGAAAGTGTTGTGTTTTACATTCCCAAGGGTATTTGATTGAGGTTCATTCTATGTTTTTACTTTTTAATTAATGCATTGTACCTAAGAGTCTGACCTTATCTTATCAAATTTAATTTTTTTTCAATCATTTCCCAACCAACTCTAAGTCACAAAATCATTTGAACCATTAATTTAATCCCTCGGGATTGAATTCATTTTAATGTATCACAACATGGATAAATGATAATTTTCATAAGTATGTGGTGATACATGTGATTTCCAAGTATTTGAATAACCCTAGAACCAATTTCTCTTGAGTGAAGAGTAATATAAAATTCAATGCATGTTAGGTTATTAATGGGCCAGGGATTTATTTATGAGGTTGAAAAAATTTGAATTAATGAAATAAAAATGAGATCGAATTTTTTTTCATATATGATACATGATTGAATTATATTTTTAATAAGATCATTGATATTTTCTCATTTTTGATTATTGTGTGCATTTTGATTTTAATGTAAGATGATTGCCAAGAGTGAAATGTTTCCTTGTGGGGGAGTGATGATGTTCAAGTTTTCATACATTTTATACATTAAATCTAAATTTATAATCCCACCATTGTGTTATTTTATGAGAAATTTTCATGTTTTTATGTTTTATTAGTATTTTGATCTCAAAGGGGGAAAATGGTTAAATCTAAAATTTTGATAGATTTTTATAATAAGGGTATTTTTGTCATAAAAATTACATTATTATTCTAAATTGTGTTATTGATTAATTTGAAATTCGTTATTTATTTAATAAAACATTTACATTAAGAGGAAAGGCTTCTTCAAGCAACTAGAAGCCCAAAAATCATTTAATTTAGGAAGTTTTCCAAGCGGATAGTGTGGACCCCACCTCCGTGACAGACACATAAATCTATCTAAACACATTCAAATGATATGATTCATGTATTCGTTAACATATGACTTAATGAACTACATCCAATATGAATTTCAAATAAAAAACATTACTAAGGCATTATTTGGATACTCTAAACATGTGGAAGATAAAACATATCACCCGGAAGAAACAATTCAATTGAGTAATTATTTCATAACATTGCACCTAGGCATCCAAAATGGATGATATTTTGTGGAGGGATACAAAATTATATTTTAAAAATAATTTATTAATGATAGAAGGAGAGAATCAGAAGGTCCGAAAGTCATAATGGTCTAGGAATTTAAAGAAATTTAATTTGGACTATCAAATGGATATATTAAATGCCTCAGATTAAATCAGTCATAACATCAACATCAGTTGTCCAATAAATCTAAAATATTGAGGGTAAATGGATGGTTCATTATAGAACATATTTTTTGAAGAAACCATTTACCAATTAGGTCATATATTGGGACATACATGTGGAAAATATTGGAGACTGATTTTGGATTGAATTATTTCACCTCCTATCCCTATAAATAAGTATCCTCACCTATTAATAAGGTATTGGCACTTCTATGTGGAAATTTTTCAGTTTATTTATCATTTCAATCAATTTTCTTAGTGTTATTAATTTTCATTATTTTTTTCTCTTCTTATTTATCTCATTATAATATGTTTTTTCTTTTATTTTTCAATGTCATTCTTCTCCAACATGAACTATTATACTCATGGTCAGGTGTAATTAACCTAATAATGTTCTCGGGGGATCAATACAGTGATAAACCCAAATTATTCCACATTAATTATTACTATTTCTTTTTTAATTATAGTTAGTTCAATGGGATATTAGTGGTTATAGTGTCATTGTGTATCCACATTCCACATGAGGCTTAATTTTCTCTTTTGTAATATTTTTCTACGATCGGGGAGGTATATGTGTGATATTTCATCAATTGTTGAGAGCACTGCATATTCACAACCACATATAAAGAGCATCTTCACAAATACTATGTAGTTTGATTATTAATTAAATTTGAAACATAAAATGAGATGATAAATGTTTAATATGGGTGAGTCTCTCGAGAATATCTCTTTTCTAACTATCATAATTTTTTCTGTATACATTATTTCCAATTATGCATTGCATGTTTACATTACTTTATCATTCATTCTCTTTTTTCAAACAACAATTGCATTTATTTTTTCTTATAAATAATGAAAAAATTAAAAAAATAAATTATAAGTAGTGTTTGATTGGCCACAAAAGCTCTTCAAGAGAACGACTTAGGTCAGCCCCTATGTTTCAACTAGTTATAAATATTTTTATAGAATACATGACAATCATTCATTGAATTTGATCCTTTTCCATGGAGCCAAATGGCTTTCAAACATTATAATAACATTTTAATAAAAAAATTGTAACTTTCATTTAAAAAAACCGTAAAAATGCATAAATTAGAAAGAATAAAATAATATTCTTATCCTGAATGTATTCAAATTATAATTACTATGTATGTAATAATTAAACTCAAGTGTAAAAAGAAATTAATAATTCTCAAATTCATTAACATAGAGAAGAGATACAAGTGTTTGAGAGGAAAATAAAGTTCATAACTCGATATTTTCATTATTTTCAAGATAACCCCATGCCTGAACTAGAACTAGACCAAATAGTGGAAGATATTTCACTAATAATTTTTTATGTTAGTAAACCTGAGAAAGTTGATAAGGAGCTTATAATGAAAATATTAAATCATCCTAAACTCACTTCTTACTTGAGTAGGTCTATGAAGTACATAAGAATGATGATACATGTATGGGAGATCAACATTTTTTGGACAATTCCTATAAAAGCATTATTAAAGATAACTTGAAATCTTATCTTCCCATTCTTGATAATGAATAATCAGCACCATTATACCTCTCTCAAGCTTTTTAAGATGAAGAATAAGATGCACCTACTGAGTTTGAGTTGGAAAAACTCTTACAAGAATAGATAAATGACCATGTTGACTTAATTGAAATTTATAATTTCATTATTAATTCCTCATGTTTTATTCTTATTCCAGCTTAATTGTTTTCTAAATTGTATTTCTCTTACCTTTATGACTCAACACAATTGCATAAGACCTTTGATGTTAAAAATTATACTACTCAAGTGGTCATGATTAAACAATAAGAGCTAGATATTATTGTGTTAAAACTACCTCCTCAACAAAAAGTTTCTTACATTACGGAGGAGGACACTACATATGTTAATATGGAGTACCATTATCTTCTATTCCCTCCAAATCTAGACCATAATTTCACAATTTATTCTTTCTTAGCGGTTATTAATTTTACTATATTTTTGGGGTTATTTACATTCAGTCTTTAATCCTGGATAGTGTTAAAAGTTACATGTGTTGTTTTATCTTAAAGAAACCACACCCATGTTCTGATTGTGGATAATCTACTAAAATATCTAGACTATGGGTAGTTAAATCCTAGAAACCAATTGGGGATTTAAACCATGAATTATCTCATTTCTATTCTCTTTATAATTATTATTTTTTATTTTTATTATATAATTTCATTTCATTCCTGTAGAATTAAATTGGAAGTAGCTAGGATCTTAACTCACGGAATACACTTCAAAAATAAATTCAGGTTGTATCATTCCTTTCCTTTGTTTTTTATGCCTTATATTTTTTGAGTTGAAATGATTTGTTGGAAATTTTAAGTGTGTGGGGAGTGTCAACCAATTAATTATTAATTTGTTTTTATTTTGTTTTTTGCAATCCTTTTTTTTGTAATTTTTAGTTTTAGTGAATATAATTACAACTTTTTACATATCAATTGATTTGGAAGGAGTTGAATTTATTTTTGATGTAATGGATTTTATATGATTGTTGACGTGATTTTTTATTCCATGGAATGGATTTGAAGAATTTATTATTAGTTTAACTGATTTTTGAAATCCATCCCAATGAAACACATAATCAAAATATATTCCCATTCATGCGAGTTATTGAAAACTATTTGTACATATTCCTCCTAATACCCTTATATTATTGAGAGAAACATGGATTTTGTGTGAGAACCAGAATTTGTGACCTTTCTAGTTCGAATCATTGGATTTATAGAAATTCTTTGGATACAATTGAGGCATCTATTTGGCTATCCAAATGTTATCCTAAGAACTACCCTTACATTAATGGTTCGTTATCCCCTAGAATCAACGAATTTCCTAATAGATTTAATTCACATTACAATCCAAGTTTTCCTTCCCTACCCACACTCTTAATATTTATGATTTATATTCCAAGTTTTAGTGTGGGGAAGGGCCTCCTATGTGCATTCACTTGTATGTGTTTCATATTTGGGTGTCATTCGGTATGGGTCATCATTTTGTACTTTGTATAATTATAAAATTGAGCTTGAGTCATCACTTCATTGTTCTTTATTTTGGTAATCTAGTTTTCCATGAATTTATTTTTGAAAAAAAATGGAGATGAGCATGAATTTATCATTATAATTCAGTTTATTAATCATTAACTTCTCTATAATCAACGGAATGAATTTTCATTAATTTTTTGTATTCAGTTGTAGGCTCATCCTCTATGAAAAAATAAAAAAATGAAAAAAATGAAAAAAAGAGAAAGTAATGTTGGCCTTTCTGCAGCATTAAAAAAAATAACATAGATGATATCATTCATTATAATAAATAATTAGATCATGTTCCATGTCATAAATAAATTTTTTAGGGTTGTGCTTTAAATTCTCAATGTTATTTGAGTGAGTTTCATCCAATGTTTTCACATCTTTATTAATGCATTGTACCTAAGAGTCCAACCTCCTCTTTTCAACATTAAATTTTTTCAATCATTTTCCAACCAACCCAAAGTCAGGGAATGATTTGAACTATTAACTAAATACCTCAAGATTGAATTAATTTTTATGTTTCATGCATTATAGAAATAGTAATTTTCACAAGTCTCTAGTGATACATACAATTTCAATGTACGATATCAACTCTAGATTAAATTTTTCATGAGTGAATTGTGACATAAAATTCAATGTGATGTTGGTTTGGACTGGGCTATGAATTGATTTTTTGAGGTGGAAATTTTTTGAATGATTTACATTAAAATAAAAGATAATTGTTTGTTATAAATGATACATGATGAAATTGTAATATTTATAAGATCATTGATATTTTCTCATTTTTTGATAGTTGTGTGGATTTTGATATGAATGTCAGATGATTACCCTAGAGTGAAATCGTTAAGTGTGGGGGAGTAATGAAGCTCAAATTTTAAAAAAAAATATATTGTTAATAATTTTTTATAATCATACCATAGTGTTATTGTTTGAGAAATTTTCATATTTTCTGGTTTTAGTGGTATTGTCAGCTCAAATGCAAAAAAATGGTTTAAACATGAAATTTGATAGGTTTTTATAATAGGGGTATTTTGGTCCCAAAATATACATTATTATTAAAAAAAATGATTCATTTTTTAAATCCCAAACCTATTTACTACAACATTTTATTCTTGGGGAAAGGGTGATTTGATCATTTAGAGGCTCGAAAAAATCATTTATTTTCACGATTTTTCTGCCAAAACCGCTTGGACCCCAACTCTATAACAGACACATAAATTGGAAAAAAACACCTTAAAATGAGATTTTTATTGTTTTATATGTCAAAGGATTCAATGTTCCTCATCCATGATGAATTAGAAGTCAAGATACCCACATTACAGACTTCATTTAACACTCCAAGCATGTGGGAGACGAAACATCACAACATTAAGAAACGATTCTGTTGAGTAATTAATTCATATCATCGAGTCCATGAAATCAAAATGGATCATATTTTTCATAGGTATGAAAAATTTCTTGTGGAACAACATTTATTTAGGATGAAACGATCAAAGCGACAGGTTTCAAAGTCATAATTGCCTGGGAAGTTGAAGAGTTTGAATTTGGACACTCAAATAGATAGATTAAATGTCTCTGGTTTAATCGGCCGCCACTCCTACATACGATGAAAAATATATCTCAGATATTGAAGGTGAACGGAGGAGAAATTTTGTAACATATTTTTCCAATAAAACTTTTACCAATTAGGTCATTTAATAGGACATCCATGAGGAACATTTGGAGGATGATATTGGAGATAATTTATTCTACTAATCTCTCAATAAATATGTATCCTCAACCCTTTTCAAATCATTTGCACTTATATGTGGTCATTTTCGATTTGTTTTGTTGTTTAATTCAATTTTAATATTATTATAAATTTTTAATATTCTTTTATCTTCTTCCTTATTTCATTATCATATTTTTTTATCTTTTTTCTTTCACCTTATTCTTATCTAATGTGATCTCTTATACTCGTGATCATGATTAACTAAACCACGGATGTTCCTAGGGGATCAATCCAGTGTTGATCTGGTGTCATTGAACATTCATGTTTATTATTTCATATTTTATTAAATATAGGTCATGGGGGATCTTACTAATTAAGGAACACATGTGTCTCTAGTTTCCATATGAGGCTTCACTTTCCCTTCTATAAAATTTTCCTTCAATAGAGGAGGTGGATGTGAGGTCTCTCGATGATTGTTGAGAGAACAATATATTAACAAACTCATATAAAATATCATATTCACACATACAATGGAGTGTGTTTATTAATTTAAGTTGAAACTAATAATGAGATTATGAAGGTTAAATCTGAGTGATTCTCCCTAGAATATCTCTTGTCCCTCTAACATCATTTTGTTCGTATTCATTATTTATAAATTATGAATTTAATTCTTTCCATTCCTTTATCATGAATTCACTTTTCTCAGACCATAATTTAATTTAGTTTTTTCTTATAAATAAAAAAAATTAAAATTTAATTAGAAGTAGTGATTTATTGACCACAAAAGCTCGTCAAAAGAACAACCTAGGTCATCCCATGTATTGTAGTTATAAATATTTTTGAGAGAATGCACAACAAGTCTTTATAAAATTAGTGATGTTTCTGGAAATCGAAGTGGTGTTATCTAATTATTTGTAGAAACATCTTGTAAATTATTTATCTTTCATTAAAAAAACACAAAAGGCATAAATTACGAAGTCTAAAAATTCATTTTATCATTGATGTATTAAAGTTGTGAATATTATGCATGGAATGATGAATCTCAAGTGCATGAAAAAAATTCAAAAATTTAAAATTCAAGAATGTATAGAAGAGATAAATCGGTTAAATTTCCAAATAATGTTCATAATATAATATGCACATTCTTTTCATGAGAACCATGAATCAGAACCTAAACCAAAATAAATGGTGGAAGAGATTTCACTAATAATTTATTATAATAAATAACCTAAGGCATTTGAGTAGTAGATAATAAAGGATATAATAACATCATCCTAAACTCATCCACCGCTTGAGGAGGTACCTTAAGTAAATTGGAAAAATGATGTAATTTTGGGAGATCAATTTTTTAGTAAAATCCTGGAATAGCTTTATTGAAGATAACTTGAATGTTGATCTTCCCATCCTTGTTAATGAAAACTTAGCACCACTATACCTCTCTCATGATTTTGAAGATGATGAAGAAGATACACCTTCTAATATTGAGTTTCAAATGACCCTTCTTAAAGAGATCAATTAACAAGCTAACTTACTTTATAGGTAAGATTTCATTATTAATTCCTCAACTTTTAATCCTATTCAATCTGAATTATTTTCTAAATTCTCTTTCTCTAAAATTTTTGACATAGCACAATTGGAGTAGACATTCGATATTAAAGAAGAGATCACACAAGTGTCGGTTATTGAAGAATAAGATCTAGAGAATATGGTGGGGCGACTACCTCCAACACAATTGAAAACTATATGGAGGAGAACACCATAGATGTAAAAAGGGAGCACCCATATCTTCTATTCACTCCCACTCTGGTCCTTAATTTCTTTGGTTATTCATTATTATGGGTTTATAATTTTTTTATGTTGTTTGGGGTTATTTATTTTCAATGATGACTCATGGACATTGGTAAAAGTCACTTGTGTTGGTTCATATTAAGGAAACCACACCCAACATCGGATTGGGGATAATCTAGATAAATTGCATGACCATGGGAAATGAAAAACTAACACCCTCATGGGGGTCTAAACCAAGCATTATCTATTTTCTATTCTCTTTCTTATTATTTTTATTTATTTTTCTTAATTATTTTAATTTCATTCTTGTAGTCTTAAAATGGAAGGTTCTAGGAGCTTTTCTCAAGGCATCCACTTCAAAAATAATTCCATGTTGTAAATTTACATCTGATTATTTTTATTCCTTTTTTTTAACTGAAATGAGGGGTAGTATAATTTAGGTGTGGGTGGAGTATCTACATATTAATTTTTCTTGTGTTTTTTAGTTTTATTTTAGTTTTTTTGGATATTTGAGTATTAGTGAATTTTCATATCAATTTTCACACATCAATTTATTTTGATTGTGTTGAAATGATTATTGAAATAATGAATTTTAATATATTTTGGATGTGTATTCTTTTTCCTTGAAATGGATTTCACATATTATTTATCAGTTTGATTGATTGTTGAAATCAATTCATACAAAAAACTCAATCAAAATATTTTCCCTATTTGGTTACATATTCTAAAATAAATTGATATATTCTTCCTAATATCCACTCATTCTTGAGAGAAACATGGATTTTGTGTGAGATCCAGAATTTGTGACTTTTCTCTTTCAAAGATTTGGATTTCATAAAATATTTTTGATATGATTGAGTTATCTCTTTGTCTAGAAACATATTAACCTGAGACCTACCATTTCATATATCCTTCATTATCCATTAGAATCCGTGAATTAACATATATGTTTAAGCTGTATTACAAGATAAGTTTTCTTTATTCACCTACACTATTAGTATCTATTCATTGATATTTCAATTTTGAGGGTGGGGGGGGTACATTTCTATGCATTCATTATGATGTGTTTCATTTGTGGGTGTTGTGCGTTATGTGTCTTTATTTTAGATTGTGGATAATTATAAAGTTAACCTTGATTCATCATTTCATTATGCTTTATTTCTTTTATATGGTTCAACTTGAAATAAAATTTAAAAATATATAGAGAGGAGCATGAATTTCTCATTGTAATTCCATTTATGACTCATTATCATCTCTAAAATCAAGGGATTCAATTTACATTTGTTAGTTTTTTTCAATTTTAAGCCCATACATTATGAAAAAATAGAAAAAAAACAAAAAAACGGGGAAAATAATGTTGTTCCTTTTATGGGATTTACAACAAAAGGGAGAACATATCTGATATCATTCATTATAATCACTAATTTTATCATGTTCTATGTCATAAATAAATTGGGTGGTATTGTGGTTTACATTCTCAAATGAATATGAGTGCGTTTCATCTTGTGTTTTCACTTGATTATTAATACATTGTACTAAAGAGTCCAACCTCCTCTCTTAAACTTTATATATTTTATATCATTTTCCCACAAAGCCTATGCCACAAAATCATTTTAACATTTAATTAAATACCTCATTATTTAATTAATTTTCATGTATCAGGTTGTGGATAAATGAGAGTTTTCAAAATCCTATGGTGATATATGCCATTTCCAAGTACGATAATAACTATAGATTCAATTTCTCTTTGGTGAAGATTAAGATAAAATTCTGTGTGAGGTTAGTTGTGGTTGGTCCATGGATTGATTTATGAGGTCGAAAAAATTTTAAATATTGAAATGAAAATGATATATAATTGTTTTTTTATATTATACACGATGGAATTCTATTTTTGATAAGATCATTGATATTTTATCAATTTTTTATCATTGTGTAGATGTTGATTTGAATGTAAGATGATTTCTCAGAAGTTACATGTTTAATTGTGGGGGAGTGATTAAGAAAATTTGTTAATACATTTTACACAATAAATAATTGTTTATAATACCAACATATTGGTACTGTATGACCAATTTCCACGTTTTTTTGGGTTTAGTGGTATTTTGAGCTCAAATGCAAGAAGTGGTCCAATCCTGAAATTTCACAGATTTTTATGATAGGGGTATTTTAGTCGTAAAATTTAATTTGTTAATAAAAATTGTTTGATTAATTTTTTAACAAAATCCTAACTTTATTTCCTATATCTTTTTCTTCATAAGAAAAAGATTATTAGTGTATTTAGAGGCCCAAAAAATCTTATAATTTGGGAAATTTTCTCGACATATTGTATGGACCCCACCTCCGTAAGAGACACATAAATCTATCTTAATACATCCGAATGAGATGCTTATAGTTGTAGATGATATATGATTCAATAATCCATGTCGAATATCAGTTTCAAGTCAAAATACCTTAATAACATCATGACCATGCATCCCAAATCACTCATATTTTGTAGAGGGATGTTAAATTACTATTGGAACAACATTTATTAAGGATAGAAGGAGTGGATTGACATTTTTTACTGTTATAATGGTCAGGGATGTTGAATATTTGCAATTTGGAAAGTCAAATTGTCATATTAAATATCTCGAATTAAATTTAAAAAAATCCTACATCTGATGGCCAATAAAGATAAAATGTTTTGGTTGAATGGATTAAAAATTTTAGAACATAGTTTATGAAGAAATATTTTACCCATAGTAAATTTAATGGGACATACACCCATAAAATTTGTTGGATGATTTTCGATAGAATTCATTCATCTCCTCTCCCAATAAATCTGTATCCTCACCCCTTCTCAAAGCATTGGCACTTATATGGGTCCATTTTACATTTTTTATTCAGTTTAATTAAATATAAATAGTATTATAATTTTTTTATATTATTTTATCTTCTAATATATATCATTGTCATATTTTTTATCTTTTGTTTTTTCAGCTCATTCTTCCCCACTGTGATCTCTTATACTTGTGATAATAAGTAACTAACCCAAAGATGTTCACAAGGGATCAATCAATTTTTGAACCAAAGTAATTACACATTAATATTTATTATTTGTTATTTTATTAATTTTACGTCAAGGGGGATCTTAGTGGGTAAGGGGCCTTTGTGTCTCCACTTCGCACCTAAGGCTTAAATTTCTCCTCTATAATATTTTCCCTCGATCGAGGAGGTGGATGTGATATCTCTCGCCAATCAATGAGAGAAATGTATATTCACTACCACATATAAAATAGTATATTCCCACAAATTATTCTTTGTGATTATTCAATAAATTTGAATGTAATAATGAGACTATGAAGGCTTAATCTGGGCGATTATCTCAGGAATATGTCCATTCTATCTAATAGAATTTTTTCCAGTACTCATTATATCTGCATTATGCATTCCTTGTTTACTTTCCTTTCTCTTGAATTATATTTTCTAAAACCAAAATTTCATTTATTTTTGACTTAAAAATAATAAAAATATAAAAATATTGAATTATATGTAGTGATTGACTGACCACAACACTTACTCAAGAGATCGACCAAGGTCATCCCCTATGCGAGACATAGTTATTAATATTTTTGAGAGTGCACATGAAAACGATTCATCAGTATGCAATAAATTGTATATGAGATATTGATAGTAAAATAAAACAGTTTTACTCTATATTAAATCCATGATATCTAAGGCCTCAGCGGCATCTACCTCTTCTCCCTCTCGTTCTTGGGTTTTCGTCGACGATGATTTTGAGGGGGGAGGATCTCGTACCTCCCTGGTGCCTTCCCCCTTCCTATTTAGTCTCCTATGCTCTCTTCGATGGTGCTACTGGCTCAGGTTTTCATACCGGTGATTATTTTTTTAAAGATGATGGTTTGGAAAATTTTGGGGTCCGCTTGGGATATGGCTCTTCTGTTCTTCTGATGATGACGACATCGATTTCATTCGAGGTAGGTTCGAGGATCTAATAAAGGTTGTTCACGGTTGAAACCCTTGACCGCTCTGATCCCAGCTCTAACATCCTGTTTCCACTACGCCTCTCCAAGTCAGACCAGGTGCGGAGCTTTCTAGGTTTTTGGGTTTTGGGGTTCAGTGGTAGATGGTCTTTAATGCACTTCATGAATCAGCTTGTTCTTGTTCTGGTGGATTTCTTCCACCTCGTCAACAGTGCAGTCTTCTGGAGCCCTCTGCTGCTCGTTCCCTACTCTGACCTAAAATTCCACCATTACTCTCCAAGTAGCATCTGGAAAAGTGGTCACATAGTGGTTTTGTGTGTGTGGTTTGGAAGCAGTAGGTGTTCAAGTTGTGAGGCCTTGGTTACGTTCAGAGTTGGATTTACGGAACATTTCAGATATGCTCGGTTTATTTATGTGAATGTTTTTCCTGTTCGGTTTTTTTGGTGAAATTTTTTCTATTCTAGTTCGGGATATTCATTTCCTCTGGTTCTGATGGCGGTCATTGACATTATATGTGATGGTTGGGGTGTTCATTTACAGGTGATCTTGTGAAGGATTGTTATTTGTTGATTAGGGTTTACTGTGAGGCTAGATATTCATGACGACTGAAGATGGAGTTGAAGATGATGTTTGATGCAACGACGATGTGATGATGGATAAGACATGTGTATTTTCCTCGATGCAGGGATCCTCAAGCCACTCACGGGATTTCCAGGTTGACCAGATCTTCTTACGGCGCCCATTAGGTTTCGAATTGTTTTGTTGATATTTGTATTTCAATGTTTACCGCTGAAATTTGTGTGAAGCTGAATTAGGTGTGATTTGCGGATGTGTGGGTTCCCACTTTATCCATAAAAGTAGTTTTATGAAAATTTTAAAAACTATTATGTTGGTAAAGCCAGGATATCAATGATAATTGCCTTTTTATGAAATTAAAATTCATACGTAATATGTTTTCTGATCCATGAATTTAGAAATGGAGTTATTATAAGATGATATTATATCTGATTAAATGTATGAAAAGGATCAAGGTTGTAGTAAAATTGTAAAAATATATCTAATAAATCCAACTGTATGGAAATCATGTTTTTTTATGATTGTGTGATGAAAATATCTTAATGTAATTTTTTTTGGAAATGTTGGAAGTGTTTCAGGATTCATAATAATGTGAATATTGATATTTATTTCAAATAAAAGAAACTTGAATGTGGTAAAATAAATTTTATATATAGTTATTATGGTGTTCTAAACACAATATGATGAGTTAGTATATAGATTTATGTCTTATGAAAATCGTGAATAATAGAACATCACAAGAAATTAGGTAGAAGGGGTTTCTGAAAACCATTTAACTACTTCATCATGTGTTTGGATATATAATTATGTGGAATCATATACATCACTAATTTACTCAAAAATATTCTAATTTTTTTTTCATATTGGTGTTACATATTCTTCTAATTATAATAAATTTTCTTGTAAAATGAAAATCTCACATCAATAAATTATATCTAGTGGATTATTATAAACAAATAAAAGTTGTATTGAAGAGAAATGAAATTAAATTCAACTTATTATAATTATAATTACTTAATTATATAATATTCCAATTAAAAATCCATTCCCAACCCCATTATATGTTTTTATTTTACTATGGTCATGGAATAAACTTTTGTTTATCATTATAAGATATATAGAAAATAAATGATTTTATTTTCTCAAATCTGCTTCTTCTAAAATACAATAATAAATTCTGACCTTCGATAACATCTGAATAAGTTAATAAACTACTAAGTGAGGTACATGAATGTTTTATTGTTAATATTTTTTAAAATATGTATATAATTTATATTAATGATGTGTCATTTGTAAATGAATAATTTTTTCTATTTTTGAACATTTTCATCATACAATTCTAGGTTTGGAAGATAAATTATCTACTCTCTTTGTACCTGATGGTAAAAAAATTCCAAACCCCCCATATATTATGAATCATATAAAACATCTAGAAATGAAAATGAAGTGAAAATTGTTTCTTATTACATGTTTCATTCATTCTATCTCTTCTCCATGGGGAAAACTATTTTATTTGAAATAAAATATGATACCATGATTCTGCGTATTTTTTATAATTAATTAAATAATATCAATATTAGGAATAAGTACTAGTTCCCTCATATCAATTAAATATTGGATTATATATAGGGTGTTCTTTAATTTTTTAAAGTTGACAATAGGACTTTGAAACCTTCACTAAAGGTAATATAAGACGTCATCTATAATAAAATGATTCATACTAGGTGTGAAAAATATGAGTTTGTTATTTCTTCTATTGGGTTGAGGAATTCTCCACATATATTCAAATATCATACGAATAGCATTCTCAATCATTAGGTAGATAAATTTTCATTTGTGTTTATTGATGATGTATTTATTTATTTCAAAATTTATGTGTGTCAATAAAATAATCTAAGGATTATTTTGAAAACCAAAAAAGAAAAAAAATTATATGGAAATTTAAAAAAATATTTTTTTTATTAAAATATAATAATGTCCATTTTAATATTTAATAAGAAGATTTATAGTTATTGATCCTAAAAAACTGTAGTTGTTGAATTGGAAATAACTATAAATGGTTCCTAGATTTATAGTTTTCTTTTATTGGAAATATATTACATGTGATTTTTTAAAACATTTCATGGTTATCATTACCACAAACATTGTTAAAATAAATAGGAGTTAGGTTCCTTGATACAAAATAAGTATATGAATGGTTCCATAAATTTAAATGATGAATTGTGAATTTTACTATTTTTTCTTAACCATAAAGCAATGTTTTCTTTCTTATCAACACTGATTCTTCAATAATGGGACTGGGAAATGTGTTAATGCATAATTATTAGTTAATATCTTATTCATTAAATAAATTCAAATCTCATGTATAAAATTATCCAAAAATGACATTGAATTGAATTTTATAATTTTTTCATTATGAAATTGGATAGAAAATTAATATTGGAAAAAGTGTGAAATATTTAGTGACCATAAATGTATAAAGAATATCCTCACTATGAAATATTCTATCCTGAAATATATGAGATGGTTGGAATTGAAAAAATATTTTGATTATCCAGTTATTTATTATCTAAAAATGGAAAATACAGTTGAGGATTCAAAAAGTATAATATATAATTTATAATTAAATATTCAAGGTCTGAAAACTGGTCCATCTGTTAATTATTTGATTAAAATAGGATTTGAAATTGAACTTATAAAACATAAGGTATATTTTTTCAACTATTAGTACAGTAATCCTTATCAATTTGGACTATGAATTCTCAGAAAGGAGAATGTGAGTATTGGGAAAATGTATATTTAGTTAATAATATTAAGATACCAGAATGTAATATTGGAAACTATGTTTTTTGAAATTTAAAAACAATTATGTGTTTCATATGGAACCCAATTTAAGAATAAAAAATTCATTGAGGCTCAATAAACTCGATAATCAATTCATCCTACAGGGATGATTGGGAATATATCTAGTGGGATTTATTATTGAATGATATTGCTGATTTTTATGGCATCCTGGACAAAAAATGGGTTAATGTTGATTGATAATATACAAAGAAGATGATATGACCTCTTCATATTTTAGAATTGAAATAGTAGAATATGTTTACTGATTTTTTGGGGATATGGGGATTTTTAAATACATCATAAGGTAATAAATTATATTGCATTGATTAAATATTTCTATTGAATATAATTATTTTTCTAGATTCATATATAATATTTAAAAAGTCATTTCATGTTATTACGAACTAAATTGAAATTCATCATAGACATTAATCCACAATTTAATGGATATTTATTGTGAAAAATTCATGAAATAAATAATATTATTATATCATGTTCATTATATTTTCTTGAATTTTCAGATCTACATATCGCAGTAATTGAGATTTATTAAAAAAATCAATCAAGTTTACAGATGAATCCTTTTAAATAATAACATTGAGTATAATGTTAGACTCTAGCATGGTTATAGGAATTCGATGAGAAAACTTTTTGGGACTAGAATTGGTATACGAAATATTTTAGAAGGTAAAGATTATATAGTGGGATATTATGATAGTGAAAACGTAGGAATACAATATTTTTAGATAACTCTACGAAATTTCTTCCGTTCGATGTAGTTGATAATGATTTTTTAATTTTTATGCATGGAAAACAGTATTGCATTTTGGTAATGATGTAAATATTTTTATTCATTTCATTAGAACACATATAATTATAGAGAAGAATATATAAAATTCTTATGAAGTGTCCTTCCCTCTGACTTTATCTCATGTACCTGACATGATTTATTTTTCATCATTTCTAAAATAATTGAATAATGAATCTCAATTTTGGAGGCCTAAAAATGACTAGTTGGAATAAAAAATGTATTACACACAATATCTAGTATATATTTATATCTCTACAGATGAATTTTTGGGGAATAATAGTATATAACAGGATAAGGTTAAACGGGAAAACCCTATCATTGAAGAAGCAACATGATTAATAGAATATTATATGATGGCGAAATATCCCCACTAATTTAAATAATAAAAACAATGTATAGAAAGCCATTTTTATAACTGGTGAATAATGTTACAAACCAGGTTATGTGAATGTAAATTATCTTAAATCCTTAATTAGATATTATTGAATTATAAATGATATTATAATATTATGTGATATTTAATTTAAAATTAAATAATTTTATCCATATCAAAAAATTATATATATATAATATTATTTTACTGAACATCATTTTCTAAAACAATTTAGAAATTAAATTTTATAAAATGTGCATTATTTTTAATTCATCATGTTGAATTTATCATATCTTATGAATTTGATAATATTATATGAACTATTGTTTTTCTAATGAACATATAGAAATAATAAATATTAGTGAAAACAACATTTAATATTAAAATATTAATAAAGGTATAATCAATTGTGGATTAATTTCAAATATAATAATAAATTTTTTGATATGTGATCAATTAAATGTTATAGGAGTAAACATAAATCATCTATTTTGTTTAAAAATATTTATTATAATATATGACATTTTTAAGAAAACATTCATTTTCATCTCCATTAAAGAGTTTCATTTTAAATAAAAAAATTAACATATATTCCCTGAACTAGATGAAACAGATTTAATATTTTGTATCAACCTAATTAATATTAGTTAATATGTTTAATAAATTTTTTAGTAATTATTAATAATAACCATAGTAACTATTTTTCACATAATTAATGGTAAATATAATATTTTTAGATAATAATAATTTGATAAGGCTTTAAAATTTTCATAAAGTTTTCCTTTATTTTATTGGATATTTTATTTAATAATAAAGACCAAAAATTTGAAAATTTTGAAATATATTTTGGGTGAAATTTAATAATAATCAAAACAAAATTTATAAAAAAAATTAAAATCAATTTTCACTATAACACCCCGAGCATCCATGATACGCCTCTCTTTCAATAATGCAATAGCTTGCATTGTACGTAAGTTCGAGATTCTAACACACCACAACCAATTAAAGTAGCCATTATTAATATTAATACCCACTTTTTGAAATTATATAAATTTTATATTTCAAAATGGACTTCATTTTTGTATTTGGAATATCGAAATTATCCTAAGTTGAATTTTTTGTAATTTTCTAAGAACTTCCATTTTTTATGAATAGTGAAAAATACTTAAAAACAACTTTTTTAATCAAAATAATTTATAGTGTTAAATTATACTATTGAGTGGTATTAAAGTATAATTATAATACATTTTTACCATTTTATCCAATGGTGTTCATTATAATTAATTTCACTTTGAAATTAGACATAAACAATTGTCAATCTTTTGATATATATTGTTTCTTAAAAACATGCTCTTTGTTGTGACGGCATGAATTAATTATAAAATTGATTAATGCAACTTATATGTTTGTAATTTCATAAAATATACATCATTTTTGAATTCGGAATATCAATTATAGCTTAGGGTGAAATTTTGGCGTTGTTCTGAAAAACTTCAATTTTTGGTGAATAGTGAAACCACTAAGTGGTAGTTAAAAAACTGATTTTTCGTTTAAATGAAACATTACCACTTTTTGTGATTTGATTTTCAAAAATCCGACATACATGGTTGTCATTATGATGTAAAATGTGGTTCAATGGGATTAAAATAATTTTTGGTGAATAGTAACTTTTAAGTTTAATTAATCGCGATTAATGGTAATTAGTGAAATTTAAGGTAATAATGATATTATAAAAATATGAAAATAACTTTAAACTTGTCCTACCCCTATTGGATGTGTCATGGCCGACAAAGAGAATCCATGGGTCAACTTGGGGACCCCATGGAGCCACTTTGGTAGGAAAATGACACAAAAACCTTTTATTTAATGTTAAAATAAAAATGTCACAAACATGAGTTGTTTTACTAAAACAATTTTTAAATGGGGTTATACAAGCCATATATTTGACTATAAATATTCATTATAAAGATAAAAATATTTCATACATCATGATACTTTTTTTATAATTTTTAACCATTAAATAAAATAAACTATTTATGATACAACGATGATGTAGCGATTATCTCATTAATTAATGATTTAAATAAAATGAAAGGATAATGTGAAATATAAGGATTACACTTCTCAAAAACCTATTGAATGAGTAGATTTAGAACCCGTATCACCTTATCCTCGAAATATATCATTTTGGGACCTTTATAATCTGAAAAGCATATCATAATAATGTAACATTTCAGGAGTTCCAAGAGTGCCCCTACTCTCCTCTTATAAAAGGCCCCCACCCCTACCACCTTATTCACACCTTCCAAGCCATTTGGCTCGGCCAACATCTACCCAAATACTCTCTCCACTTTCCTCTATTACTCCTAGAATCCTCACATTGGTCAGAATTCTTCCCAAGGATGCCTTTGACTCAAATCAAAAAGCGTTACCCGATTTTATGTTAATGTCTTCTATAATGTTGTTTTGTTTTATTTTGCTTCTCCAACCCCTTAAACTATTTTTATTATTTTCTTTTGTAACAACACCAGTATCTAAAATATACTAGGATGTTTCTATGATATGTATTTGGTTTAAAATTACACACACCTTCGTCTAATGGTTAAAGAACATACTGTTTGTGTGGGTGGCGAAATACTGCCTCACGAAATGATGATTGTTCAATATTCTTTTAACACCTCTAATGGTGGCCATTTTAATGACACTATTTTCATATATGATATATATATTATTTTTTTCTTATGCTTCAGTATTTCTCATTTATGACATAATTTATGATTTCCATTATGGGTAAACACGATAATTTCATTTTAGGAAGTGCGGACTACCGCCCCCTCAAAATGATTTGAATCGTTAATGCCATATGTGGGATGTATAAAGGATGGAGTAAATGGTATTATACATTATATTATACTGGGATTATAATATACCTTTATATAATTATAACTTCATTCCATTAAATATGAAATGGAAATGAAAGTAGCGTTCATGCGTACGTACGGCTTACCATCTCCATGAATGGTGCATTTCACTTCTTACCTCTAAATGTTATGTAATATTATAAATGCATGAATATACTGGATATATATGTAATATATGATATCTACATCATGAAAATAATTCTGGATATAATGGATATTTCACCACATGAACAACTTGTAATTATAAGAAGTGTATTTTTTATTCAAGTACAAAAGATCGACAAAATGACCGTTATAAACTTAAATAATTACATTATGTTAATAACATGGAAATAAGTGATATAAAAGGAATAATGAAAATGGAAAAGGTTCTTAAGAATATAGAAATTAACACTCGTTTATTATTCTGGAGGTTAAAGAACGATCAAGTCAAGTTGGACACGAGGTAATGGAATTTCTTAACCCAATTTCCATTCTTTGGGTTAACCTCCTACTTTCAAATTATACCATGATATCAATATGTCATATCTTGTATTTGTACTTTCTTTATGTGTAATTATAGTGAATACACATAATAGACCTATTTTATTTTAAAAATTATCTTTGTATGGACTTCGTCTCAATCTCCTTTCATTGAGGCATATTTGGTTTTATACACAACTTTATTTTATACGGTGTATAAACCCCTTTGACTTTTACGTTTATTCAAAATGAATCTTTTTTATACGAAGAATTTTACTAAACAACAAAAAGGAATGTTTCTCTTGCCGTACGTATGCGGCGACAATGACTTCTCCGCCGCCATGGCCATTATTTGAGTTTTGGCTTCCTCTACAAGCCATAACATTTTTTTAATGAAAAATAAATACAAAGTTTTAATTTTCATTAATTTTGGTATTGAAATTTTTTTGAAAGTGTTTTTATTATATCAATGTGTTGTATTGATATCTTTTGATTGATGTGTAGAAATATTATGTTTCCTTTATGCATGTTTTATGTGATACAATTATGTTATAGTTTATGATATGTTTAAACCTGTTCATATGAGGAATGAATTGGACTTAATAAGTGACGGGTGGAGCCCGTTATAGCTCCTCGATGCATCGGAAGGTCTCATGAGACAAACAAGTGTCTTGGCACGAGGACTTGACAAAATATTATTTGTGGTCTTGGCACGAGGCCTTGGCTACGTGGTTATGATAGTCTGGCATTATGTATTCCATTATTATGAAAGTGGTTATTCATATTGCTTGTGATTATTCGACTAGTAGAATATCCATGTGAGTAAGTAAATGGAATTATTTAATTTTATTTTTTCCATATTATGTTGAAGTTCAAGTTTATAAAGGCTTTTGTTTTAGTTATACATTTCCTTAAATGTTAATTTTTATTTATGAAAGCTTCCGCAATATTGTTATCTTTACTGAGCATCTGAGCTCACCCCTTTCAATGTTTTAATATTTTCCAGGATGTGAAGAAGTATTTTATGAATGACCTACAGGGATAGTCAGAGAAGATATGAGTGTGGACTATGGAGAATTTTTTATTGTAGTTTTTTTACTTTATAATGTAATGTAAGACTTATAAATGTATCTAGTGTTTCCAAGGCTACTAAACTAATCGGTATTTCGAGACTTGATCTTTTTTTATCATGCCAATGTTACGAAGTAATGAACCGACTCTGGGTAGCTGGGGTCGGGGCATTACAGTTGGTATCAGAGGTAGTTTAGTACTATCCTTGGAAGCTATATTTAGATAAAATCTGATTAGAGAACATAGACCTAAGATAGACTCTGAGGATTAGTATAGAATAACTTCCTAGAATTTTGGTATTATAGAGATTTCGTGAGTTTTCCGAGCAGTACTTCCCTGTCTGGATACTAGCAGGTAGAGGCGGCTCTGGCACAGATGTACCTAGGGGTAAAACCCAAAAATACCTCATTGAGCTAGACTCGAACGAGAACTAGTGCATGACAACGGGCCTTGCTGCACAATTGGTTACGACACTCCCGGGGGATATGCTTAAGATAATTCTCATTTTCATTAAAAACCACTATGAATGGTTATGAGTATATACTTCCTCAAAGAAAACATTTTTATGTTTATGGATTATATCCATAAATAGATCAATTTATGTTAAGTATTTTACAAGTATGGAATTATGTATTTTGAATCATAAACTAATCTAGTTTATGCCATTGTTTAGAAATGGCGCATAGTGGAAGGAATGGAAACCGTATCAATGCACGCACTCCATGTAGGGATTTCCCTCCTGCTCAAGATAATTATTGTGGATCTGGAGATACAACTGGTTCTGATCAACTTATTACCATACTGGGACAACTCACTCAGGTTATGAATAATAACCTTACTCGTATGGAGCACCATGATCCACAACGTGGAGGATCAATGTTAGACTGCTTCATGAGGAAACAAACAATAACATTTAATGGGGGTACAAATCTATTAGTAGCTGAGCAATGGATAAACTCCTTAGAGAAAATATTCCATGCCTTGAAGAGTATCGAACGGGAGAAGGTTGTCATGGAAGTTTACCGCCACACTGGAGATGCCGATCAGTGGTGGTCGCTGATTCAAAACACAAAGGACGATGATGAAGTATCGAATATGGAATAGAGGGAGTTCAAAGAGCTTTTCTTAAAAAAATATTTTCCTCGTGACCATCGAGCAGATATGGAAAGGCAATTTATGAGTCTGAGACAAAAGGAGGATGAGAATGTCGCAAAGTATGAGGCCAACTTTACACGGTTAGCGAGACATGCTTCAGATTATATACGTAACCCAAGAAGCAGGATTGATCGTTTCTTTGATGGGTTAAAACTGTTTCTCCGTCGATCCTTAGTCTCACAATCTTTCTCGTCATATGAAGATATTGTCTCATGTGCTATCAAGACAGAAAAGGAATTCTCTAAATCTTATGATAATAAAGTAAAGCAAGAAAAGAAGAGAACGATGGAACAAGAGACAGATAAACAGAATAAGGAAAAGAAGGATTTTACATTATGTGATAATTGTGGGAAGAATCACCCCGGTACTTGCCTGAAAGGAATGGGAGTTTGTTACAAATGTGGAGAAAAAGGTCACCAGGCTCGTGATTGTAAGGGAAAGAAAGAGGCTATCAATGTTGAATGCTACAATTTTAGGGAAATGGGGCATTATTCAAAAGAATGTCCTAAGCGTCAGGGAATCTTACCTCAGAAAATGCCAAGGGATCAAGGAAAATCTTATGATGTTACTACAGTTGAAGTGGAATAAATAATGTATTGGTGCTTTTGGACTCCAGGATTATATTCTGGTTATAAAAATAATGTGATATATATAAGGATTGTACTGCAGTACTTGTTGTTACCATTAAGGTTTTAATATGATGAAGGAAATCATATTTTTAGTATGTGACAATAAGAGAAACATTACTTTGTTTAGGGAATCTAATGTTACAATTGATTTTGAAATTTAAGGACCTTTAAGATAAAGTCTGGACGGAGGTATTTTGGATAACTATAATGGTTCGAATGGATTAAGTTGAACCTTGGATAGTATTTTTTAAGGTTAAAACATTTCTGAATATTATTTTTGGAATATTATAATACTATAGTTTTAGGAAATGGGAAACCTACTGGTTGGGGGATAACCCATCGCGTTGGACAAAGCTGCAGGAATCGAACCCACAACCATAGTAAGACATGCCTTTATTACCTACCACTAGCCTACAGGAAGTCCTGGTTATTACAAAATATTTTTCCTAATCTAAATGGTAAGTGGTAATATTTGGAACCTTATACAATTAGTATAAATAGAATATTTTTGAGTTCTGTTACCATTTGGAGTGAAAGATGGGTTCGTGGTAAATATTTATTAAAAAATGAAACCGTACATGACAAGTAAGTATATTTCCTTACGTTCTTAGAAAATCTCTTAAATAAATTCCTCAACTTTATAAAAGGTAACTTAAAACAAAAGAGTTGTCGGATAACTTTTCCAACTGGGGATTCAATGACCGTTTAACCAATCATAGGTTTGTGATTTTCTTATGGTTAAATTTCTCCTAATCCTATTTTCTACAACTCTCCATTAGACCTTGATGGTTTGTTTCTCCTCCATATCCATATTTTCATAGAATCCTAGTATGGGCTATCTCGGGTGAACTTTGTACTTCTCTTTCTTTCTTTTAATGTTATATTCTTATTAACCCTATTTCCGATGTTGGTTTTCCACAAATGTATTCTCTATTTTCAACCTTTTATTTACAAAGAAAAATTTAAAATTGCGAGGATGAAATTTATTGAAGGAGGGGAGAATCTAACACCCCGAGCTTCCACGATACGCCTCTCTTTCAATAATGCAATAGCTTGCATTGTACGCAAGTTCGAGATTCTAACACACCGCAACCAATTAAAGTAGTCGTAATGAATAGTAATACCCAATTTTTGAAATTATATAAATTTTATATTTCAAAATGGACTTCATTTTTGTAATTGGAATATCGAAATTATCCCAAGTTGAATTTTTTGTAATTTTCTGAAACATCCATTTTTTTATGAATAGTGAAAAATACATAAAAACAACTTTTTTAATAAAAATAATTTATAGTGATAAATTATACTATTGAGTGGTTTTAAATTATAATTATAATATATCATTACCATTTTATCCAATGGTGTTCGTTATAATTAATTTCACTTTGAAATTGGACATAAACAATTGTCAGTCTTTTGATATATATTGTTTCTTAAAAACATGCTATTTATTGTGACAGTGAGAATTAATTATAAAATTGATTAATGCAACTTATATGTTTTTAATTTCATAAAATAGACATCATTTTTGAATTCAGAATATCAATTATAGCTTAGGGTGAAATTTTGGCATTGTTATGGAAAACTTCAATTTTTGATGAATAGTGAAACCACTAAGTGGTAGTTAAAAAACTGATTTTTCATTTAAATGAAACATTACCACTTTTCTGATTTGATTTTCAGAAATCCGACATACATGGTTGTCATTAGGATGTAAAATTTTGTTCAATAGGATTAAAATAATTTTTGGTGAATAGTAACTTTAAAGTTTAATTAATCGCGATTAAAGTTAATTAGTGAAATTTAAGTTAAAAATGATATTAAAAAAATATGAAAATACCTTTACACTTGTCCTAACCCCTATTGGATGTGTCATGGCCGACCAATACAATCCATGGGTCATCTTGGGGACCCCATGGTGCCACTTTGGTAGGAAAATGACATAAAAACTTTTTATTTAATGTTAAAATAAAAATGTCACAAACATGAGTTGTTTTACTAAAACAATTTTTAAATGGGGTAATACAAGTCATATATTTGACTATAAATATTCATTATAATTATAAAAATATTTCCTACATCATGATATTTTTTTTATAATTTTTATACATTAAATAAAATAAATTATTTATGACACAATGATGATGCAGCGATTACATCATTAATTAACGATTTAAATAAAATGAAAGGATAATGTAAAATATAAGGAATAAACTTGTAAAAAAACTATTGGATGAGTATATTTAGAACCCTTATCACCTTATCCTCCAAATATATCATTTTGGGACCATTATAATCCAAAAATCATATCATAATAATGTAACATTTCATGAGTTCCAAGAGTGCCCCTCCTCTCCTCTTATAAAAGGCCCCCACCACTACCACCTTATTCACACCTTCCAAGCCATTTGGCTCGGCCAACCTCTATCCAAATACTCTCTCCACTTTCCTCTCTTTCTCATAGAATCCTCTATTTGGGCATAATTCTTCCCATGGAAGCCTTTGGCTCAAATCAAAAAGAGTTACCCGATTTTAAGGTAATGTCTTCTCTAATGTTGTTTTGTTTTATTTTGCTTCTCCAACACCTCAAACTCTTTTTATTCCTGCCTTTAGTAACAAAACCAGTATCTAAAATATACTATAATGTTGTTATGATAAATATTTGGTTTACACGTACACACACCTTCATCTAATGGTTAAAGAACATACTGTTTGTGTGGGTGGTGAAATACAGCCTCACGAAACGATGATTGTTCCATATTCTTTTAACACCTCTAATGGTGGCCATTTTGATGACACTATTTTCATATATGATATATATATTATGTTTTACTTATGCTTCTGTATTTCTCATTTATGGAATACTTTATGATTTCCATTATAGGTAAACACGATAATTTCGTTTTAGGAAGTGCGGACAACCGCCCCCTCAAAGTGATTTGAATCGTTAATGCCATATGTGGGATGTATAAAGGATGGATTAAATGGTATTATACATTATATTATACTGTAATGATAATATACCTTTATATAATTATAACCTCATTCCATTAAATATTAAATGGAAATGAAAGTAGCGTTCATGCATACGTACGGCTTACCGTCTCAATGAACAGTACATTTCATTTCTTACCTCTAAATGTTATGTAATATTATAAATGCATGTATATACTGGATATATATGATATATATGATATCTACATCATGAAAATAATTCTGGATATAATGCATATTTCGCCACATGAACAACTTGTAATTATAAGAAGTATATTTTTGATTCAAGTACCAAAGATCGACAAAATGACCGTTATAAACTTAAATAATTACATAATATTCATAACATGGTAATAAGTGATATAAAAGGAATAATGAACATGAAAATGGTTCTTAAGCAAATAAAAATTAACTCTAGTTTGTTATTCAGGAGGTTAAATAACGATCGAGTTAAGTTGGACACGAGGTAAGGGAATTTCTTAACCCAATTTCTATTCTTTGGGTTAATCTCCTACTTTCAAATTATGTCATCATATCATTATGTCATATCTTGTATTTGTACTTTCTTTATGTGTACTTATAGTGAATACACATAATATACCTATTTTATTTAAAAAATGATCTTTGTATGGACTTCGTCTCAATCTCCTTTCATTGAGGCATATTTGGTTTTATACACAACTTTCTTTTATACGGTGTATAAACCCATTTGAATTTTACGTTTATTCAAAAGGAATATTTTTTATACAAAGCATTTTACTAAAAGACAAAAAGGAATGTTTTTCTTGCCGTATATATGCGGCGACAATGACTTCTCCGCCGCCATGACCACTATTTGAGTTTCGGCTTCCTCTACAAGCCATATCATTTTTTTAATGAAAAATAAATACAAAGTTTTAATTTTCATTAATTTTGGTATTGAAAATGGTTTTGAAAGTGTTTTTATTATATCAATGTGTTGTATTGATATCTTGTGATTGAAGTGTGGAAATCATATTTTTCCTTTATGCATGTTTTATGTGATACAATTATGTTATGGTTTATGATATGTTTAAACCTGTTCATATGTGTAATGCATTGGACTAAATAAGTGACGGGTGGAGCCCTCTATAGGTCCTCGATGCATCGGTAGGTCTCATGAGAAAAACTAGTCTCTTGTCATGAGGCCTTGACAAAATCTTATTTGTGGTCTTGGCACGAGGCCTTGGCTACGTGGTTATGATAGTCTGGAATTATGCATTCCATCATTATGAAAGTGGTTATTGATATTGCATGTGATTATTCGACTAGTAGAATATCCATGTGAGTTAGTAAATTGAATTATTTAATTTTATTTTTTCCTTATTATGCTGAAGTTCAAGTTTAAAAAGGCTTTTGTTTTAGTTATACATTGCCTTAAATGTTAATTTTTATTTATGAAAGCTTCCGCAATATTGTTATCCTTACTGAGCATCTGAGCTCACCCCTTTCAATGTTTTAATATTTTCCAGGATGTGAAGAAGTATTTTATGAATAACCTGCAGGGATAGTCAAAAGAAGATATGAGTGTGGACTATGGAGACATTGTTATTGTAGTTTTTTACTTTATGATGTAATGTAAGACTTATGAATGTATCTAGTGTTTCCAAGGATACTAAAATAATCGGTCTTTCGAGACATGACATTTTGGGATCATGCCAATGTTACGAAGTAATGCACCGACTCTGGGTAGCTGGGGTTGGGGTGTTACAGTCACTCATTTATTTGTTATGTATAATTGTTTTATTAAGGGTACAAATGGGTTATTTTTGGTTGTATGTTTTTTTCTAAAGAAAAATAATTTTTTTCATTATATTGTCTAATTTTTATTAATAGAATTATTTTACAAAATTATTCGGGAAATATAATATAATTTTTTTGAATTAATTATACATATAAACTAAATTTTTTATTCAAACATGTATTTTGGAAACCCCATTATTTTTAATTAAAGCCAAAAAAATTCATGGAATTGGAAACCCATTATGTGGAAATGATATCCATTTAGGAATATACTACCAAATACAATATGAATGTTTTTCATGGCCTATATTTATAATCCATAAACTGTATTCCACCAAGTTAATTTTTTGGAATGTTACATGCCACCATCACAGTTGTATCACTCCAAGAATCACACCACCTCCATAGGTAAGGAAAAATTATTTCCTCCATATAAATGGTATTTCCTATTCCCAATACCCATCATACACATACCTCTCACTACAGTAAACATGTTCCCCTATATAATGAGGGATATAACTACCATTGAAACCCCCACATTTGGCCAAGGAATGCGACCATCAGGTCTTCCTTTTAAATGGGTAACCCATGGTCACACCACCATCAATGAGATCCAACATCAATGAGACCAAAAATAAATTTCAAATAATATCATGGAGTATATTGAAATTCGTTATAATGAACCATCCCTAGTTGCCTAGATCTGGTGCATTATTCAATTATATTTGTATATTAACAAGGAATATTCATCTTGATGGAAAATGTAGTTTGGTAGCCTTTGGAAACAAGTTACATATATATTTTCAACAATACATCATGAAAGGAAATAACACATTAATTTATTCCATTAAAAACATCCACGCCTACTTGATTATGCCTGCAAAGCACTCGTAACATACAAATTCATATACTAGGAAAATGAAACACAAGAAAGGGGTGAGATCAAATGCTCAGTATGTGTAATCCATAGATCAGAAGATATAATAAAAATAAGCATTAGTCATAGTGAATAATTGAGAACACATTCCATAAAAATAATAAACTTGAACACATTATTGTAGGAATATGAGCTGAGTAAATAATGCCAAAATAAAACCTAATCATGGGAATTCTACAAGTCCAATAACAAAATGAAATTTCAATTACAAGATTCATAATGAGTGAATTATATCTGTCAGACATTCTGAGATATTTTTTCAAGGACTCTTCCAAGACATCTAATAATGATTAAGGCCTCTACCAAAACAATGTATCGAATTGGAAAAGGCCTCGTCCAATTCCACATCCATTTTTCTCATGAGACCTACAGATGCACTGAGGGGTTATAATTGGCCCCACACAACACTTTCTAGGTCTAATGCATTCCTTATATAAATGGGGAAAAACATAACAACATATAAATTCATATTGAAACTAATATGGTAAATGTAAATAACAATCCCCAAACAAGAAGCAAAAACACTAACCATTTGGAGTAAATTGGTGCATGGTTTTAAGATAGAACATCCAAGTACAAAATAATCATAAACAATTAAATAAAATATTTAATCTGATTCCATGAAATATTGATCCCAATAGTACATAATTATCAAAAAGTGTGTATAAATAGATGAAGATACTCTTATAAAATCGTCGAGAAATTTTTGAGATAAATACTCTTTTATGAAAAAAAACATGAGTTATTTTTGAAAGTTATTTTAAAAAGACTCCAAATAAAGTACGATAGTATATTCATAATAAAATGAGTAATTTTATAAATATAATGGATTCCGAAAATCTGATTATAGAGTACCCTTTAAAATATGTATTAATTTGAGAAATAACTTCGAATCAGGAATGTATTTTACAAACAATTGTGTGTGTTCCTTTTAAAAACGAGTATCTATCCATAAAATAAGGTCGATTCTGGTTGGTGAACATGTATATAAGAAAAAAACCAAAGTTATGAGGGTTATATAATAAAACAAAATAGTTTCAATAAGATAATTATACAATAAAAGTAACTGGAAAAAAATGGAAGTTCAGGAGGAAAAAACCATACCTTAAGTCAAAATATGTTCCACACATCAATATTATGTCATAGAATAAGAAATTATACTTATTAATAAGTAATTTTAGAACCTAATAGACATGTATTTATTTAATAATAATACTTTTTAGTACATTTATTCACTTATTGATACATTATTATATTGAATTTTGTTGTTCTGAGGTGTGTGTTTTTTTATTTTCATAATCAGTTCAATTGTTCTTAATTAATGGAGTCCATGTGGAATGGATTTATATCTCCATAATTATAATTAAATATTATTATGAAAATCCAGTTTTTTGTGGTCATTTTTATCATTTTCTTTCATGGAATGATAATGAATCATTAGATGAAATATTTATGACATTCAATTAGATTATTTCAGAGGTTTATTGATTATTAGGAACTTCTTTGGTAATATGATTTAATATTATGTATTAATACTTTTTAATTAATATTAATGTGATTATAATACAAATATTATAGTCTATTTCAACCATCAAAACGGTTTCATGAACATTAATGAAGGATAAATTGAGGAACGAAACTTCTTCATCCATCAAGGTTACAAATTGGATCCTTGTGGACGTTGATTACGTTTATAAAATAAAACAGGAAATGAGTAAGGATATTGATTATGGTTCATCTATTAACGAGATATAATTCTATTATATAGATGATAATGTACTTATCATAGTCATTCGGATAGAGGAGTTTAGGAGTGAACCACAAAAGAAGATAAATTGAAATGAAACTAAATGAAAAAGAACAGTGCTTTACATATTGAAGTATCCACTTTATGAAATTCCTTGATAAAAGGGATTATAGACTTTTGGAATGACCAAGAGATTCTTGGATCTGAGGAGTGAATAAGGAAAGTTATTTGTGGTAAAAAATTACTATATTCAATGCCTCGAGGATTGATGAGAAGAGGGAGTGAGGGTGGTTTTTATAGTGGAGAAGAGGAGTGTATTCTTAATTTTTTAATCAATAGTTTATTAATATCCATCAAAAACATCAATAGTGATGATTCCAAGAACATGTATAGTAATAAATTCATGTTAGTTCGAACCATGTTTTCTTTAATCACATTTTTTGTCCTAAATAATTTATTTAACTAATAATTAGTATATACGATATTTTACCATATTTTTCTATTCATTAGAAATTCAAGTTCTTTAAGAAAATATCAAAAATTTACTGTAAACATTTTTGGACATGTGGAGCAAAAAAATGAATTCCATTTTTCAAAAATAATTTTCAAAATATGATTAATTTAATAATTATTTAAAATCATTATTAATTCGAAAAACAGTTTTAAAACATTTATTTACTTATTCCAAAACATTGGTATATCGTAAATCCACTTGAGTATTATTTATATACTATAATAGGTAAGATTAATTTTCATTATGGAACATAATTATTCATAATGGTATGATAATATTCAGAAGGGTAGGATACTATTCACAAAAAATTATGTTTTTTTAACTCCATATAACTAAGTAATCACAACTGTGTATGTCAAATTTTCAAAATTCACATCAATGATGTTAAAAACATTTGTTTCAATGTTACATAGAACATAGTTGTTCAATGTGTTTTCATTTCTTGTGATTGTGACATATTTATAAGAATGTAATTTCAATTTAATAAAAAATGTTCTGTTACAGTCTCTCCTCCTTATAAAAGATTCTCCATCAAAATTCACAAAATGTTAACTAAAATGAATCGGCTATATCTTCAACATAATCTCTATAGGATCCTATGTTTCTTCCTATATCATATAGTTCCTCTAATGATCCTTTACATGTTGGTTCGTCCGATTTCTCAACACAAGTTCTATGGTATCAATAATCCTGATAGACTCTTCATAGTAAGACAAATCAGGCTCAAGTTCAATTTTTTCAAAGGAGAGTACATGTGTTAGGTCTGGCATATATTTCATTAACATATATTTTTGGAACGCATTGTGAACATTATAGAGACTTGGAGGAATTTTCAAATGGTAAGAAAAAGATACAATTCTATCCATAATTTCAAAAGGTCAAATGTATCTAGAACTTAATTTTCCCTTCTTACATAATATTATAATACCCTTCCATGGAGATACATTTAATAAAACTTGATATCCTTCCAGAAATTCAAAATCCTTCCATCAGTAATCAGCATATATCTTTTTTTCTACTTTTATTTGTTTTGATATTAGTTTGGATAATCTTCACATTTTCCAATCATTTCCTGAACAATTACTGGTTATACAATATTTCTTTCACCAACATCATCCCGACAAGTTGTTGTACGGCATATCTTTCCAAAGAATGCTTTATCTGGTTCCATCTGAATACTTGAATGGAAACTATTGTTATAGAAAAATCCTATGATAGGTAAATACTAATTCCACATTACTTTAATGTCATGTAAAAAAGACCTCAAAATGTGTTCCAATTATTGAATTTTCAATTCTGCTTGTCCGTTAGTTTGTGGGTGTTTGGAAGTGCTCAAACGATGATCCGTATCTAGGGAATTCAGAAACATTTTCTAGAATTGTGATGTAAAATGGGGATCATGATCAGAAACAATTGATAAGGTTATACAATGATGTTTCAAACATCAATAATATATAGTTTTTCTATATGTTCATGTGGTAAATGATGTTTTATAGAAAGAAAATGTGTTAATTTTGCAAGATGATCAACAATGAACCTTATCACATCCTTATTTAATTTATTCTTTGGCAGCCCCATGAAAAATTCCATCATAATAACATCTCATTTCCACATTGGTATATAAAGGGTTTCATGACTCCTCTAGGATTTTGTCTTACAACCTTCACATCTTAACAAACCAAACATCTTGACATGTAATCAGTAATCTCCCTCTTCATGTTTTCCCACCAAAAATGTTCCTTTGTATATCTATACATCATTGTGAATATAGGTTTTATAGAGATATTAGAACTATGAGAATCATCCAATAGTCCCCTCTTTAGCTCAATAATCACAGGAACACAAATCCTCTTTCTGAATTTCAAAATGCCTCATTCATATAAAAATTCAATCAACTTCCCGTTATTTACAACTTTATTTTTCTTTTGAAACTCCTCCCCATCAGCCTTAGAACTTTTCATCCTTTCATATAATGATTTTTTAGACACCATTTAAAATATTATTGATGTTTTACCTTCATTGATAATTCCCATATCAATTTTTATTAGATCCATGAACAAAGGATCATTTTCAACTATCATCTTGTTTAGAATTATGTGGACCTTTCTAATAAAAGTGTGTGCCACATTATTTTACTTCCCCAGGCGGCATCATATTGAAAAATGATAATCATTGAGTAGTTCAATACATATCCTTTATCTGATGTTGAGTTTTTTCTAGGAGAAGAAATATTTAAATCTCTTATGATCTTTATATATCTCATATCTTTCTCCATAGAGGTAATGTCTATAATTATTTAGAGTAACGATTTCCACTTCTAAATCAATATCATGAGTTGGATAGTTTTGTTCATGAATTTGTATCTACCTCTATTCATATGAAATCACTCTATCATTCTACATAAGGACACAACCATTTTATTTCATTGATGCATCGCTAATGATCAAAAATCCATTATTCCCCGATGGCAGAGTTGTGATTGGATCATTCACTAACCTTTTTTCAAATTGTTAAAAAAAATTCATGTTACTTTTTTCCATAAATACATAAACCCTTTCATGTATGATTTGTAATTGGGAATGAAAGACGAGAAATGTTATGAATGAAATTATGATAATATCCCACTAAACCAATAAAACTACGTACCTAAATTACATTTGTTAGAGTATGAAATTCTTGAAAAACCTTTGTCTTCGCATGATCTATAGATATTACATCCTTAGAGATTTTTTCCCATAAAAGAAAACTGATGAGATCCAAAATCACACATACCAAACTTCCCATATATTTAATTTCCTCTAAGAGTCTTAAGAATAGTGTGTGCATTATTTTTATAATCTTCATACCATTTAATGTATACTAGGGTATCATTAATAGACACCACAACAAAGACATTTTGATATTCCTTGAAAATTCTATTAATAAGATCCATGAAAATACATGGATCATTAGTTAGTCCAAAGGGAATTAAATAAATTACTCATGATTGAATTAATTTTCATGATTCACACTGTAGATAAATGAGAATTTTTAGAATTCTCTAGCAATACCAGTGATTTCCAAGTATTAGAATAACTGTAGATTCAATTTCTCTTGAGTGGAGAGTAACATAAAATTCAATGTGAGGTATGTTGTTATTAGGCCATGGATTGATTTATGAGGTTGAACTAATATAAAGTATTGAAATCAAAATAAATGAGAATAGTTTTTCATATATGATACAATATTGAATTTTATTCCTCATAAGATCATTGATATTTTATCATTTTTTATTATTGTGTAAATTTTGGTATTAATGTAAGACGATTGCCCATGAGTGCAATGTTTCATTACTGGGGAGTGATGAAGCTCCAATTTTTATACATTTTATACATTAAATATCTATTTATAATCCTACCATCATGTTATTTTATGAGCAATTTCCACATTTTTATGTTTTTTTGGTATTTTCATCTCTAAGGGAAAAAATGGTTAAATCTTGAAATTTGACAGATTTTTATGATAAGGGTAATTTGGTCATAAAATTTAAGATTATTATTCCAAATTGTGATATACATTTTTTTAAATCCCTAATTCATTTACTATAACATTTTCATTAGGATGAAAGGCTTCTTCGAGCATTTATATTCCCAAAAAATCAATTAATTTAGGAAATTTTCCTGGAAGATAGTGTGGATACCACCTCCATGACAGACACATAAATCCATCAAAACACATTCAAATGTTTTGATTCTAGTAGTAGATAACATATGAACCAATGAGCCACGTCCACAATGAATTTCAAGTCAAAATACCCTTATTAAGGAATTATTCGGATGCTTCAAACATGTAGAAGATGAAACATCTCACGAGGAAGAAACAATTCCATTGAGTAATTTATTCATAACATTACACCCATGAATATAAAATGGCTCATATATTGTGGATAGACGCAAAATGACATTTTAGAAATCATGTATTAATGATGGAAGGACAGAATCGGCATGTCTCAAAGTCATAATGGCCATGAAATTTAATGAATTAGAATTTGGACTCTCAAATGGATAGATTAAATGCCTCATATTAAACCGGTCATTACTTCTACATCAGTTGGCCAATAAAGCTAAAAGGTTGAGGGTAAACAGATGATAGATTATGGAACATCTTTTTTGAAGTAACCTTTTTCCAATTAGGCCATATTTTGGGACATACATGCATAAAATATTTGATGATGATATTGGAGACAATTATTTCACATCCAATCTTAATAAATAAGTATCCTCACCTCTTCATAATGCATTGGAACTTTTATGTAGCCATTTTCTAGATGATTTACAGTTTCATTCTATTTTAATACAATTATGAATTTTTTTAATTTTTTTCACTTCTTATTTATCTTATTATCATATCTTGTATCTTTCATTTTTCCATATAATTCTTCTCCAATATGATCTCTTATTGTCATAGGCATGAGTAACTAACCTAATAATTCTATCGGGGGATCAATCCAGTGAGGAACAAAAGTCATTTCTCATTAATTATTATTATTTATTATTTTATTAGAGTTAGGTACGTGTGATCTTAGAGGGTTAGGTGCCTTTGTGTCTCCACATGCCACATGAGGCTTTACTTTCTCTTATATAATATTTTTCTACCATCGTGGAGGTTAATGTGCGGTCTTTCTGCGATCGTTGATGGCACTACATATTTACAACCACATATAAAAGAGGATATTAAAAAAATACAATTGAGTGTGTTTATTAATGAAATATTAAATTAATAATGATACGATGAATGTTAAATATGAGTAATTCTCATGAGAATATCTATTTTTTATCTAATATCATTTTGTATGTATTAATTGTTTCTTATTGTGAATTTCATGTTTACATTACTTTATCATTCATTATAATTTTTCAAACAATAATTTTTTTAATTTTTCTTATAAAAAATGAAAATATAAAAAAAATTATTATAAGTAATATTTGATTGACCACAAAATCTCTTCAAGAGGTGGACATATGTCAGCCCTTATAATGAACTTAGTTATAATAATTTTTGATATAACACAGGACAATGATTCATCAAATTGGATCCATTTTCTTGGATCCAAGTGGTTTTCACACATTATTTAAATTAACATTTAAAAAAATCTACCTTTAATTTAAAAAACACAAAAAAATGCATAAATTAGAAAGAATAAAAAAATATTTTTTCCCATAATGTATTCAAATTTTGAATACTATGAATGGAAATATGAATCTCAAGTCTAAAAAGAAATTAAAAATTCTCAAATTTAATGACATAGAGATGATATACAAGGGATGGAGATGAAAATAAAGATATTAAATCAATATTTTCATGCTTTTCAAGATAACCCCATGTCGAAACCTGAACTAGAACATATAGTGGATGAGATTTCACCAATAATTATTTATGTTAAAGAACAAGATGAAGGTGCGAAGGAACTACTAATAAAAATAATAACATCATTAGAAATTCATTTGTTGCTTGAGTATGACCATTAAGTACACAAGAATGATGATACACCTATTGGAGATCAATTTTTTTTGTATAAATCATAGAGTAGAATTGTTAAAGACAACTTGAAAGTTTATCTTAACATCCATATTAATGAATAATCAACACCACTATAAATCTCTCATGCTTTGGAAGAGGAAGAAAAAGATGCACTTGCTGAGTTTGAGTTGGAAATACACCCACTAGAATAGATAAATTACCATTTTTACTTAATAAAATAAAAGGATTTCATTATTAATTCCTCATGTTTTATTTTTATTCATGTAGAATTGATTTCTAAATTTTATTTCACTTACAATTTTGACACAACACAATTGCATAAGACCTTTGATGTTAAAAAAGATACTACTCAAGTGGAAGTAATTGAACAACAAGAGTTGGAGAATATTGTGGTACAACTACCTCCTCAAGAAAAATTTAAAACCATGTGGAGGAGGACACCATAGATGTTAATAGGGAGTACCATTATATTATATTCCCTCCAACTTTGGACCTTAATTTTACTCTTTATTAGTTCACAGTGGTTATTAATTTTCTTATTTTCATCAGGGTTATTTACATTCAGTCTTTACTCATGGAAATTGGTAAAGGTTAAATGTGTTGTTTTATCTTAAAGAAACCACACCCACTTCTTGATAGGGGATAGTCTACTAAAATTTCCTGACAGGGGGTAGTAAAAACCTAGAAACTAATTGGGGGTGTTGACCATTCATTATCTCATTTTTATTATCTTTATCATTATTTTTATTTATTTTTCTTATGTAATTTCATTTATTTCTTTTAGTCTTAATGAGGAAGTATCTAGGATCTTAACTCAGTGAATCCACATAAAAAATTATTTCTGGTTGTATCATTCATTACCTTTGTTTTTTCTATGTTATATTTTTTTGAGTTGAAACGAGGGGTTGGAAAATTGATGTGTGGGGGAGCGTCAACCTATTAGTTATTATTGTATTGTTTTAGTTTTTCGTTTACAGTTTTTTTGTATTTATGATTTTTAGTGAATATTTTTATAACATTTCACACATCAATTGACTTTGAAAGAGTTGATATTATTTTTGATGTAATGGATTTTATATGATTATTTATTTGATTTATTTTCCATGCAATGGATTTTGATTAATTTATTATTAGTTTGACTGATTTTTGAAATCCACCCTCATGAAACACAAAATCAAAATATTTTTCCAATTATGTGAGTTATTTTAAACTGTATTGACATATTCCTTATAATACCCACACATTATTGAGAGAAACATGGATTTTGTGTGAGAACAAGAATTTGTGACCTTTTAATTTCGAATCATTGGATTTAGTGGAATGATTTATATATTATTGAGGTATCTAATTGGAAACAAAAATATAAACCTAATACCTACCCTTTTATTTATCATTTGTTATCCTCTAGAATCAATTAATTTCCAAATAGTTTTATGTCACATTACAAGTAGATTTTTTCTTATCTACCCACACTCTTACTATTTTTTCTTGGATATTCATAGTTTGAGTATGGGCGAAGGGAATTTTATGTGAATTCACTAGGATGTGTTTCATATTTTTGTGTCGTTTAGTATGGGTCTTCATTTTGGAAATTTTATAATTATAAAATTGAGCTCGAGTCATCACTTCATTTTGCATTATTGCTTTCATCTATTTCTGGATGAATATTTTTATGAATAAAATGGAGATAGGGTTGAATTTCTTATTGTAATTCCTTTTATTAATCATTAACCTATCTATAATCAAGAGAATGAATTTTCATTAATTTATTGTATTCAGTTCTAAGATCATCCTTAATGAAAAAATCATAAAAAAGAAAAAAAAGATAAAAATGTAAAATAAACATGGCCTTTCTACAGTAGTAAAAAATAACATAAATGATATCATTCCTTATAATAAATAACTGTATCATGTTCAATGTCTTAATTTAATTTTTTAGTGTTGTGTTTCACATTTTCATGGGTATTTCTGTGAGTTTAATCCAATGTTTTCGCTTGTTTATTAATGCGTAATACCTAAGAGTCCAACTTCCTCTTTTCAACTTTAAATTTTTTCATTAATTTTTTCACCAACCCAATGTCACTGAATGATTTGAACCCTTAACTAAATACCTCGAGATTAAATTAATTTTTATGTTTCATGCAATGGTGAAATATTACTTTTTCATAAGTCTATCATGATATATACGATTTCCAAGTACGAGAATAATTCTAGATTCAATTTTTTATGAGTGAATAGTAACATAAAATTCTATGTGATGTAGGTTTGAATTGGTCAATAGATTGATTTTATGAGGTTGAAAATTTTAAATTATTTAAATTGAAATGAAAGATAATTTTTTGTTATAGATGATACATAATTGAATTCTATTTTTAATAAGATCATTGATATTTTCTCATTTTTGATTGTTGTGTAGATTTTGATATGAATGTCAGAAGATTAACCTGTAGTGCAATTTATAAGTGTGGGGGAGTGATGAAGATCACATTTTAAAACATTTTATACTGTAAATAATTTTTAATAATCATACCAAAATGTTATTGTATGAGAAATTGTCACGTTTTCTGGTTTTAGTTGTATCATCAGCTCAAATGAAAAAAATTGTTTGATCAAGAAATTTGAATGAATTTTTTAATAGAGGTATTTTTCTCATAAAATATACATTATTATTACAAATTCTGTGATTAATTTTTTGTTGAAATCTGTAACCAATTTCATAAAACTTTTTATTTTGGGGGAAAGGATGATTTGAGAATTTAGAGGCTCTAAAAATCATTTAATATGAGGATTTTTCTGGCCGGTCAGCATAGACCCCAACACTATAACAGACACATAAATTGGTATAGACACCTTCAAATGAGAAGGATCAAGATATAGTTGACATAGGATTCAATGATCCAACTCCAAGATTAATTGAAAGTCAAAATACCCACATTAGGGTATTCTTTTAACTCTCCAAACATATAGAAGATGAAACATCTCAGAAAAAAGAAATGATTCAATTGAGTAATTATTTCATATCAACGAGACCATGAATTCAAATTGGCTCATATTTTGTGGAGGGACGAAAAATTACATGTGGAACATCATTTATTAAAGATGGAAGGGGTAAAGCGACAGGTTTCGAAGTCATAATTTCCTAGGATATTGATGAGTTTGAATTTGGCCACTCAAATGGATAGATTAAATTTCTAGGGATAAATCGGCCATCACTCCAACATAGGATGACAAACATATCTCACATATTAAGGATTAATAGAGAAGACATTATGTAACATATTTTAATAATAACACTTTTACCATTTAGGTTATTTAATGGGACATCCATGGGGAACATTTGGGGGATCATTTTGGAGAAAATTCATTCCACCACTCTCTCTATAAATATGTTTCCTCAACCCTTCTTAATAAATTGGAACTTCTATGTGGCCATTTTCCATTTTTTTGAAGTTTAATTTCATTTTAATATTATTACTAATTTTTAATATTGTTTTATCTTCTTCTTTATCTCATTATCATATTTTTTTATCTTTTGTATTTTGACCTTAATCTTATCCACTATGATCTCTAATACTCGGGATCATGAGTATCTAAACCAAGGTTATTAGTAGGGGATAAATCCTGCATTAAACCCAAGTCATTAAATATTCATGTTTATTATTTCATATTTTATTAGAGTTAGTTCAAGGAGATTTTACTAGGTAAGGCACCTTTGTTTCTCCACTTTCTTCCTGAGGCTTCACTTTCCCTTCTATAATATTTTCCCTCGATTGAGGAGGTGGATGTGTCATCTTTGGGTGGTCATTGAGATCACTGTATATTAACAACAACATAAATAATAAAATATTAACAAATAATATGGAGTGTGTTTATTAATTTAATATGAAACTCATAATGAGATGATGACGGTTAAATTTGAGTGATTCTCCCTGGAATATCTCTTTTCTGTCTATCATCAATTAGTCTGCATTCATTCTTTATGCATTATGAATTGCATTTCTTTAATTTCCTTTATAAAGAATTATATTTTCTCATACAACAATTTTATTTAGTTTTGTCATATAAATAATAATAATTTTAAAAAAGTGAATTAGAAGTAGTGATTTATTAACCAGAAAAGCTTCTCAAGAGAATATCCTAGGTCTGCCATTGTGTTGCACTTAGGTGTAAATATTTTGGATAGTGTGCACATTAATGATTCAGTAAATTTGTGATGTTTCCAGTGATCCAAGCGGTCTTAACTAATTATTTGTCGTCACATTTTGAAAATTATTAATATTTCCTTTAAAAAACACAAAAAGGAATAAATTATGAAGACTAAAAAAATAATTTTATCATTGATGTATTGATGTTCTGATTATTATGCAGGGAATGATGAATGTCATGTGTAAGAAGATATTCAAAAATATAAAATTCAAGAAATTAGAGAAGAGATAAATGGGTTGAAGAACCATATAATGTTCATAACAGAATTTGTACATTCTTTTCATGAGAACCATGAGCTGGAACTTAAACCAAAATAAATGGTGGAAGATATTTCAGTAATAATTTTTTATGTTAATGAACTTGAGGCATATGAGAAGGAGATTATAAAGGATTTAATAACATTATCCCAAAATCATCCACTGCTTGAGGTGGTCTATGAAGTAAACATGAAAAATTATGCACTTATGAGAGATTAATTTTTTTTAGTAAAATCCAAGAACAACTTTGTTGAAGATAATGTGAATATTGATCTTCCCATCCTTGTTAATGAAAAATCAGCACCACTATACTTCTCGCATGCTTTTTATGATTATGAAGAAGATATATCTATTGATATTGAATAGAAAATGATCCTTCCTGAAGAGATCAATTAACAAGATGACTTACATTATAGGTAAGATTTCATTATTAATTCCTCGTGTTTTAATCTTATTCAAGATGAATTATTTTCTAAATTATATTTCTCTGAAATTTTTGACACAACACAATTGGAGACGACATTGAATATAAAAGAATAGACCACTCAAGTGTCTATTATTTAAGAATAAAATATAGATAATATGGTGGAGTGACTTACTCCTACAAAAAAATTAAAAACTATATAAAGGAGGACACCATATAATTTAATAGAGAGAACCCTTATCTTCTGTTCACTCGCACTGTGGGCCATAATTTTTATATTTATTCAATTTTTGAGGTTATTAATTTTCATATTTTTTCTGTTATTTACCTAGAATGATTACTCATGGACAGTGGTAAAAGTCACTTGTGCTGGTTAGTCTCAACGAAACCACACCCACCTTATAATTTTGGATAATGTAAATAAACTGATTGACCAGGGGTAGTAAAAACCTAGCACTTGCATGGAGGCCTAAACAAAGAATTAAATATTTTTTATTCCCTTTTTCATGTTTTTTATTTATTTTTATTATATATTTTAATTTCCTTCTTATAGCCTTCAAATGACAGATTCTAGGAGCTTAACTCAAGGCATCCACTTAAAAAATAATGTCACATTGTATCATTCCATCCCTTTATTTTTTCTACCTTTTTTTATTTTTTAACCAAAAATGAGGGGTAGTAAAATTTATATGTGTGTGTAGTATCAACCTATTAATTATTCTAGTGTTTTATTTTTGGTTCTGTTTTGTTTTTTTTGTGGGATTTTCAAGATTTAGTGAATATTCTGATCAATTTTCACATTTCAGTTGATTTTAAATGAGTTGAAATGATTTTTTAAATAATGGATTTTAGAAGCTTGTTGATGGGAATTATTTTTCCTTGAAATGGGTTTCACATATTATTTAAGAGTTTGATTGATTTTTTAAATCCATGATCACAAAAAAACTGAATCAAAATAGGTTTCCAATATGGTTAGTCACTCTAAACTACTATGACATATTCTTCCTAATATCTACACATTCTTGATAGAAACGTGGATTTAGTGTGAGAACCCAAATTTGTGACTTTTCTCTTTCAATGATTTGGATTTCATGAAATGTTTTTGATATGATTGAGATATCTCTTTGGCTATAAACCTATTAACTTGAATCCTAAACTTTAATATATCCTTCACTATCCATTAGAATCCATGAATTAAATTATAGGTTTAAGCTATATTACAAGACAATTTTTCCTTATTTACCTACACTATTATTATCAATTCATTGATATTTAATGTTTGAGTGTGGGGGAAGGAACATTTCTTTGAATTCATTAGGATGTGTTTCATTTTTGGGAGTTGTGCAGTATGTGTCTTCAATTTTTATTATGGATAATTATAAAATTGACCTTGATTCATCATTTCATTATGTTTTATTTCTTACATATGGTTCTCCCTAAAAATATAAAAAATATATGGGTATTAGCTTGAATTTATCATTGTAATTCCATTTATTCTCATTACCATCTCTAAAATAAAGGGAATGAACTTCCATTTATTCATTATATTTAATTTGAAGCTCGTCCATAATGAAAAAAGAAAAAAAATGAAAAAATAATGTTATTCCTTTCGAGGGTTTTACAATAAAAGACATAACTAAGATGATATCGTTCATTATAATCACTGATTTTTTAATGTTTCATGTCATAAATAAATTGTGTGGTGTTTTGTTTTAAATTATCAACGGGATTTGAATGTGTTTCATCCAGTGTTTTCACTAGATTATTAATGCATTGTACTTAAGAGTCCAACCTCCTCTTTTCAACTATATATATATTCAATAATTTTCCCACCAACCCTAAGCCAAAAAATCATTTGTACATTTCATTAAATCACTCATTATTTAATTAATTTTCATGCTTCATGCAACGGATAAATGAGAATTTTCAAAATCCAAAGGTGATATATGTGATTTCCAAGTATGAGAATAACTCTAGATTCAATTTTTATTGCGTGAAGACTAAGATAAAATTCAGTGTGAGGATCCTTGTGATTGGTCCATGGATTGATTTATGAGGTTGAAAAATATTTAATGATTGAAATGCAAAATATAGAATTTTTTTTCGTATATTATAAAATATGGAATTAAATTTTGGATAATATCATTGATTTTTTCTCATTTTTGATCGTTGTGTAGATTTTGATTTGAATGTAAGAGGATTTCTCGGAAGTGACATGTTTAAATGTTTGGGAGTGATTAAGCTAACATTTTAATACATTTTATACTATAAATATTTTTTTACAATACCAACATAGTGTTATTCTATGAGAAATTTCCACGTTTTTTTGGTTTTATTGGTACTTTGAGCTCAAATGCAAAAATGGTTCAATCCTAAAATTTGACAGATTTTTATGATTGGGGTATATTGTACAAAAAATTTACATTGTTATTCCAAATTGTGTGATTAATTTTTAAAAAAAATAATTTCATTATTTCCTATAACTTTTTCCTGAAAATGAAATGATTACTAGTGTATTTAGAGGCCTGAAACAATCTTTTAATTTAGGAAATTTTTCCGGCAGATTTTGTGGACCCCACCTCCATAACAGACACATAAATTTTTCTTAACAACTAAAAATTAGAGTCTTATAGATGTAGATTACAGAGGAATCAATAATTCACATCCAAGAAGAATTTCAAGTCAAATGACATTCATTATTTTTTTTTGAGTTCTCCAAACACATGGAAGATTAAAATTTCTCACACGAAATAAATAGTCCTAATGATTAATTAATTAATAACATTGTGACCATGAATCCAAAATGGATCATATTATGTGTAGTGATGATAAATTACTTGTGGATAAAGATTTATTAAGGATGTAAGGAGTTAATTGACATGTTTTACTGTTATCATGGCCAGAGAAGTTGAAGATTTGGAATTTGAAAAGTCAAATTGACTGATTAACAATCTCATATTAAATAAAAAATAACTCCTACATATGTTATCCAATTAATCTAAATTGTATTGGGTAAATGTTTTAGACATTATAGAACATATTTTATGAAGAATCCTTTTACCAATTTGGCCATTTAATAGGACATGCACCCATAAAATTTGGAGGATGATTTTGGATAGAATTATTTCACCTCCTCTCCCTATAAATATGTATCATCATTCCTTCTCCAAGCATTGGAACTTCTATGTGTCCATTGTACATTTATTTTTTTGTTTCATTAAATTGTAAAATTATTATGAATTTTTAATTTTTTTATCTTATAATATATATAATTATCATATTTTTTTCATTTTTTCACCTCATTCTTCCCCACTATGATCTCTTAAACATATGATCATGAGTAACTAACCCAAGGATTCTCCTGTGGAATAAATCAAGTGTTAAACCCAAGTAATTACACATTAATGTTAATTATTTATTATTATATTAATTTTAGGTCAAGGGGGATGTGATTTCTCTTGGAAAATCATTGAGACCACATTATATTCACAAACACATATAAAAGAGTATATTCTCACAAATTATTTTGTGTGATAATTCAATAAATTTGAATGTAATAATGAGACTATGAAGGATCAATCTGGGCGATTCTTTCATGAATATTCCATTTATGTCTAATAAATGTTTTTCTAGTATTCATTCTATCTTCATTATGTATTGAATTTTTACGTTCTTTTACCTTGAATTATAATTTCTAAAACCACAATTTTATTTTGGTTTTTCTTAAAAATTAAAAAAATTAAAAAATGAATTATATGTAATGATTGATTGACCGCAACAACTCCTCAAGAGATCGACCAAGGTCATCCATAAGTTGGACTTAGTTATTAACATTTTTGAATGCTCACATGGCTATGCTTTATCAGAATGAAATAAAATTTGTATGTGATATTGATAGTAAAATAAAACAGTTTTACTCTATATTAAATCAATAATATCAATGAGAATTAGTTTTTTATGAATTTAAAATTGAAGCATATTATGTTTTCTGATCCATGAATAAAGAATTGGAGTTATTATAAGTTTATATTATATATGAATGAATGTATAAATAAGGATGGTGGTTGTAGTAAAATTGTAAAAAACTACCGAATACATCCAATAGTATGGAAGTAATGTTTTTGTTTTATGATTTTGTGATAAAAAGAACTCGATGTAATTTTATTTATGAAATATAAGAAGTGATTCAGGATTGATAATAATGGTAATGTTGATCTTTATTTCATATAAAAGGAACTTGAATGTGGTAAAATAATTTTTATATACAGGTATTAGGGTGCTTTAAAAGTAATATGATGAGATAGTATATAGATTCAAGTCCTATGAAAAGAGTGAATAAGAGGATGTCAGAATAAAATATGTAGACAGGGGTTCAAAAAATCATTCAACTACTTCATGATGTTTTGGGAAATATAATTAAATGCCATCATATACATCACTTATTTACTCATAATATTATAATTTCTTTTTTGTTATAGGGGTTATATATTCTCCTAATAATAATAAATTTTATAGTAAAATGAAAATCTCACATCAATAAATTATATAAAGTCCATTTTTATAAACAAAAAAATGGTATAAAGGAAATAAGAATTTAAATTCATATTATAATAATTATATATATATAATATTCATATTAAAATTTTATTTTCATTCCCATTACATGTTTTTATTATACTATAGTTATGGATTTAACTTTTGTTTATCAGTATAAGATATATTAATAATAAAAAGTAGTTATTTTATAAAATATGTTCTAGCTTAAATAATATAATAAATTTTCACCTTTGATGACATCTGAAGAAGATAATAAACTGCTAAGTGATGTAAATGAGTGTTATCTTGTTCATATATTTTAATATAAGTAAACTATTTAGATTAGTGATGTGTCAGATGTAATTTAATTTTTTATGTTATTTCTGAACATTTTCATTATACAATTCTATATTGAGAGGATAAATTCTATACTATCTTTGAGCCGGATGGTAAAAAATCCCAACCCCCCTTACATGATTCATCATGTAAAACATCATGAATTTGAAATGAAGTGAAAATTGTTTCTTGTTAAATGTTTCATTCATTCTATCCCTTCACCAGGGGGTGAAACTATTTTATTTGAAAAAAATAGGATACCATGATTCTTTCGATTTATTATAATTAATTAAATAACATTAATGTTATTAATATGTACTAGTTCCCCCATATCAATTAAATTTTTGATTATATCTAGTGAGATCATTATTTTTTTATGGTTGATAATAGGTCTTTTAAACGATTACTAAAGGTAATATAGAACGTCATCGATAATAAAATGATTCATACTAGATGTGGAAAATATGAGTTTGTTGTTTCTTTTATTGGGTTGATGAAGTATCCATCTACATTAGATGACCATAGGAATATTATTCTCAATAATTATGTAGATGAGTTTTGGTTTGGGATTATTGATGATGAATTTATATTTCCAAAATTTACGGGTATCATTAAAATCATCTAATGATTGATTTGAAAACCACAAAAGGTAATAAATTATATGTAAATTTTAAAATATACTAATTTTTATTATAATATATTTATGTCCATTTTAATATTCAATAAGAGAATTTATAATTATTAATCCTAAAAAATAGTGGATTGTAAATAAGAAGGAACTATAAATGGTACCAAGATTCATAGTTTTCTTTTATTAGAAAGATGTTACATGTGGTTTTTTATAACATTGCATGGTTAAATTTACCACTAACCTTGTTAACATAAAAAGGAGTTAGGTTCATTGATACAAATGAATTTTAGGAATGGTTCTATAAATTGAAATGATGAATTGTGAATTCTACAGTATTTTCTTAACCATTTAGTAATAGTGTCTTTATTATCAAGACTGATTCATCAATAATGGGACTTGGTAATGTGTTAATGAATAATTACTAGTTAATATATTATTCATTAAATAAATTAAAACCTCATGTATAAAATTATCAAAAAATGACACTGAATTGATGGTTATAATTTTTTCATTATGAATTTGGATAGAAAATTTATATTGGATAATGTATAAAATATTTAGTGACTATAAATGTATAAATAATATCCTCAAAATGAATTATTTTATCATGAATTATAAGAGAAGGTTGGAATTGATACGGTATTTTTACTATTTAATTATTTATTATCTAAAAGTGGAAAATGAAGTAGAAGATTCTTTAAGTATAATATATAATATATAATTAAATTTTAATGGTCTGAAACACGATCCATCTATTAATTATTTGGTCAATTTCATAATTGAAATTGAAAATTTAAAAACACAATGTATATTTTTTCATCTATTAGTAAAATTATCATTATCAATTTGGTTTATGAATTCTCATAATGGAGAATATGAGTATTGGGAAAATGTATAATTAGTTAATAATTTTAAGATACCAGAATTTTATATTGGAAAAGATGTTTTTTGATATTTAAAAAACAGTTATGTGTTTCATATGGCCCCCAATTTAAGAAAAAAAATTACTTGAGGCTCAACGAACCCGACAATTAATTCATCCTATGAGGACGATTGCGAATATATATAGTAGGATTTATAATTTAATGATATTTCTAATTTGTTTATGAAATACTGGACTAAAAAACGGGTTAATATTGAATGACAATATACAAAGCGGATGATATGACATTTTCATATTTTAGAATTGAAATAGTAGAATATGTTTACTGATTTTTTTGGGGTGTGGGGGATTTTTAAATACATCATAAAGTGATAAATTAAATTGCATTGATTATATAATTATATTTAATATAATTGTTATCCAAGATTCATGTATAATTTTTTAAATGTCATTTGATTTCATTATGAACTAAAAATAAATTCATCATATACATTAATGAACAATCGACTGAATATTTATAGATAAAAATTCATAAAATAAATAATATTATTTGAAATGTTTACTATAGTTCATTGAATTTTCAGATCTACATCTCACATTAATTGAGATTTGTTATAAAAAAATCATTCTTGTTTACAGATGAATCCTTTAAAATAAGGAAATGGATTATGAGGTTGGACTGTTGATTGGTGATATGAATTATATGAGTGAATTTTTTTGGGAATAGAATTAATATAAGAAATTTCTTAGAAGGTTAAGATTATTTAGTGGAAAATGATGATATCTCAATGTAGGATTAAAATATTTTTAGATAATTCTATAAAATTTATTCCATTTTATGTAGTTGATAATGATTTATTAATGTTTATCCATAGAAAATAGTTTGTCATTTTGGTAATGATGTAAATATTTTTATTATATTCATTAGAAAATGTATAATTAAAGATAATAATATATTAATTTCTAACTATGCGTCCTTCCCTCTGATTTTATCTCATGTACCTGACATAATTTATTTTGTGTCCTTGCTAAAATAATTGAATAACGAAACTCAAATTTGGAGGCCAAAAATTGACAAGATGGAATAAAAAATGTATTACACATAATATCTATTATATATTTATATCTCTACAGATGAATTTTGGTGGAATAATTTGATATAACGGGTTAATGATAAACGGGAAAACCCTATCATTGAAGAAGCAACATGATTAATAAAATATTATATGAAGGAGAAATATCCCCACTAATTTTAATAAGAAAAACAATATAGAGGAAGACATTTTTAGAATGGGTGAATAATGTTACAACCCCATGTTATGTGAATGTAAATCATCTTAACTCATAAATTAGATTTTATTGAATTGTATTTGATATTAGAATATTATGTGATATTTAATTAAAATTTAAATATTTTTATCCGTACCAAATTTGTTTATATATACAATATTATTTTACATAACATTATTTTCTAAAAACATTTAGGATATAAATTTTTAAAAAATGAGCATTGTTTTTAATTCATCATATTGAAATTATCATTTCATCGGCATTTGAGAATATTTTTTGAACTATTTTTTTTCTAATGAAAATATAGAAATAAAAAATATAATTGAAAACAATATTTTATATTGAAATATTTATAATGTTATAATAAATTGTGGATTAATTTCAAAAAACAGTAGTAAATGTTTTTGATATATAATAAATTAAATGTTATTTTAGTCGACATAAATAATTTATTTGGTTTGAAAATATTCTTTAAACCATATGAAATTTTGTTAGAAAAAAATAATTTTCATCTCCATTAAATAGTTTCATTTTCAATAAAAAATATAGCATAGGTTCACTGAACTATATAATTCGAATTAAATAGTTTGTATCATCCTAATTAATATTAGGTAACAAGTTAAACCTAATTTTTATTAATTTATATTAATTACCATAGTAACTATTTTTCAACTCAGTAATGGTAAATATAGTATTTGTAGACAATAATAATTTGACAAGGCATTAAAATATACTTACAATTTGTCTTTATTTAATTTGATATTTTATTTATTAATAAAGACAAAAATTTTAAAATTTTAAAACATACATCTGGTTATAGTTAATAAAAAACAATATAAAATTTATAAAAAATTATTAAACAAAATTATCACTCACTTATTTGTTATGTATAATTGTTTCATTAATGGTAAAAATGGGTTCTTTCGTGTTGTAATTTTTTTTAAATAAAATAATTGTTTTTCATTATGTTTTCAAATTTTTATTAATAGTATTATTTTAGAAAATTATTATATAATTATGATATAGTGTTTTTGATTCAATTATACATATAAACTAAATTTCTTTATTTAAACATGTATTGTGGAAACCCCACTATTTTTAATTTAAACCTATCACTTTTCATGGAATTGGAATCCCATTATGTAGAAATGATTTCCTATAGAAATATAATACCATATACAATTTGAATATTGTCTATAACCTACATTTATTGTAACACCCTAGGTAAATAAAGAATATGAAATTTCATATTTATCCATATTTTTGTATAAAATATTTAAATAACTTTAAATGGGACGATATGCTCGATGGCGTACCCAACACGCAACAACGAGTTTCTTGGGAATCTTACGTTGCACTCTAATAATAAAATAATATTATTTTAAATGGTAGTTAACATGTAGCCGTTGTAATGGCGGGAATGGATAGAAATAAATAATATATGATTATATATGTTCTTAAATATTTTTACATTTATACAATAAAAGATAAAGGCTTAAAATACGGAAAGAATTCAATTTTAGGCGTATATGCCCTAGTTTTTACTAAAGGTTCACGTATCACCTTTTGATGGAGAACCGTCATTAAATATATTTTTTTTCACTCTTAAACATTCTTTTGGACCAAATAAAACTCTTATTAAGAATCGGGACATCATAATTTACTTTGTGTAAATTTTTGGTATCTTTCCGATAAAGTTATTTTTTTAATGAATAGTGAAAAATGATGTATTTTAATTCAAAACCACTTTTTAATCTAATTTTTTTATATGATTAGATTATATTATGAATTGGTTTTAAAGTGAAATTAGAAAATATTTTTACCATTAAATCCAATAGTGGTCGTTGGAATCAATTTTACTTTGAAATCAGACTTAAACTAGTGTCAATCTTTTGATACTTATTGTTTCATAAAACACGCTATTTGTCATGACAGCGGGAATTAATTATTAAATTAATTAATGTGACTTATATGTTTTGAATTTTGTAAAACGGACTTCATTTTGGAATTCAGAATATCAAATATAGCTTAGGGTGAATGTTTGGGATTTTTCTGAAAAACTTCAATTTTTGATGAATAGTGAAACCACTAAGTGGTACTTATAAAAACTGATTTTCCGTTTAAATGAAATTTTGCCATCATTGTGTTTTTATTTTAAAAAATCTGACATACATGGTTGTCATTAAGAAGTAAAATGTGGTTCAATGAGATTAATATAATTTTTTGGTGAATAGTAACTTATTAAGTTTTTAATCTCGATTAGAGGTAATTAGTGTAGTTTAAGGTAAAAATGATATTATAAGAATGTGAAAACACCATGACACTTGTCCTACACCTATTTGTTGTATCATGGCCGACCAAGACAAGCCATGGGTAAACTTGGGGACCCCATGGATCCACTTTGGTTGGGAAATGAGATAAATAACATTTTATTTAATGTAAAAGTAAAATTGACACAAACATGATATGTTTTACTAAAAAAAAATTTAATTGGGGTTATAAAAGTCATGTTTTTGATTATAAATATTCATTGGGAAGAAAAAAAGATTTCCTACATCATTGTATTTTTTTTATAATTTTTAGACATTACATAAATTAAATTATTTATGACATAATAATGATGCAGCGATGACATCATTATTTGACGATTTAAATAAAATGGAAAGATAATGTAAAATCTATGAACTACACATGTCCAAAACTTATTGGATTAGTGGATTTAGAAGTCTTATCACCTTATCCACGAATTATATCAATGTGGGACCTTTTGAAACCGAAACACATTTTCAAATAAAGTAATATTTCTTTACTTTCCAAAAGTGCCCCTCCTCTCCTCTTATAAAAGGCCCCCACCTCTACCTCCTTTAACACACTCCTCAAGCCTTTGGCTCGGCCAACCCCTGCCCATTTACTCTCTCCACATCCCTCTCCTCATCCTAGAGGATTCCCTTTGGGCAGAATCCTTTCAAAGGAAGACTTTAGGCTCAAATCAAAAGGAGTTACACTTTTAAAGGTAATTCACTCTCTCATGTTCATTTGTTTTATTTTGCTTCTCCAACCCCCTAAACTCTTTTTATTTACTTCTTTTGTAACAACACCAGTATCTTCAATATACTAGGATGTTGTTATAAGATTTATTCGAGCTACACTCTCACACAACTACATCAAATGGTTAAAGAACATACGGTTTCTGTGGATGGTGAAATTCTGCCTCCCGAAATGATGATTGTTCAATACTCATTTAACACCTTCAAAGGTGGCCATTATGATGTAACTATTTTTATATATGATATATAATATGTTTATGTTTTATTTACGCTTCTGTATTTTTCATTTTTGTCTTACCTTTATGGCTTCCATTATGGGTATACGCGATATCTTCATTTAAGGAAGTGCGGACTACCGCCCCCTCAAAGTGATTTGATTCGTTAAATACCATCTGTGGGACGTATAAAGGATGAAACTATGATATTATATATGATATTATACTGGAATTATAATATACCTTTATATCATTATAATTCCATTATATAAAATACGAAATAGAAATGAAAGTAGCGTTCATGCGTACGTACGGCTTACCGTCTCCATGAACGATGCATTTCATTTCTTACCTCTAATGATTATGTAATGTAATAAATGCATTCATGTACTGGATATATATGAAATATATTATATCTACATAATGAATACAATTCTGGATATAATAAACATTTGGCCACACGAACAACATGTAATTGTAAGAAGTCCACTTTCGACTTAAGAACCAAATATCGGCAAAACAAATATTATTAACTTAAATGATTACATAATGTTTATGACATGGTAATAAGTGGTATAAAAGTAATAATGAACATGAAAAAGGTTCTTAAGGAATTATAAATTAACTCAAGTTTATTATTCAGGAGATTAAAGAACGATCGAGTCAAGTCGGACCCGAGGTAAGGGATCCTACACCTCTCTTTCTTTTTAAGTACACTCTTTTATGTCATTCCTTTTAAGCTCATCTTTCTTATGACTGGGATGTTATTTTATATTAATCCCACTATAATTTTTATGTTCATGTGATGAGAGACCCTATTCTCTCTCTTCAATCCATTTTGGAAGTTTTGAGTGGCGCCGTTAGGCTGCCGAATTTTCGTAAGAGATCTAACCTCTCTCTTTCTTTTTAAGTACTCTCTTTTGTGTCACTTCTTTTAAGCTCCTCTTTGTAATGTTGGGGGATGTTATTTTATATTCCTCTTGATGTAAATTTTATTATAATGTGATGAGATACCCTATTTGATCTCATCAATCCATATTCGGAAGTTTTATGTGGCGTCGTTAGGCTGCCGAGTTTTCATAAGGGATTTTTCATCTCACTTTTATTCCCGTGAGATTTATGCTACATTTGCCACAAATTCCATTGAGTGGTGTATTTACTGCCCATTATTCTACTCTTTGTGTAATATAATTTCGTTTATGAGTATTTACATCAATGATCTATTGTCCTTCATTCATGGGGTGTATGTTTTGAAAGATACCCAAGTCGGTAAGGGAACCTTTCATCCTCCTTTTTTTAAAAGACTTCTTTTGTTGGGTCTTTTAATTTATATATTGTTATGTTGGGATATGTTCTAATATATCCTTATTGATGTAAATTTTATGTCCAAGTGATGAGATACACCTTTTATCTCTCATCATCTCATTTTGATGTGATGCCGTTAAGCTGTCAAGGGAACTTTTTAACCCAATTTCGATTTCTTTGGGTTCAACGTGTAGTCATTGAATATGTCATCCATTGAATATGTGTGAATGAAATTTTATTGTTTTACACTTAATATCCACTTATATTGGGTGTATTTATATTTGTCACACATATTTTAGAGATTGATTTGTCGTTAATTTAAGGATACCTTCTTTATAAGGGATTTCATCACATTTGACATTTCTATTGAGGGTTCATTATTGTTATGCAGCAATTCACTCTTATATGGTGTATATACTGTCATTTGGAGAATTATATCATGAATCCTTTTATTCTCATGATATTATAAAGTTCTGAACAAATGTTATTCCTCGATTATTGTATTCAAGTGTCTCTAATTTTGGTAAAAACCCTTTATCCAAAATATCGTTTTAAATGTTTTAATTATTTGTTCTTATTAATATTCATGTTTTCAAAATGGTTTTAAGGATTTATTTATATGGATATTAATGGTTTAAAATTTTAAGCTTCAAGGTGGTATGGGACACTTTGATTCAAAAATCTCTTTATTAAATGTTTTAAATGGTTTTGGAAATGGTTTCTTTTTGAATGGATTCAATATTTCAATATACTAAAATGTTATATTGTGATTGAAATGTGAAAATGTTATGTTTCCTTTATGCATGTTTTATGTGACACATTTATGTTATGGTTCTTGGGCATTGTTATGAAAACGGGTGGTTCCGTGATAAACTAAGGGCGGGTGAGCCCGTTATAGCTCTCCAATGCATTGGGTAACGTGAAGGAGTGAAACGTTAAGGTTTCTCCGAAGAGATTTAGGGAATATACTGTGATGGGTATTCCAAACGTAACCAAGAGGGTTACTCCCCACGTAAGAATGTTATGAATTCCTCAAGTTACCTTTATGTCTTATGTTTTCTATGATTTATTCATGGTTTGATGAGGTATGTTAAAGTGCCTATGTTTTATGGGTAAAGTATGATTTAATTCTTATGTATATATGAACTCATGTTTCCTTTCCATATTTTTATAACCCTTACTGAGCTTTTTATGCTCATCCCAAGTTTTTGAAATGTTTCTCACAGGTCAAGGGAAAGGTACATGATGTGATGATAGTGTCAAGGATGTTTCAAGAAAGAATCCGTGTTATATTTTAAATATGTTTCCGTTGATGGGAAGAATGAATACTGTCTTTTATGTAACCACTTTTTTTAAATGTGGAATGTAATGCAAGTTTCATGATCTAATTCTCTAAAACTCTAAACCTGAAAAGATCATCAATGTGTAATCTTTTAATAACTCAAGATTAAGTATGGTTTAAGGCTGGGGCCTTATAGTTGGTATCAGAGGTCGGTTTAGATAACTTTAGAGGTTAGGGTATTCTTTAAGCATAATTGACAATTACCATAATGGTTAGGATTTCAGAAAGAGTCTTAGTTTTAGATAAAGTGAATGAGTAAGTATATCTTATTGTCTATCTTACTCATTAGTACATGATGGTTTTGTTGATATACTCACACTGACCTTTTTGGTTTTAGTAAATGGATGGATCTAGCAGGCACCAAAGAAATAGTGGATGTGAAGGAAACTGTGACAGTTTTTTGAGAAAGCAACTGAATGATATGGGAGATGCAATGAGAACTCTTTTGATTATCCTCAACCAACTATCTGGAGTCATGATTGACCACCTAAACCTTGGAGATTTCTCTAAGGCATCATATATGCAAGAAACAAATCCCTACGGAAGTACAGGTAATAATCATAAAGGTAAGTGTGTTCAAAAACCTATGTGTCAAAGATGTGGAAAGAAACACCTGGGAAAATGTTTCAAAGGGACATAAATATGCTATAGATGTGGAAATGAAGGTCATAAAGCAAGAACCTGCCATGGAAAAAGGAAGCATCCAGTTGAATCGAGGAAAGGGAAAGAAGTTCTTTCTGAGGGATCAATTGAATGTTTTAAATGTGGTGTGCATGGTCATTATGAAAACACATGTCCTATAGAGAAGTTTCGTGAATGGGGTCACCCAGAGCATACCAATATTCGTTTACCAATACCTAATGCCATTCCGATTGAGGATGAAGAAACTGACAATGACCAATCAAAGGTATGTACTATTTCATGACTATTGTTTTCTTATTTTGGAATCTTAGGATACGATTCATGATTTTGTTTGTAGGAATGAGGTATTTCAGAATAAGTTGGAAAGTAATGGATAATGGATCATGAAGAATGTTGAATGAGTAAGATGTCAACATATAAGGGCTTCAAGAGTTAGGGTGAAATTCTTAAGAGTATTAAGTCTCTTTTGATGATGGGGTTACATTAGAAGGCTTTTTATATTATGTGTAACCCTGATGTTTAATATAGGAAAATTTTATTCAAGTAATATTTATCTTTTCTTTTGTGGACATAGTTATAAAGAACCATTTGGGTTTATATGTAGAGACTCGTAGCCTGACGTACATGGACATTACATTACTTTTGCGGAATACTTAGTACATAACAACAACACACACACAAGGATCGTAATAGTTTAGTGTCTTTGGAAACTCGGAACGTAATCTTCTAATCATGGTGAAAGATCTTCAATATCTCCCATAAAGATCTTCCCCCTTTTTTTTACCTAAAAACCTTTCTTTATATCCTGGGGAAAAGAAAACATAAAAGGGTGAGCTCAAATGCTCAGTAAGGGTAAACAAAAGAAATATCAATCACATCATATACATAAGAACATAGCTTTTGGAAATCTTAACCTGCAAAAGAGCTCATAATATCATAACATGGGATAAATCATAGAAGTGAAAATGAGATCCCCATAATCATAACATGAAACTTGAAACTTTGTGGCATGCACACATAATCATAGAAAATCATTTCTTGTTAGTCATGACTCATTGCCAAGACTATCTTAGTGGACAAAGTCCCTTTCTGAATCGAGTAACCCTCGTTTCAGTCCTGTTTCACTGAACCGGTATAACCTACCATTTCAGCCATGTCTATCTCATGAGATATAAAATCTTTACCCAATGCATTGGAGGGAGATATAGGTCCCACCCATCTTATAATGAATCCTTTCTTATGTGTGCCACATAATCATAAAACATACATCATCGCATAACACATGTAACAAAAATGGGATTCTTGAAACATCATGACATCATAAATAACTTCATATAAGATAAAGGAATTCATAAAAATAATTTCATCACAACATGAACAAATCAATTTAATAATAGGGATAAAAACAGAACCCTTTATTATCTTAGATGGAAAATCATTTTGATAAAACACTTGAACTCCATTCTTGAGGAAAATATCCTTTCTTCTTCAAAAACATTTTTCCTTTCATAACATGTCATACGACATTAAAATAAAAGAAGTTGATTAAAAATAAACTTGAAAACTTGTAAAGGAATCTTCTTGGATTTAATGTTTTAAAAATCCATTCATGCCGTATAAGTTAAAAAAACATTCTTCGTACTTTTGTCGGAAAAGTCAAAAAGTACCTCGTACGGAAAAACGACAAAAGATTCCTTTCATATTCTTTACTAAAAACTCACCTAAGGATAAAATTGGATTTAAACTATTGCAAGTGGATGGAAACAATATTAAATATTGAGGGAACATGGATGTGGATGATAAAATACACCCCAGTAAATACTTACGAATAAACAATCTCGGATAAAAATGAGATTGTGATATTTCCCTTACCTTAGGTCCGACTTGCTTTGTAAGTGTCCGAACCTCCTGTATAATGATTTAAATCATGTTATTGACTTATTAAAGAATCATATTCATTGTTATGATATCATATATGTTTCACTTATGACATTATATTACCCGTTCTTTTGTAAATTCCATGTTAAAGAAGCGTTTTGGGTAAAATCGTTTCATTTATCGTAGGTGTTTTGACTTGTTGTTCTTGACATCATTATTACATATATCATGATTTACTCACTTCCAGAATATAAAATATGATTTATATATCATATATATTCAGTATATATATATATATAATAGGTAGATAAATAAAATGAAAAACACCGTTCATGGAGACGGTAGTCCGTACGTACGCATGAACGCTGTTTTCCTTTCCTTATTGTCTTGAAATGGTAGTAAGTAGATGACATACATATGTATATATATATACATAAATCCAGTAGCTTTATAATGTCATATATTTCATTATTATTTCTTATATATACATTATAATCATTCTTAAATGGTTTACATGGAGAATGAATCTCATCGCGTCGTGGAGACGGTAGTCCGTACGTACGCACGAGCGATGATATCGTTTCTATAAATATTGAATTGAATTGGAGTGGATTATACAATATATCAGAATCAATATGATGTGGTAATAACTATGTATAGTTATTCTTTACACCATTATACCCATCCATGTAAGGTGGTGGTGGAAAATAGATTACACCACGGCGTGGAGACGGTATTCCGTACGTACGCACGCGCGGTGATTTCTTTTTCCGTAGGATGGATAGATGGTGAAATAGGGTTGTTTCATACTTATAATAACATATCAGTATATGAGTGATACTGATGTTATTACTTCATAATGAAACAACCTAATAAGAAGAAGTGGAAGAAGAAATAAAGATGAACGAATTGGTAACGGTAATTACCTCTTCTTTGAAGCGCCTTTTGGAGACCTCCTCTTAGGGAACTAAATTGGTCTTTGAGGAAGAACAGAACCTATAGGATGTTGCTAGGGAAGTGGAGAAGAGATTTTTGCAGGGGTTGTCCGAGCTTGTGTGCTCAAATTGGTGTGAGGAGGAGGGGGAGGAGGTGTCCTTTTATAAGGGAGGAGAGGGGCACCTTAGGAATACCTCAAAATATTATTTTATATTAATGTCAAAATCGGTTTATAATGGTTCCAAAGGGTCTTATTTCGAAGCTAAAGTGGGGTTGGGTCGAAATCCTATCATCCAATAAGATTTAGACAAGTTTAGGGTATTTTTTTAACCTTATCAATTAGATTTAACTCTAAGTTAAATAATTTAACTTTTACCGTGTCTTTTTGTTTTCTTTCACTATATGGTTAATACACCTACTATAAAATGCCAAACGAACCCCAAAATGTTTATTATTAATATATATATCCTTATCTAAGTCATTTGGCCGAACCTTAGATTTTTAGGAATAAAATAACAATTAATAATATAATATTTGATTTAAAAACTATTTTGTGTCAATTTTGACACTATTTGATATATGATTTTTGTGAAAGTCATAACAGAATTATATGTTCGAACCAAGTTGTTTAAATCAACACTAATATATCATAGTAACCTATAAAATTAGTGTAATTCATAAAAAGTCTCAAATTACATTTATTTTGGTGTTTATAACATCAATTATGTCAATATTTCATTAATAAGATAATTACTGCATCATCATTGTGTCATAAATAAATTAAATTATTTAATGTCTAAAAATTATAAATAAAATACCATCATGTAGGAAATCTTTTTAGATTTCTAATGAATATTTATAGTCGAATTTATCTTATGTATAAACCTATATTAAAAATGTTTTAGTAAATAAACTTTGATTTTAACTCTTTTAACCCTTCTTTGAATTAAATAATAATAAATGTCCTAATCTAATTCAAGTGGGCCTAAATGGTCATATTTTATTCCTAAGGTTGTTTTTGGTCGAATTAAACTTGTCCAATAGAATTAGGACATGTGTTAGAGTAATATTAATATCATATTTACCCTTAGTTACCCTATTTACTATTAACCGCGGTAAAAAAAGTAAAAAGTTACTATTCACCAAAAAATTATTTTCATCTCATTGAACCACATTTTAGTCCTTGATATTAACCGTGTCTCTCGGATTTTCGAAATTCCATTCACAGAAGCGGTAAAATTAAGTTTTATGCAAAATTCAGTTTTTAACCTAACACTTAGTGGTTTCACTATTCATCAAAAATTGAAAGTTTTCAGAAAAGTACCAAAAATTAGGCCTAAGCTATACTTGATATTATGAACTCAAAAATGATTTCTATTTTACCAAATTCAAAACATATCAGTTGCATTAATTAATTTAGAAATTAACTCCTGTCGTCTAAACAAAAGGCGTGTTTTTAAGAGATAATAAATATCAAAAGATTGACACTTGTTTATAACTGGTTTAAATGTAAAATTACATCCATTGACCAACATTGTATTAAATTGTAAAAATATATTCTAAATATACTTTAAAACCACTCAAATTAATAATTTATTACTATTAATTTTTTAGATTGAAAAAGTTGTTTTTAATTAAAATTTAGTAATTTTCACTATTCATCAAAATATGAAAGTTATCCGAAAATCACCAAATTTCATCCTAAGCTAATTTCGATATTCCGAATCCATAAATGATGTCCATTTTGAAAAATAAAATTTAAAAAATTTCAAAAAGTGGTTATTACTATTCATAACGGCTAGTTTTAATAATATCTTAATAGCATATCGTTGTTTAGCGAAACTTGGTGTTGCGTACAACACACGCTATCGTGGAAGGTCGCGATTGCGTGTAATGGAAGGAAAGTCAAGGATGCGTATTGTGAAAGCTTCTTTTGTTGTAGCGTACAACACAAGACATTAATGAAATTAAAAAGAATATTTTTCATAAAATCTTGGGGCGTTACATTCTACCCCCCTTAAAATGAATTTCACCCTCGAAATTCGTCGGGGTTATAAATGGTTTACTATTCAAAATTTTCTTTGATAGAAACCCACATCGTAAAAAGGAATACCAAAACATGGCTTTAAAAACTAATGTATGAAATGTAACGATTACCCAAATAAACTAATCACTGGGTTTCCACATAGGTGAAAATATGGATATGGAAGAAAAATCTAACCATCATGTTCTGATGGAGAGTGGTAGAGAACATGGCTATGGAAAAGCCAGTAATCACAAATCCATAGATTTGTGATGATATAAGGTACCATCTGATTCATCAGGTATAAGATCACTAGGACAACATTTTTGGTTTTCAAGATCATTTCCCTAAAGTTGAAATTTTGCTTAGAATAAATACTTACTTTATTTTGGTACAATCTCACTGTTGTTCGTGCCTTGAAAAATTTCCACTTTATCTCTTAAATAAATGAAGTTGAATTTGTTATTCATGAAGTGTTAGCAGATCATGTGATAGAATGACTGTTCATTCCATCTGTCTCAAACAAAAGGTTAGCAAAAGTTATTAAATATACATAAGTCATTCTATAGTGAGATTAATCATATACGGTTCCTAAAATGGACTTATACTTCATATATCATACTGCTTAATATAATAAAACTAGTTTCTACTAAACAGGGACTTCCTGTAGGTCAGTGGTAGGCGATAAAGGCCAGTCGCACTTCGGTTGTGGGTTCGATTCCCACAGCCTTGTCCGAAGCGATGGGCTATCGCCCGTCCTGCAGGTTGTCCTTTTTATAAAACTATATTACTATAACATCCCATCAATAATATCGAAAAAACTTCTATCCTTAAACAATACTAACTTATGTCCAACATAATCCATTCCAATCTTTAGGCTTATCCATAATACTGCAGTCCATTCTCATAACATAGTGAAAACGATTACTAGAGATTTAATACCATCGTTGATCCCCATAAATCATAAGATATATCTTGTTGGTCACATTCCAAACATTCAAAGGCCTTAATCTTGTACTCTCTTGAATACCCATTGAACCTTAGTGAAAACTTGAATGTAGTTAAAAGTTAACACTTTTCACATACCGAAATCCTCAAAATTCTATATACTCAAACCATGATATCACTTAGTCCTTATATCAATCATGAGCTCATGAATACTATCAAAAATTTCATTTTTTCGTCTTCATTATGCGCATATCATCTTATTTCCAAAAAAATATCTCAATCACTTTGAATACCACATCAATAAATATTGCAATACTCAATGATACAACATTATTTTGGAATCCCATTACATAAACACTTAATCATTCCACCACATCGTTGTCATATTCAACATTGCCAATAGTGATCGCATGTGATTTCCCTTTGTCCTTTGCCTTCAGTGGTTGCTCATGTTGATCATCACTAACCCTTGGATTAGGGAAATTATTAGCATAATGCCCCATTTCCTTTCACTTGAAGCATTGAAGTGTTGGCGGTGCGTTCTCTGCAGTGTTTGCTTTATTCACATCATTAGAAACCATTTTTCCATTACTTCGACACTCAGCTGCTCGATGACCTTCTTTTCCACACTTAAAACATTTTCTTGTCCCTTTAAGACAATCTCCACCATGCTTCTTTCCACACTTTGTGCATAAGGAAACATTCATCTTCTTTTCACCATTATTCTGAGATTTCTCCTTGAAATCTATCTTTCGTTTCTTGTCAAAACCATGAGATGGATATGTAACACCAACTTCCATTTCTACCTTGATAGCACAACGCACAATTTCTTCATAGCTACTGAAGTCTCTTATAGCTAATGCCCTTCGAAGACTTGGTTTTAAGCCACTGAAAAATCGATCAACTTTACTTTCAGGTTGGATGATAATTCCAGAAGCATACGTTGCAAGTCTTGTAAAATTTGCTTCATAGGTACCAACAGATTCATCGTCCCTTTGCTTCTGTTCAAGAAACTCCTTCTCCGTCTTTGTTCGAAGAATACGAGGGAAGTACTTACTGAAAAACAAGTTCTTGAACTCGTCCCATTCCATGGACTCAATTTCATCTCTTGGCCTCGTATTCTTGATAATATTCCACCATTGATCAGCTTCACCTTCCAAAAGATATACTGCTAAGATGACTTTATCATGTTCAGAACATTGAAGAACTGAAAATATCTTTTCAGTAGTACTGATCCATTGTTCAGCCACAAGTGGATTAGAAGACCCACTGAAATAAGGTGGACGTTGCCTCATGAAGGACTCAATAGAATATTGTTCCCTTCTCTGCTCATTTGGAAGTCCAGAATGATTCATAGCTTGTGTAAGTATAGCAATAAGATTTTGCACTCCATCTCCCATAACATTTGTTTGTTCAGGAGGGAAATCATTGCATTTTCCATTGCATTGATCAACACGGTTCCTTCGGGTTCCAGCCATCGTCTAAAACCCAAAAAGAATAGTGTGAGAGGCAAAAATCATGCTAGGGAAAACAACATAATAAAGGGGGAGTACCTTCAATATCCAACATCTTAGGTTTAATTCTATGATCGTTAGCGTAATTCTATTACTATAACCTTTACGTATACTTATCCCTAGGAACATCCCTAGACATACCTTAGAAATATCTCTAGGGATCTCACTAACGTTTTCGCATCCTAGTTTCCAAAGGTTGACTAAACCTTTCCTATGATACCAACTGTAGAGACCTGTAGCCTGACGTACATGGACATTACATTACTTTTGCGGAATACTTAGTACATAACAACAACACACACACAAGGATCGTAATAGTTTAGTGTCTTTGGAAACACGGAACGTAATCTTCTAATCGTGTTGAAAGATCTTCAATATCTCCCATAAAGATATTCCCCCTTTTTTTTACCTAAAAACCTTTCTTTATATCCTGGGGAAAAGAAAACATAAAAGGGTGAGCTCAAATGCTCAGTAAGGGTAAACAAAAGAAATATCAATCACATCATATACATAAGAACATAGCTTTTGGAAATCTTAACCTGCAAAAGAGCTCATAATATCATAACATGGGATAAATCATAGAAGTGAAAATGAGATCCCCATAATCATAACATGAAACTTGAAACTTTGTGTCATGCACACATAATCATAGAAAATCATTTCTTGTTAGTCATGACTCATTGCCAAGACTATCTTAGTGGACAAAGTCCCTTTCTGAATCGAGTAACCCTCGTTTCAGTCCTGTTTCACTGAACCGGTATAACCTACCATTTCAGCCATGTCTATCTCATGAGATATAAAATCTTTACCCAATGCATTGGAGGGAGATATAGGTCCCACCCATCTTATAATGAATCCTTTCTTATGTGTGCCACATAATCATAAAACATACATCATCGCATAACACATGTAACAAAAATGGGATTCTTGAAACATCATGACATCATAAATCAATTCATATAAGATAAAGGAATTCATAAAAATAATTTCATCACAACATGAACAAATCAATTTAATAATAGGGATAAAAACAGAACCCTTTATTATCTTAGATGGAAAATCATTTTGATAAAACACTTGAACTCCATTCTTGAGGAAAATATCCTTTCTTCTTCAAAAACATTTTTCCTTTCATAACATGTCATACGTCTTTAAAATAAAAGAAGTTGATTAAAAATAAACTTGAAAACTTGTAAAGGAAGCTTCTTGGATTTAATGTTTTAAAAATCCATTCATGCCGTATAAGTTAAAAAACATTCTTCGTACTTTTGTCGGAAAAGTCAAAAAGTACCTCGTACGGAAAAACGACAAAAGATTCCTTTCATATTCTTTACTAAAAACTCACCTAAGGGTAAAATTGGATTTAAACTATTGAAAGTGGATGGAAAAAATATTACATATTGAGGGAACATGGATGTGGATGATAAAATACACCCCAGTAAATACTTACGAATAAACAATCTCGGATAAAAATGAGATTGTGATATTTCCCTTACCTTAGGTCCGACTTGCTTTGTAAGTGTCCGAACCTCCTGTATAATGATTTAAATCATGTTATTGACTTATTAAAGAATCATATTCATTGTTATGATATCATATATGTTTCACTTATGACATTATATTACCCGTTCTTTTGTAAATTCCATGTTAAAGAAGCGTTTTGGGTAAAATCGTTTCATTTATCGTAGGTGTTTTGACTTGTTGTTCTTGACATCATTATTACTTATATCATGATTTACTCACTTCCAGAATATAAAATATGATTTATATATCATATATATTCAGTATATATATATATATATATAATAGGTAGATAAATAAAATGAAAAACACCGTTCATGGAGACGGTAGTCCGTACGTACGCATGAACGCTGTTTTCCTTTCCTTATTGTCTTGAAATGGAAGTAAGTAGATGACATACATATGTATATATATATACATAAATCCAGTAGCTTTATAATGTCATATATTTCATTATTATTTCTTATATATACATTATAATCATTCTTAAATGGTTATCATGGAGAATGAATCTCATCGCGTCGTGGAGACGGTAGTCCGTACGTACGCACGAGCGATGATATCGTTTCTATAAATATTGAATTGAATTGGAGTGGATTATACAATATATCAGAATCAATATGATGTTTTAATAACTATGTATACTTATTCTTTACACCATTATACCCATCCATGTAAGGTGGTGGTGGAAAATAGATTACACCACGGAGTGGAGACGGTATTCCGTACGTACGCACGCGCGGTGATTTCTTTTTCCGTAGGATGGATAGATGGTGAAATATGGTTGTTTCATACTTATAATAACATATCAGTATATGAGTGATACTGATGTTATTACTTCATAATGAAACAACCTAATAAGGAGAAGTGGAAGAAGAAATAAATATGAACGAATTGGTAACGGTAATTACCTCTTCTTTGAAGCGCCTTTTGGAGACCTCCTCTTAGGGAACTAAAATTGGTCTTTGAGGAAGACCAGAACCTCTAGGATGTTGCTAGGGAAGTGGAGAAGAGATTTTGGCAGGGTTTGTCCGAGCTTGTGTGCTCAAATTGGTGTGAGGAGGAGGGGGAGGAGGTGTCCTTTTATAAGGGAGGAGAGGGGCACCTTAGGAATACCTCAAAATATTATTTTATATTAATGTCAAAATCGGTTTATAATGGTTCCAAAGGGTCTTATTTCGAAGCTAAAGTGGGGTTGGGTCGAAATCCTATCAACCAATAAGATTTAGACAAGTTTAGGGTATTATTTTAACCTTATCAATTAGATTTAACTCTAAGTTAAATAATTTAACTTTTACCGTGTCTTTTTGTTTTCTTTCACTATATGGTTAATACACTTACTATAAAATGCCAAACGAACCCCAAATTGTTTATTATTAATATATATATCCTTATCTAAGTCATTTGGCAGAACGTTAGATTTTTAGGAATAAAATAACAATTAATAATATAATATTTGATTTAAAAACTATTTTGTGTCAATTTTGACACTATTTGATATATGATTTTTGTGAAAGTCATAACAGAATTATATGTTCAAACAAAGTTGTTCAAATCAACACTAATATATCATAGTAACCTATAAAATTAGTGTAATTCATAAAAAGTCTCAAATTACATTTATTTTGGTGTTTATAACATCAATTATGTCAATATTTCATTAATAAGATAATTACTGCATCATCATTGTGTCATAAATAAATTAAATTATTTAATGTCTAAAAATTATAAATAAAATACCATCATGTAGGAAATCTTTTTAGATTTCTGATGAATATTTATAGTCGAATTTATCTTATGTATAACCCTATATTAAAAATGTTTTAGTAAATAAACATTGATTTTAACTCTTTCAACCCTTCTTTGAATTAAATAATAATAAATGTCCTAATCTAATTCAAGTGGGCCTAAATGGTCATATTTTATTCCTAAGGTTGTTTTTGGTCGAATTACACTTGTCCAATAGAATTAGGACATGTGTTAGGGTAATATTAATATCATATTTACCCTTAGTTACCCTATTTACTATTAACCGCGGTAAAAAAAGTAAAAAGTTACTATTCACCAAAAAATTATTTTCATCTCATTGAACCACATTTTAGTCCTTGATATTAACCGTGTCTCTCGGATTTTTGAAATTCCATTCACAGAAGCGGTAAAATTAAGTTTTATGCAAAATTCAGTTTTTAACCTAACACTTAGTGGTTTCACTATTAATCAAAAATTGAAAGTTTTCAGAAAAGTACCAAAAATTAGGCCTAAGCTATACTTGATATTATGAACTCAAAAATGATTTCTATATTACCAAATTCAAAACATATCAGTTGCATTAATTAATTTAAAAATTAACTCCCGTCGTCTAAACAAAAGGCGTGTTTTTAAGAGATAATAAATATCAAAAGATTGACACTTGTTTATAACTGGTTTAAATGTCAAATTACATCCATTGACCAACATTGTATTAAATTGTAAAAATATATTCTAAATATACTTTAAAACCACTCAAATTAATAATTTATTACTATTAATTTTTTTGATTGAAAAAGTTGTTTTTAATTAAAATTTAGTAATTTTCATTATTCATCAAAATATGAAAGTTATCCGAAAATCACCAAATTTCAACCTAAGCTAATTTCGATATTCCGAATCCATAAATGATGTCCATTTTGAAAAATAAAATTTACAAAATTTCAAAAAGTGGTTATTACTATTCATAACGGCCAGTTTTAATAATATCTTAATAGCATATCGTTGTTTAGCGAAACTTGGTGTTGCGTACAACACACGCTATCGTGGAAGGTCGCGATTGCGTGTAATGGAAGGAAAGTCAAGGATGCGTATTGTGAAAGCTTCTTTTGTTGTAGCGTACAACACAAGACATTAATGAAATTAAAAAGAATATTTTTCATAAAATCTTGGGGCGTTACATTATATGATCCTTACTTTTGAGGTAATTATGGGTTACCATATGTTATGATTGAAGTGAAAGGCATGAGGTAAAATTGAGGTTAAATTATATTATGGTTATTTTTGATGATTTTATCACTTTTTGGGTAATGATTTGAGAATTATATAGTTTTGGAAAAAGGAAAACACGCCGACCGTGTGACAACCCCTCGCGTCGGACAATGCTGCGGGAATCGAACCCACAACCAAAGTGCGACTGGTATTTATCGCCTACCACTGGACTACGTGAAGCCACTGGTTAGTTTGACTGATTCTTTTTAGTTATATGATTTTATGAATTAAGAGTAAGTTGATTTTGGAGGATATGTGATTAGGATAATTACTTTTCAATGTGAGACTTTAGGAGCAACTGATGTTGTTTGGAGATAAATGTTACGATTTAACTTGGAAGACTATGTGACTAAATCCTTCAAATATTTGGGTTTCAATCTTATATTGGTTTACTTTGAAGAATTTTATGGACAAATTGTTTATCGGATGGTCCTCGTTGAACTTTGGGTTTTATTGGACAAATTTTGGAGATTAAGAATAGGTTTTCTTTTTATAAGGGGTTATCCTTTTCTGGATTATCTGATCTTGTACTAACCTTTTTGGTTTTGGTTTTGTTTAAAGCCTAAAAACATGGGATGTATATAGTTCTCTTTTGGGGATTTTGTGATTCTCTAGAAGTTGATTATAGTACTCTAAATGCGAAAAATTCTCCCTAAATACTCGTCTTTTGGAAAAAATATGTGTTTGACTAAGGAATCTAGTAAAAGTTGAAAGTCAACATGATAAGTGATTATGCTTCCTTATGAATAAATTCCTCAATAAAAAGTAACTTAAAACAAAAATGTTGTCTATTAACTTTTCCTACTGGGGAATCGAATACCGTTTAACCCATCACAATTTTGTGATTTTCTCGTGGTTAACTTTCTCCTAAACATGTTTTCTATCACTCTCCATCAGAACATGACCCTTTGTTTTTTCCTCCATGTCCATATTTTCATACTTGGAATCCTAGTATGGGTTAACTCGGGTGACCTTTGTACTTATCTCTCTTTATTTTAAAGTGTTTGTTTTACCGACTTTTGTTCCGATGTGGGACTTTCAAGGATGCTTCCAAGCGCAATTTTAAAATTGTGAGGACGCAATTCCCAAAAGGGGGGAAGGATGTAACACCCCAGGTAAATAAAGAATATGACATTTCATATTTATCCATATTTGTGAATAAAATATTTAAATAACTTTAAAGGGGTCGCTATGCTCGATGGCGTACCCAACACGCAACAACGAGTTTCTTGGGAATCTTACGTTGCACTCTAATAATAAAATAATATTATTTTAAATGGTAGTTAACATGTAGCCTTTGTAATGGCGGGAATGGGTAGAAATAACTAAAATATGATTATATATGTTCTTAAATATTTATACATTTATACAATAAAAGATAAAGGCTTAAAATACGGAAAGAATTGAAATTTTAGGCGTATATGCCCTAGTTTTCACTAAAGGTTCACTTATCACCTTTTGATGGAGAACCGTCATTAAATATAGTTTTTTTCACTCTTAAACATTCTTTTGGACCAAATAAAACTCTTATTAAGAATCGGGACATCAAAATTTACTTTGTGTAAATTTTTGGTATCTTTCCGATAAAGTTCTTTTTTTAATGAATAGTGTAAAATGATGTATTTTAATTCAAAACCACTTTTTAATCTAATTTATTTATATGATTAGATTATATTTTGAATTGGTTTTAAAGTGAAATTAGAAAATATTTTTACCATTAAATCCAATAGTGGTCGTTGGAATCAATTTCACTTTGAAATCAGACTTAAACTAGTGTCAATCTTTTGATACTTATTGTTTCATAAAACACGCTATTTGTCATGACAGCGGGAATTAATTATTAAATTAATTAATGTGACTTATATGTTTTGAATTTTTTAAAACGGACTTCATTTTTGAATTCAGAATATCAAATATAGCTTAGGGTTAATTTTTGGGATTTATCTGAAAAACTTCAATTTTTGATTAATAGTGAAACCACTAAGTGGTACTTATAAAAACTGATTTTCCGTTTAAATGAAATTTTTCCATCATTGTATTTTGATTTTCAAAAATCCAACATACATGGTTGTCATTAATAAGTAAAATTTGGTTCAATGAGATTAAAATAATTTTTTGGTGAATAGTAACTTATTAAGTTTTTAATCGCGATTATAGGTAATTAGTGTAGTTTAAGGTAAAAATGATATTATAAGAATGTGAAAACACCATGCCACTTGTCCTACACCTATTGGTTGTATCATGGAAGACCAAGACAAGCCATGGGTCAACTTGGGGATCCCATGGATCCACTTTGGTTGGGAAATGACATAAATAACATTTTATTTAATGAAAAAGTAAAATTGACACAAACATGATATGTTTTACTAAAACAATTTTTAAGTGGGGTTATACAAGTCAGCCTTTTGATTATAAATATTCATTGGAAAGCTAAAAATATTTCCTACATCATAGTATTTTTTTTATAATTTTTAGACATTACATAAATTAAATCATTTATGACATAATAATGATGCAGCGATGACATCATTATTTGATGATTTAAATAAAATGGAAAGATAATGCAAAATCTATGAACTACACATGTCCAAAACTTATTGGATGAGTGGATTTCGAAGCCTTATCACCTTATCCATGAATTATATCAATATGGGACCTTTTGAAACCGAAACACATTTTCAAATAAAGTAATATTTCTTTACTTTCCAAAAGTGCCCCTCCTCTCCTCTTATAAAAGGCCCCCACCTCTACCTCATTTAACACACTCCTCAAGCCTTTGGCTCGGCCAAACCCTTCCCATTTACTCTCTCCACATCCCTCCCCTCATCCTAGAGGATTCCCTTTGGGCAGAATCCTTTCAAAGGAATCCTTTAGGCTCAAATCAAAAGGAGTTACACTTTTAAAGGTAATACACTCTCTCATGTTCATTTGTTTTATTTTGCTTCTCCAACCCCCTAAACTCTTTTTATTTACTTATTTTGTAACAAAACCAGTATATTAAATATACTAGGATGTTTTTATAAGATTTATTCGAGCAACACTCTCACACAACTACATCAAATGGTTAATGAACATACGGTTTCCGTGGATGGTGAAATTCTGCCTCCCGAAACGATGATTGTTCAATACTCATTTAACACCTTCAAAGGTGGCCATTATGATGTCACTATTTTTATATATGATATATAATATGTTTATGTTTTATTTAAGCTTCTGTATTTTTCATTTTTGTCTTACCTTTATGGCCTCCATTATGGGTATACGCGATATCTTCATTTAAGGAAGTGCGGACTACCGCCCCCTCAAAGTAATTTGATTCGTTAAATACCATATGTGGGATGTATAAAGGATGGAACTATGATATTATATATGATATTATACTGGAATTATAATATACCTTTATATCATTATTATTCCATTCTATAAAATACGAAATAGAAATGAAAGTAGCGTTCATGCGTACGTACGGCTTACCGTCTCCATGAACGGTGCATTTCATTTCTTACCTCTAAATGATTATGTAATGTTATAAATGCATGAATGTACTGGATATATATGAAATATATGATATCTACATAATGAATACAATTCTGGATATAATAAACATTTGTCCACACGAACAACATGTAATTGTAAGAAGTCCACTTTCGACTTAAGAACCAAATATCAGCAAAACAAATATTATTAACTTAAATGATTACATAACGTTTATGACATGGTAATAAGTGGTACAAAAGTAATAATTAACTTGAAAAAGGTTCTTAAGGAATTAGAAATTAACTCAAGTTTATTATTCAGGAGATTAAAGAACGACCGAGTCAAGTCGGACCCGAGGTAAGAGATCCTACACCTCTCTTTCTTTTTAAGTACACTCTTTTATGTCATTCCTTTTAAGATCATCTTTCTTATGACTTGGATGTTATTTTATATTAATACCATTACAATTTTTATATTCATGTGATGAGAGACCCTATTATCTCTCATCAATCCATTTTGGATGTTTTGAGTGGCGCCGTTAGGCTGCCGAATTTTCATAAGAGATCTAACATCTCTCTTTCTTTTTAAGTACTCTCCTTTGTGTCACTTCTTTTAAGCTCCTCTTTGTAATGTTGGGGGATCTTCTTTTATATTCCTCTTTCTGTACATTTTATTGTAATGTGATGAGATATCCTATTTTATCTCATCAATCCATATTCGGAAGTTTTATGTGGCGCCGTTAGGCTGCCGATTTTTCGTAAGGGATTTTTCATCTCACTTTTATTCCCATGAGATTTATGCTACATTTGCCACAAATTCCATTGAGTGGTGTATGTACTGCCCATTATTCTACTCTTTGTGTAATATAATTTCGTTTATGAGTATTTACATCAATGGTCTATTGTCCTTCTTTCATGGGGTGTATGTTTTGGAAGATACCCAAGTCGGTAAGGGAACCTTTCACCCTCCTTTTTTTTAAAGACTTCTTTTGTTGGGTCTTTTAATTTACATATTGTTATGTTGGGATATGTTCTCATATATCCTTATTGATGTAAATTTTATGACCAAGTGATGAGATACACCTTTTATCTCTCATCATCTCATTTTGATGTGATTCCGTTAAGCTGTCAAGGGAACTTTTTAACCGAATTTCGATTTCTTTGGGTTCAACGTGTAGTCATTGAATATGTCATCCATTGAATATGTGTGAATGAAATTTTATTGTTTTACACTTAATATCCACTTATATTGGGTGTATTTATATTTGTCACACATATTTTCGAGATTGATTTGTCCTTAATTTAAGGATACCTTCTTTATAAGGGATTTCATCACATTTGACATTTCTATTGAGGGTTCATTGTTGTTATGCACCAATTCACTCTTATATGGTGTATATACTGTCCTTTGGAGTATTATATCATGAATCCTTTTATTCTCATGATATTATAAAGTTCTGACTAAATGTTATTCCTCGATTATTGTATTCAAGTGTCTCTAATTTTGGTAAAACCCCTTTAACCAAAATATCGTTTTAAATGTTTTAATTATTTGTTCTTATTAATATCCATGTTTTCAAAATGGTTTTAAGGATTTATTTATATGGATATTAATGGTTTCAAATTTTAAGCTTCAAGGTGGTATGGGACACTTTGATTCAAAAATCTCTTTATTAAATGTTTTAAATGGTTTTGTAAATGGTTTCTTTTTGAATGGATTCAATATTTCAATATACTAAAATGTTATATTGTGATTGAAATGTGAAAATGTTATGTTTCCTTTATGCATGTTTTATGTGACACATTTATGTTATGGTTCTTGGGCATTGTTATGAAAACGGGTGGTTCCGTGATAAACTAAGGGCGGGTGAGCCCATTATAGCTCTCCAATGCATTGGGTAACGCGAAGGAGTGAAACGTTAAGTTTTCTCCGAAGAGATTTAGGGAATATGCTGTGATGGGTATTCCAAACGTAACCAAGAGGGTTACTCCCCACGTAAGAATGTTATGAATGCCTCAAGTTACCTTTATGTCTTATGTTTTCTATGATTTATTCATGGTTTGATGAGGTATGTTAAAGTTCCTATGTTTTATGGGTAAAGTATGATTTCATTCTTATGTATATATGAACTCATGTTTCCTTTCCATATTTTTATAACCCTTACTGAGCTTTTTATGCTCATCCCAAGTTTTTGAAATGTTTTTCACAGGTCAAGGGAAAGGTACATGATGTGATGATAGTGTCAACGATGTTTCAAGAAAGAATCCGTGTTATATTTTAAATATGTTTCCGTTGATGGGAAGAATGAATACTGTCTTTTATGTAACCACTTTGTTTAAATGTGGAATGTAATGCAAGTTTCATGATCTAATTCTCTAAAACTCTAAACCTGAAAAGATCCTCAATGTGTAATCTTGTAATAACTCAAGATTAAGTAAGGTTTAAGGCTCGGGCCTTATATTTATTAACCATAAACTATATTCAACCATGTTATTTTACTTGGAAGTTACATGCAACCATTACAATTTTATCACTCCAGGAATCGCACCCCCTCTATAGGCATAGAGAAATTGTTTCATCCATCTAAATGGTATTTTCTATAGCCCAATACCCATCCTACCCATACCTCTCACTACTGTAAACACATTCCACTCTCTAATAAGGGATATCACTACTGTTGAAACCCCCACCTTTGGCAAAGGCCTTCCACCATGAGGACATCCTTTTACATGGGTATCCCATGGTCACACTACCATAATTCAGAACCACCATAAATGACACAAAAAATAAATTTCAAGTAGTATCATGGAGTCTGTTGAAATTAGTTATAAGGACCCAACCCTAGTTTCCCAGATCCGGTACATTATTTTATTATACTTGCATATAAACAAAGAATATGCATCCTGATGGACAATGTAGTTTGGTAGCCTTTGGAATCAAGATACATATATAAGTTAAAAATTACATCATGACAAGAAATACAACATTGATTTATTCCATTAGAAAAATCCACGCCTACTAGATTATGCCTGCAAAGCACTCCTAACATACTTATTCATATACTAGGAAAATAAAACACAAGAAATGGGTTAGCTCAAATTCTCAGTAAGAGTAAGCCACAGAGGAAAATATATAATAAACATAATCATTAGGCATGGTGAATAATTAAGAACACATGACATAAAAAATAATAAACTTGAAGAAATTATGGAAGGAATATGAGATTTTTCAATAATGCCATAATAAAACATAATCAATTGTATTCTACAAGTCCAATAAAAAAAATGAACTTTCATTTACTAGCTTCATAATAATTGAAGTCCATAAGTCATATATTCTGAAATTCGTTATTAAGGCTTCGTCCAAGACATCTAAAAATGATTAAGGCATCTACCAAAACTATATATCGAATGGGGAAAGGCCTCATCTAATTCTACATATATTTGCCTCATGAGACCTACCGATGCATCGAGCAGCTATAACAGGCCCCACCCAAAACTATCTATGTCTAATTCATTCCTCATACAAATGAGGAAAAACATAATAAAATATAAATTCATATTGAAACTAATGTGTAAAATATAAATAAAATTTCACGAACATGAAGCAAAAACACTAACAATTTGGAGTAAATTGTTGAATGGATTTTAGATAGAAAATCCAAATCAAAAATAATCACAAACCCTAAAATAAAATATTTTATCTGATTCAATGAAATATTAATCCCAATAATAAATAATTATCAACAAGATTTTATATATAGATGAAGGTACTCTTATAAAATCTTCGAATAATTCTTGAGAAAAATACAGTTTCACTATAAAAAGATGAGTTCATCTGGAAAATTCTTTTAAAAAACCATAAATGAAGTAAGATAGTATTATCATAATAAAATGAGTAATTATATATATATATATATAATGGTTTATAAATTCTGATTATATAGGTCCCATGAAAATATGTATGAATTTGAGAAATAACCTTGAATCGGGTATGTATTTTAAAAAGAATTGTGCATGTTCCTTTTAAAAACTAGTATCTATACATTAAATAAGGATAGAATATTGTTGGTGAAAATTTATATAAGAATAACATATAATTTATGGGGATTATATAATAATACAAAAGAGTTTTATTGAGATAATTATACAAAAAAAGTAACCCGACTAAAATGGAGGTTTTTGTGGAAAAAATCATACCTTATGTCTGAATGTGTTCTACTCTGAAACATAAAGTCAAGGAATAAGAAATTATACTTTTTAATAAGTTATTTTATAACCTATTATACATGTATTTATTCAATAATATTTCTTTTTAGTACATTTATTCACTTATTGATACATTATTATATTGAATTATGTTGTTCTGGAGTGTTTATTTTCTTTATTTTCCTAATCGTTTCAATTGTTATTAAGTAATGGAGTTCATGTGGAATGGATTTAATTATCTAGATTTGAAATAAAATATTTTTACAAACATCTAGAATTGTTTTTGGTCATTTATATCATTTTTTTTCCTAGAAATATGGTGAATCATTAAATGAAATATTTAGGACATTCAATTAGATTATTTCAGAGGTTTATTGATTATTAGGAACTTCTTTAGTAACACGGTCTAATAATATGTATGAATAAAAGTTAATTAATATTAATTAGGATATAATACATATATTATAGTCTAGTTCAACCATAAAAAGGGTTTCATGATCATTAATGAAGGATAAATTGAGGAACAGAACTTCTTCGTCTATGAAGGTTATTAATTGGACCCTCCTGGATGTTAATTTCGTTTATAAAATAAAAGAGAGAATCATTAAGGATATTGATTATGGTACATCTATTAACATGATATAATTATATTATATAGATGATAGAGGGCCTATCATGGTCATTTGGTCATATGAGTTGAGGAGAGAACAACAAAAGAAGATAAATTGAAATGAAACTAAATGAAAAAGAACAATGCTTTACATCTTGATGTATCCTCTTTAAGAACCTCCTTAAGAAAAGGGATTATGGACTTTTGAAAAGACCAAGAGATTCATGGACATGGGGAGTTACTAAGTAAGGGTTTTTGGGCTGAAAATTTATGATATTCAAGGAAAATAGGATTGATGAGAAGAGGGAGTGACGGTGGTTTATATAGTAGAGGACAGGAGTGTATTCTTAATTTTTTAATCTATATTTTTTGAATTTCCCTTAATACCATCAATAGTGATGATTCTAGGACCAAGTATAGTAATACATTAATTTTAGTTCCAACCAAGTGGTCTTAAATCACCTATGATGTCATAAATAATTTATTTAACTGATAATTTGTATATACGCTATTTTACCAAATTTCACTTTTAATAAAAAATTCGAGTACTTTAAGAAAATTCCAAAAATTTATTGTAAACATTTTTCAACATTTTGAATCCAAAAATGAAGTCCATTTTTAAAAAATAATTTTCTATATATGATTAATTTAATATCTATTTAAAATCAAAATTTATTCAAAAAAACTATTTTAAAACATTTATTTACTTATTCCAAAACATAGGTATATCGTATTTCCACTTGAATATTATTTATATTCTATAATATGTAAGATTAATATTCATTAGGGTATAACACTATTCATAATGTTATGTTAATACTCATATGGGTAGGTTACTATTCACCAAAAATTATGTTTTTTTAGACTCCAAATAACTAACTGATCGCAACTATATATGTCATATTTTAAAAATTCACATCACTAAAGTTACAATATTATGTTTAAAGGTCACATGTAAAATAATTTTTCACTATGTTTTGATATCATGTGATTATTTCATATTTATATGAAATGAATTTCAATTGAAAAAATATTGGGTAGTTACATTCTCCCCTCATAAAATTTTGGTCCTTGAAATTCAAATAATGTTATCTAAAATGATTCTGGTATGTCTTCAACATAATCTCCTCCGGATCCCATGTTGCTTCCAAAATCATATAGTTCCTCCAAATAACCTTTACTGATAGATTCATCTAATTTCTCAATACATGTTCTCTAGTATCAAGAATCATGATAGGCTCTTCACAATAAGACAAATCAATCCCAAGTTCATTTTCTTCATTGGTGAGTACATCTGTTGGGTATGGCATATATTTCTATAACATTTATATGTGGAACACATTGTGAACATCGAAGAGACTTGGTGGAATTAAAAAATGGTATGAAACAGTTCCAATTCGATCCATAATTTCAAAAGGTCAAATGAACCTAAGTCTTAACATTCACTTCTTACAAAATATTATAATACCCTTCAATGGTTATATATTTAATAAAATGTGATATCCTTGAAATTCAAATTCCTTCATTAATCAACATATTTCATTTTTCCTACTTTGATCTGTTTTGATATTGGTTTGGATAATCTTCCACTTTCCCATTGTTTCCTCAACAAGTATTGGGTCTTCGAGATTTCATTCACCAACATCATCCCAGCAAGTTGTTGGAAACATCTCTTTCCATAGAATGCTTCATATGGTGAAATCTGAATACTATAATTAAAAATATTATTACAGAAAAATTCTATTAGAGGTAAATACTAATCCCACATAACATTAACATCATGTGAACATGTCCTCAAAATGTATTCAAATTTTTTAATTTTTTATTTTACTTGTCCATCAGTTTGTGGGTGTTAAGCAGAGCTCAAACGAAGATCCATATCAAGGGTCTTTTGAAAATGTTTCTAGAATTGGGATGTAAAATGGGGATCACGATCAGAAACAATTGATAAGTGTTTAAATTTTTTTCTTAAACTTCATTAATATATAGCCTTTCTAAATTATCAAGTTGTAAATGTTCCTTTATTGCAAGAAAATGTGCTGATTTTTAAGATAATCAATAATGACCCTTATAACACCATTCTTTCATTTAGTCTTTGGTAGCCCCATTATAGTTACATCATAATATCATCTCATTTAAACATAGGTATCTAAAGGGTTTCATGAATTCTCCAAGATTTTGTATTCCATTATTCATATGTTAACAAACCAAACATCTTGACATGTAATCAGTAATCTACCTCTACATGTTTTCCCACTAAAAATGTGCCATTAGATCTCTATAAATCACTGTTCATATAGGTTTTATAGAGATATTAGAACTATTAACATCATCTAGTAGTCCCCACTTTAGCTCAAGAATAGCAGGAACACAAAGCCTCTTTCCAAATTTCAAAATTCCTTCTTCATATAAAAATTCTATCAACTTCCCGTCATTTACAGCTTTATTTTTCTTTTAGAACTATTCATCACCAGGTTTATAACTTTTCAACATTTTCATTATTGAATATTTCACCACAATTTAAAATATTAGTAATGTGTTACCATCATTGATAATTCTGATATCCATTTTTATTAGATCCATGAACAAATGATCCTTTTCAACTCTCATCTTGTTTATAATTATGTAGCCCTTTCAAATCAATGTGTGTGCCATAATAATTTTCAACCCCAGGTGGTATATTATTGTGAAATGATAATCATTGAGTAGTTCAATACATATCCTTTGTCTCATGTTTATTTTTTTTCTGGGAGAAGATATATTCCAATCTCTTATGATCTTTATATATCTCATATATTTCTCCACAGATATAATGTACTTAAATCTTCAGAGTAATTATTTCCAATACTAAATTAATATCTGGAGTTGGATAGTTTTGTTCATTAATTTTTATCTACCTCTATGAATAGTAAATCAATCTATTATTCGACATAAGGACACAACTAAGTCTTTTAATTGATGCATCACTAATGATCACAAATCCATCACTCCTAGATGGAAGAGTCATGATTGTAGTATTCACTAACATTCATTTCAAATCGTTAATACATTCTTCACATTCCTTTTTCCATACAAGCATAAACTCTTTTAATGTATGATTGTTCATTGGGATGGCTAAATGGGCGAAGTTCTGAATGAAGTTCTGATAATATCCCACTAAACCAATAAAACTATGTACCTTAGTTATGTTCATTAGTGTATGAAATTTTTGAAAAACCTTTCTCTTCGCATGATCTAAAGATATTCCATCCTTAGTGTAAATGTGTCCAAGAATGGAAACTGGTGAGATTAAAAAGTTACACATGCTAAACTTCCAACATATTTAATTTCATCTAAGAGTCATAAGAATAGTATGAACGTTATTTTTATGATCTTCATACCATTTAATGTATACCAGGATATAATTAATAGACACCACTATAAATTAATCATGTTATTCCTTGAATATACTATTAATAAGATCCATGAAAACACTTGGTTCATTAGTCAGCCCAAAATGAATTACTATAAACTCGTAATTCCCATACCTAATTCAAAATGATGTTTTTGGAATGTTTTCTTTAGTCACAAGAAACTGATGATATCCAGATTGAAGACCAATATTTGAAAAATATTGGGATCCGTGAAGTTGATCAAAAAAATTTCAATTCGAGGTAGGTCATACTGGTTCTTTGTTTTTATAGAATCTATCTCCCTATAGTCAATGCACAACCTCATAGACCTATCATTCTTCTTAATAAAGTGAACATAGGATTCCAATGAAGAAACACTAGGGTGAATAAATCCTTTATCACTAAATTTGAATAGTTTGTTATTTAGTTCCACTAACACCACAGTGGAAATTCTATAAAGGGTAATTGATATGGGCCTTGAACCTAGAATTAAGTCAATTTAATACTCAATTTTTCACCCTAGAGGTTGTCCAGGTAAATCCTATAAAAAGACATTAATATATTATTTCACGACATGTACATATTCTGTTTGAAAATTATTTCCTCACACATAGTATTTGTATTACCTTCCTCCAAAATAATTTAATTCAGTTGCGCTACTAGGGATGGATATATATGAGAATCATATGGAGAGTATTTTTCTCTAAAATAAGGGATTCAACACCATTTAAAAAATTGCAACATCCTTCATCTTGTAGTAGATCTGCACATCATATTTTGATATCTAATTCATACCAATAATTATATCGAAATAAATAATTGGTATTATGATATGGTTAGTAACTAAAGAATTTTAATGTTTCATGAGGAGTATAGATCGAAAATTATTTTTTGCAATAATACATCTACAATGTGTATTGACTAATGATTCCATTGTTAATTCAAATTGAATGTGATTAATTTTCATTGAAACTAGGAGGATATAAATGAATGCAACAATCAAATATCAAATAAATCATTGGATATGTTAGATGAAACAATTAATGAATCTTCCATTACTTTTTTAGGAACTTAAACCCCAACAATTGTGACAGTAGAAGATTGTCCATTCTCTCTTAGCCTTTTCTAAAGCATGTTTCCTTGATGAATTTGAAAATCATACACATAGGGTCATATCTAATAAAAATAATATCATTGAATATTAGAATATTTCATCCTCCCCTTACAATCACAAGAAATATATCCTTTTCTCCAAATTTTTGGCACACTCATTTTCCCTTTAAGCATGAACAAGGGTGTTCCCTTCCACAATTGTCATAGTGTGTAAATTAAACACTTCCCTTCTTCTATGTGTCCTTATTTAATTTTCCAATGTTTTTTGTATCCCACATATTCTATTTTATTCACTTAAAGTCATAATAAATATAGAATTCATCTTCCATATTGATATCACATGAAACTATATCATCATATGATAAGAAACATTGGAAGAACGGTGCCCATCGGAGGAACAACTTTAAGCCATCAAATAATAAATCAATCAAGATCCTCATTTTTCATATGTAGTCCATAGCATTAATTTCTAGCCTTATGAAGATATATTCATACATTACAACATTCTCATCATTCACTTCCTTCATATTCATAAATTTCCATTCCATATATGCACTATGTTCACATGGAAAATATTTCTATATGAACATTTCATTAAACTACCTTCATTCTAACCATTGCGTCTCTTCATCCTCCTTTGTGTCTTGGATTAACAACCACCCATGATACTCATCTGATGATAAACTATAATGTGCTACGATGACCTTCTTTATTCGTAACATCCTAAATAGGGAAATATATTCTCTAAGGTACATAACCACTATTCAACAAAAAATGGCTTTTTAGTACCATTGAATGATGGAGGTTGTTGTCTCATAATTAGATATAACAAATATCCTCCACGTGGATTATCCATATACTCCATAGGGATAAGGATATTGTTCATAACCTAAGTATGTTGTCTAAGTATAGTTATATGCTACTCTGCACCAGTCACAACACCAAATCCAACATCATTATCTGGCTATAGGGGGAAATCCATTCATGGGATACACATGTTCATGCAGTTTCCATTTCTTACACTAGGCATCATTTTTATATATTGGTATAGAACATATTTTGTTTTAGAGAATAATGTATAATATAAACCTAAAAAATACTTAGCATAAATTGAAATCCTATGCATGGCTACACCAAAAATCACCCAAAATTGAATTTTTGAGAAAAAATTTATATTTAAGTCCTTCATAATGGCTTATAAAGATATTGTGAATTTTTATAAGAATATATCCTAGGAATTTCAATACAAAGAGAGTAGAAAGGCATATTTTTATTTAATAGGATACCCCAGGTCAAGCCCAAAACGTCATGTCAGAGCTTTTACTCCTAGGTACATCAGTACCCGAGCCACCTCAAAATATTTTTATATAGACAAAAATTTATTTTTAAGACGTTTCCACATAATATATTCCTTTTAAAGATAATATGATTCTCTTGTATGTTTATCCTCAAAGAATATCTTAGGGATTTGTTCCCTAATCTATATTTTCTATATCATGTTTCTAGGTTTTCTACTAAACGTCATTTAATACCAACTTTACGGACCCAACCCTAGTTTCCTGAAGCCAGTGCCTTATTTGATTATATTGGAATATAAACAATGAAAATGCCTACCAAATGATCATTCAGTTTTGTAGACATTACCAAAAGATACATATATAAGTTCAAAATTTCACTATGATGGGAAATGCAACATTAATTTATTCAATTAGAAACATACATGCCTCTTATATTAGGCATGAAAATCACTCATAACATACATATTCATATCCTTTGAAAATGAAACACAATAAATGGGTGATCTCAAATGATTAGATAGATTATAAAATACAGTGGAAGATATAATAAACATAAACACTATACATGGTGAATAAATCAGAACACATGCCTTTTAAAAAATAATAAACTTGACATAATTATGGAAGGAATATTAGTTTAGTAGATAATTCCATAATAAAACATAATAATGGGTATTGTACTTGTCGAATAACCACATGAACTTGAAATTACTATATTCCCAATGAGGTAATTTCATATAACCTGCATTCTAAAACATTTTGTCAGGGCCTCGAACAAGACATCTGAAAATTATTAAGGGCTCGACCAAACCATATATCTAATTGAGAAATGCCTTGGCAAATTACACATCTATTTGTCTCATGAGACCTACCGATGTTTTGAATTTCAATAAAGGTCCCCACATAACACATTCTATTTCCAATTAATTCCTCATATGAGTGGAGACAAACATAAAAAAATATACATTTATATTGAAATTAATATATTGAATGTAAATAACATTCACCAAAATTATGAAAAAAAACGTACTATTCAGAGTTAATAGGTGAATGGTTTTCAGAAACCACATCCACAGACAAAATAATCCTAAACCATTAACTATAATATGGTATATGATTCCATGAAATATTAATCCCATGAATACATAAGAATCAACAAGAGTGTTGAACTAGATGAAGATACTCTTATATAATTGTCTTGTAATTCTTGAGATAAATACACTTTTTCTTTGAAAAGAAGAGTTTTTTATGGAAAAATATTTCTATAAAACGAGATGTGAAGAAAGATAAAATTTTCATAATAAAATAATATATTTTATAAATGTAATGGTTTCCAAAAAAATTTATATAGTTCCCTTGAAAAGATGTAAGAATTTGAGAAATACACTTGAATTGGGCTTGTATTTCAGAAACAATTATGTATGTTCCTTTTAAAAAATTGTAAATATCAATAATATAGGGAATGATATGGTTTGTGAACATATATATAAAACTAAAATAGAAATTAGGTGGATTAAATAATAATAAAAAAGATTTTCATTGAGGTAATTTGACAATAAAAGTAACCCAAATAAAAATGCAGGTATGGGTAGAAAAACCATTAACATAAGTCCAAATGTGTTCCGCTATTGATCATAAGGACCTGGAATTTGAAATTAGAGATATTAATAACTTATTTAGAACCTATTATACATTTATTAAGATTAAAATACTTATTTTTATTTCATTTATTCTTTTATTGATGAGTTATTATATTGAATTTAATTTTTCTGGAGTGTCTGTTTTCATTTTTTTCATAATCAGTTCACTTGTTCTTATGTAATTGAGTTCATGTGGAATGGATGTAAATCTCCATTATTGAAATTAAATTTTATTTATGAATACCCAAAAGTGGAAATGGTATTTTATATCATTTGGCTACATGGATAGAGGATGAATCATTGGATGAAATATTATTGGCATTCTCTTAGATTAATATAGTGGTAATTTTATAATTAAGAACAAGTTTGGTCATATGATTTAATAGTATGTTAATATATAGGATCATGAATATTAATTAGGTTATAATTCATATATTATATATTGGTTCAACCATAAAAATGGTTTTATGCCCAATAATTAATGATAAATTGAAAAATAAAACATTGTTGTCCATGAATGTTATAAATTGGAACCTCATGGGCCTTGATTTCGTTAATAAAATAAAATATAGAAAGAGAGAGTAAAGATATTGATGTAGTTTATTACATTCACATCATATAATTAAATTATTTATATTATAATGGATCTATCATGGTCATTATAATAGAAGAGGTGACGAGAGGATAACAAAATAAGATAAGTGGAAATGAAACTAAATGAAAAAGAAAGGAGCTTGGAATCTTGAAATAACATCTTTGATAACCTCATTAAGGGAATGGATTTTGGAATTATAGAAATAAAAATAGATTCATGGACATAGGGAATGACTAGAGATTGGTATTTGGGCATAACACTGAAGTGATTCATGTCTTAGAGGAGTGAAGATAAGAATGAGTGAGGAGGGGGGTTAGTGTAGGAGAGGAGGGTTTTCATATTTTTTTTATTCATCTGTTTATTAATGTCCCTCAAGACCGGAAATAATGAAGATTCCCTGAACAAGAATAATAATAAGTGCATGTGGTTTCGATCCAAGTGGGATTACATCAGTTATGATGTCATAAATACTGCATTTAACCGATAAATTGTATATAAGGTATTTTTCCATCTTTCGGTATTCATCAAAAAATTCTAGTATTTTGGAAAAATACAAAAAAATTCATCCTAACCATCTTTAAACATGTGGATTCCAAAAATAAAGTCATATTTTCAAAAAAAAATTAAAATATGAATAATTTAATATTTAAATAAAATCATACTATTGTCTAAAAATAGTTTAAAATCTTTTATTTACTTATTTCTATACAGAGTTATATCGTACATCCAGTGAATATTATTTATATATGTTAATAGTTAATGTTAATATTCATTAGGGTATATCACTATTAATAACGTTATTTTAATATTAATAAGGGTAAGTTATTATTCAGAAAAAATAATGTTTTTCTTATTAGACTCCAAGTAACTTACTGGTCACAACTGCGTCTGTCAGATTTTCGAAATTAACATCACATAAGTTATAAACTAATGATTGAAATACACAGAGTAGTTAGTAGTTAATTATGTTGTTATTTCATGTTATTATGACATATTTCCTAATAAAAAATTTCCATTGATAAAATAATTGGTTGTTACATTAGTAATAAAATAACATCACCATAATAGTAATTGGGGACACTGTTGACATTTTGGGGTAGAACCCCTGATGAGATGCTCAATATAAACCCACATATTCCACTCAAATTTGGGGTCTTGTAGAAATGATTTTAAAAACAATAACAATAAAAATTTTCAGGGATTTATTGTCTTTAAAATATTTGATATATATATTATATTTGGAATTTTAAAAAAATTTACATTTTTATTCCAGTTTTATCATGAAGACATTAGAGTCACATAAAATTAATAGTCCAAAAAATGATATTAATAATATTTTATAATAAAATAAGATACATAAAATTAATAATCATTCAAAAAAACTATACCAATATAAAATTTAATTTAAATTGTATTTAGATATCAATAATTGTGCATTTTTTCCATATTTTCCATTTATAATAACAATTATTATTTTTATACTGTAAAAAACATTGATACTACTATTATTGTCAACATGGAAGTGGAGGATAAACTAATTATATAATAGTAATAAATTTCTATATACTATCAAAATTTATATGTATAGATATATTTTATCCATATATCATATCATAATTTTAAATAGTTGATTTTTGGTCCATTTGGCTTGAGAAATACATTAATATATTTTAATATTTATCAAAATCAAAATTTTGTATTTTCCAAATGATATAAATGCAATCCCTATCTACTCTACCTTTTAGGCATCATGATACAATTTTATTGACCATCTTATAAGAAAATCCATTCATTTAATCCATCAGCAGATCATAGTGTCCTTAGAAATATTTTCAAATTGGAATGGGATGGTTTAGATATAATCGTATTGATGATTTCCCAATAATAATTATATTTACAAATCCAAAATTTTCATTTTTTTTATTCTACCTATTAAAAATCATTCTAAAGGATTATTAAATAAAAAATAAATATTTGAAATGTAATTATAATTTAGTATTTTAGTTGAATAACCATTATCTATCTATTCTTTCATCTAATGGGAAATGACACCATCTCCCGTGTGTACGGTAGACTACCACATCACCAATTCATGAAATTTTATTTTTATCACCACCAATCAAATATAGTTATAATGATATATTTTATTTTTGTATATATATATTAATGGTGAAATAATTATACTTAAGTAATGATAATGTATCATCACTTTTCATTTCTTTTCATCAATTGTAAAATGATAATATCATTCATGTGTACATGTCGATTACCATATCCATGAAATGAAGAAATTTAATTTTCAACATTATAAAATTAATTTTATATATCTTTGAGTCAATATGGTTTCATTTTGAGTCTTCAATTCATTAATTTTATAAAAATTACTAACACATTGTGTTATGGATAACTGTTTTTACCTAAAGATTATTTTCATAAAGAAAATTTCTCTTATATAAGACAATTGTTATCCTTACCATTATTTTTATTGTTTCATTTTATAATCTCTCTAAATCAAACTCATTTCATTACAAATCTAAAATTATATATCTTATGTAAATCCAAAAAATATTATAATTAATTGGATAAAGTGTTTTCTATTTTCAGACTCTGAATTATCTAAAATTAGGAATCAGAATTCTATTAAATTCAGATTTTAAATTCTCTGAAATTCAAATTCCTAGTTCTCTAAAATTCAGATTCTTATATCCTTGAAATTCATACTCCAAAATATCATAAATTCAGATAACATATTTTTTAAAATTTACACTCTGAATTCTTTGATATTCATAAATTCAATTTCCTGAAATTCGGATTCCGAATTCTCAGAAAATCAGACTCTGAATTCACTGAAATTAGGATTTCAAATTCTCAGAATTAAGACTCCAAATTCTCTCAGAATTTAGTCTCCAAATTCCTCATAATTTTGATTCTTAATTCCTTACAATGATGAATCTTAATTCTTTAGAATATAGACTCTGAATTCCTTATAATTTAGAATTTTAATTCCTCTGAATTCCATCTTTGAAATTCATATAATTCAGACTCCAAATTAATTAGAATTCTAACTCCAGAATCTATATAATTAGGATTCCAAATTATTAGTATAACATAATCTGAATGTCCGTGTCTTATAAACTATAAATGATTATTTTTTTAGACACTAAATTTAATTTTTTTTATAAATAAAAAAATAGATTTAGTTAAGAAACTTCATTTTCCAAACACATGTTATTATTATGAAATGATGTCGTGTAATATATTTCTAACTATCTGTTGGTTGAGGGACACGTATACATGTCCCTTCCAGATTCACAAAATATATTATCATTGGAGGAGTTAGTCGACCATTAGAGTTGTTCCTATAAATAATAGCTCATTTGAAATAGCTCAAACAGTTCCCCCAATCTATATATGACATGATATGATGTTATTTATAGAGTGAGAGACTCATGGTTTCTGTGCTCGGATCATTATGTTCAGCTTGATTTGGGTGACTCTGATTATTTCTGAGAACAATAGGGGGATTCTATGGATAGAAATACATAGGCGTCTACTACCTTAATGTTCGAGGGATTGTGGGGATAATAATACATATTTTGATATTTCTTTTGATTTCTTTCACTGGTGTGTGTAAGACATAAATTCTAGAAAGTAGAAATAAAGGGTACGTTATCCTTGGATGTTGGATACCATATTGTTGGGTAAAAATATTTTTTACTTGTTACTTGTTTTGGTTTCATGTTTCATTACTACTGTATTTTGATAAATGAAGAAATTATAACATTTTTATACATTCTTTTACTTTTTCATACTCTGATAAGTATAATACTATACATGTCAAGGACAAATCTTTTCATTATAAATATTATTTTTGTTTCATTTCCAGAACCATATTTCCTCAACCTATGAAAGTTTATTTTATTGATCCATTTTAAGAGTTTTTTAATTTACCAGGTTTAACTATGTTAAATAAAGGTATCCTTAAGGTTAAAAACTAAGGTTTTCAAACGTAAAATTCACCCCCTATAATTTAGCTTCTACATTCCTATTTTTATCCTACAATTGGTATTAGAGTAGGTATATGAAATACTAATACTCACTTATTTATTTTATTTAACACATTTTCCTTAACTATATTTACAAAATTTTTATATGAACATGATTTGGTAGAAATGATATTTTCTTATAGAATAGACGGTATGAATATTGGTTTTATTGAAAACCTTAATCCTATTAGATCACCAATTTTATATGGTAATGATTATGAGTATTGGAGAGATATAATGAAGTATTTTTTATTAATATTGGAGTATATAATTTCATTATTCTTAATAGAGATTACATAATTCCTGACAAGGAAGTAAAAACCAACACCAACCATGAAATGTCTGAATATAATCTAAATTAAATGGTATTAAATTCTTAGTTGTGTTCTATGACCAGGAATATATATATTCAAATTCCTTATTGTGAAGATACTATATGCATATTGAAGAAACACGAGGTTTCAATTTTTGGAACTTCAAAAGTGATAAAAACTAGAAGATCTATTTTGAGAGCTGAGTATCATGATTTTTTATTTCTTTATTGAGAAACCTTTCCCATAATACAATAATGATTTATGACCATTGTCAACAGTTTATAATCTATGTGACAGAAAGGCCTTGATGATGATGCTCTTATGGACCAGATAATTATTATCATTCCAAATTAATGGGAATAAAAAAGAACATCTTTTGTTTAGAATAGGAATGTTTCTTATATAACACATGATGAAGTTTTTGAACTCTTCTTCAACATGAATACAGAATGAAGAGTGAAGATGATATGAATAAGATGAATAATCAGAAAAGATGTGTTTCCATTACTTCCACTAAATCTAAGATTCTATAAGGGGTTATAAGATCCATGTCTATGAAAGTCATTATACTTTCTAAATCAAGTGAAAGTGATCATTCATAAAATTATCAAGAAAATCATACTAGAAGGATGATATAGATAGTGGGAAGGAATGAAATTCAATATATATATAAGAAGAAATAACGACAAGACAAGAAAGACTCGTAATTCACACGCTATGAATGTAAAAGGGCTGGACACAAAAGGCCATATAGTCCCATTATTAAAAAAATACAGGAAGGAAAATCAATTTAAGAGAAACAGAAATAAGTGTTACAAGACTAAGGAAAAGATTTTGTTGAAGTCATTTGATACTTGGAGTACTAGTTGTGGAGACTCTTCAGATGAATCTTAAGAGTATGAATCTTACAGACAGAAGAATCATAGCCTACTTGCCAAAATACCCATTTAAAATAATTATCTAATTGACAAGGTACACAATACTGAATCTATTACTAACATATCATTGAATTCAAATTATACTGACGTTAAATACTATAAATCATAAAAAGATGAATCTTCATCACCATAACATAATACTTTTCCTTCTTGTGATGAAGTGATTATGTTTTATAAATCCTTGAAAATATAAATTTAAAAAAAAGTTATAGAATGAAAATTCTAGAATATCAATTTTAACTAATGAAGTATCAGATCTTTATAAGGATCTAGATCAAAAAATTTCTAATTTTGAATGTGTTTCAAAAAATCCTTAAGCAAGTTAATTATTATAAGGATAAACATTATAAGGATATAGAAAATAATATTTCTATGAAAAATATTTAAGAGGATAATTCTAGTTTTGAAACTAATGATTTTTGGGAAAAAAATTTAGTTATTAAACTATATTCTGAAATATTTTTCCTTATGGAAATTTCTGTTCAACACTACGTCTAATAAGGAAAACACTGACAAGATGTATTTCTAAATTCTTCCGTTGAGGAATCATTCTGGATTTGTTTATACATATTCTAAACTAGTTTTTTGTAATAACTATTTTCTCCTAATGTGCTCCATTGTGCACTAAATGACAATGTGGTGTACAATGGGAAAACAATTGTTCATTAAACAAACCACAATCCTTAATATTTCATAATGCCAATTTTTCAAAGAAAATGTGGATTCCTAAAATCCTACTTTCTAAAATTTCTAGATTGAATAATTTTTGGATACTGAAATTATAACCCCTTTTATTTTTAGGAAAAAAATATATTATCAAAAAAAATACATGGTACATAGATAGTAGATATTCCTGATATATCACTGGTAATAAAAAAACAGTTCAAAATATTATTAAGAAAAAAGGTGGTAAAGTATCTTTCAGAGATAATGCTTAGTGAGAAATTGTCAGTATAGGTAACATTGTTATTTTGGAAAAAACATTAATTTAAAAAATTTTATTTGCAAGGGGTCATAAGCACAACCATATTATCAAAGTCAATTATGTGATGAATTTTACCTTGTAAATTTAAGGAATGAAAAAAATTTAGTACACAATTGCATGAAAGTGTTTATTCATTTTGTCTATAGGTATGAGAATGTATACAAAATAAAATTATATGATCTTAAGGGAAAAGATATACCTTGAATTAGTACATTGTAAGATCAATATTGGTTATAGAATAGAAGGTTATGACATTGTAACCATTTGAACTTATGAAAATTCATAATCAAAAGACTTTTTAAGGATATACCAGAGGATATATATTATTCTTTGAAAGTTGGTGATCCATGTCATTATGGAAAGCAATATAAATCTAGTTTTAAAAAAATAGTGAAGTATCCACTTTTGATGCATTACAGTTTGTGTATATGGATCTTTTTGGACCAACAAAAACTTGATGTATTAGAGGAAAATATTATGCATTTATCATAGTTGATGACTACACTAGATATACATGGCTCTATTTTTTAGAGAAAAAAATATGACACTTTATCTTATTTCATATTTTTTAAATCCCAAGTTAAAAATGAGAAGAACTTTCCATTGATATATATTTAGAGTAATCAAGTAGGATAATTTTAAAATTATGATTTTGATTCTTTTTTATGTAAGAAAGGCATTACTCATAACTTCTCAGCACCAAGAACTACTCAATAGAGTGGTGTTGTCGAAAGAAGAAATTGAATTATTCAATAGATAACTAGAACCATGTTGAGTGAATATTAAATTTCTATTCACTTTTGGGATGAAGTAGTTAGTACTGCCTGTTATACAATAAATTCAGTTTTGATCAGACCTTTTCATAACAAAACACCTTATGAATTGTTGAATGGTAGAAAACCTAGACATTCATACTTAAAAGAACCTGGTTTCAATGTATTAATATTGAATACTAATGATAACTTACAAAAGTTTTCACTGAATTGTGATGTTGGAATATTCCTAGGCTACTCCACAATTCCTATAGATTATATTGTTTTCAATATAAAAACACTTTACTGTTGAAGAAATAGTGCATGTTAAATTTGATGAAACTGATCCTTTTTCCTTTAAACAACCCCAACCTACATCTTAAGATATGTTTTTTAAATACTGAATTGAAAACCTTAATAAAAGATCCTTCTGATAAGGAAAATGTTCAAAAAATATTTCTGAATTTTTTACCCCACAATATTTCCAACCATTTGGTGATGAACTGGTTTTAAAAAACTCAAAACAATTTTTTCTTAACAATAATACCAATGATATTATCATTGGTGATATAAATCAACATGTAAGGACCTGAGGTACCTCATGATATGAAGTATAACATCTAGTATTCATTTCACAATTATAATAAAAAATAACTAATGAAGCATTAGGTGATTATTATTGGATTAAATACATGAATGATTAGCTAAATGAATTTGAAAAAAACATGGTTTTCACCTTTTTTTAAAGACCTAAAGAAACTACAGTATTTGGATTAAAATGGGTCTTCAGAAATAAATGTGAAGAAAATTGAATCATATTAAGAAATAATGTTAGATGTGTTATTAAAGGCTATAATCTACAAGAATTAATTCACTATAAAGAAACATATGCTCTAATAGCTATACATAAATCTATTCATATTCATATGACTTTGCAGCATTATTTAATTTCAAACATTTTCAAATGGTTGTAGTGTGTGATTTCTTTAACAGATATGTTCAAGAGGAAGTTTATGTTGAACACCCTCCATGTTTTGAAAACAGAAAACATCCTCAACATGTTTTTGAACATACCAATGTTATATATGGAATTAAACAACACCCTACATCCTAGTACAATAAAATTACATGATTATTATTACAAAACAATTATGTTAAGGGAACATCTAATCAAAATAATTTTATAAAGAATGATACGAAAATTTTTTTCATCGTTAAAATTTATATTGATGACATTATATGTGGTTAAAATCATAAATATTTAACTAATTTGTTTTTGATTTTAATAACATCGATGTTTGAAATGAGTATAACGGGTGAGTTAAAAAATTTCCTTGGTTTTAAAATTTCTCAAATAGAAGAAGAAAAAAATATATCTCAACATAAGTATATTCAATATATTATCAAAAAGTATTTATTTGACATAATGAAAATTATATTCATTCAAATCGATACCTCAATATCTCTTTTTCTTGATAAAGGTGGGAAGCCAGTAGATCAAACATCATTTAGAAGAAGGAGAGAATGTTTATTATACATGACAGTTATTCATCCAGATGTAATGATTTTAGTATTATTATGTGTTAGATATCAATCAAATCCAATGGAATCCCATTTACAGGTAGAGAAAATAATTTTTTTCTTATTTAAAGGGAACCATGGATTTAGTATTTTTATACTTCGAGAAAATATTTTGTTATAAAAACTTTTTTCGATGCTGATTTTCATGGATTTAGAATCAATAGGAAAAGTAAATCTAGTTATTTTGATTTATTATGAGATTCATTATTATATTGTTCTTTTAAAAGGCAACACTCAGTTTCACTATCCACTGTTGATGCAGAATATATACTAGCTGGATGTTGTTGTGCTCAAGTATTGGGGATGCAACACAAACTCCGATACTATGGAATTATTTTAACCAAAACATGGATATTATGTGATACAACTAGTTCCATTTTTCTAACAAAAAACCATGCACATCACTCCCATGAAAAACACATAGATATTAGTCTTAACTTTATTAGGGATCACATAGTTAAAGAAGATATCATCCTTCAGTTTACCAGAATGCAAGATCAACATGATTATATTTTTACAAAATATTTATCCTCAAATAGTTTAGAATACATTAAAAAAAAGTTATCAATGATCACAATAAGGTAATCTTCTATACTAACTTTTTGTTGAAACATATCTCCTTTCATTAAGAAACTCATTTTCATAGGGGGTCATTGATTAATAATTTTTTTTGTAATCAATTTTTTTCCTAATAAAAATTTTTCATAATTTTTTTTTCTTAATCAGTTTTTTTGTAATCATATTTTTCTTTTATTCAATTTTTCCATTAAAACATATTTTTTTCAGAACCAAAAATTCCAAAATCCAAAATTTTGCTTCAATAAGAATTTTTTTATAATTTAATGTTTATCAAGAAGAATTTTCCTCATTACATATAATTTTCCTAGAAATCTGGATGGTTTTTTTTTTATTTTATAATAAATAAATTTTTTAATTTGTCGGTATTTTCATCATGGTTTAAAGAAAAATTTTTGGATTTACTTTTCTTAAATCTCATGTTTTAACTTAAAAACCTAAAAAATAGGAACCTTCCAAAATCCTTATTCAGTTATCATCTCAACCATCAAATCATATCATTCTGGATTCAACTATTGGATCAATTTGGGATTATGAAGAGTCACTTCAACGCCTTAATAAAGGCACATATTCTTTGTCCCACATCGGTTTTCAATCCTTTGTTTGCTGAAGAACTTACTCCCCAATTAAGGGTCATTCAACATTTCTGATTTTTCATAACATCGAATGTCTTTGAAAGTGTCTCCTCAGAAGAAAATGTATTATGTCATGGAAATTTCACAATGGAAAATCTAAAAAGTAATGTTTGTTGATCTGAAGTAATTTTTAATGTATAATTCTCTCATTACAAAAAATATCATGTTGAGTGGTTGGGAGAGTATTTCTGTAGACAAATCAAAAGAATGATATTTAGTTAATACATAGATACTAGTTGAGTTCTATGAGTGTGTTTTTTTAATGAATGTGGGAGAGATAAATTATTGTTCAGAAGTTATGGGAAAACCTATTCTCTTTCTTTCAAAAAGGAAGCTTGTATCATTTAAAAATAATACGAAGGAGAATCCATATTATATACCCACAAACTACCATATGAATCAAGAATTTTTGTGAAGTAGAAGGAATTATAATGTCTATGACTCAAAGGATTCAAAACATCAAGGTAAATCATCTATCAAAAAACATTAGGTAGTTAGAAATATTGTTTCAGGGATTCATAATTCTGAGAAAAGGGGATAAGGACAACTTAAAGAAAAGTGATATTTTCTTTGATTTAATGGTGAACTAGAGGAAGATAAATTTAGTGGATTATATATTTTTAACAATCACAAATACAAAAATGGCATCCTTAAATCGTAAATCATTATGTATCCGGCAATCATATCCATGATTGTTGTCTTATGCCTAGAATTGATAAAAATCACATGTAGTTCAAATACCATATTTTTCAAAGACATGTTGCTCTGTGATGATACATTGAGGAGTATAAATTATGGATTCAATGACAAATATTAAAAAATTTATGACATATCTGAAGGTGAAATTGAAGCCTCATCCTAGAAGACAGAAGTATCAAAGACTTCCAATAGTGGTCAAAAGAAGAGAAAGATGAACAAACCGATAGTCATTGAATGACCTCAATCCAGGAAACTCATTCAGCTATCCCATAGATTAAAAAACAATAAAAACCTATCCAAATGTATTCATTGAAATGTGGATGGATGATAAGAAGAACAAGGAGGAAGAAGAACCAATATTTGGTCTCGATCCTACTGAGGAAAAAGAACAGAAAATTAATGGTGTTGAGGAATTTTAAAGGAAGGGAAAGAAAAAGAAGGAAAGGAATAATTTTTCCAAGGCTTAATTAGTTCAGGTTCTTCTTAATGACAAATAGAATGATTCCAAACATATTTAGGTACCAAAATCTTTTCACAAAAAACCAGAACCAGTAGAGACTTAGAGAAAGAAGATGGTAATTATAGAACCTGAAGAAGAATAAATTGTTCATGAAGAGGAAGTGGAAAAAATAATAAGTTGAAGAATGTTATGACACTAATGATATGATAAAAAAAATCATGTATATCATTATAAGGATTGTCCTTCAGATAAATTGTCGATCAAGACTTCTCTGATGATTCAACCAAAATTCATTCACTTGGAAAAGAGGATGAAGATCAGGAAGTGGTTTTTAAACCTTCTGATGTTGAGAGAAGTAATCATGACTTCATTCATCTAGATGATCTTAATAAAGATTATAAGAAGGAAGAAGTTGATGAATATAGAATCGTTCAAGTATTAGATAGTGAGAATGAATCACAAAAATCTACGGAAACTATTCCTAGATCTGATAAAGAAAAATAGGTGATAGTCAATACACCTCAAAAGGATTCGGTGGTTAAGAAGAATGATGCTCCTATTTAATCAAAGAGGAACGAAGCTACGGTTGGAAAAGAATTTTCACCTTAAATAGAATCAGATTCGGGATTTTCATCATTGGGTTAGGAATTTGAGGTTCAGTCGATGAAGAAGTTAGTAAACACAATTCCCATGATTACTAGTATTTATTCGAGGTGCTAGTTTCTTCAACAATCATTCAATAAAAAGAATTATTCTCAATTCATGTAAATGAGAATATTCATAAAGCTTGAGTAAAACATCAAATATTTCTTTATTGTTTATGATTCCCACTAAATGTATTGAATGTAAATCACTATGTGTTCTATAAAGACAATTGAATATCTATGAATCCGTGATGGATTTCAAGAGTCTGTGAAAGATTATTTTTGTAGACTAAATAAGAGGTTGAATGAGTATACAAAAAGTATTTTAGAAAATATGAACAAAAAACTAGCATCCTATAAGTAGGAAGTAAAAGATATTAATGGGAAGCTCAATTATGTTTCCATGAATTTGAAGAGGAGAGAGATCAAAGAATTGTGTTCGATGAAAATTTTAGTAAGCAAGAAGAGGTTTTGATGTCTCAGGTGGAAATCCTATAGTATCAGGATGAATAGATAAATGATCTAGAGTAGAAAAATCAGGATCATGAATAGCTACTCAATCACTTTGAAGATGATCATAAGGATCATAAGAAGATGAATAACATCGTGATGATATTCATGCCATGGGAGAAAGAATGATGAATTTTTCCAAATCCGTTATTTTGATGTATTTTATATGTTTCAATTGTTTCAACATTAGTGAAAAACTCTTATTGTGATTCATTTTTTTTGAAGTATACACTTACTGTCTTTCGGGTACCATATTTTTTTTTCCATTCTCATTATTTCATTTGGAAATCACAAATGGGGAGAATGTAATGACCAAAAAAGTACTACATAAATAAGAGAATGTATTATATTAGGGGAGTCTATCTAAGGGGGAGATTACTCAAAAAAATAATTCCTTATTAAAGAAAAATAAAAATCTCTTTAGTGAATTAAAAAATATGATCATTGGGGATTTAAAAACCTAAGGGGGTGTTAAAAATATTCCTCATAATTCATAAGTAAAAGGAGATAGGTTTTTATTTTATGTTTATAAAGAAAAATCATTAGTCCTTGTATTATTTTTCATAATGATGCTTCTGCTTTCCAAAAAAATAGGATATTGTTGAGTAAATAAGGATTATTTAAGACATTTCCATTCCTCTATGTTTTGAAAATCACAAACACATTATATTAGAGAAAATTGTTTCTCCCTATGGCCTATTTTCATAGTGGAAATTTCACTTCTCTAGGGTTATTTTAATCCTTACTTTGGTTTTCACTGTTTCATTTTTTTATCTCTCTAAATAAAACTCCTTTTATTATTATGTCTATAATTCATATTCTTATGTAAAAACTATGATTCTTATACTTCAATGGATATATAATGTTCTATTTTTAGACTCTGAATTCTCTGAAATTTAGAAACAAAATTCTCTGATATTTAGATTCCTAATTCTATGAAATTCATATACTGAATTCTCTAAAATTCAGATTTTGATTTCTCTGAAAATTAGTGTCAGAATTTTATGAAATTCAGAATCATAATTTTCTGAAATTAAAATTCAAAATTATCTGAAATTATGATTATGAATTTTCTGAAATTCAGAATTCGAATACTTGGAAATTTAGATTCATACTTTTCTGAAATTCAGACTCTGAATTCTCTCAAAATTTATGCTCTGAATTCCTCAGAATTGAGAATTCAAATCCATAGAATTCAGACTCCAAATTCCATAGAAATCTGACTATGAATTCCTTATAATTCATACTCTGAATTACTCAAAATTTTGACTTATAATTCCTCATAATTCAGACTCATAATTCATCATAATTCTGGATCTGAATTCATTAGAATTACGACACCAAATTCCCCGGAATTCACAATTATAATTTCTCATTCAAACTCTGAATTCCATGGAATTCATATTCCAAATTCTTTATAAAACAGAATCTTAATGTCCATGTCTTATAAAATCTGAATTTTAATTTATTTTTAATCGAAGCTCTATTTTTTCTTAGAATCTGAAAAATAGATTTTGTTATGAGTCTACATTTTCCAAACACAAGTTATTGTTTTGAAATGGTATCATTTTATCTATTTATAACTAAATGTTGGATGAAGGACACATGTAGATATCCCTCCAATATTTAAATAAAAAAACACCATTGTAGGAGGTGTTCGATCGTTGGAGTGGTGCCTATAAAAAGGAGCTCATTTGAATAAGCTCATAATTGTTCCATTAATCTAGAGATTACATGTCATAAAGTTATTTATACAGAGAGACTCTCATGCTTTGTTCACTCTTAACATCATCTACATATTTCTTCGTGTGACTTTGATTGTTGTTGAGTAGAATCGAGGGATTCTGGGGATATGAAGATAGAGGTTCCAACTACTTAAAAGTTTGAGGGTTTGTGTGGAAAGCAAGATAGATTCTGATAATTCTTTTGATGTCTTACCCTGGTTTGAGGAAGATAGACTTTCTTGTAATTATAAATCAATGGACCTTTATCCATGGTTGTTGGGTACCCTATTTTTTGGGTTAAAATATTTTCAACTAGTTACTTGTTATTGTTTCATGTTTTATTTCCACTGTATTTTAATAAATGTTGAAAGTGTAACTTTCTTATATTTTCTTGTACATTTTCATACTCTGATAAAAAAAATTCTATATGCTTTATGGTAAAATATTTTCCATGTAAACATTCTGTATGTTTCCTTTCCAAAACCATATTTCACGAACCAAATGATGATTGTTTCATAGAACTATTATTAGGGTTCTTGAATTACCTTGTTTAATTTTGTGAAACATAGTTTTCCTTTTGGATAAAAATGAATTCTTTTAATCATAAAATTCACACCTCTGGTAATTGAAGATCTACATAAAAATTTTGATCCTACATATATAGGATCCTTTAAATAGAATATATGATACTTATGATATAATTATTATGTTGGATGGACTAAATAATAATTTACTTTTTTCTTTCATGTTCATTGAAATACTAAATCATTTCCCATGAGATTGTACTTCATATTATCTCCTTGAGTGTAACCATTTTCATTTTTACCAACCATCATTAATATATGATTTTGATATTAAAATTATTAATTAATTAGTATAATTATATAATAATTATCATTTTGAATATGATTTAGCAATGATATCATTCGTAAAAGTCATACAACAAATACCTTTTAAGATATATACTGTGAATATTCTCGAAAAGAACCATGTGACGAGAATAAATGATGTAATAGTATATTAAATTATAATAAAAAATAAAATTAATAAAAAAAAATACTATTTTTAATGAAGAAAAGAATTAAAAAAATTTCTATTTTAGGGTGGTAGTTAATGTGTGTAATGAGGTAAACTCGATATAATGGACACATTAACATAAAACCCTCATTTAAACTGTTTAAAAAAGTTATTATATATATACATTTATCCCCACAGATATTCATAAATAAAATTTAAATATGTATTTATTTTTTTAGAAAATAATTTTAATAAATTTTAAAAAAAATATATCCATTCAATTGTTTTGAAATAGAATTTTTTACTTATTTTATTCATATAATTCTGATAAAAAATGTAAAAATGAATGTTCTATTTTAACAGAAAAAACATGACCGGTCTTCTCATGAATAAATATGTTATTTTTATAATGATATAACTTAATATATATCAAATTTACATCAAATAACTACCCTCAACTATTTTTTTCATTATTTTAAAAAAATGTATTGAAAATAATGGAAATCTCAATATACAAAATGGATTTCCTACGGGTGAAAGAAATATTTTTATAAGTATGATGATTTAAAAGAATGTTTTCGTGGATTATAATTATTATGTGGTTCATAATAATTTTTAATGATGTTGGGTTGTCGCAATATAGATCATGAGGATGGTAGAGCACTGTATAGATCCCAAATTCAATGGTGTAATGGGAAGGAGTTGACCAGTTATATGTTTCTTATTGGAGATAAGGAAAATTTAATGAGTAGGTTTTCTTAATTGTATCAGTGAATGTAAAATTTATATGAAATTATTTCCATAGTTAACTACATTATTTATCTATTCTTTCTATTGGTAATTGTCTAATTCAATAATATTCGCCATGGAAATTTAATGATCATATGTTTAAATCAATGTGACTGGTAATTATCAATGGTTAAATTTATATCTTTTTGAAAATTTTGTTATATGTTTTCATGATTACCGTGAAACATTTATGAGTTTTATTTTTATATTTAATTAATTTGATATTTTTTAGGAATTTTATTTATAGTGAATTCTATTTTTTAGGTATTAGTATAAATATTTTAAGAAAAGTATTTTTATAATGGGAAATTTTATTATGACTCATAGAACAATGGTATCATTCATTAATTATAAAGTCCCTTAGTGATATTTTTAGGTTCATACCAAGGATTCAAATGATTTTCAATGTGTTTTGTGGATGAATAATGAAAAGGGATAGATCAATATAATCATTTTGAAGATTTTAATTAAAACCTACATTATATCATTTATGTTTTATGTTTTTGAATAAATTGATACAGAGGGAAAATGACCTCATTATGATATTATTTATATAATTTTTATAAGATAATTATATAAAGGTATATAAATAAATGTTATTTAGGAGTTTACTAAAATTAAATATTTCATTATGTAACACTGATAGTTTTTTTATAGTCATGTCCTTATATTAAGCTTTTTGAAATGGTTTGAGATAAATCTATGCTTATCTTGGATTTTATATATTTGTATGAGAGAATGGTTCGGTCATTTAAGGGGATTGGTGAAATATTTTTTTGCATTATGATAAGATAACATTATTGAATTATTATTTATATGGTTATGGGGTTGTCATATTATCTAAAAAAACTCATCAATTTGGAAAATAAGATATTTTTGTTGTTATCCGAATAAATACATCACTATGTCGATTATAGAAAGTTGAATATGTAGTGGAATAGATGAACTATTGGGTATTCACCTAATAAAATGTTCATTGAGTACCAACATAATCGTGACACTAGTGCATAGTGAGTGGTTTTATTAATTTTATCATTGTTATATACTCTAATGGGATATTCTCAGATTAATTCAAATTATCCATTTTACAAATTATAAATAATTTGAATAAATTTTATTAGAAGGATTTGTGAGGTTATAATATATAATAAGAATATAAATAAGGATAACCAGGATGAAAATGAAGAAGATAAAGGTTAATCCAATTATATCATAATTGAATCAAATATATCATATGTTTCAATTAATGAGTCATTAGATAAGATATATTAGGATTTAATTTTCATTGGATAGTATATTAACCATTTTGGAATTACAATTTGTTTAATTAAAGCACAATTAAAATTAATTTGTGAATGGTACATCTCTAGATTCTTTAAGAAAAATAATGTTCTTGACACAAACTTCATAATCATATTTAAATTATTAAGGTAGATGATTCATTATAAAGAATATTCATATCCATTTATATCTTATGTACAACCTGAAAACATTTTATATATATTCACATATTAAATTAATATTAAAAAGTTTATTTAATTGGTTAATGAAACCGTCCATGACATTAGAATATATTTTTCTAAATTATTGTACAATGTTTGGTAGCATTATCCACACAAAAAAAATAATCTAAAACATTTCATGTCATGGTAGATGAATATAATTACAATATTTTTATAATAAATAAGCCACCAGTAAATAAAAAATATTTTATAAAATTTAAATCCACACAAAATTGGTTTTATAATACATATATTTTTTACCATGTCTTTTTCAATAAAAATAGTTTTCATCAATTAAATATTCCTGTTTAATAAAAAAAATTTAAAAATTTAAAAATTTAATTTTTTTAAAAAAATAAATAAAATTTTCAATTTGTAATTTCAATACTAGTTTAGGATGATTTTTTGAATTTTCTAAAAAAAATTTCTTAATATGGATATAGAAAATGTAGTTTTTTTGAAAAATAATGTTTTAGAACGTTATCAATAAATATAAATAAATATATGTTCATTAATAATTCCGTAATGGTTTAATAAAGTGGAAAATTTTATCATTTAAATTATTTTTCATAAAATAGAAAACCAATTTTAAATTATTATAACTTTAGTAACATTCTATTCTAATTTAAAATTAGTTTAATTATGTTTAATTTAATTAAAAAATTTACTAATTTAAAATTACGATCTCTAATATTTTGAAGGGGAAATTATTTATTCACTAAATAATTAAAGAAAATTGTTTTTAAAATATATAATATATTAAAAATAAACTTCAAATAAATTTTATTTATTAAAATATGGTCATTCTAAAACTATAATTATACAACATGTGAATTAATAGTGAAATTAAAATCTATTAACCTTACAAAAGATACAAGAAAAAACTAAATTCATATATTAATTCAATATATTAAAAATAATTAATAAAATTATTTCTAATTTGGTCTTTATTACTAAATAAAATAGTATAAAAATGAGTTTCCATACTAAAAGGGGGATTGTTAAAAGGATCTTTAATAAGAATAATATAACTAATTTAAAAAAGCATGCCTCTTAACGGATGGATGGGAATTTAATCAACTAACCCACTATAAATTTGTATATGTTTGGTTCCTTTTACCATTAAATTTCTTTAATTGGGTATTAAATTTTTTAACATTTATCATTATTTTGATACATTCAACATAATTCATATTTAATTAAATTTAATATTATTTCAACAAGTATATTTTAATTTTAGACATATTTATATTTTATTCTGATAAGTTGTTATTTTTTATTTTCATTTTTTTAATTATTACCAAAACAGATGGCCTTCTGCACAACCCAGTTTGGCTAAACCTACAACCAGTTTTAGAGGGACATTATGGTCATTCATTAAATCCACAACCATAGAATCTTGAATCTGATGCTATAAATTATTCAATTAACATGATTATAAGAAATAAAATACTGAATAACTAAATAGTTTCTGATTTTTGGAAAATAAATTTAATTCGTAATTACCATTTTAAATTGGAAAAAAACAAAAATGAAAAATAACACATATCAAATATAATTCTCAGCATTCTAAAACACATATCAAGAAATCATTTTCACAATATAGTTAAAGGAAACAATAAAATTGTGATATCTAATTCTTAGTAAGGGTTTAATACAATATAATAAAAAAATAATCAATATGAAATGGTAAATATATAAGAACATACATTCCTTGTAATCAATTTACTAATAATGAAATGCATCAATAGATTATGTCATAGTTAAAATCCTATAAATAATTACCAAATAAATGAAGTAAATGCTTAATTGTTTTAATTCATGCTTCCTACAAAAAAGAAACCATCAACATCATGATCATTAAAAATATGGATTAAAACATACTTGGTAAAAAAATATTATATTTAGAGAAACATAACTCTACAATTAATATCATTCACCAGGTGGTTTAATAAATACTAGTTACAAAAATGAAGAGTTTTTCCAACTAAATTCATCTAGTGGGACTAATGTTGCATTGAAGGGCTTGAATTAATAGTTCCCAAACCTGTTTCCTCCATGTAAAAATAATTTGTAATATATAAAATAATTGTTTTATAATATAAAATAATGTTCAATATCAAGTATCTTTATTGTGTAAAGGATATAGGGGTATCAATATTTCCCCATTGAATAAAATTAATTTCAATGTAAAAACATTATGAAAAAAGGTATATGGTTTAATAAAAAATATAATCCACCATAAATTAATATGCATATCATAATAAAATATAATATCAATTTAAAATTATTATGATGAAATTATTTTTTAAGAAAATGTTAACAATCAAAAAAGAAAGTGAGTTTTCCAGATTACTTTTAGTCATTGATATGTTTTTTTAAAACCCCCTGGATTGGATTAATCAAAGTAAAATACTAAATACCAAGTATATATAATTATTTATTATATAAAATATAAAAAACTTACATAGATACACCCTAATAAATAATTAATTTATGATTCTGACATTTATATCACAAATGTTAGATATGAGATGAAAATCACTTACTATGAGTCTGACTGGTCGTCTGTGTCTCAGTCTACATGAATAATAAACTGTTGTTACTTATTTAAATATTTAAGATAGATTTTAAATTTTATTATATGTTTTTATTATCCAATTTACATGTAACATAAAATTCTGTAATTAATTAAATTAATGTTGGGTGTTTTTTCAATATTCAATTACTTTGTAAAAAATGACATTAGTAGGATGAAAATTGACAAAGGGGATATTATTTAAAAGTTTCCTAAATAATAATCATGGAATAAGAATCATATTTATACATAAATAACATATTTGAACATAGTTTCTTATGTTGGTTATGGAAAATTTACTAAAATTGAAATCATTGAGAAGGTATGTCACACATACACATGAGTAATATATCCATTTTGTAATGATCTTTATGGAATGATAGTATATAATATTATTCATTAAATAATTATAATTATATATTAAATTAAATATTACTTACTAATATATAATTTGATATATAATTATTGTGATCAAAATGGAATCTCATCACTTTGAGGAGGTTGTAGTATGCACATCCACGAACAAAATTGTCATTTTTCTGTGTGGGAAAGGGTTATAAAGAAAAAAACATATTATATTACCAAAAAGGTAATTATCTAAATAGTAGAATAATTATTTCATTTATATCATATATAAATTTATTCATTATATATATATTCATTTTATATATATATTGCTTAATCTGTTATATTTAGTGTAATGAAAATGGAAAAAACCTTTGATAGAGATGGTATGTCATATGTCTGTATCAACATTGATTAATTTTTCATATTGAAAAACATAACTTAAATTATATATATGTATATGATAATGAAAATATAATTTTTCTATCATATATATCTCTTATATTTATTAAACCTATCCATAATACAATCCATTTATGTGTGAATAAGCTATATCTCTTGGTGGATGCGGTATTCTGTTTGTTCATAAACAATGTTATTATATTCTCATAGAATTGAAAAATTGAAAGGTTGTGTTATAAAATAGTTTAAGTGGAATGTAATTTTATAAAATATAAGATAATTAATATTAAAAATATAAATTTATCATTATTAAAATATTGAATGGTGGTAATGGAATAATGGACGTCATCTGTTCACGTGGTTGTATTTCAATGTACACACGAATGATTATCTTGTATCCCATTTGAGGGGAATGTTTATGAGTTTAGGTTGTACCCTTACTATATAAAAATCAGTTTATTTTGAATAATATGATATTATATAAATAATATATAATTATAATTTAAGGAGTTGATAATGAAATAAAACTAAAGTGTTTGTTCAAGAATGTTTCCTCTTCTTAAGATAACTCCTTTTGGTGTATCCCAAAATCCTTCCATGGATGGATTTATGCCAAATGTATAGAATATAATTTTAGGTGATGGAATGTATTGTTTTTATTTGGGATGTTTTTAGATAATAAAAATGACATTAGATGTGTGAGAAAATGAGAAGTGTGGGTCCCCTTTTTAGTGGGAGTTAGTGGCATTATTGTAAATATAAAGAGGTAAACACAATAGAGAGGCCCCCCTTACATCATGTAAAACTAATAATGATATAAATTGAATAATATTTGATATATGGTATAAATAATTCCATATAATTGGTTCTTGAAATGTTTATATGTCTTTTTTCCAATTAAATATCCTGATTAGCCTCTAAGTAAACTCATTTTCACCTTAATCGCAGTAATTAAAGTTAATTTCCATAACTAATATTTTTGTTCAAAATATATTATATAAAATTATAAAAAATAAATTATTCATATTAAAAATATGGAATATGTTTTTTTAAAATTTAAATTTAATTTTGATAGAATATCATTTAAAATTAATCTCCGATAAATGATGGGAAATATGGTTTTTAATTTGAAAATGTTCAAAATATTACAATGTTTTTATATAAAAATATATATAAAAAAGAAACTAAAGAATTAAATTGGATTATATTATCTAAAATATAAGTAACTATTCTATATATAATATTAATTATATAATTTAGAGTTATATTTTTTCTAGATGAAATGTATGTTTTCAATTGAAATTCAGTATTTTCACTATTCATAAAAATATGAATGTTCTCAGAAAAATACAAAAAATTAACCAAAGGAAAATTTTGATATTTCACTTTAAAAACTGAAATTTATTTTTTCATATTATGTTTTTAAATTTGGTAAAATTTATTTTCAAATCAATTCTTCCATTAAAAGGCTTAAAAACATTTGTTATACAAATATATCATTTTATGGAGAAAAATATGATTTATTGGTATCATATTTATTATTAATATAATATAGTTATATATATAATATAATTCAATATTAGTAACGAATTTAATTTCATTGTAAAAATATTCCTTTGTTTTATAATAATAGTTTATATAAAAACATTTAATTTATATTAAATTGGATTTTAACATTTACATATAATAATTGGGTCACAGTGAATTATATAAACATATGTAAATTATATTTTCCAAATATTGTTAAAATTGTTCATACATTTTATAAAAACAACATGATTATAACAATTATATTAAATAATAATATTTATTGTGTATTTTATATTGGTAAAACGCATTCTTCTGTGTAATGAAAGTTATCGAAGGAACACTATATGACGTTTAATACATGCCAATATAGTCCTTTGTGCAACATAAGCTAATATCATTTTTTTCACTATAATCATAAGATGGATTTTCATTTAATGAAATCTTGAAAAAAATATCTACTCTAAAAGAAAAATATTATAATTTCATTGGGTGTTATACAACCCCTATTGAAGATCCATAACTCATAGCCTAAATAAATACTAAGAGGAAAATAGTGAATTATAGTAGTGTGATGGCCCATGAATAAGGCCAAATATGTGAACCTAGAGGAGTACCATTTTCGAAATGGTTTCTCGCTTGGCCAACAGGCCCTGTGTTTTTTGTATTTAATCTGAACCTAGGGTCGGTACCCCATAATTGGTATACCACTCTCTGACCACAACTTCAGTTTGATGTGGGAAAATGGTTTTTAATATAAATATTCATCTATTTTAATCTAAAAATTCAATTATACTTTATCATATCCAACCAATATCTCTTCTTATATCCCTTATATTTCTGGTCTCCCAAGAACTATTATTTTTACAACGCATGTTTATCCTTCTTTATATCTAATTTATCTTCCTCGTAGTCCTTCGAGCTCTAGTACACCCGCGTGTGACACAACATGTCAGTTTAATGTAACCATAATATTTTTATCATCCCTAACTAGTGGAACCTATTCAGTCTTACTTTTTGATATTAGTGGTTACACTGATTTTTTATTACTTCTGTTATCATTAATCATGTTTTACTAATAATATTTTGATCTTCTTTTTCCCCTCTATTTATGCATCCCTATTTTGAAGTATCTATTGGATGCCCGATTATTCATAGTTTCTAAATACCATTGGTTGGATAAGAGTAACCATTGGTAAATAGAAATAGTGGGTGGTGATTATCCATTGAAAATTACCAGTGGCAGGTTAGTGACAAACCACTAGATTCCAGTGGTGAGTTATTTTACTCATCGTTGATCATGTATGGTTAGTCCTTTTACCCATTGTTTGGTATTAATGGTGGTTAATCTTTTATCCAATATTTATATCCAATTTTATGTGTGATTCCCGGGGAGTATCATTTACTAACTCCAATAAGATCTCACTTCTCTTTTTATGTGCTGCTATAATAGTGGTGTTATTAAATAAGTTCTATATTTTTATATTATAATTTTTATGATATTTTTTAGTCTTTTTTATATAGATATTCATAATGGGTTTTATTTATAGAGGTTCATTTAATAATTGAAGTATAATATTCTTCAATTAATTCTAATATTTGTAAAGTTTAATTTTTTTTGAATAATAATTGTTTTGAATTCATGATTTTAAATATCACCCTTCTATTTTGAAATTATATTCAATGATCCACAATTTTACATCTCATGTTGTAGGTGATGAGCCACCATTGGTTTTATGAATGAGTCAGTTATGAGTTACAGATGGATTTTCAATGTCACAAAATTTTTAATTAATATCGTGTTTATTTTGGTTGTACTATAGCATGAATTTTGTTTTAGTTTGAACATTTTAATTTTTCATGAAATTTAAATAGAATTTTTTTTTGTGGTGGTTCATGAGGAAGCACCCTTTATTTGTAGTGGTATGTCATTAACCTAGGGTATTTATATTCAATGGAAAAACTTTGATCCACTATCAGTTCAAGTATATTTTTTTTCTAAACTTTTATTTTATATTTCAATAAATGATCGTAACACAAAATGACTTTGTTAAATGTATTAAAATTTTATTATGATATATAAATATATATTTTGTGGAAAATAATTTTATCATCATATTAGGAACTATCATATATGATGTTTGATGTTATAGCCATTTTATGATTTTTTTTTTCATTTTTTCATATATGTAAAATTTATGATTTCAATTTTTATTTGAATTTATTAATAATCATAAATTGATTAAAATTATTATACATAAAATATTCTATGTTTTATTTAATATTTCCTCATGAAATATTAATCCTGACTATTTTTTGTTATTAGTGTTACATTATTAGATAAAATGTAACATTCATATTTTAATATTGATATATAATAACAAGTGTTGTTTAGAAACTATTTAATGATATGCTCTTAGAGGATCCTTCTTTAATGATCAGGTTCTTACCTTCAAGGATTGAAAACATTGTACTAATATGGATATTTCATTCCATGATTATATGATGATAGAATTTATCCTTCTTTATAATTGGTCTATAAACTTCTCAGCTAATATTTTATATATGTGATTACTAGTTCTTTGTGGCTTTCATCTTCCACCACTAGAGAAATCAATGAAATTATATGACATTGAATTTCTAAATCATTTCCTTAGTTGTAATCTTGATTTTATTATTTCTTGGATGTAATTATTCTTACCATAAATTTTTCATCAAGAGTTTTATTTATTATTATACAATTAAAAATAATTTATTCAGTTATTCATACTATTTAAAAAATGGTTGGGTTATTCTCCCAGAAAAATGATGGTTGGTTATGTCTACTATAAAAATTAGTGGATATACCACAAGGTGTGAAAAATGGATGTTTTTATTTGTATGTAATTGAGTTTTTACTCACATTCAATATTGGGGATATAGTAAATACTAGTTTCCTCACATATTAGAGAATATTGATGAGTGGACTAGAATCTTGGTGATATAAAACTCTCTAAAAATTTCATGCATTTTCTATTTTACTTCCTTCACACTATATCAATATTCTAACTCTGATATATTTTTTAATATTTCTAAAAGGATATTTAAACGACCATTTAGTAACTTCTACCTTACAAAGGGACATAAAATTTGGTACAATAAGATGATAATTTATTATTATTTTGTGTCAGTTGTTTCATTATATGTTTTTAAACAAACCTTTATCATAAATGTAGAAGTGTACAGAAAATTTACAGTTAATAATTATGGTATATGTAGATATTAATATGTTTAATCCAATTTGGTAACCAAAAGGAAATGATTGTAAATATTGTTTTAGATGTAAATAATGATGTAATTTCATAAAAATATATGTCTTTATTATTAGGACATAATTTAAAAACCCTTTTAACTACCAGATGTAGATATAGAAACACTCACTAAAAATGTTGTTTCAAAATTTATTTTAAATAACAATGTTATGAGTTACTAATACTACTCCCTATTTTTAAATACTCTTTGTTATATGTCAAACTATAACAAATCATTTTATATCTAGAGTGTAGATACCCGAAGCTTATCATACATGGACATTACAATACTTTTTCGGAATACTTAGTACATAACAAAAACACACACACAAGGATCGTAATAGTTTAGTGTCCTTGGAAACTCGGAACGTAATCTTCTAATCGTGGTGAAAGATCTTCAATATCTCCCATAAAGATCTTCCCTTTATTTACCTAAGAACCTTTCTTTCTATCCTGGGGAAAAGAAAACATAAACGGGTGAGATCAAATGCTCAGTAAGGGTAAACAAAAGAAATATCAATCACATCATATACATAAGAACATAGCTTTTTGAAATCTTAACCTGCAAAAGAGCTCATAATATCATAACATGGGATAAATCATAGAAGTGAAAATGAGATTCCCATAATCATAACATGAAACTTGAAACTTTGTGGCATGCACACATAATCATAGAAAATCATTTCTTGTTAGTCATGACTCATTGCCAAGACTATCTTAGTGGACAAAGTCCCTTTCTGAACCGAGTTCACTCCTCGTTTCAGTCCTGTATCACTGAACCGAAATAACCTTCCGTTCCAGCCATGTCTATCTCATGAGATATAAAGTCTTTACCCAATGCATTGGAGGGAGATATAGGTCCCACCCATCTTATAATGAATCCTTTCTTATGTGTGCCACATAATCATAAAACATACTTCATCGCATAACACAAGTAACAAAAATGGGATTCTTGAAACATCATGACATCATAAATCAATTCATATAAGATAAAGGAATTCATAAAAATAATTCCATCACAACATGATCAAATCAATGTAATAATAGGGATAAAAATATAACCCTTTATTATCTTAGATGGAAAATAATTTTGATAAAACACTTGAACTCCATTCTTGAGGAAAATATCCTTTCTTCTTCAAAAACATTTTTCCTTTCATAACATGTCATACAACATTAAAACAAAAGGAGTTGATTAAAAATAAACTTGAAAACTTTTAAAGGAAGCTTCTTTGAAGTAATGTTTTAAAAATCCATTCATGCCGTATAAGTTAAAAAAACATTCTTCGTACTTTTGTCGGAAAAGTCAAAAAGTACCTCGTACGGAAAAACGACAAAAGATTCCTTTCATATTCTTTACTAAAAACTCACCTAAGGGTAAAATTGGATTTAAACTATTGAAAGTGGATGGAAACAATATTAAATATTGAGGGAACATGGATGTGGATGATAAAATACACCCCAGTAAATACTTACGAATAAACAATCTCGGATAAAAATGAGATTGTGATATTTTCCCTTACCTTAGGTCCGATTTGCTTTGTTCGTGTCCGAAGCTCCTGTATAATGGTTTAAATAATGTTATTGACTTATTCCAGAATCATACATATTGATATGATATCATATATGGTCATATTATTAGCTTCTTTTTAGTAATATTTCATTGTTACTTGTTACTCGGGTCTTTATAACTTTTTGTTCTTATGCGTGTTTTGTCGAATAAATTCTTATTCTTATCTTTAGGTTATAGATAATTCATTTACAGAATGGTATTAGTGTATTATATACCATATTCATTCATTCAATTCACTTATATAATCATTATGAAATGAAGATCATGTAGAACGAGTCGCATCACATCGTGGAGACAGTATTCCGTACGTACGCACGAGTGATGATATCGTTCCTATGATTGTATTGGAGTATATATATATTATTTCAGTATCAATATTACTTCATAATAATCATATATAGTTACTCATTACACGATTATACCCATCCTTGTAAGGTGATGGTGGAAAATAGATTACACCACGGCGTGGAGACGGTATTCCGTACGTACGCACGCGCGGTGATTTCATTTTTCCGTAGGATGGATAGAAGGTGAATTAGGGTTGTTTCATATTTATAATAACATATCAGTATGTAAGTAATACTGATGTTATTACTTTATCATGAAACAACTAAAGAAGAATAAGTTGAAGAAGAAAGAAATTGAAAAGATCGGTAATGGATATTACCTCTTCTTTGGAACGCCTCTTTGAATCCTCCACTTAGGGAACTAAGATTGGTCTTTGAAGAAGACCATGACATCTAGGATTATTCTAGGGAAGTGGAGAGGAGAAAATGGCAGGGGTTGGCCGAGCTTGAGTGCTCAATTTGGTGTGAGGAGGAGGGGGAGGAGGTGCCCTTTTATAAGGGAGGAGAGGGGCACCTTAGGAATATCTCAAAATATTATTTTATATTAAAGTCAAAATCGGTTTATAATGGTTCCAAAGGGTCTTATTTCGAAGCTAAAGTGGGGATGGGTCGAAATCCTATCAACCAATAAGATTTAGACAAGTTTAGGGTATTATTTTAACCTTATCAATTAGATTTAACTCTAAGTTAAATAATTTAACTTTTACCGTGTCTTTTTGTTTTATTACACTATATGGTTAATACACTTACTATAACATTCCAAAAGAACCCCAAATTGTTTATTATTAATATATATATCCTTATATAAGTCATTTGGCCGAACCTTAGATTTTTAGGAATAAAATAACAATTAATAATATAATATTTGATTTAAAAACTATTTTGTGTCAATTTTGACACTATTTGATATATGATTTTTGTGAAAGTCATAACAGAATTATATGTTCGAACCAAGTTGATTAAATCAACACTAATATATCATAGTAACCTAGAAAATTAGTTTAATTCATAAAAAGTCTCAAATTACATTTATTTTGGTGTTTATAACATCAATTATGTCAATATTTCATTAACAAGATAATTACTGCATCATCTTTGTGTCATAAATAAATTAAATTATTTGATGTCTAAAAATTACAAATAAAACACCATCATTTAGTAAATCTTTTTAGCTTTCTAATGAATATTTACAATAGAATTTATGTTATATATAACCCCATATTAAAAATTATTTACTTATTAAACTTTGATTTTAACTACTTTAACCCTTCTTTAAATAAATTAATAATAAATGTCCTAATCTAATCAAGTGGGCCGAAATGGTCATATTTTATTCCTAAGTTTGTTTTTGGTCGAATTACACTTGTCCAATAGAATTAGGACATGTGTTAGGGTAATATTAATATCATATTTACCCTTAGTTACCCTATTTACTATTAACCGCGGTAAAAAAAGTAAAAAGTTACTATTCACCAAAAATTATTTTCATCTCATTGAACCACATTTTAGTCCTTGATATTAACCGTGTCTCTCGGATTTTTGAAATTCCATTCACAGAAGCGGTAAAATTATGTTTTATGCAAAATTCGGTTTTTAACCTACCACTTAGTGGTTTCACTATTCATCAAAAATTGAAAGTTATCAGAAAAATACCAAAATTTCACCCTAGGCTAATTTCGATATTCTAAGTCAAAAAATGAAGTCCATTTTGAAAAATAAAATTTATAAAATTTCAAAAAGTGGTTATTACTATTCACAACAGCTAGTTTTAATAATATCTTAATAGCATATCCTTGTTTAGCGAAACTTGGTGTTGCGTACAACACACGCTATCGAGGAAGGTCGCGATTGCGTGTAATGCAAGGCAATTCAAGGATGCGTGTTGTGAATGCTTCTTTTGGTGTAGCGTACAACACAAGACATTAATGAAATTAAAAAGAATATTTTTCATAAAATCTCGGGGTGTTACATTCTACCCCCCTTAAAATGAATTTTGCCCTCAAAATTCGTCGGGGTTATAAATGGTTTACTATTTGAAATTTTCTTTGATAGAAACCCACATCGTAAAAAGGAATACCAAAACATGGCTTTAAAAACTAAAGTATGAAATGTAACGATTACCCAAATAAACTAATCACTGGGTTTCCACATAGGTGAAAATATGGATATGGAAGAGAAATCTAACCATCATGTTCTGATGGAGATTGGTAGAGAACATGGCTATGGAAAAGCTAGAAATCACAAATCCATAAATTTGTGACGATCTAAGGTACCATCTGATTAATCAGATATAAGAGCACTAGGACAACATTTTTGGTTTTCAAGATCGTTTCCCTAAAGTTGAAGAATTTGAATTAGAATAAATACTTACTTTATTTTGGTACAATATCACTGTTGTTCGTGCCTTGAACAATTTCCACTTCATATCTTAAATAAATGAAGTTGAATTTGTTATTCGTGAAGTGTTAACAGATCATGTGATAGAATGACGGGTCATTCCATCTGTCTCAAACAAAAGGTTAGCAAAAATTATATACATAAGTCGATCTATAGTGAGATTAATCACATATGGTTCCTAAAATGGGCTTATACTTCATATATCATACTGCTTAATATAATAACACTAGTTTCTACTAAACAGGGACTTCCTGTAGGTCAGTGGTAGGCGATAAAGGCCAGTCGCACTTCGGTTGTGGGTTCGATTCCTACAGCCTTGTCCGAAGCGATGGGTTGTCGCCCGTCCTGCAGGTTGTCCTTTTTCTAAAACTACGTTACTATAACATCCCATCAATAATATCGAAAATCTTCTATCCTTAAACAATACTAACTTATGTCCAACATAATCCAGTCTAATCTTTAGGCTTATACATAATACTGCAGTCCACTCTCATAATATAGTGAAAACAATTACCAGAGATTTAATACCATCGTTCATCCCCATAAGATATGTCTTGTTGGTCACATTCTAAACATTCAAAGTCCTTAATCGTGTATTATCTTGAATACCTTAGTGAAAACATGAGTGCAGTTAAAAGTTAACACTTTCCACATACCAAAATCCTCAAAATTCTATATACTCAAACCATGATATCACTTAGTCCTTATATCAATCATGAGCTCATGAATACTATTAAACATTTCATTTTCTCGTCTTCATTATGCGCATATCATCTTTTTTCCAAAAATACCTCAATCACTTCGAATACCACATTAGAGCAATACGTAAATATTCCAATACACCATAAAAGTACCTCAACAACATTATTCTTGAATACCAATACATAAACACTTCAGTCCATCCACTTCAATGACTGTCCTGGAATAAGTCCTTCCTTGATTTAGAAGTATCTTTTTAGGTCAGGGCATTGAGTTGGGTAATGCCCATGTTCTCCACAAATAAGACATTGAACTCCATAACAATCTGTCACTCTATGACCCTTTTCTCCACACAGATAACATTGGTCCCTCCATTTGAGGTATTCCTCAAGGTTATTCTTCCCTTCTTTAGAAATCTCAATCTTCCTTTCATTATGATCCTCAACATGCGAACATGCAAAATAGTTTATCTTCCTCTTCTTTGATGAATTAGTCATACCACTAAATTTCACCTTGTTAATCATATATCGCGATGACTGATTCGGCATAATCACAATATCTTTATCTCTAGGCATCACACAATTTTGTTGCTCATAGTCACAAATTTGTCCATTGGATTCAATGTTAACCGAATTCCTTCTGGTTCCCTCCATTAACTAAAACACAAAAATAATTTTGTGAGAGGCGAAATCATGCTAGGGAAGACAACATAGTAAAGGGGGAGCACCCTCAATATCTATCATATTATGTTAAATTCTAAGATCGTTACCGTAGTTCTAGGAATATATCCTATACGTATACTTATCCTTAGGGACATCCCTAGACATACCTTAGAAATATCTCTAGGGATCTCACTAACGTTATCACATCGTAGATTCCAAAGGTTGACTAAACCATTCCTCTAATACCAACTGTAGAGACCCGAAGCTTATCGTACATGGACATTACAATACTTTTGCGGAATACTTAGTACATAAAAAAAACACACACACAAGGATCGTAATAGTTTAGTGTCCTTGGAAACTCAGAACGTAATCTTCTAATCGTGGTGAAAGATCTTCAATATCTCCCATAAATATCTTCCCTTTTTTTACCTAAGAACCTTTCTTTATATCCTGGTGAAAAGAAAACATAAAAGGGTGAGCTCAAATGCTCAGTAAGGGTAAACAAAAGAAATATCAATCACATCATATACATAAGAACATAGCTTTTGGAAATCTTAACCTGCAAAAGAGCTCATAATATCATAACATGGGATAAATCATAGAAGTGAAAATGAGATTCCCATAATCATAACATGAAACTTGAAACTTTTTGGCATGAACACATAATCTTAGAAAATCATTTCTTGTTAGTCATGACTCATTGCCAAGACTATCTTAGTGGACAAAGTCCCTTTCTGAACCGAGTTCACTCCTCGTTTCAGTCCTGTATCACTGAACCGAAATAACCTTCTGTTCCAGCCATGTCTATCTCATGTGATATAAAGTCTTTACCCAATGCATTGGAGTGAGATATAGGTCCCACCCATCTTATAATGAATCCTTTCTTATGTGTGCCACATAATCATAAAACATACTTCATCGCATAACACAAGTAACAAAAATGGGATTCTTGAAACATCATGACATCATAAATCAATTCATATAAGATAAAGGAATTCATAAAAATAATTCCATCACAACATGATCAAATCAATGTAAAAATAGGGATAAAAATATACCCCTTTATTATCTTAGATGGAAAATAATTTTGATAAAACACTTGAACTCCATTCTTGAGGAAAATATCCTTTCTTCTTCAAAAACATTTTTCCTTTCATAACATGTCATACAACTTTAAAACAAAAGGAGTTGATTAAAAATAAACTTGAAAACTTGTAAAGTAATCTTCTTTGAAGTAATTTTTTAAAAATCCATTCATGCCGTATAAGTTAAAAAAAACATTCTTCGTACTTTTGTCGGAAAAGTCAAAAAGTACCTTGTACGGAAAAACGACAAAAGATTCCTTTCATATTCTTTACTAAAAACTCACCTAAGGGTAAAATTGGATTTAAACTATTGGAAGTGGATGGAAACAATATTACATATTTAGGGAACATGGATGTGGATGATAAAATACACCCCAGTAAATACTTACGAATAAACAATCTCAGATAAAAATGAGATTGTGATATTTTCCCTTACCTTAGGTCCGATTTGCTTTGTTCGTGTCCGAAACTCCTGTATAATGGTTTAAATAATGTTATTGACTTATTCCAGAATCATACATATTGATATGATATCATATATGGTCATATTATTAGCTTCTTGTTAGTAATATTTCATTGTTACTTGTTACTCGGGTCTTTATAACTTTTTGTTCTTATGCGTGTTTTGTCGAATAAATTCTTATTCTTATCTTTAGGTTATAGATAATTCATTTCCAGAATGGTATTAGTGTATTATATACCATATTCATTCATTCAATTCACTTATATAATCATTATGAAATGAAGATCATGTAGAACGAGTCGGATCACATCGTGGAGACGGTATTCCGTATGTACGCACGAGTGATGATATCGTTCCTATGATTGTATTGGAGTATATATATATTATTTCAGTATCAATATTACTTGATAATAATCATATATAGTTACTCATTACACCATTATACCCATCCTTGTAAGGTGATGGTGGAAAATAGATTACACCACGGCGTGGAGACGGTATTCCGTACGTACGCACGCGCGGTGATTTCATTTTTCCGTAGGATGGATAGAAGGTGAATTAGGGTTGTTTCATATTTATAATAACATATCAGTATGTAAGTAATACTGATGTTATTACTTTATCATGAAACAACTAAAGAAGAATATGTTGAAGAATAAAGAAATTGAAAAGATCGGTAATGGATATTACCTCTTCTTTGGAACGCCTCTTTGAATCCTCCACTTAGGGAACTAATATTGGTCTTTGAAGAAGACCAGGACCTCTAGGATTATTCTAGGGAAGTGGATAGGAGAAAATGGCAGGGGTTGGCCGAGCTTTAGTGCTCAATTTGGTGTGAGGAGGAGGGGGAGGAGGTTCCCTTTTATAAGGGAGGAGAGGGGCACCTTAGGAATATCTCAAAATATTATTTTATATTAAAGTCAAAATCGGTTAATAATGGTTCCAAAGGGTCTTATTTCGAAGCTAAAGTGGGGATGGGTCGAAATCCTATCAACCAATAAGATTTAGACAAGTTTAGGGTATTATTTTAACCTTATCAATTAGATTTAACTCTAAGTTAAATAATTTAACTTTTACCGTGTCTTTTTGTTTTCTTACACTATATGGTTAATACACTTACTATAACATGCCAAACGAACCCCAAATTGTTTATTATTAATATATATATCCTTATCGAAGTCATTTGGCCGAACCTTAGATTTTTAGGAATAAAATAACAATTAATAATATAATATTTGATTTAAAAACTATTTTGTGTCAATTTTGACACTATTTGATATATGATTTTTGTGAAAGTCATAACAGAATTATATGTTCGAACCAAGTTGATTAAATCAACAAAATTATATCATAGTAACCTAGAAAATTAGTTTAATTCATAAAAAGTCTCAAATTACATTTATTTCGGTGTTTATAACATCAATTATGTCAATATTTCATTAACAAGATAATTACTGCATCATCTTTGTGTCAAATATAAATTAAATTATTTGATGTCTAAAAATTACAAATAAAATACCATCATGTAGTAAATCTTTTTAGCTTTCTAATGAATATTTACAATCGAATTTATCTTATATATAACCCCATATTAAAAATGCTTTACTTATTAAACTTTGATTTTAACTACTTTAACCCTTCTTTAAATAAATTAATAATAAATGTCCTAATCTAATCCAAGTGGGCCTAAATGGTCATATTTTATTCCTAAGTTTGTTTTTGGTCGAATTAAACTTGTCCAATAGAATTAGGACATGTGTTAGGGTAATATTAATATCATATTTACCCTTAGTTACCCTATTTACTATTAACCGCGGTAAAAAAAAGTAAAAAGTTACTATTCACGAAAAAAAAATTTCATCTCATTGAACCACATTTTAGTCCTTGATATTAACCGTGTCTCTCGGATTTTCGAAATTCCATTCACAGAAGCGGTAAAATTATGTTTTATGCAAAATTCGGTTTTTAACCTACCACTTAGTGGTTTCACTATTCATCAATAATTGAATGTTTTCAGAAAAATACCAAAATTTCACCCTAGGCTAATTTCGATATTCTAAGTCAAAAAATGAAGTCCATTTTAAAAATAAAATTTATAAAATTTCAAAAAGTGGTTATTACTATTCACAACAGCTATTTTTAATAATATCTTAATAGCATATCGTTGTTTAGCGAAACTTGGTGTTGCGTACAACACACGCTATCGAGGAAGGTCGTGATTGCGTGTAATGCAAGGCAAGTCAAGGATGCGTGTTGTGAAAGCTTCTTTTGGTGTAGCGTACAACACAAGACATTAATGAAATTTACAAGAATATTTTTCATAAAATCTCGGGGTGTTACATAGAGGATATTAAAATTCACTCATCAAAGAACTGATATATTAAAGGGAACCAATCTAGTTATACATTGTCATGAATTTCAAGAATTCATAAAGTATGAACAAGGAAGAATTAATGAGAAGTATAATATATTCACTAAATATTTCAGTATATTGGTTCAACATAGTGAGACCATGTGGTATAATGATTTTATTGATTGATTGTTTTCATCATTAACAAGGATATTGAATTTAAATAAATCATCTATAAAAGAGAGTATGGATTTCCCTAAATGTTCAATAAATGAGTTGATTGGAAAAATAATTCAATAAAACCTAGAAATGAAGAATTATAATTTTGGTGACCATTATAAAAGGAATGATATATAATTTAAATAAAATATAAAATTTTATACTTATTTTTATTATGAAAAAAATGCGAGAGGTATTAAATTGAAAATTTCTACAAACTATTCTACTAGTACATAAAGTGTATGATAGGAAATAAGAATCATCCCAAATGAGATCCTTAAAAGGATAATAAAAATTGTAGTAAATGAGTTAAAAGTAGAAAATTCGATGCTTCCAAATTAATATTATATCAGAGCACGCAAAGGGGGTATATAAAATAAAACATCCAAAAATTATAATAGCATCGAAAATATAATAAGTATATAATTATTCAGGGAAAATAATATCATGTAGAATCAAGTTGTAGGAATGATTCATACTCAAGTGGTGTTTTTTCTAAAAAGAGAAAACTAATCTACCAAGATATATGTCAGGTTTACTATATGAAATGATGTAAAATATGTTTATAAATTTATTTCTCATTATGATTATGATTTTGAAAATTATTTTAAATAATTCGTTATAAAAAATGGAATGTTTCAAAGTGATATCGTCAAAAGGGGATAATAATATTGGGAACATTAATGAGAAAATAAAAATATTAAATAATGAAATAAAAAACTGAATGATTATATTATATGTCATATATAATAAGAAATTTGCTAAATAATTAAAATTTTAATGTTAAAGAAGATAATATTAGAATAAATTTTTTCTTATAAAAATGATTATAAACCCTAAAGATTTAAATTAATCTATAACGAATTAGATAAAATTGAAAAACAATGTACTCTTATAAGACATAGAATTGAGGAATTGAAAAATTATAAATCATTCTCTACTGTGAAAATATGTGATTATATTGAATTTATTCATAAGTTGTACAAAAAATGTAAAAATGAAATTATTATATTAAATGGAACCTCGTATATTAATGTTTTTTGCTAAGAAAATTTTCATAAGATAATGGTTATGAAAAAACCCAAATATAAAAAAAAAATTGTGGTTAATAGTCATGTTTCTGGGATGTATATAAATATGTTAATTAATGAAAGGAAGGGAAATTTTTTAAATGTTACTTGTGTTATTTTAAATTTTAAATATTATTATGGAAATGAATTGACATTAATGAATAATTTGTTTTATAATGTATTATAACTTTCACTACTAAAATTTTATTCTAGATTAACATTAAAAAAAATTCTCAAATCAGTGTGGGTTCGTAAATGGTTTTCATACTAATCCAGTTGGACCCAAACCAGTATAGATACCAAAAAAAGTATTTACATTATTTGTTATTATGAATCCTTCAATTATACTTCCAATTTTTCATGTTATATAAATAATGGATTCCTAAGAAACATGATTGGAGAAATTTTCAACTTCTTTTATTTTAAAACATCTGATGGAGGTGTTTTAATTTTCAGTGATGACTATAATGTTATGGTTAATTTTTGGGGAGAAGTATATATATACACAACTATTAAAATCTATAATATACATTTTTAGAGGTATTTAAACAAAATTTAATGAAAATATCACAACTATGTGAAGATTGTATGAGTATAAAATTTGGAGAAAATAAGTTTGTTGTTTATAAAAATAATATTGTTTTATATTATGAAAATAGAAAAATATATTATATTAACTTTTTAAAACAATCATATAATAATGTAACATTATTAAATGAAGTTTTTTCAAATAAAATTCAATACTAAATATTTCAGGGACATGATTATTATCTATAGTATTATAAGATGGCTAAAAAATAATAGGTTTTAGAACATCCAAAATTATATACATGTATGTATTATGTATGTGATTCATGTCTAAAATTTAAGAATATCAATGTGTTATTTAAATATATTTTTAGTATTAATACAATTATATACATAGAAAAGACCCATCCTTCTCTTTTTGGACCCATAAGAACTACTAGTTTCAGATTGAAAAGATATATTTTTGGAACTGTAAATGATTTCAAGAGATTTACATCGACAATATTATTATCTCATAAATGTAAAATCATAAACTTTTTTTCTACATTTTTATTGAATATCAAAAACCAAAACACATAATTTTTTCTATTTTAAGTGATAAAAAATATATTTTATTAGTTAAGAATTTCTATTACTCTATGAAACTAATTTATATTTTTTTAATTTTTTATCCTTAGACACAACAATAGAATGGTTTTTTTGAGAGGAAAAATTGTACTATTAAGGAAATGAAATGAAAAATGAAAATATAATTCAACCATCCAATTTTTTTAGGGTGGAATATGTTAAAATTTATTATTATACCTTAAATAATGTTTACATTAGACCCTAGTTAAAGGAAACTTTATATAATGTTTCTAATAACAGGATAAACAAAAATATTTATTTTAAAAATTTTGATGTACTATATATATGTTAAACTCTAAATATAATATAGAATAGTTTTTCAAAAAAAGTGGGAAAGTTTTCTTTTTTAGGATACTCTAATAATTTTATGAAAAATAGGGTATATAAAAATTAACATTCATAATTTACGAATATATTAAATTCAGGATCATTGAGAATAATGAAAAATTCTTACTAGTTTTATTAATAATTTGGAATTTTATAATGTAATCAACATTGATGAAGATAAACTGAGAATAATAATACATCAGTTGTTGGGGAGAAGATCTTATCAAAAAATGAACCTCTAATATGGAGAACTAATAAAGAACACTCTTTAAATATTTATAAAAAATGATGAATTAGTATTTTGGACAAGAAAATATAGTTTAAATATCTAGGATAATCCTGCCTCAATAGTTTCCTTTATTCATATTAATATTAATGATGATCTGCACTATTTAAATTGCATAAATTTCAAGCATGATGAACATGACAAATGTAAATGAAATAAAGTCTACAATCTAGTTTAGTTAACTAATGATACAATTTCCTTAGGAACCAAATGTACTTATTTCAAAACAAATTGGATGAATCTAGTAATATAGTTAGGAATAAGGTTTGAAGAGTTTCCAAGATTATCATTAAGAAGAAATAATTCAAATTGAAAGTTAATTTTTAGTAGTTTCTAAATAAGAATACATTCTGATTTTATTTTATTTTGAATGTTTTAAATTTTTTAAAAGATATATAATTTAGTTATTTTTTTAATTGTGTTAGTTCATATAATTTATATATTTAAAAAACCCTTAGTTTCAATAAAATGAATTTATAATTCAGGTATTGAAACTATCTTAATAATTATATTGTCTTATTATATCTCCTCAATCGTGGTAAGAAAGCCAGTCTCTATTTTTAATTCAACAATATTTTATTAATGGAAATATCATTCCAACAATATTTACAAAAGGAGTATCAAATAATATACTGATTATATAGATTTAGGTTGATGATATTATTATTGGTTCTAATAATTATAAACAAGGTTATATGTTTTGAAATTTAATAACAAATTATTTTGATATGAACTTAATGAGGGAATTTTAATTTTCTTATGGTTTTAAAAATTAATCAAAGATAATATGGTCATTTCTCATGTCTAACTATGTATTCAAGTGAAAATGTCTGAATTTTTAGACAAGATTTTAATAAAACAATGAAAACAATAAATATAAAAATCACTTAACTAGACGTAGATTTATTTAGAATGTCTCTTATAGATATGTTATATAGTGGCGTGATATGGATCCTTCTCTGCCTTAATTTTTCTAGGAAAGAAATTATTATTTTTCATTGTATGTGTACAGAATATCAGTCAAACCCCGATGAATGTCATCTGAATATTTTTAAATGTTTAATTAGGTATGTCATGTGTATTGTTTTTACAGGACTACTATAAGCTAATGGGAATTAAAATTATTCACTATGTTAATATAATTCTGAATTTGGAGGTGATATACATGAGTGGAAAAGAACTTCAACTATCTATCAATTTTTAGAAAAAGAATAATTTTGAGGATCTATAAAACAAAATTTAGTATAATTTCCAATAATTAAGGATGTATATGTTGTTTTTGGTAGTTTTTTTGTATAAAATTAATATAATGTTAAATTTTTATAATTTTAATACATTTTTAATTAAATTCCCATATATTGTGATACTATGAGAAGTATTTCAATTACTAAAAACTCACTTCAACAATCTATAACTAAATATAATTATGCTATATTTCATTTCCTTAGGGGTCTTGCGAGGAAAAGTTATATATCATTAGCATCTTTTCGATAAAGTGAACAATTTAAGGAAAATTTTATAGAACCCCTAGATTTTATTAAATTTTAAAATATTAAATTTAAATATGGTGTTATAGATGATTAAAATAATTATTAATTAATTATATTTCATTTAAAATTCTTTAGTTGAGTTATATATATCACCATTATTTTATACAAAGCTTAAAGAAATTATTAGATCATTCTATTTATGAACTCTTGATTAAAACTAAAACAGTGTCTCAATTCATATTTCATTTAATATTTATATTTGATACTAAAAAAATATTTAATTTTATTAAAATTAATCATATGTATGTATTAATTAAATTTTTTATAAAATTCATGAATGTGGATAATGATTTAGAATATGTAATATTTTTTCTAATGTTTTCCAAAACATTAATAAATATTATTACATTTAATTTAAAAAATTAGGGCATATATTTGTAAATTTTTATTAAAACAAATACATTTATTACTTTTTTGATTAATTACACCTTGATAACATATAATTAAATTTAATATTCTTTACAAAATTATATTTCTAATTAACATCCAATAATGTTGTATTTGGATAACGGATTCCTTTCTCTTTATATGTAATATGTTGTTGTTAAAAAATATATATTCCCTTTCCCAATACATTTGGCCCACACCTACAAACACTATAAAGGGATGTTGAGGTCAACTATTACGGTATGTGTATCCCTTATAGACAGTATAGATGATAGGTGATGTATATTGAATGCTACTAGATAGAGGGCCATTTTGTTAGGCCCTTTAAAAATACATGGAGGATTATTAATTGTCCAGGGTTCACCCACGTAGATAGAATTCAATTTATAAGTTGTGTATTATATCTGAACATATCCTTTAACACCTTTCATGATATTTCAATCAACCAGTTCATCTTCAATTCCATGTGGGACATGATTTTTAATATCATGGTTTATCAATATTAATTGGGGTTATACATTCTATTTCATAAAGTCCATTAAATCTATATTATATTTTAAAACTATTCTTCATTATAATTTTAACCTTAAATCTTAATCATTCTTCAAATATCAATCATCTTCTCTGGATGTTATATGAGAAAAAATAAACCTATGAGTGACACAACATCTTTGTGTATTGTAACAGGCTATATATTTTAATCCCAATCATGTGGAATTATATTTTCCTCTATTTTCATTCAAGGTTAGTATAATGGTTGTTTGTTAGTCATATTATCATACATTTTATTTTATTAGTTTAATTTAAATACAATTACTATTCGTCATTTTTTATTTCCCTATTTTGAAGTCTCTATTGAGTGCTGAAATTGTCACCATGGGAAAAAACCAATGGTGGGTGATAATTAACCATCGGTAAAAACGATCATGGGTGATGAGTCACCATTTGAAAATACCAATGGGGGGTCAGAGACATACCAATAGATTCTAGAGGTGATAAATTTTAGTAATTGTTGTCATTAATGATGATTTTATTTAACAACCATTGGAGAAAAGTATTGGGTCAACTTTTCTCCACCCTTTGTCTCATATTTGATGTTTGAGGCCATGAAAGCCACATCTTCTTGATCAAATAGGTGCTCACACATCCTTATATGTGATATTGTAACAGTATCCTTTCAATAATAATTTTATTTTTGTTTTCTTATTTTTATTAAAAAATAATAATTATAATTATATTCAGATTCTTCATGGGTTTTATTTCCAGAGGTGCATTATCGATTGGTAGAAGCTTCATATTCCATTTAGTATGTTTATTATTATTTGATTAATTTATTAAATATAATTTTAATATTTAATTATTATTGTCAACATGGTTTTAGGAAATTAATTTTAATGATAAAAAATTAGATATTTCTAGAGGTAGGTCATGATCCACCACTAGAATAACGCAACAATGGGTTATGAGTCACTGTTGGATTTCTAATGGCTGAAAAAAAATTACATATATGGAAGCCTTCTGTTTTATTAGGACATGAAATAAATTTTGTTCACTTGGGTCATTTTATTTTTACAAGAAATTGTAATGGTATCAATTTGTTTTGTTTTTATTGGTTATTCATGAGACACTACATTCTATCTTTCTTAGTAGGTCATAATCCACCACTCTCAGCCTTCAACAGTATCTTGTTGATCCACCGATAGTCAAAAAAAATTGTTTCTAAACATTTATTTCGTGATTCATTGAATTTTATTTAAAATTAATTCCATTATTAAATTTATAGCTATTTTATTTTGAAATATAATTTTAGACTCTGTGTAAAATAATTATAAAATAATTTTATGAGCATCCATTCATGCAGTAACAAGATTTAGTACTTTTATGTTTTTATACACTTTTCCATTATGTTTAATCTACATGATTATATTTTGTATTAAAATTTTTGATAATTCAAAAATTATTATAATTTTTGTACGTAATATATGTAGACTCCAAAAAATGCATAAGTGCTGGAGAAAGTTCTGTAATGGAAAAGAAAATTCATATTCAGACCCGGAGGCCCAGTCCGGAGGGCCCGAAGTGGTTGTTGGAAAAAAAAGAGAAGCACGTGAAAAAAAATATGTCCTGCGTGGAAGGCCTCGGGATTCGCATAAGGTCCCCATGCCGGCCCAAAATTATTTTGTGCCCAGGCCCCACGTGGTTGATATTCAACGCCGCAGCATTGGTCGCACAACTATTTCACATAAGCCTTACATTCCACACTGCCTAAGGCCAACAAATAGAACACGACCCCCTTCCTTTTCAGGACCGAAGAATCTGAACCAGCTCTCTTGTGCGTAATCAGAATTCCGCGCGCGCGAATTACATTTTTTATAATGCCCCGACCCAAGTTACCCAGAGTTGGTGCATTATTTTAAAACATTGGCATGATTACAAGGAATCAAGTCCCGAAGGACCGATCAGTTTAGAAGTCTTGGAAAAATAGATCACATACATGAATATTACATTTGAACTTTAAGACGTACAAAACAAAATATATAATCTTTATGAACGCCATTATTCCCTTGGATTAACCCTGCATATCAATCACATTACACTTCTTGGAATCCTGGGAAAAATAAAACCTAGAAAGGGGTGAGCACAAATACCCAGTAAGGGTATGCAATACAGCGGAAACTTTCAAAAATACGCATAAACATTTAAGGCAATGTATAAATAAAACAAAAGACTTTTAAACTTTAACTTCACCATAATACGGCCAAGATAAAATGAAATTATTCTATTTAATTATTCACATGGATATTCTACTAGTAGAATAATCACATGCAATATCAATAACCACATTCATAACGATGGAATGCATAATGCCAGACTATCATAACCACATAGCCAAGGCCTCATGTCGAGACTACAAATAAGATTTTGTCAAGGCCTTGTTCCAAGACACTAGTTTGTCTCATGAGACCAACCGATGCATCGAGGAGCTATAGCAGGTTCCACCCGTCACATATTAAGTCCAATGCATTCCCATATGGAAATGTTTAAATATAACATAAACATTCGTATTAAAACTAGCATACAAAATGTCAAAACTTTCTCCATAAACCATGAATGGTATAAAAATAACACATCCACAGTCAAAAAAATCAAAAAACCTTCAATATAAGTTTTTTATAATAAATCAACTTCAAATGAGCTTAAAATCCATCAAATGATGAGTAATGATATTTGAGAGAAATATCCTTTTTTTAAAATTATTTAAAAGTCACACATTTATAAAGGAAGTAATTTTAAAAGATATTTTTGAATCAAAGTGTCCCATAACACTTTGAAACTTTTGGAAAGAATTATCATTTCAAAACATTCATGTCCATATAAATAAATCCTTAAAATCATTTAGAAAACATGGACATTAATTGAAAAGATTTAGAAAGATAAATCTTTAAAACATTTTAACTTTTGATCTTGATAAAGTGTAACTTTCAAAATCATTAAAATCTTCATTTTGAAATCATTTTTATGAAAAATGGACATGGATGATAAAAATTTCCCAGTAAATACTTACACATAAACAATTTCGGATAATGATGAGATTGAGGAATTAACCCTTACCAATTTGGTAACTTACGAAACAGACAACCCATGAAAGAGGTATCATACAATGAATATGTAAATACACATAAATTAGAGTTTATTACACAATGAATACAATTATGGGTATTACATACACCACACAAAAGGTAATAGTGGCAATATGGCATGAATCTCACGGGAATAAGGAGTGAGATGAAAACCCCATACCTTGCACTTCCTTTAGTCGAGGGTATGATTAACCTCCTGTACGACGATCATAGTATGTTATTAAATTATTCCAGAACCGTATTGATATTTATGATATCATACATGATTTATTTATGACTTTATATTACCCATTTAATAATAATTTCCATGTTAAGTTAACATTTCTGGTAATAATCACTTTCTTTATCGTACGTGTTTTAACTTGTCACTCTTGGTTGTGTCACTTAGATCATGATTTAAATACTTCCAGGATATAAAACATGATAAATATATCATATATATTTAAAATATAAATATGTATAATAGACATATATATGAAATGGAAAACACCGTTTATGGAGACGATAGTCCATACGTACGCATAAACGATGTTTCTGTTTTCATATTGTATTGAACAGAAGTAAGTGAATAAGATATATGTAATTAAATAAATTTATATATATATATATATCTGTAGTAGAATTATTATATCATATATTACATACTTATTACTAATATATATTTTTATAATAGTTGATGGATGGTGAACTTGGAAATGAATCTCATCGCGTCGTGGAGACGGTAATCCATACGTACACACGAGAGAAAATATCATTCTTTTGATATTAAAATAATATATAATTGGATGTTATATCATATATAAATAATCATTATCATGTTATATGTATTATTTACATAAATTACAAATCATTATTATACCCATCCAAATAATAATATATTGAATAACAATTACACCACGTCGTGGAGACGGTAAGCCGTACGTACGCACGTATGGTGACATGTCATTCAAAGGATGGATAGAATACTGAATATGGTTGTACCATATTTATAATAATATTAATGTATATAGGAGATACTGGATTAATTATTTTATAATTGTAATAACAAATAAAGAAGAAGTGGAAGAAGAAAGGAACTTGAAAAAAGGTGGTGAAATCATTACCTCTTCTTTGGGTTCTTCCTTTTTATTTGATCAAGAGGGCTCGTTATGATGGCTTTATGACTAAAGGAAGACCTCTAGGATGACTTTAGGGATGTTGAAAGAGTATTTGGGAAGGTTTTGGCCGAACCAAAAGGCGTTGAAGGTTTGAATTAAAGATAAGGGGGAGTGTCCTTTTATAAGAGAGGTGAGAGGCACCTTTGGAAAAGCTAGAAATATTGTTTTATAATAAATTCATATTCGGTTTATAATGGCTCCAAAGTGGATTATTTAAGGTTTAAGTTGGTTATGGGTCAAAAAACACTCAAAAAATAGAATTTAGGCAGGTTTGGGTCATTATATTAACCTTATCTTTTAGTTTTAACTCTTAGTTAATTAGTTTGACACTTACAATGTCACTTTGTATTTTTATATTATATATTAAATAAACTGACTATATACATCCAAGATACCCCAAAGTGGTCCATTAATGATAAAAATATCATGATATAATTCACTTGGACGAACCTTATATTTTTAGGAATTTAATATCAATTAATAATAAAATATTTCTTTTAAAAACTCTTTTATGTCAATTTTGACACTATTCAATAATTGACTTTTGTGAAAATCATAACAGAATGATTACTTCGAATAAAGTTAATTAAATCAAACCTAATATGTCATAGTATTGTATAAAATTAGGTTAATTCATTAAAAGTCTCAAATTATATTTATTTGGGTATTTATAATATGAATTGTTTTAATTTTTCACTATTATGGTAATTACTGCATCATCATTGTGTCATAAATAAATTAATTTATTTAATGTCTAAAATTTATAAATAAAAAATAATTATGTATTAAATCTTTTTATCTTTATAATGAATATTTATAGTCGAAAATCCAACATATATAACCCTATATAATAATTGTTTTTCTAAAAGATATATGCTTATGTCATTTATGTATTTATTTTAACTTAATTAAAATAAAGTGTCCCTATCACCTACAAGTGGCTCCATGGGGTCCCAAAATCGACCCAAAGATGCCCATGGTCGGAAATGTATCCACCAATAAAGTTATAACATGTTTTAAGGTAATTTAATATTATTATAATAATATTGTTTAACACTTATTTACCAGATTTACCCTTTAACCATAGAAAATAAAATATTTACCGAAGTAATTATTCAAAATGTCTAAAAATTAAAGTTACCTATTTACAAAATTTGTAAATCCTAATTCCAAATATGGAACCCATTTTTCCAAATTCAAAACATAGAAGTGTCAGAAATTAATTTAAAATTAATTCCCGCTGTCAAAACAAAAAGCGTGTTTTTAAGATATAATAACTATCAAAAGATTGATACTTGTTTATGTCCGGTTTAATTGTGAAATTATGTCCAATGACCAAAAATGTATTAAATGGTAAAAACATATTTTAAATGTACTTTAAAACTACTCAAATTTATAATTTATCACTAATAATTATTTTGATTAAAAAATTTCTTTTTAATTAAAATTTAGTAATTTTCACTATTCATCAAAATATTAAAGTTATCTGAAAACTACCAAAATTTCACCTTAGGCTAAATTTGATACTCCGAATCCAAAAATGAAGTCCATTTTGAGAGATAAGATTTCTAAAATTTTAAAAAGTAGCTATTACTATTCATAACGACTACTTTGATTGGTTGTGGTGTGTGTTAGAACTCGAAGTTGCCTACAACAAATGCTACAGTATTATTCAAAGAGAAGCGTATTGTGGAAGATCGGGGTGTTACATTCTCCCCTACTTCAATAAATTTCGTCCTCTCAATTTGATATTGTTTTTTGAAAATAAAGGTTGAAAATAGAAAATATCTTTTTGGAAAAACTCACATCAGAAATTTGGTTAATATAATTTAGTCTTAACAAGATGAAAAGAGAAATGAAAGGGTCACCACTAAATTATGATCTCGATTAAGAATACATTGATGGAAATTATAGACATATAATTGGAGGAAAAACATAAATATTTATAAGTAGTGATTGAGGTCATGAATCACAAACTAGTTTAAAAAAGAGGTCCTTAAATTCATCAATCTATGATGATTTAAAATAAAATCAGTTCAACAAAACATAAGGTATTAGGATAACACATTTTTGACGTTTCAAAATATCTTAGTTGAAATCCCACATCGAAAAATGAATTAATGAGGCCTCTATTTAAAATAAAGAGTGGAATGTATGAATATTACCAAAAATAACACATTCTAGGGTTCCATGTAGGAAAATATGTATATGGAAGAGAAATCTAACCATCAATTATCTGATTTAGAGTGGTAGAGAACATGGCTATGAAAATGCCAACAATCACAAAGCCATAAATTAGTTATGATCTAAGGTACCATCTAGGACAACATTTTTGTTATAAGTTCCTTTTCTTAAAGTTGAAGAATTTATATATGAGATTGGATAATATCATAAGGAGATAGACTTACTTTATAATTAGAGTTTTATCCATTAATAAATTTCTACCACAAACTCATATTTCACCCAAAAACATAATACAACTCAAAAATACTCTATTTATCCTAATCGTATAGGGTTCCAAATATAATGAATTTATAATTCACATATCAGACCCTTTATGTAAAGAATCTACATTATACCATCCATGAACTTCATGTAGCACAATGGTAGGCAATAAATCCCAATTTCACTATGGTTGTGGGTTTGATTCCCGCAGCTTTGTTTGACACAACGGGTTGTCACACAGTCTGCGTGTTGTCCTTTTATAAAAATCCAAAAAAATAACCTTTCAAACTTAATCCATTCCAACCATTAGACTTATCCAAAATACTATTATCCAAACTCACAGTCCAAAATTTACAATGAAGTTAAACATAATGAGGATCCTTTTTTCTAGGTAATAACATGTGAACGCCTTCCTCATATATTAGTTTACAACACCACAACATCCTGAATTACCAAAATAAACCATCTCTTATTCCGAAGTCACTACCTCAATATTGGGACCATATTAAGGTTTATCTTTACTTCAACCATGTAATTTCCAAAAAATTAACTCGTTGTAGAGTCACTTTTCATAGTACCATAATATCTCAAATCGTTAATTAAATAGTACTACAGTACAATCCTTATTTATTTCCAGAACATCATTGATACAACACTTAACTGAAATAATTCTATAATAACTACATAAGAACACTAGTCATTCCTCTTTATCTGTGGTAGTATCATAACATGATTATTATCCAATAGCATCATTTGCGGCATAGTCTGATGACTGGGACATTGGTTCACGTAGTGTCCAAACTCCTTGCAAATGAAGCATTGTACATTTGAAACAATTTTCTTACCCTTTCAGTCACATACTTTTTGCCCTTTTCCACCACACTTATAAAAAACTCCCATTCCTTTCAGGCATGTTCCAGGGTGTTTCTTCTCACAGTTATCACATATGAGAAAATTCTTCTTTTCCCTATTACCTTTATCCATATTTCTCCCTTCCATCCTTTTCTTCTCATGCTTCCCTTCAAAGCCATAGGACTTCGAGAATTATTTACTCATCTTATCAACACATGATACTATTTCTTCATATGATGATAATACGTGGGAAACTATTTCCCTTCTAAATTCTGGATTACGACCATGAAAGATATGATCCTTCTTACTCTTTGGATCATACTTATTACGAGAGTTCACATTCCTTCTACTGGGCGCCATTTCTATACAATAGCATTAAATAGTTTAGTTTATGAATTGCAATAAATAATTACCAAACTTGTAAAATACCTAACACAAATTGAACAGTTTATGGATATAATCCGTAATCATAAATTTTTTTTCATTGAGTAAGTATATACTCATAAGCCCTTCATAATGGTTTTTAAAGAAAATGAGAATTATCCTAAGCATATCCCCTGGGAGTGTCGTAACCGAGAGTGCAGTAAGGCCGGTTGTCGTGCACCAGTTCTCGTTCGAGTCTATATCAAAGCGGTGTTTTTAGGTTTTACCCCTAGGTACACCTGTGCCAGAGCCGCCTCTACCTGCTCCCATCTAGACATGGATGCATTGCTGAGAAAACTCACAAAATCTCTACAATTCCAAAATTCTACGAAGTTCTTCAATAATAATCATCAAAGTCTATATTAGGGCTATGTGTTCTAATCAAAGTTTGTCTAAATCTAGTTTCCAAGGTTATTTCTAAACTTTCTCTGATACCAACTGTAACGCCCCGACCCCAGTTACCTAGATTCTGTGCTTTATTTTTATACATTGGCATGATTACAAGGAATGAAGTCCCGAAGGACCGATCGGTTTAGCAGTCTTGGAAAAATAGATCACATACATGAATATAACATTTTCACCTTAAGAAGTACAAAACAACATATATAATCTTTATGAATTCCATTATTCCCTTGGCTTAACCCTGCATATCAATCACATTACACTTCTTGGAATCTTGGGAAAAATAAAACATAGAAAGGGGTGAGCTCAAATGCTCAGTAAGGGTAAGAAATATAGGGAAAACATTCAAAAATAAGCATAAACATTTAAGGCAATGTATAACTAAAACAAAATCCTTTTAAACTTGAACTTCACCATAATACAACAGTGATAAAATGAAATAATTCCATTTACATGTTCACATGGATATTTTACTAGTCGAATAATCACATGCAATATCAATAACCACTTTCATAACGATGGAATTCATAATGCCAGACTATCATAACCACATTTCCAAGGCCTCGTGCCAAGACTAGAAATAAGATTTTGTCAAGGCCTTATGCCAAGACACTAGTTTATCTCATTAGACCTACCGATTCATCAAGGAGCTATAACAGGCTCCACCCGTCACATATTAAGTCCAATGCATTCGCATATGAAATGGTTTAAACATAACATAAACATTCGTATTAAAACTACCATATGAGATGTCAATACTTTCTCCATAAACCATTAATGGTATAAAAATAACACATCCACATTCATAAATATCACAAAACCTTCAATAGATGTTTTGTATAATAAATCAATAGCAAATGAGCTTAAAATCCATCAAATGATGAGTAAAGATTTTTGAGAGAAATATGTTTTTTCTAAAATCATTTAAAAGTCATACATTTATAAAGGAAGTAATTTTAAAAGATAATTTTTAATCAAAGTGTCCCATACCACTTTCAAACTTATGATAATAATTATCATTTCAAAACATTCATGTCCACATAAATAAATCCTCAAAATAATTTTGAAAACATGGACATTAATTGAAACGATTTAGAAAGATAAATCTTTAAAACATTTGAAATTTTTATCTTGATAAAGAGTACCTTTCAAAATACTTAAAATATTCATTTTTAAATCATTTTTATGAAAAATGGACATAGATGATAAAAATGTCCCAGAAAATATTTACACATAAACAATCTCGGATAATGATGAGATTGAGGAATTAACCCTTACCAATTTGGTAACTTACGAATCATACAAACCATGAAAGAGTTATCATATAATGAATATGTAAATACACATAAATTAAAGTGTATTACACAAAGAATACAATTATGGGCAGTACATACACCACATAAAAGGTAATAGTGGAAATATGGCATGAATCTCACAGGAATAAGGAGTGAGATGAAAACCCCATACCTTGCACTTTCCATTAGTCGAGGGTACGTTTAACCTCCTGTACGAAGATCGTAGTATGTTATTAAATTATACCAGAACCATATTAATATTTATGATAACATACATGATTCATTTATGACTTTATATTACGCATTTAATAATAATTTCCATGTTAAGTTAACATTTTGGGTAATAATCACTTTCTTTATCGTACGTGTTTGAACTTGTCACTCTTCATTGTATCACTTAGATCATGATTTAAATACTTCCAGAATATAGAACATGATAAATATATCATACATATTTAGAATATAAATATGTATAATAGACATATATATGAAATGGAAAATACGGTTTATGGAGACGGTAGTCCGTACATACGCATAAACGTTGTTTCTATTTTCATATAGTATTGAACAGAAGTAAGTGAATAAGATATATGTAAGTACATAAATAGTTATATATATATATCTCCAGTATCATTATTATGTCATATATTACATAATTAATAATAATATATATTTTTATAATTGTCGATGAATGGTGAACTTGGAAATGAATCTCATCGCGTCATGGATACGGTAATCAGTACGTACGCACGAGCGAAAATATCATTCTTTTGATATTAAAATAATATAAAATTGGATGGTATATCATATATAAAGAATCATTATCATGTTATATTTATTATTTACATGAATTAAAAAACATTATTATACACATCCAAATAATAATATATTGAATAAAAATTACACAACGTCGTGGAGACGGTAAGCTATACGTACGCACGTATGGTGACATGTCATTTAAAGGATAGAAAGAATACTGAATATGGTTGTACCATATTTATAATTATATTATAGTATATAGTAGATACTGTATTAATTATTTTAGAATGGTAATAACAAAGAAATAAGAAGTGAAAGAAGAAAGGAACTTGAAAAAGGGTGGTGAAATCATTACCCCTTCTTCGGGTTCTTCTTTATGATTTGATCAAAAGAGATCCTTAGGATGGATTTTTGACTAAAGAAAGGACTCTAAAATGAATTGAGGGAAGTTTAGAGAGTAATTTTTCAGGGGTTGTCCGAACCAAAATGCTTTTAAGGTGTGAATTAATGAGAATTGGGAGTTTCCTTTTATAAGAGGGGTGAGGGGCACCTTTGAAAAGCTAGAAATATTATTTTTTAATAAATTCAAATTCGGTTTCTAATAGATCCAAAGTTTATTATTTAATGTTAAAGGTGGGTATGGGTCGAAAACCACTCATCCCATAGAATTTAGATAGGTTTGGGTCATTATATTAACCTTATCCTTTAGTTTTAACTCTTAGTTAACTAGTCTGACACTTCCGAGGGCACTTTGTATTTTTATATTATATAGTAAATAAACATACTATATACAACCAAACGACCCCCAAGTGGTCCATTAATGATACAAATATAATTATGTCAGTATCTTGGTCGAACCATAGATTTTTAGGAATTTAATATCAATTAATAATATAATATTTGTTTTAGAAACTCTTTTATGTCAATTTTGACACTATTCAATAATTGACTTTTGTAAAAATCATAACAGAATGATTACTTCAAAAAACTTTAATTAAATCAATCCTAAGATGTCATATTATACTAGAAAATTAGTGTAATTCATTAAAAGACTCATATTATATTTATTTCTGTATGTATAATATCAATTATTTTAAATTTTTACTATTATGGTAATTATTGCATCATCATTGAGTCATAAATAAATTAAATTATTTAATGTCTAAAAATTATAAAAAAATATATCATTATGTAGTAAATCATTTTATATTTCTAATGAATATTTATAGTCGAAAATCCAACATATATAACACTATGTAAAAATTGTTTTTCTAAAAGATATATGCTTTTGTCATTTTTGTATTTATTTTAATTTAATTAAAATAAAGTGTCCCTGTCACCTTCAAGTGGCTCCATGGAGTCCCAAAAGCATCCCAAAGATTCCCATGGTCGGACATGTATCTACCATTAAGGTTTGAGCACGTTTTAGAGTAATTGAGTATTATTATAATATTATTTTTTATCCCTTATTTACCAGATTTACATTTTAACCATGGTAAATAAAATATTTACCGAAATAATTATTCAAAATATCTAAAAATAAAAGTTACCTATTTACACAATTTGGACATCCTGATTCCAAATATGGAATCCATTTTTTCCAAATTCAAAACATAGAAGTGTCAGAAATTAATTTAAAATCAATTTCCACTGTCAAAACAAAAAGCGTGTTTTTAAGATATAATAACTATCAAAAGATTGATAATTGATTATATCCGGTTTAATTGTGAAATTATGTCCAATGACAAAAATTATATTAAATGGTAAAAATATATTCTAAATATAATTTAAAACCACTCAAATTCATAATTTATCCCTAATAATTGTTTTGATTAAAAAAGATGTTCTTAATTATAATTTAGTAATTTTCACTATTCATCAAAATATTAAAGTTATCCGAAAAGTACCAAAATTTCACTTTAGGCTAAACTCGATACTCCAAATCCAAAAATGAAGTCCATTTGAAGAGATAAAATTTATAAAATTTTAAAAAGTAGGTATTACTATTCATAACGGCTACTTTGATTGGTCGTGGTGTGTGTTAGAACTCGATGTTGCATACAACACACACAACTGTATTATTCAAAGGGAATTGTACTGTTGAAGCTCGGGGTGTTACAGTTTTGAGGTACGTTTCATTTCGTGCCCAGTCGCCCCCGGGGTCCACCTTCGCGTGAGATCCCCTTTGGCTTAGACTGAACTCCAATCCCTTCTAGGTCTACCCCTTGTGTGCAATTCCTTCCGATTGCGCGCAATTAGGTGTTTGGCGGGCAATTCCTTTTCAGCTTCGACCAAGACATTTTTGCACGTATCCCTAAAATTGTGTTCCATCCTGGTGTTTTCCGCGCACATGTCATGGATTGTGCGCACACCCGTCCTATTGCGCATTGGACATCCCTATTGCGCGTAATCCCTCCTTCAAGCGCACAGCCCGTCCTACGTGTCGATCCTATTACGCGTAACAGGGCCTAGGCCTACACCCGCTGGTCCATACCGCAGGGCCAGCGCCCCTGCACCCTCTCTCAGGATCAGTGCCTGGTTGCGGTCCCGGCCCTCCGGGCCGGTCCCTTCCCTATTGTCACGGACCCTCATGAAAAATAGAGAGTCGCACCGTGAAATATTTGGGCCGAGACTTCGTGATTTTCCATTGCGCCCTTATGCGCAGCCTCTTTCCACCAATGGAATAGCATGATTTGAGATACTCCTCTTCACACCATGAAATACCATGAGTCGACATATTCTTCTTGGTCCCTTTCACGTGTCGTGAGTCAACATTCTCATCATCAATTCCCTGAGTACCTTGACTCAAACCATTACTTAGGAAACTCCTCCAAACCCTATCACTTGGCTTCTATGCCAGGTTGAACCAGAAAGGGCCTCCCTTGCGTAAAACCCAATACTAGCCACTGTTATGTGACTTATTCCTACCATTCCTCTCTACATGACTCTAAACTGTAGTACTCTCTATGTGCCAAACATAGGATGCCTCTTGTTCGAAATAAGAGATGCCTTATGCACAAAGAATAAGATGCATTATGCCATGATCACAGTGGAATTACCTCGAGAGCGTTGGAATATGTTCAAACACTCCATGACATCACCTCATACTTTGCATGTCCTTCATTCGGATCTTAATCCTCTTTCATGTCTGAAGGGACCCCCTAACGGTATGGATGATTGACCTACGGTCTGCCTGCTGTAACAATACGGATTATTGACCGATGGTCCTTCTGTTGTAACAGTATGGGTGATTGACCTATGGTCCGCCTTCCGTCCTGGCCCAATGCCCCAGAAGACTTTGGACAACACTTTGATTCAGGTCCTATGTTTCGAACATGGTCAGCAGTCGACCCTCATTTTTTTGTCCCCATTTTAGGCTAACGTGATATGGATAATCTGTTTAGAACACGGTCAACAGTTATCCTCCATCGTCATGCCACCCTCATTTATTTCCGATTGTCGGCCATGTGTTTCACACATTTCAGCTCCCTTTGTTCAGTCTGATTCCAACACCCTTGGAATTATCCCTATTGTGTGCTAGTGCATAGGTGAATACTGCAACCCACCAAGAATATTGGGATGCCCTCATGACCATACATGAGGAAGACACCCGGGCTGCTTCCATGCATAATCCCCACACAGCCACGCTAACGTGGACCCCTCGGTGGTTCGCTATGTGACCCCCTTCAGTACGGCCTTGTCGATGCCTTCCCTTCCCTAAGGGGTAGAGGGAACTAGTCATGTATGTCCTAGGGGTGTGGAGTAAACCCACCTAGTCCTAGCTGCAGGACGTTAATCATACAAGCACCTCGTCCAGAACACATGACGTTAAACTATGATCTGGCCCCGTGCCGCGCATGCAGGGTCCCCCCAGCTCATGCATTCTTTACACCCACTGGTCTCCATGGGGATGGGATCACCCTTCACAGGGGATGATTTCCTCTTTGTTGGGGTAGAGTTTTTCCACGGGGGAATGGAATCCACCTTGGTGTAAGCCCCTAGCCCCTCTTGTGGATGTTATCACCCATGCACCTCCATACTTCCCCGACAATATGGCAAGTGGGGAGAATGATGGGAAGTGGGAATCCTCCTTTCTTCGGACCCAAATCCCTCTCCCTCTTCAATTTGTCGCCCTATGGCCTCCATACTAAACTATGTCCCATCACTATGGGCCGCCCAATGCGTAATCCCATCTACGCTTCCCACATACGCACCATTCGCAACGTGATCATCAGGTATCTGCCATCTCTTGTTTCTCACACCGAGAATGACTCACGTGAGATTAGAGTGAGCACTGACCCTAACCCCCACCTACAGTCAACAATAGGGACTTTGATCCATGCTACGGCATGGTATATAGGAAGCCTCCATGAGGTTCAAGCCCACCACCTGGTCGTTCCAACCCCTTCACGTCGGTTGACCAAAACCTTGGGCCACCTCATAGTGTAATCCCCAAATTCCCCCATCCCACATGATGTTAAAATGCATTCTATCCCGCATGACATTAAACTGCATCCCGTCCCTCATTACATTAAACTTTACACCAGATCTACGAGGAATTTGATCTGTGCTAAGCCGTGGTACATAGGAATCCTCCACGAGGTTCAAGCCCCACCACCTTCAGCCGTCTTAGAGCGTAAGCCCCATCCAACCTGAACTATGATGACTTTGATCCATGCCAAGGTATGGTAAGTAGGATTCCACCCCAATGATCAATCCCAATACCCATCGGACCCTCGATCCATCTTCACGTCGGTTCTCCAGCACAACCCAAACTACATGGACATTGATTCCCTACCACGTGGATATGTAGGAAGCCTCCATGATGATCAAGCCCACCACCCATTCATTCCGACTACTTTATGTCTGTTCACCAACTATTGTGGGCCGCCTCAGAGTGTAGGACCCATCCATCCACAATTGTGGGCCGCCTCAGAGTGTAATACCCTTCCATCCACCATCATGGGTTGCCTCAGAGAGTAATCCCCATCCATCCACTATTGTGGGCCGCCTCAGAGCGTAATCCCGATAAATCCATCATTGTGGGCCGCCTTAGAGCGTGAGCCCCATCCATCCACCATTGTGGGCCACCTCAGAGTGTATGCCCCATCAATCCACCATTGCGGGCCACCTCAGAGCGTAAGCCCCATCCATCCATCATGGTGCGCCACCTCAGAGCGTAAGCCCCATCCCATCCCAAACTACGTGGACTTTGATTCCCTTCCACGGGGATACGTAGAAAGCCTCCACAAGATTCAATCCCCTTCACTTCATCACCCAACCTGATTCTTACACGGGCTACCACATCCTGGTGGGATCATTCCACCTCATTCCACTCCACAGTATTTGGGAAGCCATGCACATGTCGACCCCAACATTGGTGTTCCCTCCAGGGGGTTCTTCAATATGATACACTCTAGCTAGTGTTCTGATCAGTCTGATCTGTCTCCGCTAGACGTTAAAATTGTGGCTTACCCTTTGTTAAACATGGGAAGCTGAGGAAAACCTTAGATACATTCCGGTGGCATACAATTATTTGTGTTCAATGTGGGATGCCTTGTGATTTTGTGCCATCGAGAATCCCTATATTAAGAGACATAAGATAGAAATTCCAATCCCCCATCGTGAAGACACGCCAACGATGCATCAGCGTGACCACTCCCCTAACTGAAGGTTGCTACACTAACCGGACCCCTAGGAAGCTCCTAAAAGAAGTAGTTTAATTAACCGGTGTCCATGAAGATATGGCACCTAGAAGAGATTAACAAACCACAACTTAATCTATGAGGGAGACCCGGACTAGGTAATGATCTCTGAGGAGGAATCCACGGAAGGAAGAACTGATATCCCATCATCCCTGTTTCGATCAAGCAGAAAACTTCCCTGAACAAGGAGTGAATGTATCCCGCCTTTGGAATGTGGGAATGCGGGGAAACAAGATGATTGTCCTCTGCATGACGGAAACGTGCGCGCGCCCCGGTCGAAAGCATCAGAAACAAAAAATGGTGAACCTGATGTGAATCTCTTCTCCTCAATACGAAGACATGTAGCGTTTAGGGAGTCGAAATATTAGCATGTCACCAGGTATGGGCACCCAGCACTAGGACGTGAAATCCGCCCAGTGTTGGGGCAGTCAAGACATTGAGCACTCTGTTCTACGACATTGTCAGCATGGATCCCTCTTACTGACCATGGAAGACGGAATGGCACTGGGCTACTAGTTGTAAGTTTATTTTCCTATTAGTGTTAATGGGTTCATCTCCCTTATTTCAAGAATCAGATCACTGCATCCATAGCTCGATCACCACCTTCCCACTGGTGAAAGGGCAGGGGCAGTACCAATGTGGCCACGACGCATGGTTCCGCCTCTTCAACGGCTGCTCCAACCTTCGAGACTACTGGGTACTCACGCCCCCTCTCCCCATCAGAGATTATCCAAAGAAGGGTGATCAACAACCTTGTGCATAGGTACGAGGAGGGGAGGGGGGTCATCCCCACTAGGGACATGGCCTGTTTGGACCTTTAGGCAGCTGCGCCTCACCACCAATGCCTCCCCCAAGGTCCGCGCAGGGATCCGCTGCTCCCCACCCTGATATTCAACAATTTCGGGATCTTATCCCCGGAACGCCTTGACTCCTCCCTCCCCTATGCCAATGAGGTAGGGGATGTCTGAGTTATCCCAATCAGAGACCCACTTCCAGGTCTCATGGAAAGGTCCCCCGCCAGGTCGCATCGACGCCGCTTCCCGTCTCCCCGAGCCGAGGACCAGGTAATCCATGTGCCTGTGCCACCAACTCAAACCCACCTGACCCGACGCCAGCGTCGGGCATGAGCGGAAGAAAATTATTTCCCCGGGGCGTCAACATCGGCAACCACTATGGACCGAGCCACCAATGACTCCTATCATCAAACGACCCCACAGGTTGATCAAGGGCAGTTATATGCTCGATTTGGATAAGGGCCCCAACCGCCCCACGGGAAGTTTTTCTTGAATCTCCAGGGTGCCGGCATAGGCAATGGCCGTTGCGGACCAATTCATGGTAGTGTTATCCATCATGAAGGCCTACTTCATGCCACCATTCTAGAAGGTGTGGGCCCTCCCTACATCCAACCTTGGACTGGAGGCCTGCCTGGTGCCACCCTCGCTGCAGGTGAGGGGTTTCCGCATGATAGTAACACTCTGGGTGGGGCTCTCTCCAGCGCTCACTACACTGGGTATGGGGTCACTTCCCCTACCACCGGCCGCGATTTTGGATCCATTGTATATCCAGTCACTCACCCACAAGGAGGTCCTCCCCGTGTCCCTTTCGACATTTTCCCTGGAGCTCCCCACTCCCCAGCCATCAATCCTCACCATCCCAGCACCAGTGCGGCCAGAGGACTCTGTGGCGGGAATCAGCCCTGCCACGAGGAGCCACCCAGGGGTAGGAAGGTGGGATGTCGTCGCCGTAAGAAAAATTCCAGGGAAGGTCGGATGGAAATCTGAACAGTATGTTTATCAGACTTTGAGGTGGAGTACGACTCGGCGGTGGAGCCCCCTCCTCAGTCATCTGAGTCAAGGGATGGGACAGGGACGCGGCGTGTCAGCCTCGTACTCCCCGAATGTGAGATCCATATGATCCCCTCCTCCCTTTGAAGGTATATCTAGGAGGACGAGGACTTGGCGTCCCCCAGGGATCAAACTTGCAGTCACCATCGTCCTCTCCAGAAGCACCTTCCACCTCGTCCAGAGATGGCTGAGAGCATTTTTGGGGGTCGATGGCGGAAGAGACGTGACTTAGAACACCCACGGTGAGCACCGACACTGTGACAGGAGTCCCGTTCACCGGCCCATCCTATCGTGACATGGCGGCAATGTCACTGCAACCCTTCGAGGACGACTGTGGATTCGACGGCCAATTGTCCTACTTGCCGTATTCGCCGTCGGCAAGCCCAATGGCCTTCCTCGGCACCGCTTCTAGTTTCCCAGCCACTCCCATTTGATGAGCGGGGCCATCAAGGGCTGGATCTTAAACCTGAGCCATAGATATTCTGGACCATCCTAGCAGCAGACCACTTTCCCGAGTTGTTTTGTCCAGTCGCAGGGTCAGATTTTGATACACCAGAATCACTCACCCCGGGAGAGTTTTAATGTTTCCACCAGACCCTTCGAGAAACTCACTCCCATATTTTCCACCAGGAAGTGCTTTATCCCAGGAGAAAAGAAAACCTCGAGGATATCGACATGCAATGTCGTCGGGTCGACCTGGCCACACTCCCCGCGGTCTGGCACCCCGAGTCACTCGTCCACCACAGGGCCCTCCAACAATAATGTGTTCATAGTTTTCAAGTACTCTTCAAAGTTATCGAGGATGAAACCCCCATGATCACGTCTGTGGATGGGCGCAGTACATTTCCCTTCTCTACCGTGGCATTCTCCGGTAGCCTGACTCACTGGGCAGCTTTGAGGACATGCCCCTAAGGGCAGCGGTGGTCAACATGGTCGATCTGTCAGGAGAGGGGAACGGTCTGGAAATTCATGATGGGGACTTACCCCTTGAAGACAAGCCACCACTAGACCCATCAGAAAGGATTACTCTTCAATAAAACCTCCTAGGTCTCCCCGTACCCACTGAGGCATTAATACTGAGCCGAAATATCGACAAGGGTAAAGAGCACTTTGGGGTTGTCATGCTCTCCGACCCATCTGCCTCGGTGCAGAAGACATGAGAATATCATGAGAAAGCCACACTGCGCCAACAGCTTTCTGAGTAGAATAGGTTGGTTGATGAGATTATGGCTGAATTCATTGTAGAGCGGCGACTCGAATACGGTGATCCTAGGCTGGGGCAGTAGGGGCATGAACAACTACCCCTCGACGAGATTCTCCCAGGAAACCTCGATCATGCCGAATTTACTGACAAAGGAGAGGTCAGAGCTCATGTAAGGAGGGTGCGATATGTTTTTCCAAACCCTATTGAGCGATGTGACCACCCAAGAGACCCTGCTCAGGTTCCCCTTGCCGCCCCAAGGGGTGATCCACCAGCAACTCCATGAGTTGCTGAGCTTGTATACCGAATTGAAGATCCCAGCAATGCGCTTGTGGTTAGGGAACCCCTCTAGGATAGGCACCCACGTCCATAAGATCTGATGGTAGCACTCATCGCCCACTTAGAGGCATTGGAAACACAGCAGGTGGTGATGCCACCAGACGGTAAGACGTACCCAACATGGGTTGATGATATACCAGCACCTTCGGGATTTGGGAACCCCAATGTATCCCCCATTAACGGGACAGGAGACTCCCTGCAGCACCTGACCCACTTCAACTAAAGGTGTGGCCCTATGTTAGGGACTCCAGTGCATCAGGAGGCCGCCAAGCTTCATTTCTTTGTTCAGACACTGGAGGGGTCAGCGTTCGCCTGGTATAGACAGCTCCCTGCTAGATCCGTGACTAGATGGGAGGACCTTCACAAGATATTCCTCTACCAGTTCAGTTCCACAACCCGAAAGATGAACATCGCAGACCTCTTATGGTGGAAGCAAAGGCCCGATGAGCAAGTCGTAGACTTCATCTCCTGGTGGAAGGGGATCACATACTCCATTGACTTGCCACTAACTCATGAGAAATTACTGACAATGTGCATAGGGAACATCAAGGCATGGATGGTTCCTTCTATAATCACTCATAATTACCCTGGAGGGTTCCAATACTTCTCAGAAAAGGCCCATCGCCTCGAAGAAGTCCTGCAATAGGCCAGTCAGGCACGCACGCTTCCTCCTGTAATCCCAGCAAGGAGAGCTTCCAGAGCCGAGCCCACTATTGTGGCCCATATAGAGGCCCCCAGGCAGCTAGAATTGCTACCAGTGAGGCTAGCTCCATATCCCCATAGGGGTTTTCCATCACAGGCACAACATCTATCCCAGTAGCTACTGCCTCAAAATTGGCAAGCACCTCCACGTAACGCGCCGCCACCACCTAGGTGAGATAATAATTTTCTGCCTCCTCGGAATGCTCCTATGGCCCCCCGTCAGGGTCAGCCTCCCAAATACCCCCCCCCCCTCCAGACCGAAGGAATCATACCTACTCATTTGACGAGGATCAGGTCCCTAGTTACTTCTGCAGTGCCTTGGAGCAGAGAATCGTGCGGCTGCCCGAGTGCCGGAAGCTAGAAGAGGCGCATCTCACTGATCACCCCAACTACTGTCCTTATCATCGGATCCTGCGGCACACCATAAAGTGATGCTATGTGTTTAAGGAATGGCTCTAAGACTTGATTGACAAAAATATAGTTAGGTTGGGCCCAGCCCCAGCACAAGTGGCGGGTTTCTTTGTGAGATCGGATGGAAGAAGTAGCGATGAAGGTGAATGACAGCAGGTTTCCGACTGTAGGTCCTAGAAGTATAACGACTGGATGGCCCGAAAGATAGTCACCCATGCCCAAGGCATCATCCATGCATTCCTGAATCAGCAAGAGCCCTCAGAAGCTGCGGTTACTACTTCCGCATCGTCGTCTCAACCAGTCTCTTCCCAGAAAAGCAAGCAGCGGTGGCACAAGAAGAAACAACTTTCCCTACCAATTCGATCATCGAACTGCACTCTTGGTGAGTTTATGACCCTAGAAATGGGGATACCTCTAAGACTCTGCCCCGTAGTGGATGAATCCTCATGTGACAGTCTGGGGTACGCTTCAGTTAACACCGTAGAGTTGGTAAATCCCTATTTAACATCTGACGATGGGGAACTCCAGGTAGACCATCCCAATGTCCACAACCATCTCCAACGTCGTCGGAGCCATGGTTACATGGATCACCGGGGCATGACAATTGGCACCTCCAGCCCGGCCGTTCACACCACTAAGACTTGAAATCAGGCCAAGTCCAGAGCTCACCACACGCGGATCCTTTATCCGGTGTCGACAGGTCCGCCTCCACTACTGTTTGAGTTACTGGATCAGGCAGAAGCACATCGGCCTTGCCGCAACCAGCTTCGCCCTGCCCCAAGCTGACCCCAGCCTTCTAGTCCTCATCTGGAAGCCACTCTCCAGGCATTGACTAGTGAATAGTGAAATATGCTTAGTACCAGTCACCCGTCGGTCCTGTCGAAATGGCCCACCATGCATCCAATTGCAGAGCAGCCTCCTATAAGAAGAGGCTCACATCTGGCTCGGAAGTATGATGTTCTGAACCACCTTGCCAGTATCTCAGAAAGTCTTTCCATTCTTGAATCCCTTCGTCTATCACCATATATGTGTGAGGCACTCACCTAGGAATTAAGAATCCCCCTCTAATTCGAGTCGGAGGTAGCAGCTGTAGAATCCTTCTAGGCCAAGGAAATTGAGAACGCCGAATCTCAGGGAGTTATCTCGTTCTCTTGAGAAGACAAAGAGACTCCTGTACAAGGGCGCATTTGTCCACTATACATTACTGGAAAGTTTAATGGCATGGAAGTCCACCGCTGTCTTATCAACATGGGTTTTGGGATTAACCTAATCCCAACTCGAACACTGTGGAAGATCAGTTTGTCTGTGGATGATCTAACTCCCTCTGCCCTCAGAATCCAGGGATATGACAGGACCGAGTAGACCCCAGTTAGCAAGATCCATTTGAAGACCCAGTTTTGTGGCCAAATTTCCATCACTGTATTCATGGTTGTCTCCTAGGACACTGCGTACGATGCATTGATGGGCAGGACACGACTCCACCTGCATGCAGCGGTCCCTTCATCATATCACCAATGCCTCAAATACTCCCTCAATTGTCGAGTAGGCGTGCTCCAAGGAGATGAATCTCCTTTTTCCTCTTGAGAAGATCGTTATCTGGAAGCTGACTATAACAAGATCAAGGATAAGAGGATTCTGAAAAGTGAGATTGAGCCCGTCACTATCACAAGTGATCCCTTGGTAGGTCTGGATGAAACCTACATCTTTCCGATCAATATGTTGGATGTCAGTACCCCCGAAATGGGGAAATTCTTTGTCATTTTAGGTACAAGAGGAAGGCATATTCGCAGGTCCAATCGATGGTGGGAAATCACCTATTACTCCTACACCAACCAGGCTCGGGTGATCCGGGAAACTCCTACCCCTGTATGGTATTGGGATGTCAGGCTCATGGAAACGGCGGTACATCATACGTGTCTATTTCAACGGGCTGGAATTGACCATGTCAATCTGACATGCCACTACTGATTTGATGTTATCAAGCGCGGCCCCATGGGCCGAAGACCAGATGGGATTGGATAGACTGCCTTCATCACTATGGTCTCAATGGAACCTGAATATCTTGATATGATGACCACTGCTTCTCAAGCCGTCATCAGCCACCCATCAGAGTCTGGTGGCTCGGAAGAAACTCTCCCCCGTAGAATATCCCTCCACAAGTGGAGAAGGGGATCTAGAGGATGCTCCCCCCGCCTTTGAGGAAGGCGTCTCCACCACGGTCGATGAGTTGGTACAGGTGAACCTCGGTAGCAAGGCGGACCCGAGACCCACATTGGTCAGTGCCTCCATGCCCCCCAAGTAGCGTCAATGGTACATGGACTTCCTTAAACAGCACCGTGATGTGTTTTCCTGGAGTTACAACAAGATACCATGGTTTAATCCTCAGGTATCCATTCACCGTCTCGGTCTTCCAGCAAGTCATTGTATTTTCAAGCAGCCTCCTAGAAAAATGCACCCTTCTCATGGTGCTATGGTCGAGGCCAAAGTTGATAAGTTCATCAAATCCAACATCGTTATGGATGTCCTGTATCTCAAGTGTTTATCCAACATTGTTCCAGTCATGAAAAAGAACAAAAAAATTATGGTCTATATTTACTTCTGCGATCTCAACCGCCACTGTCCGAAGGATGATTTTCCACTTCCAATGACTGAGTTGTTGATTAATGCCACGACAAGGTTAAAAGCCCTCTCCTTCATGGATTAGTATTCCGGGTACAACTAGATCTAGATCCCCCCCTAGGACGAGGAGTCCAAAACCTTCAGGGCAACCCAAGGTACTTTATGTTATTAGGTTATGCCCTTCTGCCTGAAGAATGTGGGTTCCACCTATCAGCGGTCCATGCATCGCATATTCAAGACGATTCTAGGAACATTAGTGGAATGCCACGTGGATGATCTGGTGGTCAAATCTCGCCAGCGTTAGGACCATCTCAAGGACCTTGTGAAAGTGTTCGGATCCCTCCATTACCTCAACCTAAATATGAACCCGTTGAAGTGTTCTTTCGGGGTCACCTCCGGAAAGTTCCTTGGATTTTTTGACATGTACCAAGGCATTGAGATGGACCCATAAAAGATCAAGGCCATCAGCCAGATGCCTCCCCCAAGTAATATTCGGGATCTTCGAGGTCTCCAAGGCCACGTAGCCTACATATGCCGATTCACTGCGAATCTGGATGGAATTTTTAAGCCCTTTTCCTGGATCATGATGAGACGCACCACCTATGAATGGGACGAGGAGTGTCAGGCTGCCTTTGAGGAAATCAAGCAGCATCTGCTCCAGCCTCCGGTCATGATGCCACCTATTTCCGGAAATTCACTGGTCCTTTATGTGACCGCTCTATAATGTTCTCTCGACGCCCTACTCACCTAGAAAAATAATGAGGGCATAGAGAAAAACCTCTACTACCTCATCTATATGCTCCTAGATACGGAGACAAGATATTCTCTGATAGATAAGAGTTTCCTTGCGCTCGTGTTTTCCGTACAGAAATTGCGTCACTACCTGTAGCACCATGAGGTACAGTTGGTCTCTCGGGTATACCTACTGAAGTACATTCTAAACCAACCGATGTTGACTGGCCGACTAGCGCAATGGGCAGTGATCTTACAATAGTTTGACATCATGTTTGTGCCTCAGAAGACTATCAAAGGACATGCATTGACATAAATTCTAGCTGCCCACCCAACCTCTGTAGATCAGCCGCTGGACCTAGTTTTTTCTGATGAGGAAATCCTCTCAGTTGATCATGTCGTCCTATGTTGGCAGATGTACTTTGATGGCGCCTCCCGGAGCCCCACCGGGTAGAGACTTAATAACCCTAGGCTTAACATTGTAGGTCGGGGTTTCGTCTTCATTATACCAACGAAAGCCATCTTTCCATATTCATTTCTGCTATCAGAAGGTTGCACTAACAATGAGGTAGAGTATCATGCCCTCATTACTGGCCTCGAGCTAGCCCTCAAGATCGATGTTTCTCATCTTCATGTGAAAGGAGACTCCATGTTGGTCATCAAGTAGGTCAATGGTGACTATGTTGTTAGGAAACCAATGCTCAAACCACTGTTAGAGCATAACCTCCATCTAATGGCTCAGATCCCTTCTCGGCTGGAGGTTACTTATGTTCCTCGGTCGTAGAATGGTCGGGTGGATGCTTTGGCCATCCTGGATGTGTTGCTTGCCGAGCCCGAATAGGATGACCTGATTATCCATGTGGCGCACCGGAGAGTCATTGCATCAGTTACCCTGGAGGATGATCATGACTAGCGGATAAAAAATCTCACTACCAGAGCCTCTACGTCGGAACCCTCAGGTCCCTCAGGTATTGTGATCAAGATGATTCTTGATTAGGGGACACCCTTGGTTGAGTACCTCCAACACGGAAATCTTCTGTCAGACCGGGCAGAGCTTGAGAGAATCTGACGCCATGCGCTACAGTTTACCCTTCAGAGTGGTCCCGGCCTTAAGCAGATCCTTTATAAATGCAGATTTGATGGTGTTCCACTCTGTTTCCTTCAAGGAGTCATGATTACCCAGGTCATGCAAGAGTTTCATGCTAGTTCCTGTGGTGCCCATCAGGCTGGGTCAAACTTGTCCCATCAGATCCGGAGACTTGGGTACTTCTGTCCCTCTATGATCCATGATTGCTTCGAGTTCACCCAGAGGTTCGATGCGTGCCATGTTCATGCTAACATTGTGAATTGGCCACCAGAGCTTCTCCACACTACCAAGTATTCATGGCCATTTGCATTCTTGGGGATGGATGTCGTAGGACCATTCCCACCGACAACGGCTCGCCAATTCTGGTTCATCCTGACCACTACAGATTTCTTCTTCAAGTGGGTAGAGTTAGTTTACTCAAGGAGGTAAAGGAACATTCAATCGTTGACTTTGTGATCTCTAATATCATCCACCGTTTTGGAGTCCCTCACACTATCCTCACTGATAACGGCACCAACTTCCATTCAACCGAGCTATAGAAATTGTACGCCAAGTACAACATTCTCTCTAACCATACCTCCCAATATCATGCGTAGGAAAATGGAAAGATTGAGGCATTTAACAAAACACTCTCTAAAATTCTGAAAAGGATGGTTGGTCAGAACAAGAAGAGTTGTCCGGATAAGCTCAGAAATGCCCTCTGGGCTTATCGGACGATGACTCAAAATTCCACCCAAGTGACCCTATATTTCCTGTTGTATAGAACTGAGGTCGTCCTGCCCAACAATATTCAGTTTCCCTCATTGCGCACAGCGGTCTATGCCAAATAAGCGCCGGATAGAGTTCCCAAAATCTACCTAGATGAATTAGAAGCACATGACAAGAATATTATTTGTGCTTTGCACAACCTGGAAAGGCATCAGAGCAGGATGGCTCGAGATTTCAACAAGAAGGTTCACCTCTACTCCTTCCTAGAGGGTGACATGGTACTCTCCCTCAGGATGCCAATGATCCCCGGTAGAAAACCACCCATGTTAGAGACCAAATGGGAGGGACCATTCATTGTCCATAAGGTTTATCCCAATGTTGAATACTCCCTCGTGACCATGGATGGTGAGCATGTAACTCCTCCCAACAACGCCAGGTTCCTCAAATAGTATTTTTCCTAAACTGTTGGGTCATTCATTACCGTAAACTACACTATGGTCTGACATGACCCCAAACTGTTGGGTCATCCAGGACCATAAACTGCACTATGGTCTGACGTGACCCTAAATTTTTGGGTCCTCCATGACCTTAAACTGCACTACGGTCCAACATGAACCTATACTGTTGGGTCCTCCATGACCATAAACTGCACTACGGTCTGACATGACCTTAAATGGATGGGTCCTCCAGGACCATAAACTGCACTTTGTTCTGGCATGACCCTAAACTGTTGGGTCCTCCATGACCATAAAGTGCACTTTGGTCCGACATGACCCTTAACTGTTGGGTCCTCCATGACCTTAAACTGCACTATAGTCCCGCATGACCTTAAACTGGACACTCGTCCTGCATGACGTTAAACTCCAAGCCGGTCAGGCCTCCCTGACCGAGGCCCAGCCTCATGCCCCTGACCTAGGCTCTTTCCTGTGGGATTGTATGGTATGGTGTGGGATTATTTCCTCATTCACGTTGGGTTACTCTCTATGGCATACACATTCCGGGAGGAAATTTATTCCATGGTCTGACATGACCCTAAAATGCTGGGTCCTCCATGAACTAAAACTGTACTATGGTCCTGCATGACATTAAACTGCATGCTCATCCTTCATGAAGTTAAACTACAAGCCAGTCAGGCCTCCATGACCAAGGCCCATCCTCGGGCCCCCGACCCAGGCTATTTCCTATGGGATTGTATACTGTGGTGTGGTATTATGTCCTCATTCATGTTGGGTTACTTTTCGTGCCATACACATTCCAGGATGAAATGCCTTTCATGGTCCGACATGACCCTAAACTGTTGGATCCTCCATGACCTTAAATTGCACTACGGTCCTGCATGTCATTAAATTGCACGCTCGTCCTACATGATGTTAAACAGCAAGGCGGTCAGGCCTCCCTCATCGAGGCCTAGCCTCGGGCCCCCGGCCCTAGCACTTTCCTGTTGTATTGTATTGTGTGGTGTGGGTTTATGTCCTTATTCACATTGGGTTACTCACCATGCCATACACATTCCCGGATAAAACGCCTTTTATAGACTAATATGACCGTAAACTATTGGGTCCTCCATGACCTTAAACTGAACTACGGTCCCGACTGACCTTAAACTGCACGTTCGTCCTGCATGACGTTAAATTTCAAGTCAGTCAGGCCTCCCTGACCGAGGCCCAGCCTCGAGCCCCTAGCCCAGGCTCATTCTGGTGGGATTGTATGGTCTAATGTGGGATTATGTCTTCATTCACGCTGGGTTACTTTCTGTGCCATACACATTCCCGGATGAAATTTCATTCATGGTCCGACATGACCCTAAACTATTGGGTCCTCCATGAACTTAAACTGCACTATGGTCCCGCATGACCTTAAACTGCACGCTCATCCTGCATGATGTTAAACTACAAGCTAGTCAGGCCTCCCTAACCACGGCCCAGCCTCGGGCCCCCGTCTCAGGCTCATTCCTATGGGATTGTATGGTGTGGCGTGGGATTATGTCATCATTCATGCTGGGTTACTTGTAGTTCCATACACATTCCCGAATGAAATGCCTTTCATGGTCCAACATGACCCTAAACTATTGGGTCCTCTATGAACTTAAACTGCACTACGATCCCGCATGACCATAAAATGCACACTCATCCTACATGACATTAAACTGCAAGCCGGTTAGGCCTCCCTGACCGAGGCCCAGCCTCGGGCCCCTGACCCAGGATCATTCCCGTGGGATTTTATGTTGTGGTGTCGGATTATGTCCTCATTCATGTTGGGTTACTCACCATGCCATAAACATTCCAGGATGAAACTCCTTTCATGGTCCGACATGAACCTAAACTGTTGGATCCTCCATGAACATAAACTGTACTATGGTCCTACATGTCCTTAAACTGGACGCTCGTCCTGCATGATGTTATACTACAAGCCGGTCAGGCCTCCCTGACCGAGCCCCACCCTCAGACCCTCGGACCCCCAGCCCAGGCTCTTTCCTTTGTGTTTGTATGGTGTGGTGTGGGATTATGTCTCATACATGTTGGGTTACTCGTTGTTCCATACACATTCCCAGATGAAATTCCTTTCATGGTCCGACGTGACCCTAAACTATTGGGTCCTCCATGACATTAAACTGCAATGTGGTCCTGCATGACCTTAAAACGCACGCTCGTCTTGCATAATGTTAAACTGTAATCCGGTCAGGCCTCCATGACCAAGGCCCTTCCTCGGGCCCTCAGCCCAGGCTCACTCTTGTGGGATTGTATGGGGTGGTGTGGGATTATGTCCTCATTCATGTTTGGTTACTCATCTTTCCATACACATTCCCGGATAAAATGCCTTTCATTGTCTGACATGACTTTAAATTGTTCTTCTAGAACTTTGTGTGACTTGACTCCCATATTTATGGGATACATTAGACCACCTGAACACCTAGGATTCAGGTCCATCCATGTCTCTTAAGAGATCCCACGATCTCCTGGTCACCTCAGCCTTTTGGCATGTCCCTCTCCATGAGGGGGGTATATAGCTGTGGTACAGGGTTTTTGGCACCATTCCCCCTTCTCCCAAGAATCATCCATCCTTTGGCTGCTCTCAAAAAGATCCCTTTGTCCCTTTTCAGTGGTCCTATAATTTTTTCAGAGTACTTTGGTCTAGGACTATGAGTGTCATATTAAACCAAGGCAAGTTTCATCTACTTATCACGCTTCGTGATCCCCTTCATTCGGGCCCCCATTATCTTTCACACCTAGAGGGACCCCCAAGAACGGTCTGGATACAATGCCTAAGGGCTCTCCTACTATTATAGTCCAGCTCCCCTGAGGGTTTCAGATAACAAATTGATACAAATTCTGCGTTGCAAACATGGTCAGTGGTCGATGCTCATTTTTTTGTCCCCATTTCAGGCTAACATGACAGGATGCTGTGTTGCGAACATGGTCACCAGTAATCCTCCATCATCACACTGACTCCATTAGGCCATGAATGTTGGTTGAATGATTCAAATTATGTTCCAACCCATCGTGTCAAGGTGGAATCTCGACACTCTTTTCACTAATCCTCAGTGCACTTCCACACGTCAGGCAGAGAAAGTTGTGTTACAGCGTCTCTGGGGGCACCCGCGATCCGAGCGCTAAGATAATGGGCTTGGATATTCTCTAAGAACCATGAAAATCTTGACCCTCATCCCTACGAGGAATGAGGGGTTTCCCAAACATTGCGTTTCGGGCCCAGCTCAGCTGGAGGCTAGTGTCTTTTTCCCCTTGATCTTTAAACCGTCGTCGGTCCATTGGCCCGAGGCTCCTCTCCAAGAATCACGTGCGGTGATGGTGTGGAATTATGTTCTCATCCAAATCAGGTATTCTTTATCTCATCATACGCATTCCCCCGGGTCCAAGGCATATGACCTTAAACTGTGCTGGTTGGACCTACCACATGACCACAAACTGTGATGATATCATCCCGGCCGCAAGATGAAAAACGGAACTGCATTGTGATGACCTCTCCATAGAGGATGTCACGTTGGGTATCATCCATTTACCATAATATTTATCAACACCTATATACGGCTTGATTATTGGGGTGATGCCGGGAATTTCCACCATAGGCCTCTTGCTTCAAAAAGAAAAATCCCATTCACCTTCAAGGACAAACAAGCTACATCGAATGCCGCTTCTTTTGGTGCGAGGGATAGACATGCACACCCCTTTTATTTTTTTCACAAGTACCATACCGTGGCATTCCACCCTCCAAGAATTATGTATGGCTTGATTCCCATCCTTATGGGATACGTAGGAGCGACCAGACACTTCCCCACTGGCCCACCATAACGTTCATGTTAGGTCCCTTGGTCGGAACACTTCCCCAGGGAACACAAGGTAAGTAGGGATTATGTCCTTATTCACGTCGGGTTTCATGACCACCTTATCATGTGTCTCCTACTCTCCTTACCCCTTGGTATGAGTTATAAGACCTTAAACTAAGACCGATTTCTAGAACTACATGCGGCTTGATTCCCATCCTTATGGGATATATAGGAACACCCAAACTTTTCATCTTGGGTCTAGTCCCAGGAATCACAAGTCTATTCCCCCCTCACTGTCGGCCCTTTTGGCATGACTTCTCCTGGAGTTGTGTAACTGCTTCATTAGCCCCGAATAAGTTCAGGATGCCCCATAGTGATTTTTGGAAGTGACAGTTTCCTCACTAGAGAGGTCCTGTCTAAAAGTAGGGATGATCCGTGATCATATTAATACATCTTCCAAATGTGCCTCCACCATGGTGGTGTAATTTTGGGAGTTTTGGATTCCATACAAACAAACCATCATTCTAATTTCCATGCTTTGCGTGCCCCCTTATTTGGATCTTCATCCTCTTTCACGTTTGATGGGACCCCCTGACAGTATAAATGCTTGACCTATGTCCGCCTGCTGCCCTGGGCCAACGTTCCGGATGATTGGTCATGTTTGGAGAGACCCCCTAACAGTATGGATGCTTGATCTATGGTATGCCTGCTGTCCTGGGCCAACGTTCCGGAAGACTGATCGACGATATTTGAGTTAGGCCCCATGTTGCAAACATGGTCAACATTCCGCCCTCATTTGTTGTCCCCATTTCAGGCCAATGTGATATGGATGTTGCGTTTCCACCATGGTCAACATCTATCCTCCATAGTCATTCCCCTCCCACAGTGTTTCGAATTTGGGGTAACGTGATTCACACATTCTCATTTCCCTATGTTCAGACTGATTCCAATTCCCCTCGGATTGCCCTGTTCATGCGCTAGAGTACATTGAGAAGATGATACATCAATCAGGGCTGAGGTCCCCTTCCATTGGATGGGCCTCCATCTTCTCCTTGGAAATCTGAGTTTGAATTTAGAATGCTTGAAGCTTGGTTGGAACTCCAACAATCAAATGAATTAATAGTGCGAGTCTCCTTTGTTTCTCATGGCCTACATGAGCTTAGGGATGGATCACTATTTCTTTCAGGATTATGGTTGAGCATGTTTAACCAAAGTGACAAGTATGATTAAGTAAAGGGGAAAGTTAATAGGCTTGTCTATACATGTAGTTAGGGGAAACAACATAAAGCAGTGGAGCGGGACAAGTATAGGGGTTTTGGCCAAAACAGGCCCCCACTAGTGGTTGGATTCTTTGATAGATCTCTCCAATACCATGCCAATCATGCTTTTTGCGCACCAGTGGCCCATTGGTCCCACATTTCGGCGTTTCCCTGAGAATCTGATCATTGCGACCCTTTGCCAATCCAATTATGAGGGGGGGGAATTTGTAGATGCTAAAAAATGCGTAAGTGCTAGATAAAGTTCGGTAATGGAAAAGAGAAGTCATATTCGGACTCGGAGGCCCAGTCCGGAGGGTCAGGAATGGTTGCACGCAAAAAAGGAGAAGTGCGCGAAAAAATTATGTCCTATGTGGAAGGCCCTGGGATTCGTGAAAGGTCTCGGCGCCGGCGCGAAATTATTTCATGCACGGGCCCTGCACGGTTGATATTCCATGCCGCCGCATCGGTCACGCAATTATTTTGCACTAGACATGCATTCCGATCCACCTGAGGCCTATAAATAAAATGAGACCCCCTTCCTTTTTAGGGACGATGAACCTGAACCGGCTCTCGTGCGCGTAATCGGCATTCCGTGGGCACGCAGTATGGCCTTTGGGAACAGTTCATTTCATGCCCAGTCGCCCCCGGGGTCTACCTTTCCATGAGATCCCCTTTTTCTTAGACTGAACTCTAATCCCTTCGGGGTCTGCCCCTTGCATGCAATTCCTTCTGATTGCATGCAATTAGGTCTTTTCCACGCTATTCATTTTGCACGCCATCCTGGCCTTCTTCGCGCACATCCCTGAAATTGCGCACCATCCCAGTGTTTTCCTTGCACATGTCCCATATTTCACGCATGCCTGCCCTATTGTGCGTAGGCCTTCCCTATTGCGTGTAATCCCTCCCTCTTGCACACAACCCATACTGCGTGTTGATCCTATTACATGCAACAATTCCTGGGCCTGCACCCGCTGGTCCATACCGCGGGGCCTGCACCCCCACAGGGGCCGGTCCCTTTCCTCCCAACACTGACCCCCATGAAAAAATGGAGAGTCGCACCACAAACGTTTCGGGTCGAGACATCGGGATTTTCCATTGCACCCTTATGTGCAGCCTCTTTCCACTAGTAGAATAGCATGATTTAGATACTCTTTTGAAAACCATGAAATACCATGAGTCGACATATTCCTCTTGGTCCCTTTCACATGTCAAGAGTCGAGATTCTCATCATCCATTCCCCAAGTACCTTGAGTTGAACCATTCCTCAGGCAACTCCTCCAAACCCTATCACTTGGCTCCTATGCCAGGCCGAACCAGAAAGGGCCGCCCTTGCTTAAGACTCAATACCAGCCACCACTAGGCGCCTTATGACAAACAATCCTATCTTCAAGACTCTAAATGGTATTACTCCTTATGTTCCAAACATAGGATGCCTCTTGTTCCAAATAATAGATGCCTTATGCACCAAGAATAAGATTAATTATTCCATGATAACAGTGGAATAACCTCGAGAGCGCCGGAATCTGTTCGATCATTCCATCACTCCACCTCATGCTTTGCATGTCCTTCATTCGGATCGCCATCCTCTTTAATGTCTGAAGGGACCCCCTTACAGTACGGATGATTGACCTACACTCCCCCTGCTGTAACAATATAGATGATTGACCTATAGTCTGTCGGCTGTAACAGTATGGGTGATTGACTTATGGTCCGCCTTCCATCCTAGGCCAACGCCCCGGAAGACTTTGGACAACACTTTGAGTCAGGTCCTATGTTTCAAAAATGGTCATCAGTCTACCCTCATATGTTTTTCCCCATTTCTAGCTAACACGATATGGATACTGTTCTTCGAACACGGTCAACAGTTATCCTCCATCATCACACAACCCTCATTGAGATCCAAATGTTGGCCATGTGATTCACACATTTCATCTCCCTTTGTTTGGTCTGATTCTAATGTCGTTGGAATTATCCCTCTTCTGCGCTAGCACATAGGTGAATACCTCAACCCACCATGTATGTTGGGAAGCCCTCATGACCAGACCTGAGGAAGAAATACAGGCTTCTTCTAGGAATAATCCCCACATAGCCACGTAAACGTGGACCCCTCGGGGGTTCACTCTGCGACCCCCCATCAGTACGACCTTGTTGATACCTTCCCTTCCACAAGGGGTAGAGGGCACCGGTCATGTATGTCCTATGGGTGCAGAGTAAACCCACATCGTCCGAACTATAGGACGTTAAACTGCCAAGCACCTCGTCCTCAATACATGACATTAAAATCTGATCTAGCCCTGTGCTTCGCATGCATGGTCCCCCCGGATCGGGCATTCTTTACGCCCACTGGTCTCCACGACTATGGGATCACCCCTCACAGGGGATGATATCCTCCCTGTTGGGGCGGCTTTTGTCCATGGGGGAAGTTCATCCGCCTTGGTGTAATCCCCTAACTCCTCTTGGGGAAGGTAGCACCCATGAACCTCCATACTTCCCCGGTGCCAGGGCCAGTGGGGAGAATGATGGGAAGTGGGAATCCTCCTTTCTTCGGTCCCAAATCCCTCTCCCTCTATGATTTTTTCCCTTCATGCCTCCATCTTGGAGTAAGTCCCAGCACTATGGGCTGCCCAATGCGTAAGCCCCTCCTCGCTTCCCATGAATGCACCATTCATGATGAGATCATCAGGTCTATTTCGCCTCTTGTTTCTCAAACCGAGCATGACTCACATGAGCTTAGAGTGAGCACCTACCCTGATCCCCACATACAGTGAACTACAGGGACTTTGATCCATGATAAGGTATGGTACGTCGGAAGCCTCCCCGAGGTTCAAGCCCACCACCTGGTCCTTCAGACCCCTTCACGTCGGTTCACCAACACCTTGGGCCGCCTCAGAGCGTAATCCCCAAATGCCCCCATCCCACATGACATTAAACTGTATTCTATACCACATGACATTAAACTGCATCTCGTCCCTCATGACGTTAAACTGTACGCCCGAACAATAGGGACTTTGATCCATGCTAAGGCATGGTATGTAGGAATCCTCCAAGAGGTTCAAGACCCACCACCATGGGCCGTTTCAGAGCGTATGCCCCATCCAACCTGAACTATGAGGACTTTGATCCATGCCATGGAATGGTACTTAGGAAGCCTCCTCAAGGTTCAATCCCAATACCCATCAGACCCCCGGTCCATCTACATGTCGATTATCCGGCAGAACCTAAACTACATGGAATTTGATTCCCTGCCACGGGAAATACGTAGGAAGCATCCACGAGGTTCAATCCCACCACCCAGTTGTTCCTACCTCTTCATGTCGGTTCACCAAATATTGTGGGCCATCTTAGAGTGTAAGCCACATCCATCCATGATTGTGGGCCGCCTCAGAGTGTAAGCCTCATCCATCCACCATTGGGGGCCGCCTCAGAGCGTAATCAACATCCATCCATCATCGTGGGCCGCCTCAGAGCGTAATTCCCATCCATCCAACATTGTGGTCTGCTTTAGAGTGTATTACCTATCCATCCACCATTGTGGGCTACCTCAGAGCGTAATCCCCATCCATCCATCATTGCGGGATGCCTCAGAGCGTAAGCCCCATCACATCCTGAACTACGTGGACTTTGATTCCCTACAACGAGGATACATAAAAAGCTTCCACAAGGTTCAAGCCCCTTCACTTCATCACCAATCATGATTCATACATGGGTTGACACACCCCAGTGGAATCATGACACCTCATTCCACTCCACTTCATTTGGGAATCCACCCACGTGTCAGCCCCAACATCGGTGTTCCCTCCAGGGGGTTCATCAATCCGATCCATTCTAGCCAATTTTCAGATCATTCTGATCTGTATCCGATTGATATAAAACTCGAGGCATTCCCTATGTTAAACATGGGAATCTGAGGAAACCTTTGATACATACCTATGGAATACAATTCCCCGCGTTCGATGTGGGATGCATCGGGTTTTCAAACCCTCGAGAAGCCCTATAATAAGGGAAAAAAGACAGACATGTCAATCCCCCTACATCAAGACATGCCAAAGATGCCTTAGCATGACCAGTCCCCTAACTGAAGGTTGCTACTCTGACCAAACCCCTTGGAAGGTCCTGACAAGAGCGACGTAATTAACCGGTGTCCATGAAGATATGGTGCAGGGAAGTGATTCATGATCCATGACTTAATCTAAGAGGGAGACTCGGACTAGGTAATGAGCTCTGAGGAAGAATCCACAGAAGGAAGAACCAACATCCCATCATCCAGGTTTTGATCAAGGAGCTGACTTCCCTGAAAAAGGAGAGAATATTTCCTGCCATTGGAAAGCGGGGCTGCGGGGCAAAAAGTTGCGCGTGATCTGTGTGACAAATGCGCGAGCGCACGTGCCCCGACGAAAAGTGTCGGAAACAACATATTTAAAATTTTAATTAATATTTCATGAAGAAATATAAAACTAGTTTGTGTTTCTTTTTAAAAATTTATACAATAAAATAAATGTATCATATCTTTTTTAGTATTATTATACGCTATCATGATTCATGAAGATATTTTTTATGGATAAAATCTTTTACAATATTTATTTAATGATACCAGATATTCCTTCATGGATTAAACAACATTGTATCAGTGAAGATCATTCTTTCAATGAGAATACGCCAATACCATTTATGCAACTCTTTAATTGATGATGAAATGTATCCATCATCATTTCTTATTTTTTAATCATTGATAATCATCATCTATTTTATATTCCACCCATATTCTGATCAATGGAAATAAACCACATTGAATTTATACAACATCTTCTTAACTACTATCTATATTCTTTTTATTATTTCCCTATTATAATTCATCTTACAACAGTTTTTCCTCTATTTTTGTGTTTATGGTTCTCCCGTAAAAAAATTTCATTTGATTGTTCCTATATTATGAAAGGAAATTTGGTTTCTTCCTCCATGTCTAAAAGAAGGTATTTTGTGACTCCTTCATATGTTAGGGGTTATAACACTATGTTTTAAAGGGTTAGATTTTTTTATTTAATTTGGTCATAAAACCCATTAAATATAAAGTATCTAGTGAATAATAGAATCATTTAGAGTAGTAGAGACTGAAGGGTGGAATAGAATCCCAGTGATCCCATCCTATATAAAAGGAATTTTTTATCTAATTTATTTTTGTTTAAAATTAATGATTATTCTAACTCCAGTATATTCGTAATTTTTTTTAAAATTCAAAAAAAAATTCACCCATCTTCTAATTAGTTCTTCTATACCAATTTCCAAATTGAAAATGACCATAAAATTATTTAATTTTTAATAGTACTTCAAAAATTAGACTTGTACCAACTTATAATAGGTGACCACATAAATTAATTTATGCTACACCTTTACCATAGAATTTATCAATAAAAATATATCTAATTCCTCTAAAATTAATAATATATATTATTTAAAAACTATATTTTTCTAAATTATTTTCCATATGTGATCCATTCATAGGATTTTTCAAATTGAAATATCTTGTTTTCAACATAAGAACTATCTTTTCCAAAATAATATTTAATTTACATTATTCAAATATAATATATTTATCCATATTTTACAAGAATATATTTTTATTTATAGAATAATAATTATTTTTATATATTTTGGATGACTATTATACATATTTCACCTTTCACATAAGAAAAATTAAAATTAAATTCTTACAAACATGCATACTACCACCTATATGAAGTGTCACATTTCATTTTCTAACTCTACCATAAATTGATGGAGCTAATGTTTAATTTTATATATAAAAATAATATATATGAATTTATTTGTATTATATAATGAAAAATTTTATAACCCCTTAATTATATGTGCAACAAATGGTTGGTAAAATTTGGACTATAAAAAAGATACTATGAAGACAAAAAATATATTCATAATCTGTCAATGTTTGGAATCCATTAAATTATTCTATAAATATAAAAAATAATGATTTATCACTTTAATAAAACCAAAAAAATATCATTATTTATCTTGAATAATTTAATTTAATCTAAATAACATCATAATCAATCATTAATGTTTGTAGGTTCATGTTTACTTAGGCCCAAACACCTAACTGAACAATTGAACAAAATAATGTCATGAATTACTATGAGAATATAGTAAACAATATTAAAAGATACAAATAAGATAAAACATTTTATATTTTGGAGTTATAATTTTAATAGTATAATTTAATAAAATAACTTGGATTCCATTTTTTGTTCACCGAAACATGATCATTACTGATTTCATCATTAAGGTATGAAACCAAAACACCCATAAATTTAATTTAAAAAATTATTATTTATTATTTATATTTATTTATATTTTATTTAATGTTATTGGGATGAAGAAATTTTGGAGGAGAATGGCATCAAAAACTAATATTATGAGACTAGTTAAAAACAATCAGGATTTCTCACACATGATGTTGAAAAAACATAATAAATAACAAATATTCATGTATAAGATAATTTGAAATGTTGTTTATTATATGTTAAAGAAATAAAAATATATTGAAATAGGTTATTACAATTATTATTTATTTTATCTATGATATTCGAGAACATTACTGGTAAGAAGGAATTGACATACAAGGTTTATTTTCTAAAATTTAATTTCATGAATAATATATTATATTATTGACATTTTTCCATTTAATGGGGTATATAATAACCTATTTTTTTATTTTCATTAGATATTATTTTAAATAATATCTCTATGGTGTTTCAGATTTGAATGATGATAATTAGCATCTTAATTGTGGATCATTGAGATGTGTTTTTCATTAACAACATACTTGATTCCTATAGTATATATATATTTTCCATGTATTTTATTATCATTATTCTTACATCATTATGATGCATTTATATATATATATATATCATTAAATACCATTTGATGGTTTTCTATTCCATTGTCTCCCTAGTTATATGGAATTTTAATAACTGAAATAAAATTTCCATATGATATTATAACCCTTTTTAAACCACTCTCTTCAGTGACTAGTTATATATACAATACAAATTTTATAATGTATCATTATCTTAATCTCTATTGGGAATTAATTTTTTATTATAAAATTTACCCTTATGTATTTATTCCTCAAAAATTATTTCATTTTTAGACTAATTTGTATCCTCTTTATAAATGGTTACACAATATTTCCCCTATATATTCCCTTTAATTTTCTCTAATATAATTGGAAACCTAATAATGTATCATATCATCTGAAATTAATATTTTGATTATCAAAATTTCAAAATGGTTTTTTAACAATTTTATTGATATCAGGTTTCTGCAACTGAAAGAGTCCCTTAGTCACATGACTCCAAGTGTACATCAAACCACTCCTTATCATTATGTCACACATTCATGGTGTCACCAGTTTATGAAAGGATCTCATGACCTACTCTTATAGGAGGGGTCAAGCTCTAGTAGTCACCGAGGAATGCCACTTCCCAATCTAGTTGGATGGTACTACTCTATAAGGTCATCAGGGAATACCATTGTCTGGTCATACTAGAAGGTATGCCGAGTGACTTATCGGGGAAATGATACTCTCTATCTTGGTTTGTGGGTTATTCCAGGATGATTTAATTGCGGAACGTCACTACCTAGCCTAGTTGGAGTATAATCCTATAACTTTGAGGAACTCCATTGATCAATCTTATGAGAGGGAAACTTGGACTGATCAATGATGAACATAAATAGCCATTCAAATAAGAGGGTATGCTTGGAGCATCAAATAGATAATACCACTACCCAACTGACCTAGAGGTAATTTTCAATACTTTTCTTAGGGTTCTGTAAGACGTTTTCTATAATTAGGTTTCACCTCAGCATATTCTAAACTAGGAACATTCAAATTGTAAATCATAATATGTTTTGGAGTAAACCATAACATTGAATATTGAAAAACACTGTGAATAGGCATCTCATGGAAAAAATTTCGAGTTCCAAAAAAGGAGATTCACATGTTATAATTTTGTTTGTAGAAGTTCAAGTAGTACATTGTGTGCGAGGTGACCCGCATGGCATGTGGTCCCTCTTTGATGCATTGTTAGGTCTCTAGTTAGTACACATGCCCTATCTTTGTTGGGGTAAACACCATGAAGATTGAAAATATCGAGTGTACCACCAATATAGGTACCGGTCCATGTATCCTAGAAATGTCTATGTACTAAGACCTGGTTCCTATTTATTATGGTACACAATGTGTTGTTCTGCATTTTATACCACCTGTTTGGTCAACCTGTTTCCATGTTCACATGCATTGCATGTCACTGGCCATGTAGGTGAACTATAAGGTCATTCACACAATATTTAACTACCCAATGGGTCAAGGATGAAAACTACATGAAGACCTTACGGGTTCTAAAACCCTTGTGTTGACTTTGTAAAGACGCTACATTCTGCTGTTCTTCAACCTTCACGACATGTAGTCAGGAAATTTACGGAAACCCTAATTTTTTGGATATGGCATTCTTGCTTCAAATATATTGAAACTTATGTAGATATAGTATAATTTCTTCATTTATGTCAAATATCATTCCCCGATTTCTTCTTTGTGGCCATTATTCTTTGGAAAATGGCTCTATTGATGATTTAGTAAACCCTCGTTCTTTCATATCTCCATTATTATTTCCACCATTGATGATCCAGACTCAAAACGTAGATTTGTTCACCCACATCCTTCAATGTTCTCATATTTATTCTTGATCCATCATTAATATATCATTTTTCACTTCTCCATGAATTTGGGCTCCTAATCAATCTCGGGTCACCCGAAAACTATCGAACTAGTAACCACATGGTTTCAATAGTGATGAATAGGAAAAATGGGGTAAGAAATACCCTAGAACAATAGACATTCCAATCACTGGACATGGTTTCTTGTCCACTGATTAGGGAACCTGAAATTTATAATATAAATAACTAATAAATAATGGAATTAATTTATTCTCATTCCATTGGAACATGCAAACGGTGTAAAGATAAATTAAATAATTATCAATCTACTCAAATGTTAAATCTAAGGGGTAAAAATAACAAAATAGTATTCCTAATAAGATTGGATGGATCATAGTTGATGAATAATGAACATTCAAATATATGTTGAATTCTTCAAACTTTGAAGCACCTATATCCATATTTTTATCATTCGTCAAATGAACTCTGTTGAAAAGGATGAATCTCTAACCAGCGAATCAAAATAATTAAAAGGACAACCCTATCCAATTCATACTTAATAACTAATTCTATGTTTTTAATGATGTCAAAGATAAATTAAATAACAAAAAAATTAATTAATTAAATCTCTTAAACATACCACTAACGAGAGAGAGGTCCAAACGTCATGTTTCGACTGATTTTATGTCACAGATACGGTAACCATCGAGTTCTGGACCCAATCAGGGTGTCTATTTATGTATCTGATCAACCATTTATGATTTAACTACTTTTCTATAATTAACCATTTGTGGGAAAGATAAAATATATTAAATATTTTTATAAAATTAACTCAGAACAAACCGGGTCTCAGAATCACACAACATCTTATTACCTAGATTCTGAAATATATTTACAAATAATTCAAAACATTACAAGGAAGAAACTAGATCTCCACATCATTCCCATCACCACGATTTTCATCCTTGAAAAGGAAAAAATATGAAAATAGCTTTGGATACTGAGCCTGAATTTGTCTATCCCACTCTTAAGAGCTCTCTTGAATCATTCCATGCTTCCACATGACTCGTACTAACGGGATGGTCCATCCATGTATATTCTCTTCCTATAGATCATTGATCACTATAGAGTGCTCTGAAAAGGAGGCTCTATCATCAATGTCTAGCTCGACCCAATTGATGATGTCTATAGGAACATTCATGTTTCAACTATACTATGATTTGTTCACGATGTCATGAACCCACTCCAACTGTGTGGTATAGAGAGGGGGAAAGAAACATCACCAACCGTTCACACGATCTCAAACAACCTCATAATCCTTGGGGATAGATTGTTTCTCTAGCCAAACATCCACACTTCCAATCAAGGGGAGACTCTAAAGAAGTCCTGGTCTCCTAGTTGGACCTCCGCGGGAATTTGATGTTAATATGAATGGTATATTTGTTTTCCCTGTGATATCTAACTCCGTTCACTAATGACCAGTACTTTTTTTATGGTTTCATACACCATCAATGGGACCATGAGGGATGGCTCTCCAATATATATCAAGCATAAGTGTGACATGAACGGTGTCTCAAATAGATCCTAAAATGGTTTCATTCCAAGTTTAGTGTGGATTCTATTGGTGTATACAAACTCTATCAAGGGAATGTGATCTTCTCATCTCTGGATAAAATATAACCCGCAAGCCCTCAACATATCCTTTAGAACCTGGAATGTTTACACATTCTATTCATCGGTATGGGGGTGAGTTCCTATAATTTTTGAAAACTGGGTCTCAAAATTCTATTTTAAACCTCTCCAAAATTGTGACATAAACCATGTGTCACAATCAGGATCAATCTTTAATGGTACCTCTTGAAGGCATACCATCCCCTATACATAAAATATCCCTATACAATCAACAAAAATATACTTTCTGATAGTAAGGATTTTCTCCAAAAATGGGATTAAATCTAGTACATCATATATATAATCATGGCCCTTCTCTATGTGTGGAGTCCCTCTAATGAGTTCCATGGTTATGCTAACACATTTTCACTTTTGGATCTTGAGAGGCTGCATCAAACCCATTAGAACCTTCTCCTCCGCTTGTATCTATGAACAAGTACCAAACCATGAGACAAACTCATCTTCAAATCATCTCATTCCATAATTCCTAATCATCCATTGTAGATCTCTATTCATATTCCCTACTCTAGGATATAGATCTATGTGAGAATTATGGAACTCCCGCATCACCTCACCTTGTATTGAGAATGGAACCATTGTTTTCCCCTGGAACAATAACTTGTTATTCCTTCCTTTATAATATCCATATTGTTAATCTCATATGGATATATAATAACCCCTAAATTCAATGATTTTTCAACTTGCTGGGATAATCTCACATGTTCGAGGCAAGAAGGAGTCAACATTGTGGACTAAATAAATGCTGTACCTTCCAGCTCCACCATGGTTAGTAATAGGGTAGCTATATTCTCCGAATAATTCTACACTATGCAATCCTAGTACATACTACTAAGGAAATAAAATAAAAAATTTACCTTTCTTTTATTATAGATTATATCAACATTACATTCCTATAGTAACTACAACCAGTGTCGTAGCTTTAGGATCTAGTCACTTTGGGGGAAGACATAACTGAGACTCTGGTTGTCCATGTAAACCATGGTGCACTCTCACAAAAGGTAGTTCCTCTACATCCTCATGGAAAAGACTACCGATGTGAGCTCTACGTCATGTGATGCATTGTATTTCTCATGGGATCTCATCTGGCTAGAACAGTATTCAATGAATTATTTTTTATTTCATTGACACGCAACCAATCTTGGATCTAGGGGAACACATGACAATACAAACGCAACGAATTTATCTAGTAGTCTCAAAACAAGAGAGCTCTCCAAACTTTTCATCAACTCTTAAATCGAATTATAGTATTTTTGAGACATGGTAAATAGTTTTCCATTCTGTTTCAATGTTTTCAAAGTGGTCTATGATCCTAGATAAGTCTTCCAAAAATCAAATATAGTACCCATCAAAAACTTGGAAAATTCTCATCTCTAACACATTGTTGGGTGGTTCCCATGAATGAACTACATCGATCATTATTGGATCCATGGATAAACCTTGTTCAAAAATTACATACCCCAATAATTGAACCTAAAATATCCGGAATTTGAATTTCAAGAGCTTTCTGAAAAACTGGTATTGTGAACATAAATCAAGGACCATCTCTAAGTGATCTTCAGGATATTCATCTGTTTCATAGTAAACAAGTCTATCATCAATGATGAAATAAACCGTTCCAAGTACAACATGAGTATGTGGTTCATCAAATCTATAAAAATGGTGCGGTAATTATTAACACTAAAGAGAATCCTTAGGAACTTGAGGGTCTATAGCTACATCACAAATCCATCATCATAATATAGGCCTTGTGCGAACACAACTTGTTGTAGAAAAAACAGATATCAATATTTGAGATCCATCTTGCACATTTCAACTGTTCAATGTGGTTTCCAATCCTTGGAAATGGGTAATTTTTTCTTTATTGTGTATGTATTCAGTCGACGATAATCCACCCAAAGTGGTATTCTGTTTTATTCTATCATTATGAATCGAACTTTATCTAACCATGGGGACACATTAGGTATGATGAAACCATTCTCAAGAATATCCTTGAATTTCCACTCCTAATCACGTAACTCAGTGGGTTACATGAAATATGATCCAGAAGATATCAGGTATGTCATTGATTTCAGGTCAATGAAAAATTCTAAATACTTCCTTAAAGGTAGTCCCATAATTTCTTTAGGGAATACGTTTATATACTCCTCTGCAGCATGATGTGTCCAGGTTCCTGAAGAGTTTTTTACATGAAGGTTTTCTCACACTAACTAATTAGTAGTGGGATGTAAGCACTTGACCACAACACTGACATGATTTGTTATGAGGTCTCTCTCATCCAAAAAAAGAAAACCCAATCCCATCAACCCGTATACACTTGACTAGTCTATAGTGACATTTGATTGGGGATCATACAATGGAAATCATATCCATGACAAAAATGAATTTATAGGGTTCCATTGTGAAGAAAAAAAGTCCCATGTGAACCTATCTCCTCCAAGTGGTAGCATGTATTACAAGTAGATGAAATAAACTAATGAATTGTTCCACATTGGAACGTTTAGGAATTTTTTGTTCTAACATCTTTACCAAAAGCTCCAACTCCCACAACAAGTGTCGAGTGATAAAATATTGTATGGCACTGTTGTATACTAAAAATGATGAATCATTTGAATGAACACAGATCATTCCAAGAATCATCTAGTGCATAATAAGATCATAAACACCCAAAGATTTCAGTTTTCTTCAGCCCAAATTGCCTGCTCTTTAAGCCTGAATTGGGCCACCGAGAGGTGGTGGTGGCATGACCTTGTAAAATTATCACCCACCTATTTATCGTAATGCATCTCCCCCACCTCCACCTCCCTAGGGACCACCCTTTCCCCTCAAAGTAGGTCCATGATCATAGAGATGTCTCTACTATGGATGACCATCAGCTATCATCCAATTTTGCAGAGCATGTTTGGATAGGATTTGCAGACCATGTGGCCTTTCCCATCACAGTTAGAGTACAAGCCCTCCTTGGGCAGCCTTGGTGCTCTTTGCTGACCCTGCACTATATGACCATATCCATGAGCTTGATCGTGGAAGAGACACCTTTTCCATAATATCTAGAGAATGGATACTAGTTTAGATGACTAATCACTATAATGAACAATACTATATCAATCTATCTGGTGTCCCTCAATCAGAAATATTTCTATCATAAGTTCCTTCTTCAGTACCCTGACATATGGTAGGATACACATGGGAACTACACTAGCTCTGATCTCTTTAAGAATTCACTGCTCAATAAAATATTATCGTAAATATCCATCTCTAATAATGTTTATAGATTAGTGTGTAATGTATATGAACCTAGACACATACTCTACCACAAACATACCTCTCTAATGATGCTCTAGAAGCTACTAAATCCCAAAAAAAATGTATATTGATGGGGTTGGACTCGTCAAGAATAAACAACTAGAATTCATCCCATAATAGTGCAGACTCAACGTGAATTTTCCTAAATCGGCTACACCAGCACCCAGTCACTTGGTGGAATAGGCTGGTCGATGAATCTTCCATATTATCTATAATGGTTTGAACAAGCCTAATGAAACGTACCATAGAATACAACCAATCCTCAACTGCTTGGGGTTCTGTCTCACTGTGGAACCTCTGCGGTATCTAATGCTGGAACTCGTGGAGTATTCTTACCCTACGCACATCCTCATCGTATTATTCAAGGAATATATTCTATTCCAATTGTTTAGGTTATAATATATATACACTTGGATGAAGGGGATCTCTGGATGGACTGTAAACTGAGGCCTCATCCCACATAGGGTTATCATTACAATCTAGAGTTGGTTTCTTGACTGGATTCCATCACAGAGGCATCCTGATAATTCTCAAGGAGTATTGTGTTCTAGTGATCACACACACACACACACACACACACACACACACATATATATATATTGATAATTCATTAATGGCGAGTTGACTCAAGAATGAATGTTATAGATGAAATCCAATATGATGTATGATTCATTATTCCCAACAACAAAGTATCAGGGTTTCGAGTTGACACTCATTGAATTAGGGTCTTGGTGAAGGGATATGTTGGATTCCACACCTTCTCTAAACTTCTAGGACCAAGAGTCACACTAGAAACACATTGACATTATTTCCCTAAACCAAGTCATTCTTTTTTTGAGAATTCCCGAACAATATCTTAATGAACGAACCACCATATATATAAAATTGTCATGACCTGACCCATACTGGGGTTCAAGAGGAAACAACCCCATGACCTCCTCCCTATGCATGGGGTTGGGGACTATTGTTGTTGGAATAACTAACTTGAGGAGGCATTTCCCTACGTATATGTAAAAACGAATGCAGAATACTTGATGAAATCTTGTAGAGGGAAAGAAATAAAATATGCAACACTACTATAAATAAATAAAAAATTTATAAACCTTTAAATAGTATGAAGTGTGGTAGGGTAATAAAAAATTTACAAAAGGAAAATATAAATTCCCAACAAGAAATAATTTCCAAACTAACAATACTAGAAAAGAGTAAAAAGTTAGGAGAGAACATTTTATATATCCCAAGCTATGAACACCATACACAGTCCAAGTACCCCATATCCCTATGCCATTCTGATGTCACGATTGACTTTTCCACCATTATTGAATGAACAACACATGATGGGAAATTCCCATCCTTGGGTGATTATATACATAACCCAGTTAAGCACCCCAAGAATGATAAGCGGGGGGAATAAGGGATTCCACTAAAAATAAAGTTGTCAATAGAACAATGTATGGTAATATAGAGTACATTAAAGGACCGCAGAACCCCTTGATTTGGAGGGGTGAATCATGGTGTCATATTTTATTTTTAAATTTATGGATCTTGGTTTGAAATTGGTATTAAATTCTTAAATCTATAAAAAATGAATGTAATTAGATGAACCATTAATTTTACTTGGTTCACTACAAAGTTCTATGTCAAAGGAGCATATGCCGATAGTGTGTCTGTCATACCTAATTACACTAATCTTCATTAGATTTTTTATTACATGGTTCATTCACAATCACTTTTTGCTAGGCACACAGGCATTACAATGGTTCATGGATAGCTCATTGTGTCCCTTTAATAACTTTTGTTGACTCCCCCTAGCCCACTGCATTGGGAGAAGTCTAACTCTGTTTATCTACATGAAGGTCTCTTCAATAAATTTGCATTGTAGTCTTTTTCTTTGTTCATAATCAGACACTGCTGGCATAAAAGTCCTGAATTGATACACTTGAAAACACTAATCACACAAACCGAATATTCAAAATCATTTTAGATTCACAACACTACACTTGTGAACAATACTACAACTTGTGTGCATGTTTTGGGAATTATCATGAAAGATGATTTTTTTTGTGACCCCTACTTTCCATGAAACCATTATCTTTGTCACAATGATATCTATGTGTTAACTTGGTATTTTGATAATAAAGGATCACCTTTCCCCCAAGATTATTTTTTATGAATGTCTTTCACACAAAAACCTTTCGCACAGCAGAGCAACTAGATTTTCGTTGTAAAATTCATATGTCTTTCATGTTGGAGGCTGACTATTTATATGCCTTGATGACCCTACACACGATTTTTCAATGAATATTTTTATTTGAATGCATTATTATTTATGAGCACACAAAACCCCTTTTGACATCGCATTGGCCCTGTAATATTGATCTAGAAAAACTCTTCTTTCACGCACATTTTTTTCTTTCTCACACTTTTTTCATTGGACATATATTCATGCAATGATCCATAATTTCGCCTTGCACTCATGTTTCTAACCACCCTTAAAATATATTTCTCTAATGAACTGTATGATCTCATTCCTAGAAAAATCCTGAATATCTAATGAATATTTAATAAAACACAAACCCTACTCTATTTCCAGCATAGAACAATAGTGGATCAGACAATCTCCCCCTTTGGGTTTGTTGGAAATCTCTAGATAAATACAATAGAAAACCAGCCGCCCTCAAAACCAGATACATGCGAATCAACTAATCCAACACTCTTAGTCTATGTGAGCAATGCTCGGTGAAGAAAACAAGAAGGGAAGCATAAATTGGGTTCCCATGTGTTAGAGTTTTTATAGAAATCCAAGAAATTATCTTAATATGTCATAGAAGAATTACATGTCTTGAATTTTTTCTTCCTAGTCCTTCTCCCCAATTGGAAATGAACACAAATACTAGTATTGGATAATTTTTCCCCTAAAAACACACTCCCCATGGATAATATCTCCCTCATAACCCTGCATCTTTTCCACAAATAGATTAAAAATTGTTGACATATCATGGGAGAGGGGAAACCATAGCCTCCTTATGCACTAGGAGGTGACCAAACACTGAGGTTCAACTAATGTTTCTCAAACCCATCCATTGAAAACAGCTTGTTCATAATGTCATCCACTTGCTCATATGTTCCCACATATTCCCTGTTGATCACACCTTGTTCAACTTTTTCCTTGATGAACTGATATCTAATTTCATTCTGTTTCATACAATAGTGATGAATGTAATTATTCATAAGATAAAATGTGCTCTTGTTATAACAGTAAATCACCATGGGTTGTTTTACCTCATCACATATCTCATTCAGTTTCTACTTCATCCAAATTAACTGAGTTCGTGCCTTGGTAGTGGATATATATTCATATTTAATAGTACTAATAGAAGTATGTTCTTATTTCTTGGTTAACCATACCACACATTTCATCCCAATATAGTATTTTCCACCAGTGCTGGAATTTCTGTATACTACATATCTAGCCTAGTCAGCATCCGAAAATGATGATAATTCACGATCACTTTTGGTAAAATAGTATAAACAATAATTATGAGTTCTATAAATGTGCCTCAAGATTATTTTTAATGTTGTCCTATTTTCTTCTTTCAGATTACTTTGAAATTGGGCCGCTAAGAATGTTGTAATGAAATTAACAAGTCGTGTCACTGTTTGGTGCAGTACACTTCCAATAATCCTCCTGTACATGGTTGGATCTATCGAGGACCCATTCCCAGGCATTCTATATTTTGTTCCAGCTAAAATTAGAGTTGAAATTGGTTTTGATTCACGCATATTAAATTTATTCAACATATTTTCTCATACTTTTCTAGAGAAATGAATGTATAATCTTTCTTTTGAATCACATGAAACCCTAAGAAATATGTGAGTTCCCCAATCATAGACATTTCAAATACTAATTTCATGGGATTGGAATTTTCATCCACTGATATCTGGAAACTTTCACTAAATATAATTTCATCAATGTAAATTAGAACCATGAACTGATCATTAGGAGACTTCTTCAGGATGAGATTCTGATATACAATTTTTTAATTTCTTATTTTTGGGATAAGAATCTAATAGGGAATACCATTCTTGTGGTGACTTATTCAGACCTTATATGGCCTTATTTAATATTAATAACATTTATTCATCAGTTCCAAGATTAAAACCCACTTGTTGTTCGATATAGACATATTCTCCGATAAAACCATTTAATAATATTTTATTAAACCTCATTTTATATATGTTATAACATATTTGGATTTCCAAGGTAAGAAAAGGACTGATTGACTCTAGTCTAGACACTATTGAAAATGTTTCTTCAACATAGACACCATCAATATGTGAATATCTTTTACATACCAGTCATGCCTTCATTTTGATAAAATTTTCATGATCTTAAAACATATTCTCGAATATACACTGCATAGAAATGGCATTGTGACCTTTGGTTCTATTGAATAAGTCTCATGTTTGAGTGTTTTCAATCTGATCTAACTCTTTATTCATGGTTTTCACCCATGATTTATCCTTTTTAGCTTCTTCCAATGAGGATAGCTCTGCAACAGATTTAAAGGCAGATTGTGTATTATTCCTCACTCTCCTTGTCTATGTAGGTGCGGTTCAATCCCCTTTAATATTGTATTGACCAATTATTTCTCTTCGATTCATACTTCGAGATTTAACAAAATTCTCTCCAACCATGGTTTCCACTTCAGATTATTCTTCTGATTCAACGTCATGATGTGGCTATTAATTATTTTGTACACCTTCCTATATTTCGGTATTTATATCTTCTCTATGTTAATTTTCTTCCACATATTCTATCACTTCAATATATGAATTCCTAAAATCATATGTTTTTTTCTCTTCAATGATATTAACGTCACTGATATCCACATTCATTCCAAGGTGGATTTTGAAACAATATTAGGATTTTATATTCATTGAGTATCTAATGAATAATCCTTCATCTACATTGTCACCATACTTTCCCTAATATCTTTATTTGTTTCTGATGAAAAAGTTACTTCAAAAACATGAATGTATTTCAATGGCGGCTTCCTTCAATTCCACAATTCATAATGTGTCTTCATCTCACCCAAATAAATCCCTGTTTGATTTTGAATATAAAATGTAGCTTGAATTTCTTCTTTCCAGTAATGTCAATGAATACGACTCTCAATCAGAATATTTTTTTCCATTTCTTCCACCTGCCAAATAATGCACTTGAAAAATCCATTTGGATGTGTAGTTATCACACCATCTACATAATTTTGTATCCCATGCTTCTATATGTAGTTTCCAAAATTCAATGGATGTGTATTCCCCTCCATTATCAGATCACATCACTTGGATTATTCATTTGGTATCATTCTCAGCAATTCAACGATATATTTCCATGCAGTCAATAACATGTCATTTCCTGTGTATAAACATTACACATACCTTTCTAATGTAATAATCTATGGATAGGATGAAGTACCATTCCCCATGAGTTTTCATGTAATTTATCGGGCCATATACATCTCTATTAATTGGATCAATAAGACTAGATTCCTATTTTTCCATTAGATGAAATGAATTTCAGACCAACATCCCCCAAATTCATGAATCACAAGACTTTTCACACTCACACTTCAGGATGGTAATATATCTGACAATCATTAGTTTTGATATCTCCTCCATGTCTTGTTGATTGATGTTCCCCAGTCTCAAATGCCCCTGGTTATTTTCATCTTCAACAGTCATATATAAAATCTTTTCATTACTATCAACCCAATACAAGTTGCCTTCTATTCTCCATCCTTTAATAAGTGAATTTCATTCCTTTACGTTGATAGTGTCTCCTTTTTATTAAATGTAAATACAAGTCTTCAGTCATTGAGTTGACTCATACTGAGGATATTATGAAGTAGGCCATCCACATAAAAGATGTTCGATTTCTATAGCTCTCCATTAGCTTGTTCAGTACATACAGTTCCTTTGATTTTCCAACCTCCATCATTACCAAGACAAAATCTTTTATCTACCCTCATCTTGACACTTTTTAACAAGTCTTCATTAACATTCATATGAGATGAACAACCTCTATCAAGAATCTATGTGTTGTTTCTTTTTGTAGCATTGAGGCCAACCTTGGAAAGGTTGTATTTTTCAATTTTCTACTTTAATTTATAAGATATAATCGATTAACTATTGGGAAATGAGGGTCATTCAATTCTCTTTTCAATTTAAATAGGTTCTTCCCAGAAAAAATATTCTTATAGAGGAGAATTCCTTTTTGAAATATCATCATTGTCTTGTTGATGTGTTTTAACTTGTATCAGATCACAGTACGAGGTGTCCATATCGATCTTCTTCTTGCAATAAATGGATTTATGGCCGGAGATAGAACAATGAAAACTATATCTATAGAAATTTCTTATTCTATAAGTAGAATTATATGAATTTTTTTCTCTTCAGTTGATCATCGAGCTTTCTCCCTTTAATGTATCTCTTTGACTCTTCACAGTATGACATAGTATGACGCATATATATATATATAAAACTAACACTTCATGGGAGGAAATGTCTTATCACTTATATTTTTCCTCATGCCTTCTTCCTTGGGAAAAATATTTGACTTCCTCTTACTCATATATTCTGGATGATATTTTTTTCCTCCATTCTGTTTTATTTAAGGGTCTCTTTCTCGAATAATATGGTGATTTTACAACATTATCAACTTTCAACATTCCTTTATTCTTGTCTACATTTTTTTTCGTATTTGATGTTTCTTCATCGCAACTGATTTCATTTTTTCCCATGCATGTAGGTATTGGATCACTCAAAATCCTATCAACTAAATCATATCCTTGATTTTCTCTCTCTTGTATCTCATCATCTGATGACCTATAAAATTAGATTTTCTTTGTTGATTCTTTCAAACTTCATTCTGTTCTCAGCATACTCTTATGAATAAGAAATTTTTATTCGTTTCCCCCAATAGTTTTGGACTTCTCTTCCAATCCCGAGGTATGGACATTGATGAACATTTCCTATTCTTTGATTCTGAGCTTTAGTTTCACTACATCATCAATCCATTCAAGGTTTGATGATTGTACCTTCACAATCTCTTCCAGTCATTCAATTTCATCTTCATGCTAATCAACATTTTTTTATGACTCTTCTACCATTTCATCCCTCTTATTTCATCTCTTACACTTATTCTCTAACATAACAAATGATTCTTTAAGTGTTAAAATGGGATCACCATTATTTTTCAACTAGTTATCTATACCATTATATTTTAAAGGTTCTGAATTTTCAATGGTATCCATCAAAGAAGCAAGGTTTCCAGTTTTTAATTCTAGTTCTTCTTCTACACAAAACTCATGATCATCATCTTCATATTGATAGACAAAACTATTTTTATATAATATCTTTCTAGATATAAAATCTCCCTTTCTGAAAAACTATTTTTGAGGATTTTCAATGTGTTTACCTTCACATTCATCATTTTACATCATTCTTGAGAACTAAGAGGCAATGTGACCAACTTTTCCTCAATGAATGCAATCTATAGTAAATTCCCTTTAAAAATCACTTTTTCGGTCTGGAAATTCATAGTAACAAGAGAAAGAATTATTTTTCTTCTTCGCCTTCACCACTGATATATTTTGAAATTTTACATCTTTACATGGATTTGAATACCATTTCCTTTATCGCTCGATACATAGCATCTTTTGGGTTGACTCTCATTTCATATTCCACCAGGCTGCTCAGCAGATCATCTTGTGAAATTTTGGAGAAAGATAATTTATAAAGGGCTAACACCTATGAATTGTATAGGGTTGGATGTCATCTCAATATTTTTTTTGACAATATCAATGTCATTATTTCTTCTCATATACCTCAAATTTCCCCTAAAACTTCTATAATTTAATTTAAGGAGTCTACATTGTCATTAGGATTCATCTACAGATCATCAAACCTATTGTACAGGACTTGTAGTTTTTCCTCCTTCACATTGTTCTCTCCCCCATAAATATTCTCATGTTTAACAATAATAGAATTTACTGAGGATTAACTGATAAACTTTTGATAGATATGATCTTAAATAGCTTTGGTGAGAGCATTTCACACTTTAGCATCTGCATTAAGAATTTTCTTGTATCCATCAGTCATATGCATTCCTATTAGATCAGTTAAATGTATTACTTTCACTATAGAAACTAGTACATACATTCCAATAGATATTAGATAAGATCTCATTCTGTTTGTCCAGATCTGAAAATTACTTCCATCATAGAGGAGGACTCCCCTGACATTGTCTACATTTTACATTAAGGTATAAGATAGATGAAACACAAATAACCTCTCTATGATACCACTTGATGGTCCTCATAACACCCTGATAGGGGAGGGTTGAATCATAGAGTCAAATTTTTTTTTATGGTTATGGATATTCTTCCCATATTGGTAGAATCTTGGTAAATCTGTAAAACAAATGAAAGTAAGGAGGTGACACAAAACCTTCACGTGGTTCACCGCAAAGGGATATATCTTAGGAGAATATTACAATAGTGTGTTAGTCATACCTAATTACAATAATCATATTTTTTTTGATTACATGGTTTGGTCATAGTCACTCTGTTCCATGCACACTTCCTTTACAATGGTTTAGGGATATATCAGTACCTCCCTTAGATTACTTCTATTGACTCCCCCTCGCCCTCTTCCATGGGATAATTCTAACCCTATTTATCGACATGAAGGTCACTTCAATATATTTGAACTACATTCTTTGTCTAGGTTCAGCAAGATACACTACATACATCAATGTCCGGAATTGATGAACTTGAAAGCACAGATAAAAAAACTTGATATTCAAAATCATGTTAGAAGAATAACAATACACTTTCACGCAATACCTCAACATGAATGAAAGGTTTGAGAATTATAGTGAAATATGAATTTATCACACCCCCTACTTTCAATGAATCCTTTATCTTTCTCACAACAATACCAAAGAGTTCACTAGTTCTTTTTAGAAAAATGGAACACCGTGAACGATATATTTAATTTCTGAAATTCCTCAGGAACAAATATTTCACACTTCAGAGTATCCAGATTATCATTGGAAAATTCCTATCTTGTTCATGGGGGTAGCAACATATTTATAAGCCTTGCTAAACCTACATGTATGTTTTTATAGGTTTTTGTTAGTGCGCACAAGATTCTTCAGGAGTGTGAAATACCCCTTTTGATGTCACATTGTGCTCGTATGATTCTTCCACGCAACCTCTTCTTTCGCACACATTTAATTCATGGGAAAACATTTTTCATAGGCCATATTTTGATGCACTGATACCAAATTAGGCCATTCACACATGTTTATAAACACCATTCAATATTTCACACAAATCCCAATTCCAGGAACACTTGTCCCCATATTCCATCTTTTGGACCCAAAAAATTGGCAATCCCTAGGAAACAGAACCACCTTTAAAACTGTTGCTCGCATGAACTGTATGAAACCAATCCAAGAAAAATATAATGAACTTCCATAGAGTATTTACTACTGATGAACAGTACTCCATTTCCAGTATAAAAAAATCATGGTTCCAATATAAATATTTTCCCAATAAGAAAGTGAAAGGGAACTCATCCAAATATAAGTAGATTGAAATAGTGAAAATTTTAACATCTCATATTGTCTTCTCAACCAATAGTATGAGAGTGGACTCATCCAACCACAAGAATCTAAACATGTAAGGCATGTGGAAAAACCCCAAGTGTGTTCAAATCCCCATAAAGGAGTGAAACTATACTCATGGAGTTCGTACTGTTGTAAGATATATATATATATATATGTTTCTCTATCAATGAAAAAAAAAACAAGAGACAGTATGTGGATATCCTTCTCACAGCTCTGCCCAAGAAGATGAGTATCCAACAGTTCTATTTAATATCCATCAATGCTACCTAGAACCTCATCCATCTTCCCATGATATATAAATCAAATATACAAAGTTACTACTCCTTGATAATATCTTCATTGGATGTCTTTGATTAACCAACACCGATTTAGATTTTCTTCATAATAACACTTCTATAAGGGGTAATCATCACTCTTTCTAGTGAGTCTATGGATTCATCAAACCACACCACGTCATTGTTCTCCAAAGTTTAGGGGTACTAGTTTAGGAAGGGATCCCATAACGTGGTATGACTAGAGGGTTCATTATAAGGTATTCGGTGAGGAACACCACTGCCCATCACAACTAGAGGGTACTACTCAAGACGATCATTGGGGAATGCCACTTCCCCTTCCTAGTATAGGATAAGCATAGATATACATCAGGGAAATTCCACTTCACTGAATGGTTGGCCGGTTACATATAGAAGATATCATTGAGGAATTCCATTTCTCATCCTAATTATAGGGTAATCACGAAACGTCGAAGAACTGCATTGCTCAGTCCCAATAGAGGGTAACTCAAAATTATCATTGAGGAATGCCCATACCTAGTCATGCTGGAGGGTAAGATCATAACATATATTGGATAAATTAATGTCTAGTTCAATAGGAGGGTAAGCCTGAAACCTTTATGGTGGTTCTGTATGATTGATGTCATCATCAGGTGTGTCTTCGGTGCATTCAAAATTCTGAAACACAACATTGTATCTCGATAACTGATTTAGAGGGAACCAAAAAATTAAATGTTGAAAAACAGTAATGATAGAGTTATCATTGGAAAAACATATTTTCCAAACAAATGATATACAGAGTTTTAATGGTCACAGGAGAGAGGTAAATTTGTACACATCGTGTGAGAGGATGTACATGGTGTGTGGTCCCCCATTGCTACCTTTCCATGTATCTGATTTGTACATGGGTCTCTTACATGTAGGGGTACATGCATTGTAGGTGTTATAAATGGTGTGTCCCATATATATTAGGAATTGGATGTGTCTCTTGTTCATTTACATGTACTCTTACATTGTGTCCATTTACTATGGTACATGACATGTTGGTCCACATGGGATACCGCCCGTTTTTTCAAACACTATATGTGCTTTCTTACACGATGTGTCAATAGTTGTGTAGGTGGACTACAAGGCTCATTCAATCATGAATGGACTAAAACCCTTGTTGTGTATGTTCAAGTAGGTCCATCCTTATGGATTCCCAAATGGTAGTGTCGCCTCTAGAAATTGGCTACACACAGTTTGTTCGTCAAACTACATGAAAAATAGTCATGAAATTCATAAAAACCCTAGGATTCCGGATATGGCCTTCATGCATAAAATTTATTCAAATGGACACTGATCCCTGATCAATTATTATATTATTCCATAGATCTGGTCGTGATTCATTCTCACAATCCATCGTTCCCTAGAGGACTACATCGGTGATGATTTTTTATACCCTCATTCATGTCACCCTCTAATACAGCTTATACCCTTAACTATCCATCCTAAATATATCTATTTGTTCATCCACATCCTGTAATCATCAAAAAATCTTTTCTCAATTCAAAATTCCTTTGTTGTCTCATAAGGATTCCATGAATTCGGGCTCTCGGTCAGGTTTACAAATCATGGAAACTTTTTAAATGAGAACCACGAGGATTCAACTATGAAGAACCTGACAAATGGGTGAGGAAATGCATAGGAATTGTAACAGCCCAAGATTTTATAAAGAAATATTCTTTTTAATTTTATTAATGTCTTGTGTTGTACGCTACACCAAAAGGAGCTTGCACAACACGCATCCTTGTCTTGCCTTGCATTACACGCAATCGCGACCTTCCTCAATAGCGTGTGTAATACGCAATACCGAGTTTCACTAAACAACGATGTGCTATTAAAATATTATTAAAACTAGCCGTTATGAATAGTAATAACCACTTTTTAAAATTCTGTAAATCTTATTTTTCAAAATGAACTTCATTCTTGGTTTCGGAGTATCTAATTTAGCCTAAGGTGAAATTTTGGTACTTTTCGGATAACTTTCATATTCTGATGAATAGTGAAAAATTACTAAATTATAATTAAAAACAACTTTTTTAATCGAAATAATTAATAGTGATAAATTATTAATTTGAGTGGTTTTAAATTATATTTAGAATATATTTTTACAATTTAATACAATGTTGGTCATTGGTTGTAATTTCACATTTAAACAAGACATAATCAAGTGTCAATCTTTTGATATATATTGTTTCCTAAAAACACGCTATTTATTTTAACAGCGGGATTTAATTATAAAATTAATTAATGAAACTTCTATGTTATGAATTTGGTAAAATAGATTTCATTTTTGAATTCGGAATATGAAATATAGCTTAGGATGAAATTTTGGCATTGTTCTGAAAAACATCAATTTTTGATGAATAGTGAAACTACTAAGTGGTAGTTAAAAAAACTGAATTTTTCATAAAACATAATTTTGCCGCTTCTGTGAATGGAATTTCGAAAATCCGAGAGACACGGTTAATATCAAGGACTAAAATGTGGTTCAATGAGATGAAAATAATTTTTTGGTGAATAGTAACTTTTTACTTTTTTTACCGCGGTTAATAGTAAATAGGGTAACTAAGGGTAAATATGATATTACTATTACCCTAACACATGTCCTAATTCTATTGGACAAGTGTAATTCGACCAAAAAAAAACTTAGGAATAAAATATGACCATTTAGGCCCACTTGGATTAGATTAGGACATTTATTATTAATTTATTTAAAGAAAGGTTAAAATAGTTAAAATCAAAGTTTAATAAGTAAATCATTTTTAATATGGGGTTATACATAAGATAAATTCGATTGTAAATATTAATTAGAAAGCTAAAAAGATTTCCTACATGATGGTATTTTATTTGTAATTTTTAGACATAAAATAATTTATTTTATTTATGACACAACAATGATGCAGTAATTATCTTATTAATGAAATATTGACATAATTGATGTTATAAACATCAAAATAAATGTAATTTGAGATTGTTTATGAATTCCAATAATTTTCTAGGTTACTATGATATATTAATGTTGATTTAATCAACTTGGTTCGAACATTTAATTCTGTTATGACTTTCAAAAAAATCATATATCAAATAGTGTCAAAATTGACACAAAATAGTTTTTTAAATCAAATATTATATTATTAATTGTTATTGTATTCCTAAAAATCTAAGGTTCGGCCAAATGACTTAGATAAGGATATATATATTAATAATAAACAATTTGGGGTTCGTTTGGCATGTTATAGTAAGTTTATTAACCATATAGTGAAAGAAAACAAAAAGACATGGTAAAAGTTAAATTATTTAACTTAGAGTTAAATTTAATTGATAAGGTTAAAATAATATCCTAAACTTGTCTAAATTCTATTGGTTGATAGGATTTCGACCCCTCCCCACCTTATCTTCAAAATAAGACCCTTTGGAACCATTATAAACCGATTTTGACTTTAATATAAAATAATATTTTGAGATATTCCTAAGGTGCCCCTCTCCTCCCTTATAAAAGGACACCTCCTCCCCCTCCTCCTCACACCAATTTGAGCACTCAAGCTCGTCCAACCCCTGCCAAAATCCCTTCTCCACTTCCCTAGCAACATCCTAGAGGTTCTGGTCTTCCTCAAAGACCAATTCTAGTGCCCTAAGAGGAGGTCTCAAAGAGGCACTTCAAAGAAGAGGAGGTTCGGACACATACGAAGCAAATTGGACCTAAGGTAAGGGAAATATCACAATCTCATTTTTATCCGAGATTGTTTATTCGTAAGTATTTACTGGGGTGTATTTTATCATCCACATCCATGTTTTATCAATATGTAATATTATTTCCATCCACCTACAATTGTTTAAATCCATTTTTACCCTTCGGTGAGTTTTTAGTAAAAGAAGTGAAAGGAATCTTTTGTCGTTTTCCGTACGAGGTACTTTTTGACTTTTCCGACAAAAGTACGAAGAATGTTTTTTTTAACTTATACGACCTGAATGGATTTTTAAAACATTATTTCTAAGAAACTTCCTTTACAAGTTTTCAAGTTTATTTTTAATCAACTTCTTTTATTTTAAATTCGTATGACATGTTATGAAAGGAAAAAAATGTTTTTGAAGAAGAAAGGATATTTTCCTCAAGAATAGAGTTGAAGTATTTTATCAAAATTATTTTCCATCTAAGATAATAAAAGGGTTCTGTTTTTATCCCTATTATTACATTGGTTTGATTATGTTGTGATGGAAATATTTTTATGAATTCCTTTATCTTATATGAATTGTTTTATGATGTCATGTTGTTGAAGAATCCCATTTTATTTCATGGGTTATGCAATGATGTATGATTTATGATTTTGTGGCACACATAAGAATGGTATCATTATGAGATGGGTGGGACCTATATCTCCCTCCAATGCATTGGGTAAAGATTTTATATCTCATGAGATAGACATGGCTGAAATGGTAGGTTATACCGGTTCAGTGAAACAGGACTAAAACGAGGGTTACTCGATTCAGAAAGGGACTTTGTCCACTAAGATAGTCTTGGAAATGAGTCTTGACTAACAAGAAATGATTTTCTATGATTATGTGTGTATGCTACAAAGTTTCATGTTTTATGTTAGGATTATTGGGATTACATTTCACTTCTATGATATATCCCATGTTATGATATTATGAGCTCTTTTGCAGGTTAAGATTTCCAAAAGCTATGTATATGATGTGATTGATTTTTCTTTTGTTTACCCTTACTGAGCATTTGAGCTCACCCTTTTATGTTTTCTTTTCCCCAGGATATAAAGAACGGTTTTAGGTAGAAAAAAGGGATGACCTTTATGGGAGATATTGAAGAACTTTCACCACGATTAGAAGATTACGTTCCGAGTTTCCAAAGACACTAAACTATTACGATCCTTTAGTGTGTATTTTTGTTATGTACTAAGTATTCCGCAAATGTAATGTAATGTCCATGTACGTCAAGCATCGGGTCTCTACAGTTGGTATCAGAGGAAAGGTTTAGTCAACCTTTGGAAACTAGGATGTGAAAACGTTAGTGAGATTCCTAGAGATATTTCTAAGGTATGTCTAGGGATGTCCCTAGGGATAAGTATACGTATAGGTTATAGTAATAAAATTACGCTAACGATCATAGAATTAAACCTAAGATGTTGGATATTGAAGGTAATCCCCCTTTATTATGTTGTTTTCCCTAGCATGATTTTTGCCTCTCACACTATTCTTTTTGGGTTTTAGACGATGGCTGGAACCCGAAGGAACCGTGTTGATCAATGCAATGGACAATGCAATGATTTTCCTCCTGAACAAACAAATGTTATGGGAGATGGAGTGCAAAATCTTATTGCTATACTTACACAAGCTATGAATCATTCTGGACTTCCAAATGAGCAGAGAAGGGAACAATATTCTATTGAGTCCTTCATGAGGCAACGTCCACCTTCTTTCAGTGGGACTTCCGATCCACTTGTTGCTGAACAATGGATCAGTACCACTGAAAAGATATTTTCAGTTTTTCAATGTTCTGAACATGATAAAGTCATCTTAGCAATATATCGTTTGGAAGGTGAAGCTGATCAATGGTGGAATCTTATCAAGAATACGAGGCCAAGTGATGAAATTGAGTCCATGGAATGGGACGAGTTCAAGAACTTGTTTTTCAGTAAGTACTTCCCTCGTATTCTTCGAACAAAGATGGAAAAGGAGTTTATTGAGCTGAAGCAGAAGGATGATGAATCTGTTGGTATATACGAAGCGAATTTTACAAGACTTGCAAGGTATGCATCTGGCATTATCATCCAACCTGAAAGTAAAGTTGATCGATTTTTCAGTGGCTTAAAACCAAGTCTTCGAAGGGCATTAGCTATAAGAGACTTCAGTAGCTATGAAGAAATTGTGCGTTGTGCTATCAAGGTAGAAATGGAAGTTGGTGTTACATATCCATCTCATGGTTTTGACAAGAAACGAAAGAAGGAGTTCAAGGAGAAATCTCATAATAATGGTGAAAAGAAGATGAATGTTTCCTTATGCACAAAGTGTGGAAAGAAGCATGGTGGAGATTGTCTTAAAGGAATTGAAAATGTTTTAAGTGTGGAAAAGAAGGTCATCGAGCAGCTGAGTGTCGAAGTAATGGAAAAAGGGTTTCTAATGATGTGAATAAAGCAAACACTGCAGAGAACGCACCACCAACACTTCAATGCTTCAAGTGCAAGGAAATGGGGCATTATGCTAATAATTTCCCTAATCCAAGGGTTAGTGATGATCAACATGAGCAACCACTGAAGGCAAAGGACAAAGGGAAGTCACATGCGATCACTATTGGCGATGTTGAATATGATAACGATGTGGTGGAATGATTAAGCGTTTATGAAATGGGATTCCAAAATAATGTTGTATCATTGAGTATTGCAATATTTATTGATGTGGTATTCAAAGTGATTGAGATATTTTTTTTTGGAAATAAGATGATATGCGCATAATGAAGACGAGAAAATGAAATGTTTAATAGTATTAATGAGCTCATGATTGATATAAGGACTAAGTGATATCATGGATTGAGTATATAGAATTTTGAGGATTTTGGTATGTGGAAAGTGTTAACTTTTAACTGCATTAATGTTTTCACTAAGGTATTCAAGAGAATACATGATTAAGGACTTTGAATGTTTAGAATGTGACCAAAAAAACATATCTTATGATATATGGGGATCAACGATGGTATTAAATCTCTGGTAATCGTTTTCACTATGTTATGAGAGTGGACTGATAAGCCTAAAGATTGAAATGGATTATGTTGGACATAAGTGATTATTGTTTAAGGATAGAAGTTTTTTTTTCGATATTATTGATGGGATGTTATAGTAATGTAGTTTTAGAAAAAAGGACAACCTACAGGACGGGCGACAGCCCATCGCTTCGGACAAGGCTGTAGGAATCGAACCCACAACCGAAGTGCGACTGGCCTTTATCGCCTACCACTGACCTACAGGAAGTCCCTGTTTAGTAGAAACTAGTTTTATTATATTAAGCAGTATGATATATGAAGTATAAGTCCATTTTAGGAACCATATATGATTAATCTCACTATAGATCGATTTATGCATATAATTTTTGCTAACCTTTTGTTTGAGACAGATGGAATGACCCGTCATTCTATCACATGATCTTCTAACACTTCACGAAGAACAAATTCAACTTCATTTATTTAAGAGATGAAGTGGAAATTGTTCAAGGCACGAACAACAGTGAGATTGTACCAAAATAAAGTAAGTATTTATTCTAATTCAAATTTTCAACTTTAGGGGAAATGATCTTGAAAACCAAAAATGTTGTCCTAGTGATCTTATACCTGATGAATCAGATGGTACCTTATATCATCACAAATCTATGGATTTGTGATTACTGGCTTTTCCATAGCCATGTTCTCTACCACTCTCCATCAGAACATGATGGTTAGATTTCTCTTCCATATCCATATTTTCACCTATGTGGAAACCCAATGATTAGTTTATTTGGGTAACTGTTACGTTTCATACATTTGTTTTTAAAGATTGGTTTTGATATTCCTTTTTACGTTGTGGGTTTCTATTAAAGAAACTTTCGAATAGTAAACCATTTATAACCCCGACGAATTTCGAGGGCGAAATTCATTTTAAGGGGGGCAGAATGTAACAGCCCAAGATTTTATAAAGAAATATTCTTTTTAATTTTATTAATGTATTGTGTTGTACGCTACACCAAAAGGAGCTTGCACAACACGCATCCTTGTCTTGCTTTGCATTACACGCAATCGCGACCTTCCTCAATAGCGTGTGTAACAGGCAATACCGAGTTTCACTAAACAACGATGTGATATTAAAATATTATTAAAACTAGCCGTTATGAATAGTAATAACCACTTTTTAAAATTCTGTAAATCTTATTTTTCAAAATGAACTTCATTCTTGGATTCGGAGTATCTAATTTAGCCTAAGGTTAAATTTTGGTACTTTTCGGATAACTTTCATATTCTGATGAATAGTGAAAAATTACTAAATTATAATTAAAAACAACTTTTTTAATCGAAATAATTAATAGTGATAAATTATTAATTTGAGTGGTTTTAAAGTATATTTAGAATATATTTTTACAATTTAATACAATGTTGGTCATTGGTTGTAATTTCACATTTAAACAAGACATAATCAAGTGTCAATCTTTTGATATATATTGTTTCCTAAAAACACGCTATTTAGTTTAACAGCGGGATTTAATTATAAAATTAATTAATGAAACTTCTATGTTATGAATTTGGTAAAATAGATTTCATTTTTGAATTCGGAATATGAAATATAGCTTAGGATGAAATTTTGGCATTGTTCTGAAAAACATCAATTTTTGATGAATAGTGAAACTACTAAGTGGTAGTTAAAAAAACTGAATTTTTCATAAAATTTAATTTTGCCGCTTCTGTGAATGGAATTTCGAAAATCCGAGAGACACGGTTAATATCAAGGACTAAAATGTGGTTCAATGAGATGAAAATAATTTTTTGGTGAATAGTAACTTTTTACTTTTTTTACCGCGGTTATTAGTAAATAGGGTAACTAAGGGTAAATATGATATTACTATTACCCTAACACATGTCCTAATTCTATTGGACAAGTGTAATTCGACCAAAAACAAACTTAGGAATAAAATATGACCATTTAGGCCCACTTGGATTAGATTAGGACATTTATTATTAATTTATTTAAAGAAAGGTTAAAATAGTTAAAATCAAAGTTTAATAAGTAAATAATTTTTAATATGGGGTTATACATAAGATAAATTAGATTGTAAATATTCATTAGAAAGATAAAAAGATTTCCTACATGATGGTATTTTATTTGTAATTTTTAGACATAAAATAATTTATTTTATTTATGACACAACAATGATGCAGTAATTATCTTATTAATGAAATATTGACATAATTGATGTTATAAACACCAAAATAAATGTAATTTGAGATTGTTTATGAATTACACTAATTTTTTAGGTTACTATGATATATTAATGTTGATTTAATCAACTTTGTTCGAACATTTAATTCTGTTATGACTTTCAAAAAAATCATATATCAAATAGTGTCAAAATTGACACAAAATAGTTTTTAAATCAAATATTATATTATTAATTGTTATTGTATTCCTAAAAATCTAAGGTTCGGCCAAATGACTTAGATAAGGATATATATATTAATAATAAACAATTTGGGGTTCGTTTGGCATGTTATAGTAAGTTTATTAACCATATAGTGAAAGAAAACAAAAAGACATGGTAAAAGTTAAATTATTTAACTTAGAGTTAAATTTAATTGATAAGGTTAAAATAATATCCTAAACTTGTCTAAATTCTATTGGTTGATAGGATTTCGACACCTTCCCACCTTATCTTCGAAATAAGACCCTTTGGAACCATTATAAACAGATTTTGACTTTAATATAAAATAATATTTTGAGATATTCCTAAGGTGCCCCTCTCCTCCCTTATAAAAGGACACCTCCTCCCCCTCCTCCTCACACCAATTTGAGCAGTCAAGCTCGTCCAACCCCTGCCAAAATCCCTTCTCCACTTCCCTAGAAACATCCTAGAGGTTCTGGTCTTCCTCAAAGACCAATTCTAGTGCCCTAAGAGGAGGTCTCAAAGAGGCACTTCAAAGAAGAGGAGGTTCGGACACATACGAAGCAAATTGGACCTAAGGTAAGGGAAATATCACAATCTCATTTTTATCCGAGATTGTTTATTCGTAAGTATTTACTGGGGTGTATTTTATCATCCACATCCATGTTTCATCAATATGTAATATTATTTCCATCCACCTACAATTGTTTAAATCCATTTTTACCCTTCGGTGAGTTTTTAGTAAAAGAAGTGAAAGGAATCTTTTGTCGTTTTCCGTACGAGGTACTTTTTGACTTTTCCGACAAAAGTACGAAGAATGTTTTTTTTTAACTTATACGACCTGAATGGATTTTTAAAACATTATTTCTAAGAAACTTCCTTTACAAGTTTTCAAGTTTATTTTTAATCAACTTCTTTGATTTTAAATTCGTATGACATGTTATGAAAGGAAAAAAATGTTTTTGAAAAAGAAAGGATATTTTCCTCAAGAATAGAGTTGAAGTATTTTATCAAAATTATTTTCCATCTAAGATAATAAAAGGGTTCTGTTTTTATCCCTATTATTACATTGGTTTGATTATGTTGTGATGGAAATATTTTTATGAATTCCTTTATCTTATATGAATTGTTTTATGATGTCATGTTGTTGAAGAATCCCATTTTATTTCATGGGTTATGCAATGATGTATGATTTATGATTTTGTGGCACACATAAGAATGGTATCATTATGAGATGGGTGGGACCTATATCTCCCTCCAATGCATTGGGTAAAGATTTTATATCTCATGAGATAGACATGGCTGAAATGGTAGGTTATACCGGTTCAGTGAAACAGGACTGAAACGAGGGTTACTCGATTCAGAAAGGGACTTTGTCCACTAAGATAGTCTTGGCAATGAGTCTTGACTAACAAGAAATGATTTTATATGATTATGTGTGTATGCCACAAAGTTTCATGTTTTATGTTATGATTATTGGGATTACATTTCACTTCTATGATATATCCCATGTTATGATATTATGAGCTCTTTTGCAGGTTAAGATTTCCAAAAGCTATGTATATGATGTGATTGATTTTTCTTTTGTTTACCATTACTGAGCATTTTAGCTCACCCTTTTATGTTTTCTTTTCCCCAGGATATAAAGAACGGTTTTAGGTAGAAAAAAGGGATGAACTTTATGGGAGATATTGAAGAACTTTCACCACGATTAGAAGATTACGTTCCAAGTTTCCAAAGACACTAAACTATTACGATCCTTTAGTGTGTGTTTTTGTTATGTACTAAGTATTCCGCAAATGTAATGTAATGTCCATGTACGTCAAGCATCGGGTCTCTACAGGAATAAAGAAATTTATGGCCATTATCCAAGATTTTATGGCCCAAATTCATGAATGTTAAATTTAGATTTGGAATAATTGATAAAAATACTAATTAATCAAGTTTGAATCCATTTCCATAAGTGAAGGTGTCTCAAATTGAAGATATAATTATCAATTTACTCAAATGATTAATAACTGGCATAAAAATCACCAAATAAAAGTTCTACCTATATTGAATCAATAATCCCCAATAAAGAATGCACTCGCTAATATCTATTGTGTTCTTTTCACTTCTAATCACATCAATCTGAAGTATCATTATTTGTTGAAGTAATTCAGCAATGTAGGATTAAGGATTTTTTGTGAAATCAATGAAATTTTGAGGAAAAATCAAGTCAATTCTCTCTAAATACCTACTTATAGGATATTAATTAGGTCATATGTAAATTAGTAAATTAAAATAAATAATTAACTACATCACATACATGAAAATCCAATGAGTGAGAGTTCCAAAAAACCTACACTGACTCATTTTATATTGCACCAAGGGTAAACGCCGCATTATGGAACTAATAGTGGTTTTAGATTTATGATTAAATCAACCATTTATGAGTTATATCATTTTAATTATTTAACCAAACTCACCAAATATAATATATATATATATATATAATATTTTAAATAAATCAATTTTAGGAACATCAGGCCACAAAATCGTATGTCTTCTCAACTCCATGTAATGGAAAATTTTTAGAATCATTTTGAAGTCTTATAAAGATAAATTTGGGCCTCTATAAGAATCCTTCCATTGAATTGATCAATAGTTCTTTAATCTTTAGAAAGAAATCAATGATTGCAGTGTACAATTTTATAATTAGAAAATTTATGTGTGACAAAATCATGCAAATATTTTATTGATGGGAATGATATTTTCAAGACAATTTCCATATTTAACATCCAAAATGAGGTTGGGATTGACCATTTGTTTTACTATTTCTTCCATGATGGAAGCATGGGTAAGATCTTTATGCTTTATATAGGGTTATAACTGTGGTGGTTATTTAGAAAACCGAAATAAATAGGGATTCCATTAATTGAATTTCTATTTAGTTCAATGTGAATAAATATGAATTTTGTTTTAGTAAGGAGATATATTATTCTTATTTTTCATGGATAATGGTGGGAACATTCAATGTTCGATACAAATCATCTTCTACATGATGATTAACTGATTTTATTTCATAAATTATGGTTGAAAAACAATTCTCAAATGATTTAATAGAGACTTTGTATTTTTAATTTTTCTTCCCATAATCAATGATATATTGATAAGTTGAAACATGAGAGAAATACGATGATGCAGGATATTTTTATTTCTCTCAAAGTGATACCATTATTCATAATGGTTATTATCATTTGATGAAACCTATGAAGGTGGGAAAATTCATAGTCTCAATTACATGCCTTTTTCTCCAAATTCAGTACTTTTTTATTTTTTTGTGCTGATTGTATGGTTCAAATTCTATTTAGATATAACAATTCAGGATGAATATTTGGGGAAGGATTTATATATTGATATTGCACTAAGTTCTTTTTGTAGCTTAATGGATGATGTTCAATGGAAATTTCGACCTAGTTATTATATAAAAGGATAGTGACTAGATGTTTTTGGTTCAATATCAAATATGACATGTTTTTTCTGATAATACCATGAATGGTATATTTATCCCATATTTGTTGGATGGATAAAACATAATATTCACTATGTTATCTCCACTATCTCATATAAGTAGTTCGTGAACATTGGATGTTGCAATTTGAGTGATATTATATAACCGTTATTGCTTCACCTAACATTAGTAGACAGCCACATATATATAATACAATTCAAATTCATAATGAATAATTATCATTTCTAAAAAACAATAATTTTTCATTAGTGGATTACTTTATGAATTAATGACATGAAAATGATTGTATTTTTTTATATAGAGGCATGAGCTTATACAATATTCAATGAAAGTGGTGCCTTAGCTGAAAATATTTAATTATAGTTTTAAATTAGATAAATCAATTAGGAACTCATGTTGAAGTTCATAAGATTTTTTTTTTCATTTTTAATTTCATTTAATCAATAGTTTTGTAAGAGAAAACATGGCATCAATATTCCTTTTTCCATTATGGGTTGCATTAGGATGAGTTCAATCCAAATACAATTATAAAAAAGGTCCCATTTATCACAAATATCATTAAAATATCCAAAAATGTATAAGGTTCTAATTTGGGATTATATTGTATCATTCTTGTCAAAATTATTAATGGAAATGGCCATACATCATTTAGTGGGGCCAGTCTCTTCACGATATGTCATAGCTATAAAAAATTTCATCCTCAAAACCTTATTATAATAAAAGGCATCATCCCAGGCCACTATATGGGATTTTAAAAGGTAAATGGAATTCAAGATTGACATCCAAACTATGATGTATCATATATTCTACATTAAATTCTACATTTTGATCAAGGATCTTGATGTTCTATCATGTGGTTTCTCTTTCACACGTGATTTTGTTGTTGGAACAAACTATTTTAATAAAAAATTATGAAACCAGAATTAGGATCCATTTTTACAATTTATTTGTTAAGAATAATTACATTTCCAACACTATTACATAGATCATATATGTACAACAATATGATTATGTCATATTTTATAATTAAATCTATACAGGCTATAAATGATGCAACATTAGATTAATCTAAAAATTGAGTTAATATGATATGATGTGATCTATTTTTGACTGTATGGATAGATTTATGAGAAATGATGAATAATATTTATGATCTATGGAAAGTATATATCACCCAACCAATGTAGTCATTGTGACATACTCCACAATTATTATTTGAAAACTCAAATTCATGAATTTATATTCATTATCTAAGGGGTCAATCAAGTGGATGATATTAAATGATACATATTGTGAACCATCATAAAATTTCAGAAACAATTAGCGAGATTATTGACATTGAATCATTTCGGTTAATGGTTCACATCATCTTAATGTTTCTTGTAAGAATCATAAGTGATTCTAGATGTTATGTGGTACTAGTGATGTTTCTTCTTAATAAACCTATTTGTATTAGATATGATCACACTGAATTTATGATGAATGAATCATTTAAGATTTCTTATATGAATCTACAAAGGGAATTAGATCCAACTTATTTTATTTTAATTATAATTGAGTATGGTGTATTCCCTACAATATGATTTCCTATTCATCCATTCATTAAATTTATATGCCAATTTGGTTGGTAGTTCATGCCACTCTACATCATCTTAAATTAGAATGGTAGAGAAAAAATTCACATACGACGAGGTTTTATGCAAAATGATAAATCTGTAAAAGACCATTTCCAGACTATATACATAATGAATAACCATTCCATGATATTATACCCCAATAAATTTGTGTAAGGGAAAAATTATGGTTGATTATTCAACACAACATTAATGTATTTTGTAAATTTAATTTTTTAGTCATCTAATTTTATCGTTATATGATAAAATATATCCCAAATTTGTTATTTTTTATGAATAAACATTATTATTCATATCCTTAGTCTTTGGATTACTTTTCCACTTTGTTATATTCTAAATTGGGTGTAGTTACTTCTATTTTAATTAGTATGATACACCCTATTCTATTTATAAGGTGTTGGAACAAGGTTTGGAATCAGTACTAGCATTATAATGATGTTCAGGTTCTATACTCTACTATTATTATTTTGTTGTATAGAAAACATAAGAGGAGACATAAAATTTGAATGTAAAATTGTGTCACATAGTTAAAATGGAACTACTATAAACTCTAGAATCCCCCAATCTATGTTAAAAGGTTGGTGGTTATTCAAAAATCTTCCAAAAAATTCATTTTAGGGATCTATTACATTTTATTTAATTGAAGATATTTATTCATAGAGTTTCTAATTTTTTATAATCAGAAGATTAGGTATGAAATCCATTGATTTTCATGTTTCATGAAATTTGAGAGTTCATGGATAGTTTATTACTCTTTATATAGTTTAATTCATATAGAAACTTCCACTATAATTATTTATATATGGTGATTAAAAATCATGGTAGTTTTTATACCAGATCACTGTTGACCCCCATGATCTTTTCAAAAGGAAAATGATCTTTTCTATTTCATGTTGTTCTATAATACCGATAAAATATATAAATTATGATGTAAGATAAATTATTTGATACTCAATGACTTATATCACAATGGAAATAGGGAATATTAAATTCAAAAAATTAGGTGGGAATGGATTCATGTCCATCCACTCATCATATAGAATTAATTTTTTCTGTGCCAATTCTCATCATCCCTCATTGGATTCCATTCAATAGGAAAGGTATAGGATATAATCAAGGAGCTCTAGTGTGATGGTTACAAGGGTCGATGATCGTCTAGAGGGAGTAAGTAGAACGAAATATTTGAATCTCCCTTTTGTATGCCACATATATTTAACGAGATTTGACCTATTTTAGATCAATTAGAATAAAAATGATTTAAAAAATAGTTGATATTATTCCTCATAGTAGTTGGACAATATTGTTAGATATAATTTATTTTTTGTAACCACATTTCCCATATAACTAGATTAATCTCATTATTTTTAATATATCAACTCTTGATCTGGTTGATTAATAGGATCGAAAATATTATCACTAACCAATATATAAAAATAATAATGAATATTATCAATTTTATAAAAAAAATTATGCTGATTCATTTCATTATGTGTTATTTAATATTGAAAAATATTCTCATGAAAAGTGGGGGACTTCTCATTTTTATTTAAGGTGTGGGATATATCTATAAATTTCCAATTATCATTATTTATTGTTCATCGTGATAGTGGTAGTTGGATTTTTTGAGGAGCTCTAAAATATAGATTACTATTTTTATTATGGGTATACACAACTTATTTACACACTTCAATATGAGCAACATTTTGGATGATTGAATTCTAATTAATTTCTTCTACATTTTTTTCATTCTATATGTTATCCATGGGGATGATTTATATGAAATTCACTGATGAAACATCTGAATTAGGAATCAAATCATCATCATATTTTTATGGGGATTTATAATCTTCTAAATATATATTAAATGAGAGATTTTAGTGAACATTTAAATTTCCATTTATCGGGGATCGTCTAATAGACACATTGAGTTTTCAATATAACTCTGTAATTTTTTTATAATAAATATGTAATAGATGATAATTGTGATTTTATTTCTCATAGAATTCAGCGATAAGGATATCATGAGGGAGATGGATTGAATATTGGATGAAACTCACATGTTTCTTTCTATGAATACATTCCCATCCATATGTATAATGAATTTAGTTGAGGAGTATGTTGTAAATATTCCTCGATCCCTTTAGGATAGGTTTTATGATTTTGTACTACAATCAAATAATTGATCCGTTTTCATTTTGATGATCATAGGATGTTATAGGTCATAAAAATGATGTAATCTCAATGAGTTTGTATAGTTCACATAATTCAAATACGGATGGTTATATCATTATCATAGTAAACTTATTAGGCACTATTGGGTAATAATATATATATTAAATTACTTGTTTAGGTTGATTGATTCTATCAAATGAGGGTTTCATTACTATTTTAGGATTTTATATCATGAAATGTGATGCTTGTTTGAGATTCATGGTAGTTTTAACTATTATATTTTTAGAGGATCACTCCCACCAAGTGATCCACTTCATATATTTAGGTATCAATAATATAATTGGATGGAAAACGAAATAAATGAACCCTAGTCAAGATACATGAAAAAATGAAATTATGTAACTAGATACATCCCCGAATAATATATGTTTGCAAGTGAGCATGGTGAAATATAATTTGTGGGTGTTTGAAATTATCAGGTATATAACCTTCTTAAGACATATAGTTGAACATTAGTGGAATTCATGCTAATTCCCCACTATAGGGATAAAAGACATTGATTATAAAATATGTAAAATAAGTGTAATAGTACACCTAATATTTTTAAATTATACAAATACTTTTCATAAGGTAAATATTTAATCCTAAATTAATATAGAGTATCCAAAAAATAAAAACAAATCTATCAAATATATTCCTCATTAAATAATTTTTAATGTCATTGTGGAGAGTGATGATGGTCCCCATCATTATTGATATTTGTTTACTTTTCTTGTACATACCACATAACCATGTACTTCTCCTCAAATTATGTGAGCGGTTTTTAACATCATCTAACTATAAATATTTTTTATACATTTATGCTTCAAGAGAAGTGGGAGTATTTAGAATCTACACAGTTTCATTATGTATTAAATGGTTTAGGGAAGGAATATATGGTTGTCATCTCATAGAACTATCATTTCACCAAGATATGATATCACAAGATGATGTTGAAGAAGTTAGTATAACTTGAATTTATCTCCCGATTTCTTTTTGGGTTATAAGAATGTCAAAACAAACATTTATATAGTTAGGACCTTCTTATTACTAACTATTGAGAGGACATATATAGTTGATTTAGTTGTGATTAATCATAATATGGAGGATCTCAACCTTTTATTTTTTAATTGTCCCAGGATGTGCCTAAGAAATGGGTATTCTTAGGGTGACAAAAAGAGTTATTGATCGTGGTACTCTATATAGGACATCGATGTAAATATTTTTATTCCCTTATTGATCTAGAACATGAATATTATTGGGTCATAAACACCATATAATTATGATCTTCATGAATTTTTTCATTGAATGAGGTAAATATTCAATCCTAATCCAATAATCCACAATTCATGTGGAGGAAATTTCCTTCGTAAATATTTCATTAGGATACATTGGTTGAATTCATGTTCAAAATCAATATTCTCAATGATAATAATGGAAATTATGAGTGGGATCACTTATATAAAAATCATTTGGTTCCACTAAAATACTCCAACAATCATTCTGACTAGAAAATTGAATGAAATACATATCTTATTCCATCACTTGAATATAATGATGAGATCTTTTAGAGAATAATGGGTTATGAGCCTACTTTTTGGTTTATACTGAAATATGATTGTATAAATCATGGTTTTGAGATTAAATAGGGTCCAGCTAGATGGATGTTGCTGATATAGTCCAATGAACCACCACATTAGGTTGATAGATATCAATCTGCCCATGTACATTGACTGGAATATGGGATCGCTTTTTTATTATATTGTTTATCCTTGTAGATTCAACTAGATTCTATTGAGGGGATTGTTGGAGGGATGTGGGGACATGATCCTTGTTTTCTTCTACCACAATAATGTGAAATGTGATATCCTTATGGAAGATGTGATATGATCCTTGTGATATTATTCCACAGTAAATTATTGATTATCTTTTTTAGATGGGAGTACTAATATGATAATACACATTTTTTCAACCATAACATGTTAATATATTGTAAAAGGTGGGAATGGATATGTACAGAGTCAATTATTTCATATTTAATATTTATTTTCCACTTCATTGGATTGAGAATGAATATGGGGAGTCTTCATTAATTTATCAGTGATATAATAATGAAATCAATATGTTGTAACATAAATATTTACATGATCCTAATCTCTCATGGAGATCTTACACTAATGGGAACTCGTTCTGGGTGCATTGGTTCAAAGATATCTAACTTAGATCCATGATGAAATTTTCATGTCATATTACAGAGTGGATGAAGCTGTAAAACACAAATAATAGTGACTACTAAACTAAGACCTCATTTGATGCACAATATTATTGGTGTATGACATTAATTTCCTCCTCAAACTCTCTATGATAATAGTTCTATTTATTATCCTATTGTAGGGAAATAAACCCAAAATTAGTAGATGGGGAAACAGATTCCACCTACATCATTATTGAGAATCAATGACTGGATTCCCATAGATGATTAATAATATAAAGGATATTATGTTCAACATATAGAGTAATAAAGGTTCCATTCATATATTACTCCAACATCAGGGTTCTCACGTCTATGTGTTGAAGGTGATGTTTTAGAGACAATGTCTTCATGTTTTGAGGGGTTATTCCCATCAAAGTGGTTAATGTTTATATATAGTACATTAGATTTAAATGTGATCTTCCTAGAGGTTATATGCAGTTTTCACATTTTTTTCTACGAAGCCTAAAATATGATGACAATATTGTTGATTCCATTGGGATTTATAGGATTTATAGATGGGGGTGAACAAAAAATTAAAAACTAAATAATAAGTTATCATAAGAAATGTTATTTCAGTTTAAAATCTTCATGGAAAATGGATTAAAAACTGTTCATTATAATATTTCTTATGTACCCTCTCACCCACACATTTTTCTGTTCGTGTAGGCCTACATTACAATGGTAGACAATCATTAGTACATACCAGCTGCACTTTTAGTTGCATATTGGTGAAGATAATTGCATATTGACTCAATCCTTGAGGGGTTTGATTCCTAGTTAAAGGATATACTAAAAATATAATATCTATTCATCGATGGTAAATCCATAACCTAATTAATAAATAAATAAATTATCTTGCCTCCAATATTTTCCATTGTGTTAATGTGTAAATCCATATTATATTCTTAATGCTTTGTTCTATTTTATTTCGACATCATGCTTTATGTGTGTTTAAAAGAAAATATGTGAAATAATTGCGTGTTTCCACATATTAATAAAGACATTTGTCATGGTTGACATATTGTAGTCCCAAAATGAAAATGAAACAATAATAATTCCCTTACGTTACCAATAAAGGGTATACCCATGGTTTGCATAAACCGTGCGAAAATAATACATTTTACCCCATTTATGTTCCTAAAGACTACAAATATTCCCATTGATATTACATATAAAAATTGAACAATATCTCCATTATATATTCTCGAATTTTGGAGGTATCCTTCCATGTGTGTCCTATTTTATTTATCTAAATTTTCTAATTGGTTAATCATTCATTATAAAAAATAATAGTATTAAGTAAAGTTATTTTATAACTTCATTATTATTCCTATCATTAATCCCCAATTTTTTACCCTTAACTATTTCCGACTATAGATGAAACCTAGATGGTCTTTGCAGTTGTAAATGTTTGTTTATAATGATTCTAGTTTGTGTGATGGGATCCTTGGGTACTCATGTCCCAGGTTTGGATGTTCATCATTGAAGGAAACACATTCAAACATGATTCAAAGGGTCGCCACATCCTTTTAGGTTGATGATATTTTGCTATCAACTTTCTATAATATGATTCATCTTGATAGGTGTTCTAATCATTTAATCTAAATCACTACATTCTATTTGTGTTCAATTTGATACAAATATTTCTATTGAAATGATTTTATATTGATTATAATATATTCACAATATGGTTCATGTGGATTTAATTTGGTAATTTGTCTGAATTCAATGGATGATTTTTATTTTTGACAAATAATTTATTTCTGGGATTTATAAATTAATATTGTTTTTTTAAAACATTATTACGTATTTGTTTTTAGTGAGAATTGATTTCAATGGATATATTAAGTAATTACCTATGAAACGATATAATAATTTATTATCTAACTTATTAGTATAAATAAAATTTAAATAATCACTATTTTTTTAATTATATTAATAAAAT